>VDFB02379711.1:104340236-104645990 GCA_007258455.2 Sequoia sempervirens
TAAGGGCACTTGAGCATTGTGTTGCCATTAACTTTTGTCTATCAACACAAAAGACGTTTTGGATATTATAGGCATCAAATGGCACAAGAATTAAAGCCATTGAAATTGCATTAGGAAAGCTTCCCCACTATATAGAACTATTTAAAACCAGAAATACAGGATGCCTCGGAAAAGCCAATAGTGGGGAGCACGAAGGGCACTGCAATCAATCTAAGGTATCGTGATGGAGAAATGGATCATGTAAGAGTATAGATTTGTGCTTATTCGTATTTATTAGTTGTCCTGCAATTCCTCTCAACAGGATGTACCTTACTTTGAGGAATTTCATTTTGTTATTAGACTACAGCTATAAATTTGTTGATTTGAGTTGAGATCAGGATAGGCTATCCTACTAGCAAAGTATGTTAAGCATATTACAGATGCTGAAAGCATCTTACCTGTATGTCTTATAATAGCATTTTGATTATGAACAAATTAATAGATACCTCTTATTTGGGGAAGATCTTATGAACTTGACGATTCAACACATTTAATTGCAATGGTTGTTATTACACTACAGCTATAAATTTGTTGATTTGAGTTGAGATCAGGATAGGCCATCCTACTAGCAAAGTATGTTAAGCATATTGCAGATGCTGAAAGCATCTTACCTGTATGTTCTTATAATAGCATTTTGATTATGAAGAAATTAATAGATACCTCTTATTTGGGGAAGATCTTATGAACTTGACGATTCAACGCATTTAATTGCAATGGTTGTAAGGACTCTTTTTTTGATGGGAGATGTGCAGCAATATGTTTGAACTTTGAGGATTACCTAACATGATTCCATTTAATATTTTTGTCCCCAGAGACATCATAGAGTGAAGATCTTTCATCTAATGCTCCATCCTTGAAAACTCATAGGCCAAGGCCTCTATTGCAGTAGCTATCCCAGTAGGGATCTACGGCACAGGTGACCTATTGCCGTCTGTAATATTGGGTGGATGGTAGGTACATATTCTCATTGAAGTGCATGTTTTAGGAGAATTAAAAGACGATAATGGCAAGTCGGTTGATCTCAAATAGTTGAGCCCAAATTCCAATAGGACACGAGGCACTTGTTGTTAAGTGGTGCATATCCATCAAAGATACATCTTAAGATTGTTTTGGTGATATTCATACCCCAAACCAAGGTTTGATAGCTTTTCTTTAGTGCTTGAGTAGGGGTGCATTCAACAATAGCTTAGTTTGCTATCATACTTCTCTCACCTGCATGTGCAATTACAGGAAACTGCTCATCAGAGAAATCATATGCTTTGATTAGTGGCATGTAGTAAATGATCATTAGTTGTGTACACCATTCAGTTTCATATGTAAAATTGATTACTGCTACAAAAGGCAAAATATGATCCATATCTCCAAGCACCATTTATCAAAAATTGAAAATAAATGAGACTCCTTGCTACCAATGCAAAGGTGTGTTGCCACAAAATCATTAAATGAATGTGGGCCATGTTTAAAGCTTAAGTTAATATCACCAATAGTCCCCACAAGAACATTGTCCATCTTTAAAATGATGATATCTATTGGTATCTCTCACAATGATTTCTCGTGTGACAATATTGGAGATGAACTTGATTGCAGAATGGCAGTCACCACAAACTCTAAGGTTTTTGATAACCCGAACAGTTTCACCACTGGGTGTGTTTAATAGCCCAAATGCAATTGCCAATTTCTCACTATGATGGCAAAGGGCTTGCTCCTTTTGCTCCTCTTCAATGTCATTCAACACAAACCTAGTATCAGGAACATATCCTTTTGCCTTCATTTCTCTATACAATCTGTCCAACTCTGTATAGATTGCTTGCATTTGAGGGTGTGACCTGTCTCCTACAAGGAAGCTGTGCAGCTCCTTATTAACCTCAATCCAACTGCATCCAGGTGTCTTTTTCACACCACTAACTCTCATCATTTTCTGCACCTTATCAACGTCTTTCCATCTACCAGCTGCGGCATAGATGTTTGAAAGGAGCACATAAGTGCCAGAATTTCTAGGTTCCAACTCAAAAAGGCGTTCAGCCACCTGTTCCCCTAACTCAATATTATTATGTATTCTACAGGAACTAAGTAGACATCCCCACACGGTAGCATCAGGTTTTATTGGCATATTGTTGATAAAACTTATTGCTGCATCTAGGTGTCCAGCACGGCCAAGCAGATCAACAATGCAGTTATAGTGCTCCATCACAGGCATGACATTATAATATTCACTCATTTGGTTGAAATATTGAATACCTTCATCCGCAAGGCCAGAGTGGCAGCAAGCAGACAATACACAGACAAAGGTGACTTGGTTTGGACTAATTCCAGAGTTTTCCATTTTTTTAAAAAGTTTGAGGGCTTCCCTGCCATGGCCATGCATGGCATATCCTGCAATCATCGCTGTCCATGAAATAACAGTTCTTTCATTCATTTCATCAAATAGTTCTTGTGCCTTGCCTAAGTTTCCGCATTTTGCATACATATCTATAAGAGCATTAACCACAGAGACATCAGACTGAAATCCATTCCTAATTATTTCTTCATGAACTTCGATTCCCTTTCCTAGAGCTGCCATATTGCCACATGCTGGAAGAACACTAGCAAAAGTTTTTGAATCTAGCATCACACCTGCAGATTTCATTTCTTGAAACAGTTTCAGGGCTTCAATACTGCTCCCATTTTGTGCATATCCCGCAATCATCGCTGTCCACGAAACGGTGCTTCTTTCAGGCATTTTCTGAAAGAGCTTCATGGCCTCATCCATATGCCCATTTTGTGTATATCCCACAATCATAGCTGTCCAGGAAACTGTGTCCCTTACAGGCATTTTGTCAAACAAACTGCGGGCCTTCTCCAAATCGCCACATTTTGCATACATGTTTATGAGAGCACTCTGCACAAAAACATCAGAATGAAACCCACATCTAATTATCTCTTCATGAATCTCCATGCCCCTTTCCAAAGCTGCCAAATTGGCACAGGCAGCCAGAACAACAGCAAATGTCTTAGGATTTAGCTTCAAGCCTTCCAATTTCATTTGCTGAAACAGCTTCAGGGCTTTCATTTCCCCTCCATTATGGGTATACGCGGCAATAATAAGTGTCCAGGATACCACGTCTCGTTGAGAAATTTTGTCAAACAACTTGCGTGCAATCTCCAGGTTACCGCATTTTGCATACATATCTACCAGGGCACTCTGTACAAATACATGTTTATCAAATCCACTCTTGATTGCTTCTTCATGGATTTTCATACCCTGTTCTAAAGCTTTTAATTTTGCGCAAGCTGAGAGAACAGTTGAGAAAATAAAGTGGTCTGGGCGTACACCTGTTTCAGCCATTTGGTTAAAAAGTTGCAAAGCCTCGCGTGTAAACCCATGTCTGGAATAACCGGAAATGACTACAGTCCACGAGCAAACATCTTGTACGGGGATGGCGTTAAAAACTCTGGTAGCGTCAGCCAGAGTTCCACATTTAGCATACATGTTAGCAAGGGCATTCCAAATAATATTGTCCGGTTGTGATCCCCTCAAATTGATGTGGGCATGAATTAATTTTCCCTCAGTTAAAGATTTTCTCTCAGCGCAAGCCTGCAAAAGAGAAACATAAGTAGAAGAGTCTACATGTTGATCCACAGCATTTAAGATTTGAATTCCAACTTTCACATCTTTGAGATTGACAGAAAAAGAAGTTGTAAACATTCTGAACTGAAGGGGGAGCATTTGCCAGACAAATGACAGGGTGGTTTTATTCTTTTGAGGATTCCACAAGATTTGAGCAGCCATTGGCAATTATGAAAGTACCGTTTGAGGTAATAGTTAAGGGTTGCCATTGTTCAGTAGAACATTCTGTAGCTGCCTCTACTTGTGGTTGAGATTGAATTTTTAAATTATTTTATTTCGTTGTCGTTCCTGAGCTATAGAGCACACAGAGAGAGTTGAAAACCTTTATACTGCCTATTTCTAGTTTTCATAATTCTCCTCTTTTACAGTGTAAGCTGTGGTTCATTCCATTGAATAAAGTTTAGAATTTATACCCGAGATTGTAATTCTTCTCCTTCACAGTGGAAGATGCGTGGCTCATTCCATCCGGTATAAAAATTATACTTGAAAATGTCAACCTTTTTGTTTGGAGGAATTTACAAAATAATTTTCATAATTTTTCTTCTTTTCGGTGCAAGCTGTGTGACTGGTTCCATCCAGAAAAGTTCAAGATATATACCTGATATTGCCTGCCGTTTCTTGCCAATTTAAACTGGTAGCATGATGGTTATGGAGTTGTATAAGGAATAGTTTATAAGGTATAATATTTGGTTGAAGGTTTTGTAGCCATCGTAATTTTGAAGTGACAAAGTAGTTTTTGTTTTATTTAAATAAATATAAATATAAATTATTGTGTGGAGTGGATTGCAACTAGCAATTGTATCTTTGTGTAATAGGTATATCGAAGAGGTGTGGAAGGTCAATTAAGGAAAATTTTGATCTATTTTTTAAATATATTTGTACAATACATGAGGTCAATTGGTAGGCCATTTATCAAACGATGTTGTGCAACAAAGGTCTCAATGGAAAAGTGATAGCTTCAAATCAACTATGCATCCACTTACAGGGATCCAAACATGACTAAAACAAAACCTTTGAATTAGGAAGATAATCAAGGTTCATTACCAACAGGCTTGTGCTATGTTTGCAAGAGAGAGAGAGAGAGAGAGAGAGAGAGAGAGAGAGAGAGGAAGAGGGAGAGGGAGAGATTATATATATTATGTAAGATAGATTGATAGATATATAAGGAGATATAGAGAGAGGGGGAGATGGAGAGAGAGATAGAGAGAGACAAATAGAGATGGAGAGAGGGAGAGAGAAATAGAGGGAGAGAGAAATAGGGGGAGATAGAGAGAGGGAGAGAAAAAGATGTATGGGAAGACAAAGAGAGAGAGATAGAGATATATGGGAAGAGAAAGGGAGAGAGAGGTAGAGATAGAGAAATAGATAGGGGGGATACGGAGGGAGTGGGGGAGGGAGAGACGGGGAGAGATAGAGCGAGGGAGAGAAAGGGAGAGTGATAGGTATAGGGGGGAGAGATAGAGAAGAGGGGGAGAGAGAGAAGAGGGGGATAAGGGGTAGAGGAGAGGGGGGAGAGTGGATAGATGATAGAGAAAGGAGGAGATGGACAAGAGGGAAAAGAATGGAATGGAATGAGGAATATCCTTAAAAATGGAGACCAAAGGACACACCATCCTGATTGCCATGAAAACAACGACCAGCACCTCTGCTTCTGATTCTCCCCTCCCCATGTGACCCCTTTGTCTATTCCTCTTTCAATCTTTGTCTCCATCTATATCTCTCACTTTATATATATTTCTTTGTCTATTGCTCTTTCAATCTATCTCCATCTATATCTCTCACTTTATCTCTTTATATATATATACACCCCTCTTTATCTCTTTGATCTAAATCTCTCTTTCTCTCATTCTCTATCTTTTGAGTTTCTCTCTATATATATGCCTCTCCGTCTCTCTATATAGAATTCTCCCCCCTTTATCTCTCTCTTTTTCCTCCTCTCTCTCTTGCTCTCTCTCCAAAGGTGAGTTAAACTATTAGATTTTTTATACTTGTTATATATAATTAATATATAATTTTTTTTATATATTGTATATTGTATATTTAATAATTTCTAATATAAAATATAATTTATAATAATAAATATTTAACCATAATATTATTTTAAAAATAAATTTACATAACATATAATAATATTTTTGTGTGATGCAACAAAATGGCTTTTGCATTATCTAACTTTTGAACATGCTTTCAACTATACACAATAACTACACATGTGACATATATTTTTTTTTTTTTTTTAGACTGTAGGAATCAGGTAGCCCCCTATAAATTGCAGTGGGCTTGGTAAACCTTTTTCACATTACTGGTGATGCTGGCGCAACACACCCTTCGATACCATGGGGACAGAGGGGAGAGTAGACCTCATGACCTCTTTCCTACAACAAGATGCTTTAGCCAATCACGCTAGGCTCTCTGTCCCAACATAAATTTATTATTATTATAATACCAAAATCAGATTATAATTATCTAAATCTCTAATTAATTAATTAAAAAATTAGTATTATTATTTTTAAATTCTTGCCAAAAATTAGCAATACCTTTAAATATAAAGAAATTACTTCTATATATATACACATATCAATTTAAATAAACCTGAACATGAACATCCTAAACATAATGGTAAGGTTAGAAGTGAATGTTAAAACATTTATGAAATATAGAAAAATAGGGCTTCTATATTAAAATGGGATGATTGAATATTTCATGCACCTATCTTCCTTATTCTATTAGGAAATGAGATCCCAAAAGGTAGGATTGACTTTCAACCCTAGGTGAGTCAACCCTATTGGAGATCTTGCAAATTTCCTTATGACAAGATGGGGTAAAATTTGCTTGAACAACACTTTGGGGAGAAAAACTAAAAATACTAAATGGACTCAATTATGCAATGTGAAACTCAGATCATCAATTTAAAGCATAAAACAATAAGAAACAACAACATTTCAGCATATTTGAGAGGGGTAAGACACCGTGCACATGTCACCAAAAGTTGTTGTTGAGTGTCCTGTTGGGACTAATTCGCCCTAGGGCGAATGGGTCTTGCTAGCCTTTTCTAAAACTACAAAATTTGGATATGTAGCCTTTGATCTACACTTCTTGCCTATACCTTTCAATCTTCACTTTCGGATCTGGACCTATAGCAAAACTATTTTTTTTGGTTTGTTTATATGGGGGTTTGCCTCAGACAAACCCCACTGAGGCAAACCCCAAGTTTGGTAATTAAAACTTGATGAAAAGATGTAGATCTAAAACATAAATATGTGTGTGAGCCCTAATCTTAAGTATATATAAGATTGTTTAGAGCTAAAATGCAAAGAAACCTTATTCAAGTGTGTTAGAATAAGATCCCTAAATGAACATGAATAATGAACAAGAGACCTAGTTAGGGAGAAATCAAACACCCTAATAGATCCAAAAATTTGATTATACCTTGCTTTAGGTAGCTAGTAGAATGAAGATAGATGGGACCACTAGGAAAAAGTCATTAGATCAAGGGAAATGGCTAGTTGCATGTCCCAAAACCTAGAATCCATCATGATCCACCATAGGTATCAACCTACAATCATGAACAATGCTTGATCAATCTTTACAAAATGAGCTTGAAGACCTGTAAAAATAAATGAAATGTTGCTCCAAGACTTCAACGTTTCTTGATTGAATGTTCTCATTGCTTAATTTCAAACTTTTTTCTTGCTCTTCACAAAAATCTCTCTTCAACCTAGTTTGTGTAAGGAAAGCTAAGGTGCGGAAACAACTCTCCTAACATCAAAACCTTAGGGAGGAATGCATAGGTGCTTTCAATTTTTCAATTATAGTCTAATTAAGATACACTTGAAAGAAATAGCAGAAACAAAGGAATTAATATACACAGATGAACACCAGATTTAAGTGGGAAAACCCTTACGGGAGAAAAACCCACCACACCAAGAAAAGCCTCTTTGTACTACAATAATGGAGATTACATACAAAGATCAGGCTTATCTTTCTAATGTCAAATTTACAATAGCATAATCCTTGATCAACCTTGTACAGAACATTCAAATTACAATGCTCTCAGAATTGAATTCATTGACCACACACCGAACTGTTCATCTCACTGATTGTCCAACAACCATCCAACACATTGTTTATCGAACCGAACATCATCATCGATCTCAGAGTATATCCATGTCATCCTTGGTTTGTCGAACTTCCTCACAGGAACGGCCACAACAGACTAACTTCCAACGGTTCCCATTATGCTCCCTGGTTGGTCGAAGTCACACCACGTAGGAAAGTCGTTCAATCGGTCAAAGCATTCAAACGAGATTCGCATGTCGGTGAGACACTAGCCATGTCTCCCTGATGCCACAATACCCAACTATCGATATCGGCCAGACTCATCACCTTCGGCAAGAGGTTACACCGAGTTCAAAAGCAGTCACTCAGACTTCCCCTTGTCGCCAAGACATCATACTGATATCCAACACATGTAGCGTTATTCGACAAGACTATTGCTATTCGGTGAGAGGTCATACCGATGTTCAAAGGTAACATAGACACCAACATTCCTATCGGCGAGACTATTGCTATTCAGAGAGAGATCATATCGAGCCCTTTAAGTCATACCAAAAAGAACACTCGTCGGCAAGACTTAGGCTATCGCTGAGAGGTAATACCAAGCCCACCCTTCTCCAGGAGTCATACCGACAACAGACTAAAGCATTGGCGAGGCAAACACCCATCACCAAGAGCTCTTACCAAGTGTTCAAGTCTCTCCCCGATGACACCGAGTGTAACACTGTCGGCGAGACATACCATCTATCGCTAGGAGTTCTTACCGAAGTCATTATATTACCTCGATGACTTCAAGAGTATAACCGTCGATGAGACATGCCATATCGCTAGGACTTCATATCGAAGAATTTGTGTTACTCCGATGACTCCAGTTGCCATGAGTCTCCCCGACCATCACAAGGAACCAAACCGTCAGCTAGAGATCTCCCTGAGCGAAGAGAGATAGAAATGTCACAATGAAAGAAATGTCACAGCGATAGGCTCCAGTTGGTAAGACACAAACAAGGTCTCAGCGACCTGAGCAATCCACAAGGTTGCACAACTGTTAGTCGGCCAGACAATAAGGATGTCACACCGACTTGGCTCTTTTAGAGGTTCCAGCCTGTGAGATTGAGACACACAATTCCAACAATCTCCCACTTGACGAAGATCACATAGGCACCTCCAGAGCACAACAAAACTACTGAAATTCATGGGAAATGAGGCCCATCGAATTGGCATACCACCTAAACTTTTCTACGCTCATTGGCTTCGTCAATGCATCTGCAACATTCTCTAGAGTATCCACTTTTTCTAAAGAGACCTTTCCACCCTCCACCATGTCACGTACAAAATGATACTGTACATCTATATGTTTTGTCTTGGCATGGAAAGTAGGATTTTTTGCCAAACAAATAGCACTCTGACTGTCACAGTAAATTGTTATTTTCCCTGCATCAAAACCAATGTTAGAACACAAACGTTTTAACTAAATTGCTTCTTTATAGGCGTGTGCTGCTGCCATGCATTCTGCCTCTATAGTGGACAAAGCGACTACAGCTTGCTGCTTACTCATCCAACTCACTGCACCACCATTCATCATGAAAATGTATCCACTGGTTGACCTTCTGTTGTTAATGTCCCCTGCCCAATCAAAATCCATATAGCCTTGAATGCTGAGAGTCCTCTGTGATTCAACCAAGTTCCCATGGTAACACAAAGCATATTCTGAAGTTCCCTTCAAATATCTGAATACTCTTTTCACAACATCCCAATGTGTCCTTCTAGGATTAGCCATAAACCGACTAAGTACTCCCACTGCTTGGGCAATGTCTGGCCTTGTACAAACTATTGCATACATAAGACTGCCAACTGCACTAGCATAAGGTACACTGGTCATGTCCTCCATCTTAGTAGGATATTTTGGACAGTCTTCAACAGATAGCTTCATTCCCTGCCAAATTGGAACAACTAGCTGCTTGCAATCATTCATGCAAAATCTCTCTAGAACATTATTGATATACTTACTCTGACTGAGCCAAAGTTTTCTACTCTTCCTGTCCCTAGTTATTTCCATTCCCAGAATATACCTTGCTGCACCAAGATCTTTCATTTCAAACTTTTCAGACAACTGAGACTTAAGATTAGAAATCATTAACTTACTACTGCCTATGAACAACATATCATCAACATAGAGAGCAATAATAAGAACTCGATCACTTTCAGCTTTGTAATACACACAATTATTAGATTTTGATCTTACAAATCCCAATGACAAAACAAAAGTGTCAAACTTCTGGTACCACATTCTAGGTGACTGCTTTAACCCATACAGATATTTTTTCAACTTGCAAACCAATTTTTCTTTACCTTTTTCCACAAAGTGCTCAGGACATATAAATTTCTTCTTCAAGATCACCATGAAGAAATGTTGTCTTCACATCCATCTGTCAATCTCTAAGTCATACGCCGCAAGTGACAAAGAAATCTAATGGACGTCGCTTAGCTACAGAGAAAAATTTCTCCATAATCAATTCCCTCTACGGAATAACCCTTCGAACCCAACCTTTATACTTTTCCACACTACCATCCGACCTATTTTCTTTTTAAATACCCATTTGCAGCCCACAACTTTTCGCCTTTCGGAAAGCACACCAAACTCCAAGTATCATTTTCTAATGATGCCATTTCTTCATTCATGGCTTCGACCAAGAGTTTGAATCAGACATTCTAAATGCCTCTTTCAGTCCTAGGGCGATCAGTGCTAGAAATTAAAGCATAGGCACAAGCATAATCTATGAAAGAGAACCCATACCTATCGTTGCTTTCTTTCACGAGTTGACCTCCTCACTTGAGGTGAGGTTGTTCTTCTTCTTCAGAACTCTCAGAACTGCTTGAGCTCTCCTTAGTTTCAAGTACATTTTGAATTTTCAATTCCTCTTTATCTGGTGTCAAAGGAATTTCAACTACATCCTTTTTGATTTCTGATTTTGTCTCTGACTGCAGATCCAAGGTAGAAGGCTTCAACTCACGAAAGATAACACTTCTGCTGTATAGAACCTACTCCGTATCAGGATTCCAAAGCTTGTATCCTTTTATGCCAACACTATAGCCAATAAAAATATATTTTACAACCTTGTTCTCCAATTTATATCTTTTCTCATTTGACACATATGCATATGCCTCACAGCCAAAAACACGAATATGTCTTAGAGAGGGTTTCTTACCAGACCATGCTTCCAAAGATGTTTTCTCAACAAGAGTGGAATTAGGAGAACAGTTTATCAAGTAACATGCTGTAGCAACTGCCTCAGCCCAAAATTTCTCCTCCAAGCCAGCACTGCTCAGCATACTTCGTGCTCTTTCCATCACTGTCCTGTTGAACCTTTCTACAACTCCATTTTGCTATGGAGTGTAAGGTGTAGTTTTATGTCTTTTAATTCCATGATCTTTACAGTACCTCTCGAAATCATCAGAACAAAATTCATCGCCATTATCAGTCCTTAAACATTTTATTTTTCTTCCAGTCTGATTTTCTACAAGGTTTTTAAATTCCTTAAACCGATTGAACACTTCTGATTTACTTTTCAAAAAATAGACAAATGCCCTTCTTGAATAATCATCAATAAATGATACATAGTACCTTGACTTAGACAAAGAAGGAAACATTCACTGGACCAAAAACATCAGAATGTATATAATCAAGCAAACCGGAAGATTTGTGAGGATTGGAATAAAAAGAAACACGGTGCTGTTTTCCATATATACAATGTTCACATAATTCGAATTCAAGGTTACAATCATCAAGCCCTTCAACCAGGTTTTTATTCTTCAAGGTTTTTAAACGTTTCTCTCCAATGTGGCCTAGCCTATGATGCCAGAGCATAGTCTTTTCTGCTAGAAGTTTAACTTCCATAGATTTTACACTATCATGAACTTTTTCCTCTTTTCCTCCATGAGCAGCTTTCTGTGACTTTACAGAGACACTATTACATTGAATAGCATGTGCATCAAGCTAATACAAGGTACCAATATGAGCACCCCTTGCTAGCACCATTGATCCTCTAGTCATCTTGCAACCATTTCCAGAGAATGTGACTTGCACTCCAATATCATTCAACTTACTAATAGAAAGTAGATTTCGAGCCAAACCTGGTATATGCATTACATCATTGATTCCCTTCACTCTTCCATCATGGAATTGAATTCTGAATTTTCCATGACCAACAATTTCCAAAGATGAATCACTTGCCAAATATACCTTTCCACCATCGTATTTTTCATACTTTGTAAACCAGTCTCTATGAGATGTCATGTGGAAAGATGCTCCAGAATCAATCGGCTAGACATCATCTTATGCCTACGTAGCCAAGGCTGCAATGAAGGCGTCTGCATCACTCTGAGAAGAATCATTGTCAAAAGAATTCTTCTTCTTCTTCTTTTTCTCCTCTTTGCAATCCTTTCGGATATGACCAGGTTGCCCACAATTCCAACACTTCACCTTAGACTTCTTGCCAGGAGACTGATTTGGATTTGGACTTCTTGTCCTTCTTCTTGCCTTTTTCTTTCGATCTACCTCTAATAGCAAGAGCCTCCTTTACCATCTCAGAAGATTTCCTTCTCATCTCTTTTGACAACAAAGAAGCAACAACATCTTCCATCTTAAAACTGGATGTTGTACTCCCAATAGCCATCACCAGGTGATCCCAAGAATCTGGAAAAGAACATAATAACAACATACAACGATCTTCTTCATCTATCTTCACACCAATAGATGTTAACTGTGCAATCAACATGTTGAATGCGTTCAAATGATCAGCAACAGACCCTCCTTCCTGTATTCTCAAAGCGTACAACTTCTTCCTCAAGAATAATTTATTCACCAAGGACTTTCCTTGATAAATAGATGGCAGTCTTTTCCACAAGGAAGATGCAGTATTTTCTTCATGAACATTCAGAAGAACAGAGTTTGCTAAACAGAGCCTTATCAGCCCCTTTGATTTTCTATCTGCAAGGTCCCAATCCTCTTGCTTCATGCCTGTAGGCTTCGTTCCAGACATAGCAAGCCACAGATCACGATCAACCAAAAAAATCTTCCATTTTGAGTTTCCACAACTCAAAATTGCTGCCATTGAATTTCTGAATTTCAATATTTCCTAACGTGCTTGCCATCTTAATCTGTAATTCGAATTACCAAACTTCTACAAGACTCCCACTGAACATAATTGACTCAAAAAACCCAATGTACCCACAAGGATAACACAATTGGCCAGGCTCTGATACCACTTGTAAGGAAAGCTAAGGTGCAGAAACAACTCTCCTAATGTCAAAACCTCAAGGAAGAATGCAGAGGTGCTTTCAATTTTTCAATTACAGTCCAATTAAGATACACTTGAAAGAAATAGCAGAAATAGAGAAATTAACATATACAGATGAACACCAGATTTACGTGGGAAAACCCTTACGGGAGAAAAACCCACCACACCAAGAAAAGCCTCTTTGTATTACAGTAATGGAGATTACATACAGAGATCAGGCTTATCTTTCTAATGTCAAATTTACAACAGCATAATCCTTGATCAACCTTGTACAGAACATTCAAATTACAATGCTCTCAGAATTGAATTCATTGACTACACACCAAACTGTTCATCTCACTGATCGTCCAACAACCATCCAACACACTGTTTATCAAACCGAACATCATCATCGATCTCAGAGTATATCAATGTCATCCTTGGTCTGTCGAACTTCCTCACAGGAACGGCCACAACAGACTAACTTCCAACGGTTCCCATTCTACTCCCTGATTGGTCGAAGTCACACCACGTAGGATAGTCATTCAATTGGTCAAAGCATTCAAACAAGATTCACATGTCAGTGAGACACTAGCTGTGTCTCCCCGATGCCACAATACCCAACTGTCAATATCGACCAGACTCGTCACCTTCGGCAAGAGGTTACACCAAGTTCAAAAGCAGTCGCTTAGACTTCCCCTTGTCACCAAGACATCATACCGATATCCAACACATGTAGCATTATTCGGCAAGACTATCGCTATTCGGTGAGAGGTAATACCGATGTTCAAAGGTCACATAGACACCAACATTCCTATCAGCGAGACTATTGCTATTCGGAGAGAGATCATACCAAGCCCTTCAAGTCATACCGAAAAGAACACTCGTTGGCAAGACTTAGGCTATCGCTAAGAGGTAATACTGAGCCAACCCTTTTCCAGGAGTCATACCGACAACAAACTAAAGCATCAGTGAGACAAACACCCATCGCCAAGAGCTCTTATCGAGTGTTCAAGTCTCTCCCCGATGACACCGAGTGTAACACTATCGGCGAGACATACCATCTATCGCCAGGAGTTCTTACCGAAGTCATTATGTTACCCCGATGACTTCACGAGTATAACCGTCGACGAGACATGCCATATCACTAGGACTTCATACCAAAGCATTTGTGTTACTCCGATGACTCCATTCGCCATGAGTCTCCTTGACCATCACAAGGAACCAAACCGTTAGCTAGAGATCTCCCCGAGCGGAGAGAGATAGAAATGTCACAACGAAAGAAATGTCATAGCGATAGGCTCCAGTCGGTAAGACATAAACAAGGTCTCGGAGACCTGAGCAATCCACAAGGTTGCACAACTGTTAGTCAGCCAGACAATAAGGATGTCACACCGACTTGGCTCTTTTAGAGGTTCCAGCCTGTGAGATTGAGACACACAATTCCAACAGTTTGAAATGATGAAAAGACTAGGCTTTATAGGCTTCCTTTCTAATTTCCTGAATATTAGATCTCAATAGTTGAAATTTGAAACTTGAATCTGAGACTTTAAAATGTCGTCGAAAACATGTTTAAATTTTGAATTTGGATCCTAAAGGGGACCCATTTGACCAAGGGAAAATGGTTCTTGGCCTAAAAACCTAGGATCAATGTGTTTCAGGGCTTTAAATTAATTAAATGAATTTATTCAATGCATGTTGCAATGTTGAAAAATGATAAAAATAGGCCTTGGGATGCATAATAAAGGGGTTTAGGGGCCTATTTATCAAGGGTAAAAATGCATAAATGTGAGGTCACTAAAATAGGTCCAAATTGAGTGTGAAATTGTACTATCACATAGAAGGAGTACAATTTTCTACATTATATTTAGCCTCACTTTAGTGGCCATATGACACTATGCATATGCAAGCTAAAGGACTTGGAAAGTAAATTATACTATAAAAATGATACTCATGGATATTTCACAAATGGGGAGAATGAAGCCCCCAATGTAGTCATTTGCAAAACCACAATGTTAGGACCCGCATCCTGCAAAATTGATTTGTTAGTCATTCAAAATCATCTTATCAAACTTCTACATAGAATTGAATTCAAGGGTAGATGTATGCCCCTCTGATTCTACTTGTTTTATGGAGGTGGAATTAAGGTAGAAATCGAATCGCATTGAATTTCTTTGCTTGATGATGCGAATGCTTACAATAGGGTATTGAGTCTACAACACCACATATTGATAGCTATTGAATAAGATCAAGGATGGGACCACAATTCCAACACTACAAACGACATTGAAAATAAAGTTCTCTAGCCCCCACTATGTTGATTTGAATGAAATGTACTTAGAATAAAATATGCTTTCTTTAGTAAAGTTGATTATATATGAATGAAAATTACAATTCTAACTATCACTTTGACATTTACCTTTTGAGAAATGATCTTATTGTAGAGTGATTGAAGATGTCGAGCCAATGACCATACCAACCCCCTAGATTGACTATTTTTCAAGATGAGGTGGCACGTGGTGAGCTCCACCATACGGTTAGTTCATTGTACTTTTCTTTATGTTTACATTTTTACCTTTACATTATTTTTTAATGTATTTTTAGGAGGTTTTGGGACCTTGTCCAAAAATCTTGCAAAGTGTCCTGTTCTGTCGCAAAGCATCCCAAAATGGCCAGAGTGTCTAAGACCCCCATCTAAAAATGGCCCAAGTGTCTTAGAGAAAATTTGTTTTACTTTTAATTGATTGATGAATATTTTTAGGCATGTTATTGATAAATTCTTTTGTCTTTTCCAAGTTCCTCCGCATACTAATCAACATTTAAGAGGTAGACTATTTACACTTCTCCAAGAGTAGGTTACCCGACTTATTGTGGAGGAGGTGGACATTTGATGAGAGGCAACCTATTTACACTTCTCTAGGAGTAGGTTACCCAACTTACCACGAAGGAGGTTTACATTTTGTGAGACTAGACTATTGTGGATCTACATCATGCCACCTATGAGATATCATGATGTAATGCTTATGGCATTAGTAGAGAGATGGAATGCAGATACATGCACATTCCATCTACCTTTAGGGGAGATGACAGTGACACTTGAGGATGTACACCATATTTTGAGATTACCCATCTGGGGTGAGACCATCCATATTGAGGAGGATCACACACACATGCAAATGCAGTAGGATAGTGAGTATTGTGTGGGGCACCCCATTCGACTAGCAGACATCCAGGCATGCATTGAGCTTAAGTGACTTCTATATGCGCACTCACCATTACTGCGTCATATCATGATTATCACTATGGATCTAGCTCTTATTCTAGATGGGTGAGGCACACACTTGGATGGAGGCCTCATGCATACTATTTGTGAGATGGAGCAACATCAAACCATCTATACTTGGGGTCGTAGTATGTTGGGTCACCTCTATGATGATCTCAGGTGCTTTGTTTATTGAGAGCTAGACATCATAGTAAATTGTACAATATTATAGGTTTGGGTATTCAAGCATATCACATGCACTAGGCCTACAAGTTATCCCACAATAGCGGCTGTGGGGTACCCACGAACCTTCAACTATACTCTAAGATGTGCCTGGGAGTTTGGGGATTTATTACACTAGAGGATTTAGTTTGATTACTTAGAAGATGATCACGTAGTATGGAGGTATTACCACACCATACCCTAGTGGCCAAATCACATGCATCAACTTGTTAGGATGCAGTAGGATAGGTGTGTACTAGGAAAAAATGACTATATAGTGATGCCCTTTTATTATGATCAAGTCATGTGACAATTTGGATAGATTTAGGTATTGTTGAGGTCGTGACCCACATACTTAAGATCGACACAAAGTGGCTCTAGACTTGGAGACATTCGGCATCCCCTGGTTAATGATGTGTATTTTAGCAAATCAGATGATAAGGACCATGGTGTGCCCCCATTATTCAACCTTGACGATATAGGTACAACTATAGCCTAAAGGCGTTGGTGGGTGAGAGCACAACCGACACATGTCTTCCCTATCGATCATCTCACATGTGATGTTAGACCTCTTCTAGGTCAAGGAGATGAGAGAGAGGAGGAAGAAGTCAATGGGGATGCATATGAGGATGATAGACTAGAGGACCAAGAGGATGAGAGTGAGGATGATCTACAACTGATGAGTGATGATCTTGATGAGCTAGATGAGGCCACAGATGCCCTGAGAGGAGACATACATCTCACTCATGAGTCACCTGAGCACAATCAACAGTTGCAATAGGCATCACCATTCATGAACATGGGGAGGCTAGTGGTACCGCACCTTCCATGCTACCGACTCACAAGGGATCTATCATCCCACAACAAGATCTTGATTGGAAGGCTGGAGATCTAGGTAATGATATGTTTTATAGTTTTATTATGTTTTTAAGATTTTGTATGTCTCATTTACATACAATGGCATGCTCTAATATTTTTATGGTTTTTATCTTACAGTGTGCACTCGAGAGTGGCAAGACCTTTTCCGTCAAGTCACTACAAAGATGGAACCTTCCTTGCCCCCACATCTAGACATATGGGTGGAGCATATGTCACCACCTAGCGTGGGGAATTATACTAACCTTTTTAAACCCTTAAGGATAACATTAATACGCTTCTTCTTTCTCCCTAGAGTCTTTATACACAACCATTTAACCAATTGGTTGATCTTAGGTACTTTAATTACTTGAAGAAATGTAATTTCTATGTTTAATTATTTGATTTCTTGGCTCCTATAACATGTGGGTTTCTTTGAAAGTAATTGGTTTTGGAGAATGATTATATTGGTGTTTTTAGCCTCCCTAGAAAAGAATATTTCTTAAAAGAGTATTTATTCCCCATTTTAAATTGTCCTTTTAGAAGAGATTCAAAATGAGGCTTCACAATACTTTAAGTGGGATATTCTAGAAGATTATTAAAAGATCCTTTTGGAGGGTCTACAAATGTTTTGTTTGGATGAGAAGTTTCAAAAGATAAGTCTAGAATATCACCAAGGGTAGCTTTTGGAGGTTCCCTTGAAGACAATTTTAGAGTACAGTTCTAGAGCCACTATCTTTAATGAGTATTTTATATGGTTTTGTAGTTGGATTTTTACCATATCATTCAACCAAATCAATTTTATATTTTGAAAGTTCTTTAGGTTGTTCACCTATTATATTGACTATGATTGAATAACATAAGGTTTTTCATTACTTGAGTTGCACAACCTCACAATATATTATATTTATTTCATCCATATTCTCTTGTTCAATTGATTAAACAAATATATTTTGTCTTTTGTTTTTGGGATTAACAACTAATTGAGTTGATACTAAGGACATGTTTCTTGGTTAGATTGATATTGACTATGTGGAGGTGGTAGGAGAGGTTATTGTTGGTTTGGCGTGTGATGAGGTCCCTAATAGAATTGGTTTTGTGGAGTATTCCATTGTGGCATGGGGTTCAAGGAAAACCATGGTTTTTGTGGTGAGTTAACCCATTATGGAGTTGAACATTACTGATTCATCCACTCTAGGAGTCCCCAAGAGTATGGTCCCAAGTTCTATGGCCTTAGGTATTGACGCCAAGGTGTGTTCAATTGGTTATTGCACCAAGAAGATTGAGGATTCCAAGAGAAATTTGAAGTTTGACCAAAGAAGAAATTATTTTTATGTTAATTTCCTATGTAATTAACTTCTATTGAAACATGCTTCTTCTTAGAATTTTTATTTCCTATAATGAGTCACATTGATCAATTTTATGGTTTTATTGCAATGTTGACAAGCATCTACCTTGTCTAGGTGACACTCTCATAATAGATGTTTATTCTTGTATCTATGGTAGTAAATGAAAAGCATCTCTATGTTCTTATTTTTAGCTTGCATCCCATCAAGAGTAGTATTTATTTAAATAAGAATATTACTTTTCAAGTTTGTAATTTCATTGCTAAGTTGTCCTATGTCATTTATTCCTCTAACTAGGCTATAATTTCTAATTCATCCTCTAGTTCAACAATAGTTTCTACAAAGTGTAGACATCTCATCAAGCTCTAATTTAGGTAGACTCCACTTTCCCATAAATCAAGGGCTCATCTAGAGTATTCTTCGAGTCCTTTCAAAAAATGGGTTTTAATTGTTGAACAACATGGATGAAATTTTCATAGCTATAATGCTTCAACATAAAAAGGAAGCTATCCTAGTAGTATTCCAAAATCTCTTCCTCTTTTTTCTTAAGGTAGAGGAATTCATCTCTCATATCATTTACCCAACAATAATACTAATATTTATCTAAGAATAGTGTTTCCATTTCCCAATAAGAGATTATTGATCTAGAGGACAATCTCATGAACCAACACAAAACTGAATATTTCAAAGTAGAAGGAAATAGCTTCAACTTTTGGTTATTAGTTTTATAGTCACAGGTCTAGAAAATAACCATGAACTCAAAGAGGATCTAATCTAGTTCCTCTAATGATAAACCTTAGAAGGTAGGAAGGTTGGAAAGGGAGATGTCTTTTTTATGGGAGCATATTCATCTATGTTCAAGTTGATTGGATAGGTAGGTGTTCCTTCTACCTTCCTTACCTCTCTTCTATTATTATAATTTATTTCTTTGTTATTCATGATTTTGATTGGATTGTTTTTTGATATTTCCTCAAATTTTTATTTCAGAGTCTCAGGTGGGTCTTGAAAGACAAATATTGATAAATTTCATTGACTAAGACTTTTTTATTTGTTGTTTTTATTTTCTAATGTTTGAAGTTGGGGGGTTCTGGGAATAAATCTTTCATGAGGTCCTCTTTTATAACTATGTAGAAAGTCGAAGACTTTATTTTGTCTTTTCTATATATTTTTTTGAAAATTCATAATAAAACCTTGTGTAGGAACATGGGTCCCCAATAATGGAACCAAAGAATGACGAATTGTCGTTAGGTCTCATAATTTAATATATTAAATATCATATTGAACATGGTGGTGTCTAAGGTTTTTTACAAAAAGATTTTAGATATCCTAATTTAACACTAGATTTTATCAAAATAAAGAATGCTTATGCTGAAAATAAATGTTAACTAAAAATAATTTAAAATTCTAATCTACAAAAATATATAAAATGTAAACTATGGAAAGATTTTTGAAATGTTATTGTATTAAAATGAGATATTTCCTACTAACTAATTTGCTAAAAATGAAATTTTCCTAAATGACAATTCTTTTTGTTATTTTTCTATAGCATTGATTAAAAATTCTTTATGTAAAGTCATGATTAATGCACAAGTTATGTTTCCCAAGTGTATGATTCCAACATGGAATGAAGAATATGAAAACATTCTAGACTTTGTAGCTAAAAAATGTAAGGTTTCTTTTTCACATAAACACATATTTACAAAGGGACATAACAAATAATAAATATAACAAATATAACAGTACACAAATTAATCCTACAAGTCATAAATTATATAAGCATAATTATCCAAACACAAATTCAATGTAAAACTAAATTACTTATCTCTATGATGTGTTTTGATCTCTTAGTTGAGTGGTCAACTCGATAGAGGTTTAAATTCTTTTGCTCATAAAATCATCAACAAAATGAAAAATTGCTTCTTAAAATATAAATTCAATATTTTTAACTAAAAAGAGATTATAAATTACTTCATGCTATAAAATGTCTAGTAGTGTTTACTATTTATAACAAGAAATATATTTAAACTATGACCTAATTCCTAAATTATAATATCATGGTGACATGCATTGATGCCATTAACAATTTGTTACATAAATTTATAAATAAAACCTTAGTTGAATTAAATGAAATATTTTAATTATTGAAGAAATTATTGTAAAGTAGAATTGTTCCATCCTTCTTATCTTTCAAAAAATTAGTAGTCTTATGATAATTCACAATTTCAAGAAAAGCAAGAGATGGTCTCCAAAACTCTTCTCATAGTGACAGTCTGTAATGTTTTCATAGTTGCTTTGAAAATTATAGAGCTCTATAGGTGTGGTACTCCAAAACTTCTATCTTTCTTGAGCATGTTTTTCTTTTACAAAAACACATCTTTTGACCCACAACCATCAACATTAAAATCTTCATTAACAAAAAAAAAATTATAACTAAATTTATTATATAATATTATCAATTTAAGCATGATAGGGTGTGTGGAAGGTCATGGATGATAAAAAAGAGGGAAATTCTACACTAATAATAGGCGATTATTCATACATTTTCAGTGAGCATGAAATAAATTATGGGAGATAATTTCCCACTGTGATCTAGCAAAATAAAAATTGACATGTGTCCCTAACAAATATTGTAGATCAAGTAGATAGAATAAATCTATTGGCCATAGGGAAAATAAGGGATATGACAAAGTATTACTAAAAGTCATGGGCTCATAGTAGTAGTGAATATTACTCAAGGTGATGCTATTAGCCATTTGAGAATAAAGCATGTGCTTTGACTTATATACCCACTAGCTATAATTAGTTAATAATAAATTATAACCTAAAGGGTGAATGCTTTTTTAGGCTATAATATGAAAATTGGAACCAAAGAAAATATACATTAAGTAGAAAGGAAGAATTTAAGCACTCATAATTTAGGGTCCTATGGACATGCTACCAAGAAAACATCTTCCAAGCTTGAACTATATTTCTTACTAGGGTAATTTGATAGTCATGTAAATTATCAATTTATCAAATATCGAGTTGATATGGCAAAGAAGACACAATTTTAACTCTAGGATTCAATTTCTTAATTGCACATTTGAAGTTTTCTCATTCATTCTTGGTTTCACATTGCTCCAATGTTTGAGTTTTTGATCAATTTTCTTGATATTATGAATTCTAGATCACTTAAATATATTTGATCAAAATAATGAAAATAATGATTGATAATTATTAAATTCAAATACAAAACCTGAAAATAATCATTCAAGTTCTTCAAAACATGAAAATAATCATTCAAATTATCAAATTCAATTTAAAAACATGAAATTTTTATCTTTTATGTCAATAAAAGAAGAAAATTTTGATATGTTTGTCAAACAATGATTAAAATTTCTCAGAACTATAAAAAGTGTGTTTCTATATCAAAGAATGTGTAGTTGGTAGGGTAAAATAGAGCATCTGGTTCCAAAATCACAAGATGTACATGATTTTTGAATTTTTACTAATTTTTACATGTAAAAAAATGTACTCACACTATGTGTTTCCTTGGATATTTCCAACCCTTAGGGTTGAATTTTCCTTGGGCATCCAACCCAAAAGGTTGGACTTCATTGTTAATGCCTAAAGACATTTTTTTCAAAATATTAAAAAACACCTAAATGTTAACCCTACTCTCCATCAAGTTTGCATGTCTTGTAATGTTGATATAAATAAATACCACAATAACATTAAGTTCTATCTTATATTTCTAACCATACACTTTTTCTTTTCTTTTTCTATATTTCTAATTCATTAAGGTTTTGATCTTGAATTTATATTTTCAATGTCTTTCTTTTTTGCCAAAAAGTTATATACAGTAATTCATTTTTATCCATTTATCCAATTTGAAAAATTACATTTTTACATTCTACACTATTCTATAGACATTCAAAAAAATGATTTTTGATTATTTTTCAAAAAATCAAGAGGAGCACATGGAAATTTTCAGTTTTTAGAATGTTTCCACTTTAAAAATTAATTAAAAAATCATATTTTGATTAAAAAATTTGGCATAGACTACATGATTTTAGCCAAGTTTTTATTGAAGTGATTTGTGAAATACTTAAAAAAAGTCAACATTTTAGCGGGAGCACACTAGACACTATGCTATATTTTTTTGACAAAAATAGGAGCATTTTGTTTGAACCTCTTAATCTCCACTATTTAAAAAAAATAGTAATATAGAAACTAAATTTCAAGCACTATGACTTGTTCTTATCACATCAAATTTTGAGCATGATTATTTTCAATTTCTCATTCAAGATATTTTTTTACTGATTACAAAAACAAAGTAACCACTTTTGACACCTTTTTGATCTCCCATTTCCCTGCACATACCATTTAAATTATATATGAAATTGGAAGTGTATTTTATTTCTTTATTAATAAAATAATTTTCAACTTTTTAGCTAAAAAACTTTCTTATCATTTTATTTAATTAAAGGATTTTAAAATAGAAAGGAAAAAATAAAAAATAAAAGAGAGGGAAATGACATTAAGGAAAACCATAGACTAAAGGGTTGTGGGAGATTGTGGGTAGCACATGGAGAGAATTCTATAAAAAGTTGGACAAATTTGCAGGAAGAGGGAAAGTTCTAGTAGCCATGTAATTTTTTTTTAATTTTTTTTTGGTGTGATGACCTCCTAGCATGTAGCCTTTTTATTATTTTGCAATAAAAATAAGGGGATTGGAATGATGTTCACGAGAAAAGGGAGAATAGGGAAGAAAAAAGGATATTAATAAGGGAGTTACAAAGTTGGAAATAGGTTGACATCAATTAAGGTATTCACTCAATCATGGGTATGAGTGATCCTATTCAATTTTATGCATTTGAATCAAAGTATAATCTTATACATACTCTATGCAAACTAATATTTTAGTAGATAACAATGTTATTTGAGGTATTCATTCAATAGTTTATAAGATTTACTTGTGCTTCAATATTGTGGTTTTCATAGTTATATATAATCATTTTGGTTGTTACTTTCTCTCAATATTAGGAAGTGTAAATTTGAAGGTTTCACAACTTGAAAACAATCATTTTGGCTATAATATACCTCTCATTTGTATTGCATTTCCTTATGTTAATATGCTATTTTTCTCATAGTTGAGAGTGTAAATTCATGGGTTTCATAGCAAAAATCATCACTGTAGTTATAACATACCTCTATGCTCATTTGTATTGTATTAAATATTATGGAATGTTGTATAGGCTATGAGTATAAGAAAGAGTCATTGTGTTCATTTGTATCTTTGAACTAGTCTTGTTCATTTGCGTGTAAAATATATAATAGACTACATCCCAAGTTGAGTTTATAACTATAACACCATTATGGTAGACTATTTCATGGTTGGGACGTAGTCTAAAACACTATTTAATAGTTTAAACTTGATTGCACATAGTGTTATAGATTTAGTATTATTTACTAGTTTTAAAGTTGATTTTAATAATGTTAAAATAGTTTTAATAAACTAATACTAGGAATAATAGAGTTATACTTATATATTCTTTACATATATAATTGTGTATTCACTTTAAAGGCATATTGTACGAATACGAGCATGATATTAGTGAATTGAGTGATGAGAATTTATATATATATATATAGTAGGAATTGGTCAGGTATCCATCCCCCTATAAACTACAGTGCGCCTGGTAAACTTTTTTTCACGTGACTAGTGGCACTGGCACGACACGCCCTTTGGTACCACGAGTTTGGGGGGAGAGTAGACCTCATGACCTCTTGCCTACAACAAGATGCTTTAGCCAATCAAGCTAGCCCCTGTAACACCCCTCCATTTTGTTCTTTTGATCGAACAATGTTCGTTATGTATGTTTTGCTTTGATAACACGCTGGTTATAACTTGGTTACTTTTGACCGCTAATTGTTAAGCGATGTAAATATTATGTTTTGATGTGATGGTACTTTAATCAGATGATATTACTATTTCATGTTATGGATTAAATTATCATGTATGTGAATTATTGATGCTTTATGCTTTGATTATACCATTGATGATTAGAGGCGTCAGTTAGCGATATTGTATTGGTGAAGGGGACGAGATCACATCACTCGCATGCGAGTACCCTGTGATTCCACGATTTCCTCTTCACGGTGTGTTTTAATATTTATATATATATGCATGTTCGACACTCGTGTTGTGTGCAGGATGCAGGTACAGGACATTGACTCCACCTAATTCCACAGGTCTGAGCATGTCCCTTGTTCAACGGAAAACGATTGGGAGATAGTAGCTTGGTTTTCTGTGTCGTGACATCAGCCTAGCCATAGTGTGTCGTCGGGTTGTCAGTTGGGATAAGTTATTTTCCTTGTCGTCTCGTCTCTCCTTGCTTGCGTGATTAAATTTCCTAGTGAAATGGTGTTTGCTTTATTTAAATTTATTGCCAAAATGCATAAAGGAGTGCTTGTTATTTAATTAGTTAATTTAATTCAATCAATAAATTAATCTAATCATGGATTAGATTTATTTATTGATTAAGTAAATTAAATTAATTATGTTAGTATTATTAAATTTGAGGCAAATCAAAAAAAAAAAATAGATGGAAAATTGCCTTGCATTCCTCTTGTAATAAAATAAATTAAAAATTTATTTATTTTTAAATGTAATTGTTAGATTCAATTTTGTGAAAGAAAGGGAATTTAATTATCATTGTGGTGCAAATAGAATTTTGTTTAAACAAATATTATGCATTTGAAGTGGGAAAATGAAAATTGTTTATTAAATTTCAAAAAAAGAAAATATCCAAAATAGCAATAACTTTTGGTGGGTGAACTCAAAATTAGGGGTTTGACAATTTGGAGGAGAAAAATTGCATAAGGTAATTCTTTTTGTTTTTGAATTTTGATTTTTGAAATTTGGAGAGCAAGCTTGGATTGGATTCTTGGAAGAAAATTGGTGGAAGGAAGGATTGGAAAGACTTGTTGATGCAAAATTGGAAACAAGTGCAACCTCCATTGAAGGATTCAAAAAGCTTGGAGAAAAACAAAAGGTTCTATGTTTTCCCTCATTATGCAATCTTATTTTAGCAATTTTGTTTGAAATGGCTCAATTTAGATTTGGAATTCAAACTTTGATTCAAAACCCATATTGGAATCACCATTCAAACTTGAATAAAAGAGTTTTTCAATTTTTTTTGTGAAAACAATGTGAACCAGAAATTATCCTCAAACTATCATTGGGAAATTTGAAACAAACTTGAAAGATTCAAATGGTTCTTATGAAAATTTGTGTTGTTGGGAAAATCTCCTTTTAACTTGTGAGAAATCATGAAATTATTGTGTTAGATTATGGAGTTTCAATGGAAATTAATTTTGTTTCTTAGATTTAGAGTTTGCTCAATTTGGGTATTGAAGGAATGCATTTTCTCAATCAGATTATGAAGCTATTTTTGTGTATATTATATATATATATATAAATATATGTATTTTTTTTAAAATTCAAAATTTTCGTTGAGTTCTGGGAAGTCATATTTTATGACTGTATTATGGTTTTACCCATAATTGTTTTATTACCAGTCATTTATCTTTCGCTTTTTTTTGGGCGAAGTCATTTTTTTTCAATCGCGCGGGGGTATGAGGAAGGGTTTCCACCCCAGGGCAGTGCCATTGATGGCGTTGGCCACCTGTGGAGGCAGCGCCGACGCTGCCTACACAGGCCGCCGCCGCCCCATCAATGGGGCTGCGTCCCCTGTTCATAACAGGGCACGACGAAGCCCTAAACGTGGTCGCCGGTTGCTTTTTGAATTTCTTTTTTTTTATTATATTTATTAAATATAAAATATATAATATATTTCATATTATATATTTTATATTTAATATATATAATATTAAGTTGTTACCAATGGTTATATTTATGAATTAAAATATAATTTATATGTATATTTTAATATATATGTTATATATAATAATTTAATATTATTTATATATAATATATATATTATAATATATGTATATTTTAATATATATGTTATATATAATAATTTAATATTATTGATATATAATATGTGTATATTATATTTTAATAAAATGCTTAAGTAATTATTATTCACTTTTAAACATTAATTATATATATATGTTTTAAAAAAAAATAATATATATATATATATATAATATGATTTCATAGATATTTAATAAATATATTTGTATATTCAAAATGTGATTTATTTTCTTAAAAGAGAAGAAGTATTTAATTTATACATGAGATATTTGTTAAGGGATAGACAAAAATTAGATATAGAAAATTATGGTTTAGCAAAGAATGATTGATTTAATTTATCGTATGCATTGTGTCAACAAGAATCAAACGAACATTCAAACCCTTATGTGATTATGCAAGAACATAGTTTATTTAAATTGTTTAAATGCACTAATGTGATGAATGATTGGATTTACGAAATCCGAAGGTAGATTACCTTATATTGTTTGCAAGCTTTCTTTCGTCGTGGGGTGCTTATTCTTGTTGGGTTTTGAGTCAGATCTCGTAAGTCTTCCAGATTGAATCGTCTTTTATGTGTTTTGGGGTTGTCAGCATGTCAATCAACCTTGTTTGCCATGGGTAGTGCGTACTTGTGTCTAGTGTTATATCTGATTATCTTGGGCGGGTTTTGTTTACTTCATGTCGTGTTTAGGGATTCATTATCCCTAGGTCATACTTGAGTACCCTTTGGTGGTGGCATAGTTCCATGTGTTGTCTTAGAGAAGTGGCTTGCATTGAGGGCCGACACACAAAGTGGTGCCAGGAGATCTCAATGTAAGTTGGTTAATTCAGTGAAAACTTAAACCAATTAATTAGCATAGGTGGTACCAACATTTAAAAAGATTAATTTTGCCTCGCTCATGGATGCAAGTGCTTGTATAGACTTGGGATGAGACGAGAAGGCCTGGAATGGCAAGATCGTTATCTTGTCCCTTCAAAAGATAATTGATTCCGCATTGGTTTGCATGTGGGGCCAGGAGTCGTTAGAGGTTACCAAGATATCCCGAGATGGGGGCCGGGACCTAGGAAGACTTGCCAGGATATCCCATGTGACATTGTGATGACACTTCTCCTAAGTCAACATTATGTTTGCATTCGTGATGTGATTATTTACTTCAAATCTGGAAGCATTGTAACCTTTGTGTCATGTGATGTCATGTATGTATCCTTTTTTCAGTTGAGTCATGTTGCCTATGTTTAGAGGTTGTTGGTCTTGACCTGAAACCCTTGTTACTATCTCCTAGCACGGGGGGTGAGCCTTCGGGTATCACTTGGTTGGGTGGAACGTGCACCTTACTCCGTTGTTTTGGCGTTGGCTTATGTGGACGAGACTTTCATGTTGGAGAGCTCGTGGGATCCAGTTGCTACCTTGGTTTCATTTATGTTAGTTGCTCTTGTATTTTATTTACCCCTCATTGTTATCGAGGTGGAAATTGTAATAAACAATCATGATATTGATTTACCTCATTCTGGGAATGAGAGATGTAATTGTAATTATATAACTTCTGTCATTGGTAACCATGAAGGATCTCATGGTCTTAATGAAAATCTCATGTATGGAATGTATGTGCTTTAATTAGTTAAGTGAATGTTGCTATGTTTCATTTCATGCATGTTGATTTAATTTGTGATTTAAATAATCTTTGTCTCGTAACCTTAGGGGATTGTTGGCTTTGTGTTGTGATCATACATGTATTTGTAATTAAACAATTTTTTTTTTGTGCATTTGTTTAGTAGTTTGCAACTTCCCCTAGGGTTGCGTGGCGGGGCATTACAACCCCCCTGCCCCAACTTTTTATAAAATATTAACTTATTTTCAAAATTATAATTGTTCATAGTTAGAAATAATATTATCAATCTCTTTCTATAATTATGAACATGTAAATTATTCAGGATTACAAACAATATTGTAAGATTGATTTGTTTTATTATAAATTGAATATTTGTCACTACTAGTTTCATATAGAAAGTAAAACTTATTAAGATGTTTATCCTTGTGAATAGCATTATTATTAGTTCTTGTTGTACATAGGTATACTAATGCATTCATCTAGTTTTATTAATTTGTTCAAATGAACCAATAGGAGCAAAAAATTAAAATATATTGACTATTTTTTCTAATGTATATATTTTCTAAAATTTATTTCAATATATGAAAACTATTTTAAAAAAAATTCTATTGGATCATATTATGTACAGTCATATTAGTATGAGGTAAGCATTTCGACTAATGTATCAGTATTTGATACTATTCATTTAAAAACACTATTTCTAAATAGTATAAAGTTTGTCTATAATATGTCTAGTCAATTATGCACTAGTAAAAAGTGGAACTATTTGATTTTATTGATGGATTCATAGAATTGATTTTTGTTGTTGTTTAATGTATTAATATATTATATAATATAATAATGTTATAGTAATAATAATATAATATATAATTAGTATATGTTTTATATCTATACTATATATAAATTAATTAAATTCATTATGTATAGATAATATATATAATTTTTGATATACTATATATAATTACTACTAGTATGATTATTATTATATATATATTCATATATTAGCTATTAAATAATATAATAATATTTAATTTACAATAGAGCATTCCTTTCAAATACTTCTTTCCCTACTACACAATTAAAAAATGTATTACTACTACTTAAAGCTAGTTACATATTAAACAAAAATAATCTCTCCATAACCACCTTCATATATTTTTTGTGGGAAGCAATGAGTTGCACATATCCAATACAAAAACAAAGTTGCAACTGAAATGATCTTTGTTCTCTTCAAAAATGTTTGGTTTCTAATCTTCAACAAATAGAATTGATGCAACATCTTCAACAAGCACAATGAATATTTGTAAATGTTATAGGCTTCTCATCTCAACATATTCACTATAAACTTCAATTATATAATTATTTATTAGAACTTGTAATGTATTGACCAAAGTGGTCTACAAATAGATATTGTGTATATTATTATCAATTATATGCATTTATACTCATGTAATAATTATTATATGAAAGTATTATTAACAAACATGTTACATATTTTACCCGTAGGAATCGGTCGTAATGCGTCTCTTGTCTACTATAGAAATTGTATTTTTAATACTTTAGGTTGTATTTGAGTTTACCACTTGTGTAGAATGCTTTATAGTTATTAATGTACATATTTTTGGATGTGAAAAGTAATAATAACTATAATATTGTTGATTATTGGTGTCAATTATTGATTGTACAAAATCACAATTAATTATGAAAACTAATTAGTGTCAGTATATTTGTTGTTTATGACTATAGTCAGCTTTTTAGCATGAATATACAACTAGTGTGGCTATGGATAATGGTTTATAATAGTAGTTGGTTAGTACCTAGAATATTATTAATTGCGCATGAGAATAGTATTTTTTATGTGATTGTATAATCATTTATTTAGAGTTATTTATGTTTGTTACTATGGAATGTATTAATTAAATAGTCATATATCTTCATGTTCATATGAAGAACCTAATATATGAGGGCTCACATAAGACATATATATTCACTTGAATATATTTACATGTCTAATATAGTAAATTTTTAGTGATTAAATAGTAAACTAGTTTGAACCTCACTCATAGGTGGGGTATTCTAGGAGTTTGGGGTATTCTATGAATGTAATCTTAGTTTACATGTAAGTTGATAACAATTTATCTTATTTCATGATTTGATTCAAGTAAGAAATAGTAGTGTGTGAATTTATGACATGTGTATCTATTTATTGGGATGTGATTGAAATAATAACTTTGGCCAAAGTAATGCTTGTTGCATGCATTTTTAGTGCACAAAATCTAGAGGTTTACATGTTAGTCAGATGTCATTTAGCTATATGATATTTAGGGATGCATAATAAACCATATGCTACAATGTAGTAATTTTGCAGTTAGTTCTCAAATTGGACATGGAAATTTCATAGATACCACAATCTATCACCCTCATTGAAGGGATAGACCACCTTCAGTAGGAAGGTGTGTGGGGGATTGTCAATATGTGGTTGGGGTTAAAGCACTCAATGTTACATTAATCATACATTAGGTGATAATTAATTAATTTTTAATTGATTGTTAGGTTAATTTCACTTCATACACTAAAGATAAAAATTAGGAGTATTTTTTCTTTTATCAGAGTGAGCTATTATTAGGCCATTATATCTCATCACATAAGATGACGACAATTTTCTTGATCTAATCCCTTTCTCATTTAGGGTTTTCTCTTATAATCACTCTCCTTCATTGTAACTTTAAGCAAGATTTTTATTTTGTAACTTCTTTTTTGTTGAGGAAATAGAAAATTCTTGTTTCAAACTCTTGTGCGTGGAAGGTGTTCTTGTTTATTGTTTGATCTTGTGTCTTGTGTTTTTTACAAATATAACATGGTATTAGAGTGTGGATTCATCAAATCCCTTCTTAATTTTTGAGGGTTTTCTTCAACTAGGATTGTAGGGGCTTCAAATATAGAATCTTCATGTTGTAGATTTTGGAGTTAGGAAATTTTTGGTGTATTTTGGTACGAAATGAAACTCACCATTGTATTCAAGAGGTTGAAAAAAAGAGTTTTGACTATAGATTTTCTGATAGTCCATGTCGAGAGCTTTTGGGGCAATTTTTTAGAACAATCATACAAGGCCATATAAGTTGTGATGTACAATCGCTGAGGAAAAAAAAAGAAATGTTTCTAATAAAAAGGCATTTTTTAAAACATTGGAACCATATTTAAGTTTTAGTACCCATAGGGTACCTGCCTCGATAGGCCCCATACCCTATGTGGGTCCCATTTTTCTAGGCCGATGGCCCCGTGTTGGCCGTCTAACAACTACTGACTCTGTGCCTTGCACTTTTACTATTAGTGACAATATTTACCAACACTTGAGACAGTCCTTTACCGACATCTTCCAATGACTTTCCCAACAAACTATTTTTTAGTTTTGAATTTATTTCCCAACAATGCTCTAGTTTTTTGGGTGATAGAATCTTTCCAACATATTCTAGCCGTTATGGTATATTTCATCAATATTTTTTAGTGATGACCAACTTTTTCTTATAGTGATAGGAGATTATTCATGGAATATTTTGTTGATGTTAGTGTGATGTCAGTTGTATGGAATACATGTAGGGCCCCCTCCAAGCCCCCTTTGATCCTAAAAGAGCAGTTTTTTTTTTTTTTGGCCATAACTTGGGCATGCAATATTGAAAATGGGTGAATGAGATATCAATAGAAATTTGGTTCTACATACTTTCTAATGGTGTGGGTCTTATCACAATTTTTTGTTGGTGCATTCTACAACCTGTCAAAGTCAAATGTGTTGTTTTCACTCTTGCGCTTAGAAATTTTGACCAATTTCTCCATCTTTTGAGATTTTGGTGGTGTTGGAAAGGTCTTTCAGAACTCTTCATAGCTATTCGTGTAAATTTTCTAGATTTTTCTCTAAGTACATTTTATTCTTTTTTTGTATTTTCACATTTTGGTGAATTACTTGGATGTTTTAGCTCTTGGAAACTTTATGTTTACGTGTTATGACTTGTTTCTTGTTGTTCTACATGTATTTTCATAATTTTGTCCTATTTGGGTATTGTAGACATCTTTTGCATGTAATTTATCTTTTATAGATGCATTGAGATAAAGTGTCACTATTATATTTTTTGGGGGATTTCATGCATCCTGTTATGCATTTTGTACTTGCACTATGATATAAAGTGCCATGTGGGGGGTCATTTAATGCCTTTTTTCCATCACACCTTTGTCAAGTGAGTGTCCCTTCCACAACAACATTGAATCTCAATGATTCTTTCCTAATGTGTGTGCCTTTTTTGCACACCTTTTTATTTGTAAGCACTTTCATGTGCACGTTCAAATGTTCTTTATTCTCCTAGATGCATGTTTTTGGTAACACAGTTTTAGTGGACCTGCTTGCATTATGGGTGGGTTTCTATTGTTGGTGCTAATACTTCCTTGGTTTCATTTTTGAGTGATCTATGTATCTAGTTTTTGTTCCTATATACTAGGTGGATGTAGTGGTTGGTTACTCATGTATTTTGGTGAGATGGAGAATTTACCATATGGAAAATATTGCATTCCTATTTTGTGGAGGCAACCTTCCATTTTTATTTGATAAATGTTCTTCAGAATATTGGTACCTATATTTTCAACTTGCATCTTGTCTAGTTGAGTAGTGTCATTGAGGTCACTCATGTAGATTCATGTGCCATTTGTGTTTATGATTTACAAATGTTTTTAATTTTCTTCCATTTAATTAAAACAGTGTCATTGGGTGCACTCATGCAGATTCTTGTCTTCTTGATCCTAATTATCATCTATTTCAAAGGAGGTTCTTCATTTCAACACTATAGCAATCATCAGTTGAAAGTTGTCTACAACTTCTTCATGCTTAAGGGATGTTCTTCATGTTCCTATTCTTTTTGGAACATTATTTTGGAGGCTTCTTAGTCTTTCATTTCTCTTTCTCTCTTTTGGGGAGGATTTTTCCCATGAGTTTTTCTATTTTTCTCCATTTATGAGAGATTATATTATTTATACATGGGTACTCATCAAGCCTTGTTTGTCGAGACCCATCATGCACCTTTTGCTTTTTATACATTCACTTTTTAGGGTTTTTAGCTACTACCTAAGTTTTCACTTAAGGGGGGGTGTTAGAGTAATCATATGTATTAGCTAATAATTAATTAATATTTAATTAATTATTAGGCTAATTTCACTTCACGCACTTAAGCTACAATTTAGGAGTGTTTTTTCTTTTTATTAGAGTGAGATATTATTAGATCATTCTGTCTCATCACATGTGATGATGACACTCATCATGATCTAATCCCTTTCTCATTTAGGGTTTTCTCTTATAAGCAATCTCCTTCATTGTAACTCCAAGCAACTTTTCCATTCCGTGACTTCTTTCTTGTTAAGGAAATAGGAAATTCTTGTTTATAACTCTTATGTATGGAAGGTGTTCTCATTTATTGTTTGATCTTGTATCTTATTTTTTTCACAAATATAACACTCAAATGGTGCTCTGCCTCCATGTATATTGACAGACCCAAATTGTTAGCACTCCTTGAGGATATTGAATTATATATCATTGAACTTTTAAAGAAATAAGTGTATTTTTGTATGAAAACTTGAATGTAATTAGAAGATATAAAATTTGTTGGATTATTTTATAAATTATGTACTAATTTAGAAATTGTAAATTTTGTATGTAAAATAAATATCAAATATATTTAATTGCATTCTAACCTTACTATTTTATTTAATGTTATTATAAAAAATGTGTCTAGAATTTTTAGTTCCTTAAGCCATGTGTATAAATTTTCTAAGTTATTGACTCAAAAATTATAAATTTTACGAGTACTATGGTTAAATTTATTTCACTATTAGGGTTATCTATTGTAAGAATTTAAATATTCATAGTCTCTGTGCTTCTCATCTTAGTTAATATAACTTTCCATATTATTATATTGGTTATATGTAGTATATTAGTTTTTTGAGCCATGTTTGGAATTAATTTACTTCTACCTAACTTGAGAGTGACAATCATGTAACAATTGGCATGAAGTTGCAACCTTAAAACAAGCATAGATATCAAATAAATTTTTGGCATTTAGTGGTATTGTGGTGATTTTTGTCTTGCAAACTAAAATACTTAGTAGCCCAAGTATAAATCATGCGATCCAAAATTATTTGACCATGATGAATCATTTAATGTGTTCGATGTGGTTGATATTTTTGATGAAAAAAACATAAATTTGGATGATAAACATGGAGTTCCTATATTGTAGGTGAACCAAGAAAATGAACTCATAATTCATTTTTGCTAACTTAAAAATATATTTTATACATTTGGGTCAATTTGAAGTGTCCCACCTTCCATGAATTAATATCCCAAAAATAATGGACTCCAACACAATTTTTATAATAATGACCTTGAAATTATTGTTAAACTAGTCATTACCGATTGTGAGCAATCTAATGAGATCACTAGTAAGAGATTTAAAGATAATTAATCTTTGTATATTTTAATTTTTATTTGAAAATTAAATCTTCTATAAATTATTTGGTTATTCTTATAACATACTAATAGTATAAAATATTTGTTGTTTCATCATAGTAAGTTTCAATTTGTGTTAAGATATCATAATTCTCGGTATCTTGAAAGTCTTGATCATAACCAGGCCATGATCAAACCTAAACTATTTATAAAATATAAATAAGTTACTTCAACCATAAATATAGGAAAGTAGTGGAAAGAATCCCTAAAGGAATTTTAATCTTGAACTAGAAAAGGTAAAGAGAAAATGGAGAAATTGCTAAAGTAGTGAAAGTCCTAAGAATCCAAGGAGAATAATGGAGGAAGCGAAGATCTAATATTGAGTCCCAAGAAATTTAAATATTATACAAAAGCAAGGAGATATAGAGGTGTTATGATATGTCCATGGGGTTCTTATGTTGTAGAAGTTGGGGACCCTAAGTATAATCAGTGTCAAAAGCTTAGAACCTTTGATATAATGAAATAGGTTGCTTATGCTTATGATATGGTTGCTAGATCCATGAGAGACATCATTAAAATGATAAATTTCATCTATATTTTCAATTCCATACAAATTATATTCTAAGAAATTTGTTTTCCCCTTCACTTTGTGGTTTAGCTCCAAATTATACCTAGTTATGGTTCAAGCCACCAAGATTATGCAAGATACATGGTTTAAGTATACATGGATGGATTCAATGGATATGATGGAGAAGAATAATAACTTTATTTGAGGTAGTCCTAGAAAATTTTGAGTCCCCATCTCCATTTGTATCAATATTAGCAATAGAATAAACAACATTGTAATTACAAGCCCTTAGAAAATCTATCACCTAGCTAGTTCTAGTGTTAATCCTAATATCTCTCCTTTATTTTCACCTAAATTACCTAATTTTAAAATATGTTATTAAGATTTCACTACTAAAATATTCATTAATACATGCTAATTTCCATGTTGTCATCCCTAGAATTTAGTGTTTTTTTTACCACAAACATCCTCAATATAATCCTTATGACCAACCCTACAATACCCACTTTGTTAAACTAAGTGGAAAAACATTATCTCCTATGATACTTAGAAGATACTACTTCTACACCCTCATCCAATATTTTTCATCAAACCTATGAATCTCCAACATGAAAAATTCTACTGTAAAGAGTTTATGCAACTATAATTTTATTGGATGGGATAATATACAAGCCCTTTCCCTTGTTGAACCCCAATAAGAACAACAAAACTAGTGGCATCAACACCAACTATAATATCAACCTTCCATATATGACTACTACTACTGCCACATGTAGTACTAATAGGTTATATATGGTTTTCCAACTATTAATGTAGAAAATTTTACAAACACAAATTATTGGTAGAGCTATACATGAGTTGAATCACTTGTATGAACTCCAAAGCTAATGTTACTTTACATGTTTAAAGTTATAAAGGCTAAGTATAACCATGTTATCAAATATTATGCTATACCAATTGATCTCTAAGTATAATTAATATCAACATAAATAACTATTGTATTGATAGCCATTCTTATAGATACTAATATCTCCAAGAATTTTGAATGTCCATTAAAATGCTTTACAACTAGCTTTGTAAGTGGTATGCCTACAATTGAATTTGAATATGATTTTAATTTTCTCTTGATAACAACCATAATAATATCCTTATAATTTATAGTTTGAAGATTGTTAATTTTATTACACATTGTGTACATGCCATACAATTTTCTTTAATATCTACTTCAAGTTCTGTTAGTGAATGAATTGGTCTTTTAGAAATATGTCTTAAATTGTCAAATCTATTCTTGAAATGCATTGGGACCAAGCCGCTAATAGCTCTAGAAATGTCACAATTACATTTGTGACTTTCCTCTAAATTTTAGAGGTACAACTCCCTTGTATGATTTAATTGATAATCAATATGCTTTTGAACAGAAAGTAATAAAGGTGACAAACATCAACTCATAAAAATGATACTAATGTGAAATAAACTTCAAGAAAGTCATTAACCAACTAGCACATAGACTAGAATGACAAATGATCATTGAAATGAAAAAGAGATCCACAAATGTAATAAATGAATTAAATGAGGTAGAGTATATTTATCGCAAAAACATGCTCTAAACACACACATGACTCATAAATCAAATACGATCTACATTACATTCAAGGCTCACAATTCACAGATTACGAGTTATTACAACATGAATTAAAACCAAGATAAAACTGTTCCTTTCTCTATTACACCATCGTACACTATAGAGAATTTGGAACCCCTTTGAATCATTCACCACCTAGATATATGAGTCTCTCCTTTCTTTGACTATTACTAAACAATTTCTAAACATAGCAACACTTTCTTGTCATTTAACTGTCTTCCCTAAAAATTGATAGATGAAAAATAATTAATGACTAGAATGATTACATTTCCAATGATATGACCTTAGGTGATCACTGAGCGTTTCTTGTTTTAATTTATACCTCATGGCTATCAATTATTGTGCAGTTAACATGCTTCACAAACCACACATTAAATAACTATCTTAGAGGTGCAATGGGATCGCGCATGCAAACTGTCCAATCAGAAGATCAATTGGGAACATTAATTGGATCTTGGTCACATCAGTAGTTAATTTCGACTGCATCACCATCCTATCATCTAATTAATCTTAAAGAACACCAATTCAAATGTCTTACCAACTCTCTATAAATTTAGTAAGCATGAACAAACATCACCATCCTGAAGTATCCAAAATGGTGAGGAATGGTATGGGGTTGTTTGCCCAATTCTATGATCCTACAAAATTTTTCTATCACTAGCTTAGATAGAGCACTTCGAGGTGGTGGTAGAAGGAATCTGCGTGATTATGTTTTTTGTGTGTGTCTAAAAAAGGTCATTTTGATGCTCCCAATTTCATAATCGAACAACAAATTTTGTAATGGCATCGATATATATTATGTTTTTTTTGTGTGTCTGAAAAAGGTCATTTTGATGATCCCAATTTCATAATTGAACAACAAATTTTGTAATGCCATCATTATATATATAATAATAATAATAAATTAATTACGATATTTTGATACTCTGGTGTTTGCATTCTTTTTGAACAATTCTATCTTTTAATTTCATTTTTTGTACCTTTAATGACATCCATTTGTATTTATTTCTACATAAATGGGTTCGTTATTCAAAATTGAAATGCATCCTAACAAAAAAAACTACACTATCATTCCCTTAGTTTCTTTTGAAAAATGTTCTTGAGGCAGTAAAATAGGGGGTTCATGATACTAAGAAAAACACCAATGATGGTTTTAGAAACCACTCAAACTCCCACCCAAACTTGAAAACTTCAAAGATCTATCGTTGGCAGTATTTTTGGGTAGTTCAAAAACTTTGGGTACAAACTACCATCCATCGAATTAAAAGACTTAGAGTGCTCAAGAGGTTATGACAATCCCACAATACATCACTCGTGAGAAAATAAAGAAAAAATTCAACAAAGGGCGGTAAAGGGGGAAGTTAGATGAACTAGGGAAATCACCACCCAAGTTAGCAAAACCTCATGAAACACCGCCCAACTTATAACTTAACCAAAATTTGAATAGGGGTGTCAATTTTGAGGGTGATGAAAAAAAGAAAAGGTAACATTGGCTCTAAGTGGGGACGAGGACTAAAAAGGGTGTAGCAAGGAACCCGCAGGTGTCATGATAGTGTTATATCCATTAGGCAATAGAGTCGAGAAAGAAGAGGAACAAAAGTAAAACCAGGAAACCTAGAAAGCACAACAAAAATGACACACCAAAAGGAAAATATGTACATGGTAGGATGGGACCAACCAAGGGAATAAAAAGGAACCACTCACACAAAACCATTAATAGTTTGAGAGAAGAATGATCCAGACCTGAAAAGGCTCGTCAATGTATGCAACTTCTGAAGCAAGGCAGAGATTAGAATTACCCAAAACATTGGCGTCATGGAAGAAGAATTCACTACTTTTAATGTCCCCAAATAACCATTTTTCATCATAAATCTCTTCCTGATGTAGACAATCCCACATTGAAACATTCAAACTAATTATGGAGCTCCTTCCTAAGATTCAATCATATAACTAATCTCATGCCCTTGTAAAAAATATAAGTCTTTTAGGGTTGTTTGTTATCTTATTATCACAACTACCTTGTGGCTTTGTTGAATTTTGATTCTCCACTATTGCAAAACCTTCCCCTCTACTATCAACTGAAAAATAAATAACCCCCTTTGCTCAAAAATCTTACAAATGGAAATATGAATCCTCAAATAGAGGACTATCATGAATTTCAAAGGACTTATAAAAAATGAATAGAGGATTGGAATTGGTCAACCATTTCACTCCACTAGGTTTATTTTTTCACTTGAAGAATCTCCATTATCCTTCTCAATTGCACATGCAATCTCATAAACAAAATTTCCAAAGGTGAAAGCCTCATACTCTGGAATGAAAAGATATTTTGACACTTAACCTTCTCTAGAAAAATTATAGGGAAGTGAATTATCCTTATGGGAGGAAGGAGAAGTAAATTGAAATGTGGGAGCATACCTTCCTCGTGGTGAGAAGTCCTCATCATCACTTGATGAGTTGAGAGCATCTTCTATTTCCATTGAAGTATTCAAACTGTATGCCTGGGCATGCCAAAACTGACTTTCTTTCCTTTCATATTCTTTTCCTTCTTGCAAGGGGTGTATGCAATCAAATATTGTCAAATTCATATTTTTCAGCAGTAGGATGGGGTTGATTTGTAAAATTTAGGGATCTAGAGAATCTAGAAACAAATGGTGGGAAAACAACAACAAGCTTATTAGCATCATTCAACCTCCATTTTCCCACAATAATCAAATCGTTTTTAATATTTACTACTTAAAACTGAGCCTGTTCAATCCCATAGATTTTGTCTCTTTTTAGGATGAGTTGGACATCTGGATCAAGTGTGGAAGTAAATACATGAAACTGAATTATCTTTCTCAGATGTTTTGGTGTGGGAATCTGTCGAAGAGATTGATTAAAATGATATATAAAATCTCTCATAGGCTCTTTTCTTTCCTTCACAATATGAAAGAATTGTCATAGCAAGGTAGAAACATCAACAAGACCTTTGAAGCGTTGGATAATTTTTTTATGAAGTCATACAACCCTTCTATAGTCATCTAAACCACTCAGCTGCCTCTTCAACTAAGCTATCAACAAAAATCCTTATAAATATGTCTTCTTCTTGAACTCCTAGGATTCCACTTATTGCAGTCATGGCCAAGATATGTTCCTCTAGATCTTATGTGCCTTTACCAGAGAATTTGGGGAATCTTTTTCTAGAGCCACATGGCAAGTCATTGTATTGTGATAGGAAAAAAGGTCCAATATAGTTACCCTAGGGAATTGAAGCCATAGGTATTCAGAGTCTCCAAATCCTAACAGAGCAAAGGGTGGAACCCCTAGGTTAATCTCTAGGTGGTGGTTGAGCTAGAGCAGGATTTTTGATTAGGACGTTAATTTGGGCATTGATTGGGATGGCGGGGTGGATCGTCGTAATATTAAAAAACCAACCTAGGAGGGTGTTCAATAATAGGTCTAGGTGGACGTTGGGCCTGCTCTTCTTCCCCTTCTAAGACAAAGTTAGCTCCCATATAATCTGTTGCACGTATTTTGTACCTCTAGGCAAGTGTATTTAATTTTGAGATAATATTCTCTTGTTCTGCTTGCATCTAGTCCAAATCAAGTTGAAGTACAGAAAATACATTATTATGGGGAATTTCCATCTTCTTACATGACACAATGGTAGCTTATCAAAATTATGTCTTTCCCAGCGGAGTGGCCAAAAATCTGTTAGCAAATGAATTGGTCTTTTAGAAATATGTCATAAATTGTCAACTCTATACTCATAATGCATTGGGACCAAGCCGCTAAGAGCTCTGGAAATGTCACAATTGCATTTGTGACTTTCCTTTTAATTATAGAGATACAAATCCCTAGTATGATTTAATTGATAATCAATATTCTTTTGACCAAAAAGCAATAAAGGTGACAAACATCAACTCATAAAAATGATACTAATGTGAAATAAACTTCAAGAAAGTCATTAACCAAATAACACATAGACTAGAATGACAAATGATCATTGAAATGAAAAAGAGATTCACAGTTGCAATAAATGAATTGAATGTTGCAGAGTATATTTCTCATAGAAAACATGCTCTAAATATGCACATGACTCATAGATTAGTACGATCAACATTACATTCAAGGCTCGCAATTCACAAATTACGAGTTATAACAACATGAATTAAAATCAAGACCAAAATGTTCCTTTCTTTGTTACATCATCATGCACTATAGAAAATTTAGACCCCCTTTTGAATTGTTCACCACCTAGATATATGGGTCTCTCTCCTTTCTTTGACAATTACTAAACAATTTCTAAACATAGCAATGCTTTCTTGCCATTTAATTGTCCACCTTGAAAATCAATAGACAAAAATAATTAATGACCAGAATGATTGCATTGCCAATGATATGACTGTAGGTGATCACCAAGCATTTCCTATTTTAATTTATGCCTTGTGGCTATCAATTCTTGTGTAGTTAACATGCTTCACACATTAAATAGCTATCTCAGAGGTGCAATGAGATCGCATGTGCAAGCTGTCCAACTGAAAGATCAATTGGGAACATTAATTGGATCTTGGTCACATGAGTAGTTAATTTTGACTTCATTGCCATCCTATCATCCGATCAATCTTAAAGAACACTCGTTCAAATGTCTCACCAACTCTCTATAAATTTAGTAGGCACAACCACATTTCACCATCTTTAAGTATCCAAAATGGTGAGTGCTCAAAGTGACAGAGTATCCATGAATGACTTCATTTTCATCGAGGAAATTGAGTGCAGTCCCCTCTTTAGGTGGTTATCTGACCAACTGAGAGAGGTCTTCATTTTCCAAAGTGAGATAGAAGAGGAGGTATTGCATAACATACTAGGAGAACCCTTCTTGAATTATGTGCATGTACATAATGCTATGCTTCTTGAGCATTTTGTTTATAGCATCATTTGTACCTTTGGACATGGAGACTGGGGGATGAGGGTAGTGAAGCACCTGGTTAGACCTGAGCTCCATCATAGAGTTAATGTAGCCATAGTTAGGCTCAAAAACTACCCATGAAGTAGATAGGTTGGTGACACTATCTACATCGTGATTGCAACTTAGCATGAAGCCAGTGAAGAAGCTATAATGCTTCTTTGTGCAGGGCTAGTGAGGAATCATATGGAGCTATTTTCCCAATTTCTATAATCCCATGAAAATTTGTTGTCACCAGTTTAGATAGTGTGCCTCCATGGTGGTGGAAGGAATCCACATGCTTATGTTTGTTTTGCATGTTTGAAAAGGGTCATTTTGATGCTCCCAATTTTGTAATCGAACAAATATTTTTGTAATGCCATATATATATAAGAAAATTATAGCGTTTTGATACTCTAGTGTTTGCATTCTTTTTGAAAAAAACTATCTTTTAATTTCATTTTTTGCATCTTTAATGACATCCATTTGTATTTATTTCTACATAAATGGGTTCGTTGTTCAAAATTGAAATGCATCCTAACAAAAAAAATTGCACTATCATTCCCTTAGTTTCTTTTGATTTTTTTTTGAGGCGGTAAAATGGGGGGTTCACGATACTAAGTAAAACATCGTTGATGGTTTTAGAAACCACTCAAACTCTCACCCAAACTTGAAAAATTTGAAGATCTATTGCTAGTGATCTTTTCGTCCATTTCACAAACTTCAGGTATGGACCGCCAACCATCAAATTAAAAGACTTGGAGCCCTCGAGAGGTTATGACAATCCCATAATACATCGCCTATGAGGAAATAAAGAATAATTTGAACAAAGGCCGGTAAAGGGGGAAGTTAGATGAATTGGGGAAATCACAACCCAAGTTAGCAAAACCTCATGAAACACCGCCTAGATTATAACTTAACCAAAATTTGAATAGGGGTGACAATTTTGAGGGTGATGACCAAAACTAAGGTAACAAGTTCAATAGAGAAAAACCTTGCTAGCTTCATAACTCTAATATGGGTATTGAGCCTCCAAAATTGTTTCAATAACATTATCAAAAAATTATTTTCTAATAATATTGAAAATTATATATATTACTTCTTATCATGTTGAAAATTATATTTTGTGTTTATTTTTTTTTCATCTAGGATATAGGATGCATATGTTAAAAGATACAAATGAATAAATGTCTAATTAACTATCCATGTATCATTGTCACCTTCTTTACAATATCTCCCTCTATATAGAAGAGTTGAGTCTTCCTAAATTTTATAGGAAAAAAATGATTATATGGGAATATAAACAAATATCCCAACCATTAGTTCAAGAATTTTGAAAACTATGCAAACTATTTTAACTTTGAATATGAATCAAATGTGTGGATGAGCCTAGAAATTAAATTTTGTAAGCTTGAAATTGAAATCAAAGAATTTAGTGCATGGGAGAATACTTTGTATTAGGAATGTCATGATCTTTACATTGTTAAATATATTTGTAAGGTCACAATAAAACCAACAATGTATATAGATAAGCATACTTTGAGTGATCAACTTAATATGTGGGTCATGTGATTCCTTAAGGGAGAAGGGTAACATGGTAATCACTTGCAATTTATAGAGGGGTGACTTTTATTTAATTTCCAATATGGGTTCTCCATGAGGTTTAAGGTTCTTGATATAATGTCATCCTTTAGAATTCTACATTTAAACTATGAAATTCCATTTTTTTATGTAGTCAAATGTCACTTGAAAAACAAAATTACCCTTTATGACACTAATTATGGAAAACCATCACCACATCAATATAGTATAATAGTGATCAATAATATGATGGTTTTGTTTAAGAAGATGAGTAGTGATGAGAGAATTAATGTTGTACAAAATATTAACATTACATATCTGAAATTATGAATTTTTCTATTATTATATTTGGATAATATTTGATATTAAAATCATAAAATTTCCATAGTCCATAATGATAGTTAGCCAATATTATTAACATTTTGGATCAAAATCCATGATCTGTCATTAGGATATGAAAGAAAGAGAAGAGAAATGAATGAATGAACATCCTTTTACTTCTCTTCTCTCTTTCATACCATAATGATGGATCATGGCATTTGATTTGAAACATTGATAATAGAAAAACTACAAGGTCAAATCAAAAAATATTGCCTAAATATTTGATATGTTTCACTGTATTACACTATAAGAAATTTTAACATTAATGTGTCTATAGATAGTAAAAAATAAAATAATTTTTTAAAACATACACACAAAGCCTAAACATGCACTTTCTATTGAACAAAATACAAATCAACCATTGATAATGTTTTCTCCAATGTACATACACAAAAACTTTGCATCTATAAATTTTATACATACTAGAATACACTCCTTGTATCATGTTTGAATTTGTTGATCAAAATAAATCTAATTAAGTTTTTTTCTTCATTTTCACTATGCATCAACTCAATTATGCTATGAGACCATAATTTTTTTAAGCTATCTTGCACTTGAAGTGATACATAAGAAATTATTTATAGTTAACTACAATTTACATAACAAAACTAACACTATTATCACCTCTAAATCTAACCACATTCACCTATCTATAGTGTGTTGGTATATATCATTTCATTTTTTCAGGTATGTAGCAAAAGAATTACAAAAAAGTGTTTAAACATTTCCCATTTTATAATATTAAAATATTGGCTAGAGAACCCACTTTAGTAAAATGGGCTATCTTTGCATCATGAATTTTGAATTATTAGTTGTTCATTCAATTATTTACATGCATTTCTATTATATATGTTGGAATCTAATTCTCATTGATGTCAAAAGAGGGACCGGAAGTGAGATGGTGGTCATTGATGTCAAAAGAGGGATTAGAAGTGAGATGGAGCTGATTCTATAAAGAAGAATGTTCAAATTAATGTAAAAGTGTCATTGATGTCAAAGGAGTATTAGAGGCAAGATGGAATTGATCATGCAAGGGAGATGTTAGCATGATGATAGATCAATTATGTGCTCAGTGGTGTGCCTAAATGACATAGAGCTCAGAGGACATTTTGAGAGCAATGGATCTAATTTTGGAAGCATGTGGTGTTGGTTGATGTTCATGGACTAACTCAGGAAGGTTTTTTGGAGTAGTTGTGCAAGTGTTGAAGAATTGCAGAAGTTTTGGGCCTTGGGCCTTGGGCCTTGAGCTTACTCATACTGCTTGCTAAGTAGAGAAAGAGAGTCATTTTTAGCTAATATCAATTGGGCTTCGGACATTAGACCTAAGGATTAAAGTATGTTGAAGGCTTTGGGAATCAAACATCGGGTATTAGTTATACCTCGTATCGATTGCAAAGGAATGGAGAAATGTTCTAATTCCAAAGGATTTCAGACCTTAGACTTCAAAATTCAGGAGTATAGACTATCATTGAGTTTGAAGAAAGTTGTATGGAGGAACCCCACCACCTGAAAGTGTTTTGGGCATCACAATTTGATAGGGAGGCTTGCAACTCATTGAAAGCATGGAAAGTGGAAAGGTGGAAGAGCGAACTCTAAATTCCAATGAGTTCTTTTTTCCTTCGGTGTTTTGGAGGTTTGGATGTTGGTTTGTGATAAATGTGAAAGGTGATAGATGGTAGAGGGTAAGGCCGAAGGATGAACCTCGATAGGTATGGACAAGCCTCAAACTTATGTGTTTGGACTTGCTTGTCAAATGCTACAACACACAACAAGTATGAAGGAAGGGAGGATCCTGACCTGCGAAAGGGATTCATTCTTCATTGGTCGGAGGCATGATTGTCGGTTTACTTGCTTGAGCTTCTCATAGTATGGTGATCAAGGGATCCTTGATCCCCGACAGCCGATAGGAGGACAATGACATGTGAAGACTTAGAAGATTTCACAAAATGAAGTGGTCGCTAATTTTGGGTAATCCACATGAGAAAGGATTTCACAAAAAGTGAAGTGATGGTGATTTCCAGTAATCCACACAAGAAAGGAATTCATGAAGATGGTAGTTTTGGGTAATTTGCATGAGCAAGGAATTCATGAAGATGGTAATTTTGGGTAATCCTTGTGAGGAAGGAATTAGCGAAAAAGTTGTGACTTCAAATAATTTGTGTGATCAACAAATTCCTAAGAATAGTTATTTCGATGAATCCACACTCCCTTGGATTCTGTGGAAAGGAAAAATTCATGATGATGAAAGAAGGACAAGGATTCAGGAAATCTAGACTGGCCTAGATTTTGTGAAAGGGAAAATTTCACGATGATGAAAAAACCATGACAATGGTGTATAAGGATGAATAATGAACTACCATGTGGCACATGTTTATTGGTTGATTTCACATCTTCGTTGTGAATCAAAATGATTTTTTGGTTAATGTTTTAAAAGGCGATTGAAACCCTAAATCATATGGTGGAGATTAAAAGAAAATTTTAATCAAATGATGGTGATTTAAAGGCGACTACGTGATTTTTTTAATCATGGAATGAAAATAGAGGTGATTGGTTTGGTTGCAAAATGGTGAAACTGTAATTTAGACAAATGGATTTATGTCACATAAAATGAAGTAACCACCCTAGCTACATTATTATTAGTGATTGGAAGGAATGGAAAATGCTATTAGTGCACAAGTGGTTATGAAACCCTAACAGGTCAAGCATACAAAAATATGGTGAATGCATTGAATAAGGTAGATGGTTGATTGGATCAATAAATGGTAGCTTGCTAGAGAAGTTGGTGAGTGAAGGAAACCCTACGAGATGCTTCTAGATGGGTTCGATGGAGTTGCAAAGTTTTATGCAATGATTGCAAGTCAATGCAATCAAGTAAAAGGATGAAAAAATGGAGACTTTTGCACAAATTTCTAGTTAACCATTCAAAAAATATTTCATTTCTTATTGGTTGAAATGGTGGTACTACGGAAAGGAAAATCAAAGATATTGCATATGGAACCATTGCATAGAAAAAAATGAAAAATGACCTTAAAACTTGAACAGAGGTTGTGCACATCTTGAGGAAGTAAGTTGTAGATTAGTGGAAAAAAGAAAAAGAAGACAATCAAAAAATTGTCTAAGTAGAAGTGTTGCATCTACTATAGAAAAATGAGAAAAAGAAAGGGTGAAGAATAAGAGAGTATGCACAAGTGATGAATGAGAAGAACCCAAACAAAAAGTTGAACATCGTCAAGAGTTAACATTTAAGATGCATTGCATCAAGATAGAACAATGATTGTTCTAAGTGCAGAAGAGAGTGCAGAGTAGAGGGGATGTGTTGCTAAGATTGTAGCAACAATAGAAGAAAGGATGCTTGCAAAGTTTCCAAGAAAGGTATGAGCAGTTACAAATCAGACTTGTAATAGAGAATTGGATTCATTTGAATCACTTTGTATTTGTCATTGTATTTCTAATTGTTTGGTACCATTAGATAATCGAGTTGGTGCTCAATGTAGGGAGTTGGTGCTCCTAAAATGAGGGGATTGGTGTCTCCTTAGGGTTGGTGCCCTTCAACATTGTAATAGAATATTTTATTTGTGACATTGGATTTGAGCAATAGACTCAAGTAACTTTTGTCACCGTGGTTTCCCCATCTTGGGTTTTCCACGTATATATGGTGTTATGGGCTTTCATGTGTTTATTTTATGATTGCATGTTTATGTTACTACATCTTATGTCTTCAATCTGCACATTAAGGAGTTTAGAGGTTAAAGTTTTAAAGATCTACTGATTCACCCCCCTCTCAGTAGATTGTCATGTTCTAACAATTGGTATCAAATCCAAGTTCCCTAGGAGAATCTTAATCAGCTTGGGTAGATCTTGGTGAGTGAACACAAAATTCCCAGTTAGGAAGGCTCATTTGTAGAAGTACCTCTCTTTAATGGATCAAACTACATGATTTGGAGTAGTAAAATGAAGGCACATCTGGAATCATTAAGGTTTGATGTGTGGATGTCAATTGAGAAGGGATGCAAGGATTTTGCTATTCTTCTCACCAATACTACTGGAAAGATGGCTTTTGAAGATAATGCTAAGGTAGTGTTTGCAATTTTGAGTGGGCTATCAAGATTGGTGGTTGTCAAAGTCATGCATTGTCAAAATGCACATGATACATGGAATGAGTTAAGGAGGATGTATGAAGGTGATGATTGCAAAGTGCATGCCAAGATTTATATACATGGAGGAAAGTCTAAAAATCTAGAGACAAGTAAAGATGAGAAGATTGCAAACACATCTATGAGAGATGTTGCAGATATAAGGGAGATGATAGAAGCATCTACGTCTTAGATTTGAGAATATTGATGAAGAGGAAGCTAACTTGATCAGAATACCAAGGAATGGCTCCAAAAAACAAAGAGGTAAGCTACCCCCTAAAAGTTTTAACTATGGTAGAATAAGTCTTCTTGCTGATAAATGTTCTCATTATGAAAGAGATAAATCCAAGAAAGAAGAGGATAGTAAAGAGAAAAATAAGAAGGATCTACACACAAAAGGATAAAATAGGTTATCAAATGTTTTTGGAAGATCAGGTGATGAACATAAAAGTACCTATAAGATTGAGGGGAATGAATCCATATCCATGGATTTTGTTACAACTTCTGATGAAGAAGTTGAAAGGTCTGGTGAACAAGAGGAAGTGGACCTAGAAGGTAAACTCATCTGTGTTGTAGGTGAGATTAAAAGTTTGAAGAAGGAGAATGAAGAAAAAAAGTTGCATGCTTAGAAAGAGATAGAAAGACCAACTAAAAATATTGAATAATTTGATCAAATGATAGTTAGCTTGAAGACATAAGTGGAAGAAGCAAAGAGAGTAGAAGATGTAGTTAAATCTAAACTATAGTCTAAAATAGATGAATGCATGAAGTTGGAAGCAACGATAGTTTCTCTAAGAAAGGAGTTAAGAAATGTTAAAGAGAAGATTGATAAAGGCTTGAAGTTGAAAGGTGGATCTAACATGTTAAATGAGTTGATTAGATCAAAAAATCCATCAAGATCAAGAGTGAAGATTGACCTTGGTTGTGAAAAAGGGAAGAGTTCTTCTACTTCTGCAAGTTTATTTGACAAATTTAGAGTAGAAGAAATATGTTGCACAAAGGAAGAGAAAGTCTACATGATCTGTTCCAAGGAAAATGTCTTAGCAGATGGAAAATTGATAAAGGCACTGCTAAGGTGAAGATAAAAAAAGAGGAAAAGAAGCCAATTGTTGATATGAAGAAAGTTAACAAAGAAAAGAGACCTGCTACAAATACAATGAAGAATAATCATTCAGTTTCTGATTATTAGAAGACAAAGCCCGCAACAGATAAGAAGATGAAGAATTTAGTCCCTAAAGATTCGAGGAAAAAGCAACATACAAAGGGAGCTGATGTAGAAAGATTTTCAAGGATGAGATACATGAAGAAGTCAAAACAAAGAAGGCCACCTCATCTTTCTCAAAGAAATGATATGACTAGGTACTCACCATATTTTTATGGTTATTGCTATGCTTATAATTAGTTTGGTCATAGAGCTAGAAAGTGTAGGGATGCACCCAAAAGGAGCACATAATATATGTATATGAATTCATTTACTCCTATTGTAGACATGAATATAATGTGCTACAATTATAAAATTTTTGGTCACATAGATAAGAGTTGTAGAACAAGTTGTGTAAGACCAATAACATATTATGAAAAGAGAAGGAATATGTCCCCCAAAGTGAACAATGGTTCACATATTCCTGAGAAGAAGGAAGATCAAACAAAGAAGAAGCACAAGAAGATGTGGAGAGTGAAATGCCAGTAAAAAACACTCAATGTAGCTATTCTTTCCTTACATCACTAAGTCTTAGTGATAGAGCATGAGTCTAGGGGGGCCTAAATTAGTATCTATTCATTCCTAGAAATGAAAAGGAGATCAAGTTACATAAAATATGTTTTACAAATTTATAACGACCTGATGGTTGCAGATTTATGGTTACAAGTTTTCCTCCTTGTACAACTTGGTCAAAGGAAACATATCTATATTTGAAGGAGAAGACGGTTGTGCAAGTGCTCTTCTAAGAAAATAAAATGTATAGATGTTATTTTCCTGCAAGTAGAGGAGATATATCTAAGGAGGGGTTGTTTTGTATATACACTCATTTTTTTTTTGTTACAATTGGTATAGAGTGGTTCCAATTGGTGTTAGACCATTGTGAACTAGTTCAAAATAGTTTAGTTGGTGCAAAGCCTGAAATGAAGCTAGTGCTCAAGTATGCAAGAAGAGAGAATGGAGAAAGGTCTAAGGGGGAGTTGTTTTTGGTATCAAATTAGTGTAATACCTGGTATAGTATAGTTCAAAATGTTAATTGGTACAAAGCATAAAGAATGCAGCTGAAGAAGATTTTCTACATACTTGGTATCAAGGCATGATATGAATAATTGGTGTCATGAACATGATTCAATTCATATAGAGCACAAATAGAGAATTTTTCTATTGGTATAAGACCTGATTGGTACAAAGCATGAATTAGAATACCTACAATTGATGAATAGACCTAACTAGTTCATAGTATGAATGGCACTTCAACTGGCATCAGATAGTGGTAATTTGTACACGGTAGTTGGAGCATTTGGTATTTCTATTGAGGTCAGAAGAGAAAAGAAACAATTGGTATGATAGCATAAAGTGGTATCGGTTGGTATTAGTCAAAGGGGGAGAAAAAGTCCCTTTGCCATTGCTAAGGAGAAGTGAAGGTTGCAACAACATTATGACCTTAGACAAGACACTTAGGCATGTGACCCTTTGTCATTTATGTTAAAGGGGAAGACAGTTCAAAAATGCTCAAGCAATTGAGCATGGGAGAAAAGTATGCAATGCTCATAAAGATGTGAGCTCAGATAGTTATCAACCATTAGTATCATACCAATGACAATAGGTTGAGCATTTAGTTTTTCCATTAATGACAAAGGGGGAGATTGTTGGAATATAGTTGTCATTGACGTCAAAAGATGAATCGAAAGTGACATGGTGGTCATTGATGTCAAAAGAGGGATCAAAAGTAAGATGGAGTTGATCCTATAAAGGAGAATGTTGGCATTCATGTAAAAGTGTCATTGATGTCAAAGGAGTATTAGAGGAAAGATGGAATTGATCATGCAAGGGAGATGTTGGCATGATGATAGATTAGTTGTGTGCTCAATGGTGTGCCTGAATGACATAGAGCTTAGAGGACGTTGAGAGTAGTGGACCTGATTATGGAAGAATGTGGTGTTGGTTGATGTCAATGGAATGACTTAGGAAGGTTGTTTGGAGCAGTTGTACAAGTGTTGAAGAATTGTAGAAGTTTCGGGCCTCAGGCCTTAGGCTTACTCATATTGCTTGATAAGTAGAGAAAGAGTTAGTCATTTTCAGCTAAGTCTGATCAGGCTTTGGACTTCGACTTAAGGCTTATAGTATGTTGAAGGAATTTTGAAGCGAACATTGGGTATTGGTTATACCTCGTACTGGTTGCAAAGGAATGAAGAAATGTTCTAAGTCCAAAGGATTTTGGAACTTAGACTTCGAACTTCGGGAGTATAGACTATCGTTGTGTTCAAAGAAAGATGTATGGAGGAACCCCACCACCCAAAAATGTTTCGAGCATCACAACTCAATAGGGAGGCTTGCAACTAATTGAAAGCATGGAGAGTGGGAAAGTGGAAGAGCGAACTTTGACTTCTAATGAGTTCTTTTGTTCTTCAGTGTGTTTAGAGGTTTGGATGTTGGTTTGTCATAAATGTGAAAGGTGATAGATGGTAGAGGGTAAGGCTAAAGGCTGAACCCTGATAGGTATGGACAAGCCTCAGACTTAAGTGTTCAGACTTGCTTGTCAAATATTGTAATGCACAAGAAGTATGAAGGAAGGGAGGATCCTCACCCATGAAAGGGCTTCGTTCTTCACTATTCAAATGTATGATTGTTGGTTTACTTGCTTGGGCTCTACATAGTATGGTGATCAAGGGATCTCTGATCCCTAACATCTGATAGGAGGATAGTGACATGTGAAGACTTAGAAGATTTCATGAAAAATGAATTGGTGGTTAATTTTGGGTAATCTGCATGAGAAAGGATTTGGTGAAAAGTGAAGTGATGGCAATTTCAGGTAATCCACATGAGCAAGGACTTTTCAAAGATGGTATTTTTAGGTAATTCACATGAGCAAGAATTCATGAAGATGGTAATTTTGGGTAATCTATGTGAGGAAGGAATTAGCGAAAAAGTGTTGACTTTAGATAATCCATACTCCCTTAGATTCCACAAAAAGGAAAAATTCATGATGATTAAAGAAGGAAAAGGATTTGGGACTGGCCTGTATTCTACGAAAGGGAACATTTTTAAATGATAAAAAAATTGCGATAGTGGTGTATAAGGACGAATAAGGAATTTCCATGTGGCACATGTTCATTGGTTGATTTCAAATCTTTCTTGTGAATCAGTGCAATTTTTTATCAATTTTTTAAAAGGTGATTAAAACCCTAAATACTATGGTGGAGATTAACAAAAAAATTTAATCGAATGATGGTGAATTAAAGAAAGGCGACTAAGTGAAAAATGTTTGATCATGAAGCGAAAATAGAAATGATCGACTTGGCTGCAAAATGGTGAAACTCTAGTATAGATGAATGGATTTATAGCATATAAAATGGAGTAACCTCCCTAGCTACATTCTTGTTGGTGATTTGAAGGAATGGACAATTCCATTAGTGCACAAGTGGCTATGAAACCCTAACAGGTCAAGCATACAAAAATATGGCGAATACATTGAATAAGGTAGATGGTTGATTGGATTGATAAATGGTAGCTTTCTGGAGAAGCTAGTGAGTGAAGGAAACCCTAAGAGATGCTTCCGGATGGGTTCAATGGAGTTGCAAAGTTTGATGCATAGTGATTGCAGGTTGGTGGAATCAAGTAAAAGGATGGATGAATGAAGACTTTTGCACAAATTACCAGGTAACCGTTTAGCAAATATTTCATTTCTTATTGGTTGAAATGGTGATACTAAGGCAAGGAAAAAAAAAGATATTGTATATGGAACCATTGCACAAAAAAAAAAGAAAAATGACCTAAAAACCCTAACAGAGGTGGTGCACATCTTGAGGCAGTAAGTTTCAGATTGATAGAAAAAAGAAAAAGAAGACAATCAGAAAATGGGATAAGTAGAAGTGTTGCATCTGCTGTAGAAAAATGAGAAAAAAGAAAGGGTGAAGAATAAGAGAGTATGCACAAGTGATGAGTGAGAAGAACACAAACAAAAAGTTGAACATTATCAAGGGTTAACATTCAAGATGCAGTGCAACGAGATAGAACAATGATTGTTCTAAGTGCAGAAGAGAGTGAAGTGCAAAAGAGAAAGAAATAGAGTGCAAAGCAAAGGGGATGTATTGCTAAGATTACAACAGCCGTAGAAAAAATGATGCTTGCAAAATTTCCAAGCAAGGTACATGAGAAATTATAGATCAGACTTTTAATAGAGAATTGGATTCATTTGAATCACTTTGCATTTGTCATTGTATTTTTGATTGGTTGGTGCCATCAGAAAATTGAGTTGGTGCTCAGTGTAGGGAGTTTGTGCTTCCTTGGAGTTGATGCTCCTAAAACTAGGGGATTGGTGTCTCCTTAGGGTTGGTGCCCTTAAACATTGTAACAAAATATTTTATTTGTGACACTAGATTTGAGTAGTAGACTCAAGCAACTTTTGTCACCATGGTTTTTTCCCATCTTGGGTTTTCCACGTATATCTGGTGTTATGGGCTTTCATGTGTTGATTGTATGATTACATGTTTATGTTGCTACATCTTATGTCTTCAATCTACACATTAAGGAGTTTAGAAGTGTTGGAAGAATGAAGAAGGTGCCCTTTGAGTTTGTTTTCATTGATGCCAACATTGGTTGGTAACTGACTAAGCAAGCTATGCATCCATGTTGATCCAATTTTTTGGTCCGAAAATCCTCTCAGGAAAAGGATACTTTAAGTTTTTGATATGTTGCTCAAGAGTGTCAGTTACAGGTATAAACGAGTTTTCAACAAGTTTGTGTGATCCAGTTGAGTTATCCAAGTGACAAAAGTTTGGTATTCTTTTGGCCGACAAGGGTAAGAACTACTTGTCCTTTGTGTGTTCCTTATTAGGTCTAGGATGACCTAATGTTTGGATAGCACACTTTATTCTATGCACCAAAAGGAATTTTGAATTATGCTGACAAGTCATTTTGAATTTAGTGTGCACTGAATTAGGCCGACCTAATTGATAAAGGAAGTCATGACTGTGTATATATATGTGCATGTATGATGGACATAAGAGAGATATCTTGATATAGACATAGAACATGGTATGCGACAAGTGTAATAGTGTAAAGTTACTGATAGTGATTGTGCACCGACAACTAGAGCAGAATTTTGATATTACCATAGCACAACCAGAACTGTTGTCTGCAATTTGTAGGTGAAATTCTCTAGTTCATTTTTGGTAGTGAGCCACACCTTTTGTATCTTGGATATAAGCCATCTTTTGTATTCAGGTAGTGAGCCTTTCAAGGACAATGAGTCCACCATGGTTTTTCCCACTTTGGGTTTTCCATGTAAAATTTTTGGTGTCAATGTGTTATGATCTCTTTTATGTTTTGGGTTCACTATTGCAACTAGACATGGATTGATAATTGGATGGTTAATAATTAATCTTGTTAGCAAAATACTGATTCACCCCCTATATTCGGTGTATTCAACAAGAGGTTCATGTTTTAAAGATCTACTAATTCCCCCCTCTTAGTAGATTGTTGTGTTCCAACAATATAGAGAAAATAAGTTAACAAATTTGTTATTTTGTATTTTATTTCCACTATAATAATATTTCTCATTTTTATTTTTTATTTAGTTTATGTAATTAGGTTCAAGTTTCTTAATATTTGTATTTTTTATTTATTAAATATAATGATATTTTGTTTATATTAATTTACTTTAAGATCTTCCATCAAATATTTATATATTTTTATATAATTAATTAGATAAATATTAAACATTCTTGCTTTTAACATGTCTTTATGAATGTATATCAACAAAACACATATTTAGAATCTTATGTAATTTAAAAATAAATTCACATGAAATTAGAATATAATTATAAATTCTCTTAGATATTTGTAGCATTTGTACTTCAAATAAATGTGTCTTCAAATAATTCATGTGAATAAAATTAAAATGGTACAAGATATTGTAATAATGTAAGGAAAGCTAGATGTGGAAACAACTCTCCTAACGCCAAAACCTCAGAGAAGAATGCAAATATACTTTTAATTTTTTTAATTATAGTTCAATTAAGATGCACTATGAAGTTAATATCAGAAACAAAGTATTTGACAATCACACATGAACACTAGATATATGTGGGAAAACCCTTACGGGAGAAAAACCCACCACACCAAGAGAAATCACTTTGTATTACAGTAATGGAGATTACATACAAATGACATACTTATCTTTCTGGTGTCTATTTACAACAACATTCACCATGAACAATCTTGTATAGGAACCCTCACGTTATAGTTTTTATAGAATGGAAATCATTTACTGATCATACAACAATCTGTCGAATCAACCAACCAACCGATCACAATCTGTGATCACAAAGTATATCCATGTTGTTCCATGTCCGTCGAGCTTCCTCACAGAACTGTCACAACGAACAAACTTCCAATTGTTCAGATTCGACTTCTCCTATTGGTCCACAAGATTCCACATAGGATGGTCAAAACAGTCAAAAGAGTTCACACTGTATTGGCATCTCGGTGAGACACTAACAGTGTCTCACCGATGCCACATAAACTTCATATCAATATCACCAAGAGTTCCATTGAGCTTTCATGTGTTACACCGAATCACCAAACAGTCGGCGAGACCTATCGCTTTTTCCAGGAGATCATAGCAAGGTCCAAAAGTCTCATAGATATGAGTTTACCATTCAGAAAGAGTATTGTGCTTCGACGAGACTTCATATCGATGTCACAAGTCACTCCGAAGAAACATTCTGTCGGCAGGACATATCGTTCTCGCCAGGACCTCACACTGAGTCAACACAGATTATACCGATGAGATCACAAGTCATATCAAGCTCCAAAGAATAGTCGGCAAGACTTATTAATATCGCCAATAGGTTTCTACGAGATCTCATATGTCACCTCGAAGCCATCAACAGTCGCCAAGACATATCACCTTCGCCGAGAGATCTTATCGAACACATATAAGTTACACTGATGTCCACCATTCGCCAAGAGATATATCGAAGACATCAACATCATCGGCGAGACATTCCATTCTCACTAAGACTTCTTCCTGAGACCATTTGGGTTACCCCAATATCCATAGGCTATCAACAAGACATCCTCCAGTCACTAAGAACTCTCTTTGAGATCCTTTGTGTTACTCTATTGAACGTTTGGTTGTATCCCCGTCGGTGAGACATTTATCATTCGCTAGGACATCATAGCGAGAACCCTTTAGTTATCCCAAAGACTTCAATGTGAATCCTCGTCGGCAAGACCTTCCAATGCCATTGGGAATTCTTCCCGAGTGTTGAAGTCACTCCGAAACCACCAGTCGCTGTGAGTCTCCCTGAAGCCCGATTGAATGGCCTGTCGGCCAGAGATGTTCACACGGTGAAAGGTTACAATGACTGCTCTATGTCACAGTGATAGACTCCAAAGTGAAAGCGGTCGGTAAGACTTCTGCAAGGTCACAGTGACCTGTACAAAACATGATGCTACCAATCTGCTAGTCGGCCAGACATTTAGAATATCACACCGAATTGGCTTCTAAAGAGGTTTTAGCCTATATTGATTGAGGCATATTTCCAACAAATAAGACTAACAATATTACTTTGCATAACATAGAGAAGGGAGAAATAAATAAAAATAAGATATATTTTAGAGAGCCTCTAAAAGGATTTATATAAGCATTAAATTCATACATATCACAATATGGGTCACTTCTTGTAATTTACTCTTTAAAAGTTTGTATTCATTTGAAAAAATGAAGAGGAAATAAATCAAGGGACACAAAAATAGAGGTAGTAGATATAAATAAATATAAATCGACAAATCAAAATCAATTTTACAACATTAATAATGCATTAAAAAATTAAAGATTGTTTAGAATTAACAAATTTAGATACAATGTAGGGAACTATCTCTTTGAATCATTATATATCATGGTTCATTCTCACTACATTTCAATTCAATTACAAAATAGGAATATTTGAGTATTTCTTGATTTTCCTTGCACAAGGTGATACAAAAGCAATTAATTCATGTACAACTATGAGTTGAATCTTCATACAACATATCAATTACACAAAAGACAAAATGCTGAAACATATCTATGTATAATTTAAATCTCTACACTAGGTCAGTTGTAAATGACAAAGAGATTGGATTATGATAAGACACATTATGTATTCATTGGTTATCCAAATGTCTAGTGATGACTCAACTGACACACTCAAACGCTCTCATACCAGAATAATGGCAAGGTGTTCAATCTCAGACAAACTGATGTAGGAGACGACTAGGAACAACAACAAACCCACATACTAATCAAAATACTAACCAGTCAAGTTTTTTTAGATTATTGATTCAAATAATTTGGCCAATCTCCAATCTTGGACAACCAAACCATACTCAATTCGTGCCATTCTAAGAAATAGGAAAGAAACTTCATGGAAATAGTGAAAGAAAACAAAATATTCTTTCTTAATCTACAACTACAGGAACACTTATTAGTTCTTTTCCAATTCACCAGAGTCAAACCATACAAATAAGAGTGAAAGCAAACACAATTTATTGAATATATATCAATGTAAACCTATAGCCAATAGATTGATGCCAAGACAATATAAACATAATCTACAATGATATATTGATGAATAGGGATAGGGGAGAGGGGCCCATAGTGGAGTGGGGTTCAATAATGGAGATATAAGTAGTCCTTAGTGGACCCTCTAGTGGAGCATCTTAATATCCAATTGCAAAACACTTTCTATCCATAAAATACACAAATTGACTTAGTGCACTACTATTGATCTCACTTTATCCCTCCTCAAATATTAAATATTAGAGGACTACTATGGGGTTCACTAAGGACTACAACTTTATCCATAAAATATTAGTACACTTGTCACATGAATACAACTTTTGATCCTACCCTAATCCTCATTCAAATCATAGCCATCCATTAGCTAATCTATCTTGGCCCTTGATTTCTCTCATGAAAAATTTATAAATGAGAGGCCTTCCTTCCCATTTGTATCAATCTTCCATATTCATAGCCTTATATTGCTGAATTTTCTATCTACTTCTTCCATAGCTTAGCTAATCTTCCATCATCATATCTTTATCATCCTAATTCTATCATCATGTTGTTGGTTTGATAAGCAACCAAATACCTCCATCAACACATCAAAAGATAAAATCAAATGGAGTTAGGGTGCACTCTACTTCAGCTCTATCCAAGGAGAAAGAAGGTTTTTTTAAAATTGGAAATCATCTACAAAATATATTAAAAGTAAGAAATTATGGTTACAATATGTATGTGATTGAAGTGGACACATTAGTTACATTAGTCCAACTAGACACCAAAAATTATATCAAAAGCATTAAACCATAGTTTCTAGGATAACTAAAGTATCAAAATATCCATCAAAACATTATATATGACATTTAATTTTCAATATATTTACCCTTATTAACATTTATACTTAACTTATAAGAGTCAAACCCAGGAAAGTAACCAATAGGAGGGGAGATATGCTCTCAGCTGCTAGTATCGAATTTTTGATGTGTGGCTCCAAATCCCTCATTGCTTCATCTCTCTTGATCTCATACTGGTGCAACTTAGAATATTGGTTTTTAAAGTTAATATACTCATTCTTGAACTTATTATAAACATCTCTTAAGTCCTGTGGCTAGTGGTCAACATCTTTTATATCTTCTTTAAAAAGAGGAGCAACCCCCTCATCCAAGATCTTCACAAATCTATCAATTGGCATCTTCAAAGTTAAGGTAACCTGTTCCACAACCAAAAGAAAAGTGATTCTAATTTTTGACTCATTAAGGACCCTTTTCCTACCTTGGTACATGTTCTCATTCCTTCTTTTCCACAAAAAACCATAAAATTTTCAGTAGAAAGGATAGACAAAAAAGCATCAACATCATTTCTCAAACCTTTAACATAACCACTTGAAATTTCAAACCATGATATTATATCCCTACTATTCCACCCCACCAAATTTCCCATGAAAATAGACCACACAACACAAGCATAAACACAAATAAAAAAATGTGTTAAATATTTTCAACTTCATTACATACAACATAGATAGGGTTAGAGGGACCATAGACCAATTTTTTTAACCAAAGAAGCCACTTGAAACAACATTTTCTTAGACCTTTCGATCTATTTAGACCAACATGTATTTTACTAAACTTGTGTCAATTACTTTTGTTAAGGTTGAGACTCCAAATTTTTTTAACATGGTCCAATACTTCCAAATGGAAAGTTAACATTTTGTATATATTAGTGGATTTAAAAATTTAAAGTGGGGAGCCATCATTCCATATCTAGGTGTTAAAATCTTACTCATTGTTTAGTTTTCCATACTATATCATTGTTTTTTTAGCAATGGAGTATGCTATTTTTTGGGAGTCAGGAAGATTATACTCTTCCTTTAAATGTTCCTAGCTTTTCAAGCCATCCTTACACAAAACATCATTAAACAATTTGATACCTTTCTATCCCATTTGAGGGTAGAAAAACCTATTAGATGGGCCATAGGCTTATTCAAGTTAGAGAGATTCCATCATATTGATATGAAGCCAAAAAAACTACTCACAATTTAATTCCCATCCTCTTTCAACCTAGGTCTTTGACAGACCCTCCAAATACTACCAAAAAATGTCGATCCCATTGGCTTTGTCTCATAATTACCAAACAAAGTGTCATGAATGTGAAATCCTTGCAATTTCCTAGCATAAAGAAGGCTTTTAGGCGAAGGTATTGTGTGTATTGCATTATCTTTTATGTTATTTACCTTCAATCCATTTTCCTTGTCCTCGTCTGTACTTTTAAAATACAACTAGAATATAAAAATGAATACCAAAAGGGGATAGTATGTAAATATATCATAATGAAAGCTTTTAGTTAACTATGCAAAAGAAAGCCATATAAAATGGAAAATGATTTTCCAAAAAAAAAAGAAAATTATTGATTAAACAAATATAAAAAACTCTTCGAATCCATAAAAAATGATACAAACAAACTTAGTACAAGTGGGCGTGATGGGGAAAGAAACATAGAAAATAAAAACCCTTGTAATACCTTGATATATAGCTTCCCCAAAGATATATATATATATATATATATATATATATATATATATATATATGAAATATATGAAATATAAGACAATATTATAAAAGTTGCACTAGTAGAAGGACAAAATCCTCTTAGAATTTTGAAGACAAGAATATTGAATAAATGAATTTTCCCACACTATTTTTTGGTATCCCCATGATGAAGAAAAATACCAAATCTTTCTCATATCATAAAATTGCATAATGGGAGTTCTATAGCACTCAAACAAAAAGGTGAACTAAAAGGGATAAAGCTACTAGAAAAAGATGTTAAACACAAACCTAATCTAGAAAAAATATTTAAATATGACATTGGCTATGTAAATTTTAAAAGAATGAGAATATGTCTAGATTATTCACACCAATTAATGAAAAAATTCTTTGCAATATATAACAGTTCTAGGGCCACCCACTTATTTCATTACAGTCACAATGTTGAATAATACTAGGAACCACTATCAAAAAATTGAAGAGTCATATAACATATATCAAAAAACATCAAACCAACAAAAACATGACACAATAAATGAAAATGGAAAATTTAATCTCATAAGAGAAAATATATGATATGTGTGCATTATTATAGGTATATAATCAATGTAATGAAGCAATTCATATTGATAGATGATTCATTCTTTTGAAACGTCTTGGATTACTTTTTGTAACTAGATTTTGGATTGTGGAAATGAACATTATCATTTCATTTTATAGATTAGATATGTGCCAAATTATGGAAGAGATAGATATGCAAATATTAAATAATTTATAAACAATTACATTACTTGCAACAATAAACATCTACATGGTGACATAGTGTCATGCCCAAAATTTTCACTATGGGTGAAAACACAACTAACAATTTTTTTTTTTGAAAACCAAGCAACCTATGCTATCTCTAAAGTAATAAACATGCAAGCTTTAGCCATATTAATGTTAAGGATATGATTAGGAAATCATAGTTTATACAATTGAAGTTTTGGTGTGACACTGCTTGGGGTTGCAAAGGTTGGGCTTCAACTTACTTTAAAACTATGTTAGTGGATATGCAATCCTTTTTAGGGTCATTTTCCCCTATAAATTTTCACGATCGATTGCCACCCAATTAGGTGAAGCAGGAGATCAGAAAATGCACCAAAGATACCCTAACAACATAAGGGGTACAAAGTCGATCACGAATAGCTTAGAAAAAACTTAGTCTTGCATATTACAATTTGATTAGATACATATTGAAATAGGAATGAAGTCATTTAATGAGGATTGAATTTATGAGTAATTAGATCATGGTCAAAATTAATACATTCTTATAACAACAATAAAACCTGATCATTTTATGTGATGATTATTGCTTATAACATAAGGATATACTACAACTAACACCTCTAAGAAGGAAGAATAGAGAGGTGAAGTCTAGTTTGACATTGGACTTTGGGCATCGACATTACCTCTTGTCGAATGTATTAACAAAAATAAAATCAAATGGTTAGGTATGAAACGTCATACATTAGGCATCAACAATACCCTTTTCCAAATAATCTTAGCAAAAAGAGAAGTATGAAAGGCTAAGTCCGAAAAGGTCAAATATCAAAATTCTGCTTACATGCTAGACATCGAGCTTTGGTCCTAACCTATACCAAAAGCCACAAGGAAAAGAAGATCGAAAGAGTGAATTTTGAATTAGGTGTTGAGCATCGAGCTTCAGTCATATCATTTGCTAAAAGCCTTGACCGAAAGAAGGAGATAGGAAGGTTTAAGTCTGAAATGTTGGACTTTGGTCATGTATAATGCCTTGCATCGAATTCCATTTTGATGAAGAAGACCAAAAGGAATAATTCCAAAAACATCAGACTTCAGGCTTTGACAATTCCCTCTGTTGAATGCCCTTAACAAAAAGAAAGAAAACCCAAAAGGATAAGCTCGATATCTTCAGACTTCGGGCCTCAGGTATACCCACTACCAAATACCTTAGCACAAAGAAAGAAGAAGGCAAAGTGAAACCCCAAATCTCGACATCGAGATGGCTTCGGTGTTCACAAATTCAGCCTAAGGCTTTTTCCTTAAACAACTTGACGAATATGGGATGGAAATAAGGTCCAAAGCAAACTCCTAAAAAGGTTAAGTCTGTTGATGCTTAAGAAGAAGTGAATCGGGCATTACAGGTCAGAAAGATGGCCTACACCCATACGTAAAGGCATATAAGCTGCATCATGGAAGTTAGGACCTCGACCACCAATGATTTAAAGCAAAGTTGGAGTTTGCAATTCGATGATTCAGGGGTTAACACAATGGATTGCGATAACGAAGGATAGGTAGAAGGTAACAGGGAAGGATGATGGAAAAAACTCGGTAGGTCATAATGAGCTTTAGAATTAGGAAATTAGACATGTATTTTAAAGTATGCCAAATCTCTTCTAGCATAAGGTAAGGGGTATTAGTGATCCTCAAATCTTGACTAACATGAATGTTGGTAGCAAAGTGTTATACTATGAGGGACTTGCATTGAATTTGGTTGACCATGAAGGCCAACAACTTGGTGACACATGGCGAATGATGATTTCCTCAACGGATTCACCTCCTCGTTGTGAATCATCAAGGTACAAGGACTGCATTAAAAACTGTGTCAGTTGGAGCGATGAACGCCCATTCCAGGCACAATTAAAGATAACTCTAAATAAAGGTTTGGAGTTATGATTCTACAGGGTAGGCTAAAGGAACTGAGTAAATTCTTATCCCAGATCTGATTGATGCCAGAAAGTGTAAGTTCAATAAATTCGGTTGACAGTGGAGGGTACGTTGCAAGAAACTTGACGATGAAGCAAAAGTTGGAGGAATGAACTGGCATAGCAATCTACAGGTATCCATTCTAATTAGTTCGCTCAACAAGGAACATGCCTCCCTAACAAGGATACACAAAGGACCTCAATTAAGTGATTACTCTTCTCTAAATGAATGTACCAGTTCACACATTTGCAAAACATTACATCTCCAACACAAGGGATAACATTTTATACTGAACACAATTATTTTCTACTATCGATTGGACTAGAGGAGTGAATTAAATGGTCATTCTAGAACATGCATATATATACAAAAGCATTCATTTATACAGTAACAAAAATAAACTTATATTCTACTAGGAAAATTGTAGTTTGATTATAGGGAGAAAAACAAGAGAACAATACGATACATCCTTTCCAACTTGGACTATAATAGACTTCTACACAACATTTAATACAATACGAATTTGCATTCAAATGAGAGAACTCCATTTCATTTTCAAATAGTATGCATCAATTCCCTTTAAGAATGAACAACAATCATCTCTTCTTATTACACAACAATGGTAAACAACTTTATTCCATCTCTTTCAATAGCTTGAATTCAACACAACGCTAGGAGTCAAGAAGCTAAAGTCACAGTTATAATTACAACAAATAAAATTATAAACACATTACAAAAGCAATAAATTGTTAGAATCTCTCTATTCCATTGTACATGAAGAGGTGTTTTTCTCTATACTATAAGTTGCAATATCATAGACCTACACATATACACATAAGGTCTTCTCCCATGGCTATAGATAAGCTCACCTCCTAGCCATAGGTTTTCTCACAATACACCCCCAAGCTAGGAGGTAACCAAAGGGTACGGGTACACATAAAAATAACGTAAAACAATTCATTTCAAACCACAACATTCAACAAAGATACTCACAACCAAGATTCACACATTTACATAGGAATTCCTCAAGAATCCATAGATGGGGATAGAGGTGGACTTCACTTCGATGTAGGGATATTTTTTTTAACAAGTAGCAATGACCAACACATCATATTTTCTTTCTTTTCCAAATACCCATACACCACAACCCTTCATATCATAAATCATCCATATTACAATCTCCCAATACACCATACCATCATGAAATAAACTGAGGTACTCATACCCTTTTTAGTCTCTCCTTCTCAAAGGAGGAGCAATCTCTCCATACAGATTCCTACTCATTCCTATCCCCCACAAGGATGTTATTCCCACATTGGGTGAGTTTATCCTATACAACCCCAAACCAAAACTCATGGAATGCAAAGGCACATAAAAATGAACAACTACCCACATAAACAATCTTCTCACACTTCCATACACAAGAGATAAAAAGGAGAACCATGCATACAAGTAAAGTAATACTTACCTTAAATCCAAGCCAAAATGAAGGGAAATTGAAGATGAACTCTAATCTTCTATCCCTTCAATCCCAAGCCAAAATTTCCTCTTTCAAAGCAATACCAATCCCCCCAAAAAAATAAAAAATTAACCCTTCCTTTGGCTTTCCAAAGGATTGAAATAGGAGTGAAGGGTTGAAAACCCTTGGAGGAGAGAGTGACACATGCCAATCTCCTATTCACTCCTATGGACACCCCCCCATAAGTTCTCACACATGTGTGAGAACTCTTGGGAAATGAAAGGTAAAAGAGTGTTCAACACTCAACAAAGACATTCAAATCTCATAAATGAGATTTTGGAGACAACACTCCAATCCTATCCCCCAAAATCCATCACTTTTCTTAATGGCCCATTAAGAAGGGTCACAACTTGCAATTTTCAAAATTCATGGGATTGATTTGACCCCTAACCGATACGTGACCATCCTAGGGGTTAATTAAGGGTCAATTAACCCAATTTAAGGACTAATTCAACCTTTTTAAACCCTCAAAAATAAATTGAAATTCAAACATAATAAAAGAATTTCCAAAATACCCCAAAACCCTCATCAAAAGTTTAATTGACTTAAAACACCTAGTCACAAGATTCAACATTAAATATTTTCAATCAAAAAATAAAATACAAAAAAGAGAGGCTATGGTCCATTCCCCAAATGGACCATAGTGAGTTTAACTTGGCTAACACAATCGGGTATCCTTGGTTACCTTCAATCCCATTGGCCATGGGAGTGTACCTGCACACTCAATTTCCACATGTGAAAATATCCAATGCATGATAATCAATAATTAAACCAAAAAATCCATATGCATATATTTAGCACAATCTAACTCTGAATCAATAAATCCAATATTCATAATCATTCTTTCTCTAGCAATAACATATTCTATCAATTCATATCTAGTCATGGCATAATAAGGAAGTCACATCATCACCAAATTAAATTTAGCATCCTATCAATTCCATCTTGTAAAATAATTATCCATTTCTATCGTGATAACTGGATCATATAAGCATATCAATAAAGGAAGCATAACATGCATATAATCATTATATCATCATAAACATAAAACAAGCATAACATCGATTGTCTATGATCAGATCCAAAATATTCCAAAACACATAGAGTATCAACATGATCGAATCAAAAGATATTCAAATGGGTGTATCAAATGGTAGGCCTCACATTTACTTACTATCTTAATCTCCTTTAGTTAAGCAATACCATAGGGATTGAATCTGAACCTACTATATTTACTAAAACTTCTAATGCTCCTTTTGTGACTTTAGTCATAATACTTGATATGGGGAACCTCAAGTGAATACCATAGGAAACATTCAAAATCAATGTGAGTCAAATGATAAGAAAGGAGATTTATTACTAGGGAACCTTAGCAACATAGTATGACATGACAAATTGTAGTATCTATCCATGTAGATTTAGTCACATACCTTAATAGAAGCATTCACATAAGAATTTAACTAATCTTCTCTTAGAATAAAATGACTAAAATTATAATGGCACTCGAACACAACTGGGTCTTGTATCATCTAAATGATGCACTCTTAATCCACATAGCATTGTAGTATAAGTTTAGAATAAAAGGCTATGACACTGATATAAAGGGAGGGGCCTTACATCCTCCCCCCTTGTATAGACTTCCTCGTGGAAGTATTCCAGGGTTGGAACTTAATAGCCTTATGGTAACACTCAAGAAATGGATTAGCCATGCTAATGATCCTATTTTCATGATGAAGGCAATCAAAACATTAAATTAGGAACATGCATTTTTTTTTTCATATTGGACCAAAGAAATATTTACACAAATTCACATAGCAACTTTGTACAACAACATAAATCATCGAACAAAAGTCACAGTGATCAACCATTGCTCAAACAATGAGCCAAAGGGAAGCCTACGAAGTGTAGACACTTGTAGCTAATCATAGTAACTGTACAAGGTATCAAAGTAGATAATAACTATTGCATAGGTTTGACAACAAGAGCTAACCAAAAGAAAATACATACAAGACATCACTTTCATGCATACGATGAAATATATAAGAGATCTCTCTTTCATGAGTTTAACATCCAACATTTAGAATAAATTCTTTCACAATGAAACATTTGACCCATATATTCTCAAAATATATAAAACAATTAAAAGGTTAACCACTATCCACCTAACCGTAAATTATTTCCTATCTAACCATCTTTAACTAAATTACAATAACTTATATCAACAAATAAGCATCTTTTAATGTCCCAAAATTTTCACATGAGTAGTATCCATGCTGTTAGAAAATGTCTTACCACAAATGTTTAGCCATATCTCAAGAGTTATCAGCTTCACATTTTTGTCCAAATATGTTCTTAAGAGAACAATTTACCTTATAATTATGGTACTCATACCATATCTCAATCATGGAACTCATACCATGTCTCAAGGAATATTAACTTGCATCATTTTTTACTTTCACACATAGTTCGCAGGTATTCCACATCACATTTACTTGCAATTTCACATGTACACAAAACAATAGCAAGGATGCTCTTCCCAATTGGGTGCGCTTGTCCTCACACAAAGAATGCTCTTCCCAATGGGTGCACATATCCTCATACAAAGGGTGCTCTTCCCATATGGGTACGCCTGTCCTCATACAATCATATAATTTACAACATAAGACTCATAGAATGGGGTTTGCAAGGATGGATATTCATGGATACCATAGAAAATTAGGAAAGATGGTCTTGAGGACCTTCCATACAAATAATAACAATCAGAGAACAAGGGGAATAATGGATTAATGACTGTCCCATATTGGTCCCATTTACAACCCCCTTTCAAAAATAATTCCCCAACACATCTACTCCCTTATACAACCTACTAGGGAACCCCCCAGGATATGGCAGTTTATATATTTCACATTACACGGCACATGCCAACAATTTGCAAACAAGGAGAAAGCCTCAAATTGAGTAACATAAGATCATAAACCAAAGTTTCAAAAAAAATCCCAAAAAGGAACTATAACTTCAAGAGAGGAGAAAAATAAAGATCAATTATAGCTACATTGCAACATTTCAATCTTAATTCAAAAACGAAATTAAAAAAAGTCCTTGAGGAAAATCAAACTATAACAACATTCAAATGGCTAAATAGCCTAATAAAATAACTATAAAATTTTGCATTGCTAGCGCATAATAAAATAAAACATCAATGATAAATTTACTAATAATAATTATTTTTCAACAATAATATTTGCACATTACAAGCACCACGTGACTTGATAAGCAACCTAAGGGGAGGAGGGGAATAGTGGTTCTCTAACCACATAAGTATAATAACATGTAATAACTGGTCATCACTGACCACATAAATATGAACAACTGGTGGTCCCTGACCACATAAGTATGCCTCACTGGTGGTCCTTGACCACATAAATATAAATCACTAGTGGTACCTAACCACATGAAGATGAATATCTAGTTGTCCCTAACCACATAAAGATGAATCACTGGTGGTCTCTGACCACATGAAGATGAATAATTGGTGGTCCCTAACCACATAAATGTGAATCACTGGTGGTCTATGCAATTCCATCCTTTACCCATGGGTTATAAAAATCAAGGATTAGGTTTGCACTATGAACCAACAAGTGTGGTTGTCATATGTGGGGGAGTAGGCCATAGTCAACACCCATGGGTGGATTATGACTCTACATAGATCCTTTATCAAGATTAGGGAAAATTCCTTGAGCTTGTAATTTCCCGATGGGTGAACATGTACCTCTCAAACCCTTATTTACACTAGTTGACATCTCACTCCCGTAAGTGGGGAATCATACACTAGGGGTACACATTTAACATACAAATAAGACTAACACAAAGGATTACATCACATTTCATTTAATAGATACACATCCACACATTTCATGCTTACTCCATTTCACAACAAATCAACTACATAAGATAATCATGAAGGGTACACATAGGGAATTGTACTAGACGTCCACCACCCTTACCCCAAGTCAGATACCCTATATCTCATACTTGGAGCACAACACATATATTGGTCTCCACATGGAAAATCATATAACTGTTAAGAACTCTATCACTCCATTCCATATGAGTTAAATATGCACAACATACTCTTATTTTTAAAACTTGGTATATCCACGATAATTACCGCAATACACAACATAAGCACCATTACAGAGTATTCACATCCATCGTGGATACAAAATAACTTCATTACCAATTTTCATCTTTGAGAGCCACAAAATCATTTCCTTACACATAAATTAAACCGCAAATATTCTATTCTACCAAGTGGCATACACAACCATGATAAAACACTTTTTAAGCAAGGCTACTCGATACTGAAGACATGATAAGGAAAACATAGTCTAGTTGGTTAGCACCACAAGCACAACATTCCTTTTTACTCAAAATTCACTTAGTCATGCACTTAACATTTGTATCTCTAATGAGTTAATAGTTTTATGGATTTCTATGACTAATAATGCAATTGGGGACCTTAAGTCTCACCAAAGTAATGTTGTTATGACACACATGCCATTCTATATTCCAGACATGCTATGTAATGAAAGAACAACTTAATTCATAATTTAACAATGCAAGCTTTACTACTGCATTCATTCCCTCTCCCCCATCATTATTGATTTACTTTCTTATTGTATTCACTATTATGTTTTATCTCAATATTAATTGATTCCATGAACAAGATCACACATACATCCTAAGGTAGGAATTGTAGTTTTGGAACCACGACCTTTATCCAACATACATATTTCCTTCATATCCAACAGATAGATTTACGTAGAACATGAACATAATTGATTTAAAGGCAACATGCAATTTTAGGGATACTTCATTAATCCCCACACAAGAAAGGAATTGCATTCTTAATTCACTTTCAGACACAGAGAAAGGTCTCACATCTCAAACGTAGTTTAATCACTACTTTTTCTATCTAGATTTTAGGGAGTAGAATATATGATTCCTTAAGAGACATTATTATTTCACTACTCTTTTCCCACATAAAGCATATGAACATAGCATCATTTGTTTCACAATCAATTGCATCATTCACAATAGGGTATGTAGTACTTGTTCAAATCTAACAACCATTATCAAGGAATAAGGAAAGGAAAGACAGTAAAAGGTCATTCTATCCATCCCTCACAACTAGGAGATCAAAACCCAAGGTAAATTCACACACGCGCAACACAAGGGAGACACTAACTCGAGATCCCAGTGTTGCAACTATGCTCTAATACCAAATTTCATGCCCAAAATTTGCACTATGGGCAAAAACATAACTAATAATTTTTTTTTGAAAAGAAAGCAACCCATGCTAGCTCTAAAGTAATAACCATGCAATATTTAGCCATATTAGTGTTAAGGATATGATTAGGACATCATAGTTGATACAATTGAAGTTTTGGTGCATCCCCGAGGGGTTGCGAAGGTTGGCCTCCAACTTACTTTAAAACTATGTTAGTGGGTATGCAACCCTTTCTAGGGTCCTTTTCCCCCATACATTTTCATGGCCGGTTGCCACTCACTTAGGTGAAGCAAGAGATTGGAAAACACGCCAGGAATACCTTGACAACATAAGGGGTATGGAGTTGATCATGAATAGATTGGAAAAACTTAGTCTTGCATATTACAATTTGATCAGATAAATCTTGAAATAGGAATGAAGTCATTTAATGAGGATTGAATTTATAAGTAATTAGATCATGGTTCAAAATGAATACATGCTTATAACAAGAATAAAACCTGATCATTTTAGGTGATGATTAATGTGTATACCATAAGGATATACTACACGTAACACCTCTAAGTAGGAAGAATAGAGTGGTGAAGTCTGGTTTGATGTCAGACTTCGGGCATTGACATTACATCTTGTCGAATGCATTGACAAAAATAAAATCAAATGGTTAGGTCTAAAACGTCAAACATCAGGCATCGATAATACCCTTTTATGTATACCCTTAGCAAAAAGAGAAGCATGAAAGGATAAGTTTGAAAATGCCAGACATTGAACATCAACAATACTCTTTGTCAAATGCCTTGAGGAGAAGAAGATTGAAAAAGGCGAAGTCTACTTATTGGACATCGGTCTTCAGTCATACCCTATACTGAAAGCCACAAGGAAAAGAAGATTGAAAGAGTGATATGAATTAGGTGTCGGGCATCAGACTTTAGTCATACCATTTGCTAAAAGCCTTGACCGAAAGAAGGAGATAGGAAGGTTTAAGTCTGAAATTTTGTACTTTGGTCATCGGTAAGCCTCACACCAAATTCCATTTTGATGAAGAAGACCAAAAGGACTAAGTCCAAAAATGTTGGACTTTGGGCTTCAAAAATTCCCTTTGTCAAATTCCCTTAATAAAAATAAAGAAAACACAAAAGGATAATCCCAATAACTTCGCACTTCGGGCCTCGATGATACCCAATACCGAATACCTTAGCATAAAGCAATAAGGAGGCAAAGCAAAAACCAAAATATTGACACCTAGATGGCTCCGGTGTTCACAAATTTGACCTAAGGCTTTTGCCTTAAACAATTTGATGAATATGGGATGGAAATAAGGTTTGAAGCCAACTCCCAAAAATGTTAAGTCTATCGACGCTTGAGAAGAAGTGATTTGGGAATCCTAGGTTGGAAAGATGGCCTACACCCACATGTAAAGGCATATAATTGGCATTGTGGAAAGTAGGAACCCAACCTATGATGATTTAAAGAAAATTCAGAGTTCGCACTTCGATGATTTAGGGGTTAGCACAATGGATTGTGATAGAGAATGATAGGTAGAAGGTAATGGGTAAGGCCAATGGTTGAAACCCAATAGGTCATAATGAGCTTTAGACTTAGGAAATCAGACATGTCTTTTAAAGTACACCAAAGCTCTTCCAACATAAAGTAGGGGAGATTAGCAATCCCTGACTCTCAACTAACATGAATATTAGTAGCAAAGTGTTATATTATGAGGGACTTGCATTGACTTAAGTTGACTGCGAAGGCCAACAACTTGGTGACACACGAAAAAATAAAGATTGCCTCAATGATTCACCTCCTCAATGTGAACCATCAAGGTAAAATGATCATATTAAAAACTGCATTAGTTGGAGCGATGAATGTCCATTCCAGGCGTGATTAAAGAAAAATCCCAAGCAAGGTTTGGAGTTATGATTCTGATAGAGTAGGGTGAAGACATCGAGTGAAATCTTGTCTCAGATCTGATCAATGCTAGAGAGTGTAAGTTCAATAAATTTGGTTGACAACAGAGGGTACGATGCAAGAAACTTGATGATGAAGAAAAAGTTGGAGAAATAAACTGACATAGCAATCTATAAGTTTCGTTTCTAATTAGTTGGCTCAAAAAGGAACATGCCTCCCTAACAAGGATACATAGAGGACCTCAATTAAGTGATTACTCTGATCCAAATGAATGTACTAGTTCACGCATTCGCAAAGCATTACATCTCCAATGCAAGGGATATCATTTTATACTCAACACAATTATCATATACTACCGATTGGACTAGAGGAGTGAATTTAATGGTCATTCCATAACATGCATTTATATACAAAAGAATTCATTTATACAGTAACAAAAATAAACATATATTCTACCAACAAGAGTGCAGTTCGGTTATAGTGAGAAAAATAAGAGAACAATACGATACATCTTGTCAACCTGGACTAGAATAGAGTTCTACACAAAATTTAATAAAATATGAATTTTCATTCAAATGAGAGAACTCCATTTCATTTTCAAACAATATGCATCAATTCCCTTTAAGAAAGAACAACAAAAATCATCTCTTCTTATTACGCAGCAACGGTAAACAACTTTATTCCATCTCTTTCAATGACTTGAATTCAACATTATGCTAGGAGTAAAGAAACTAAAGTTAGTTATAATTACAACAAATAAACTTATAAACACATTTTGCAAACACTGTATCAATTGTTCTAGTCTCTCTATTCCATTATACAGGAAGAGGTGTTTTTCTCTATACTGGAAGCTTCAATATCATAGACCTGCACATATACACATAAGGTATTCTTTGATGGCCATAGATAAGCTCACCTCTCAACTGTAGGTTTTCTCACAAACCAACCTTGAGCTAGGAGGTAACCAAAGGGTACAGGTATACACAACAATAACATGAAATAGTCCATTTCAAACCACAACATTAAAAAAAGATACCCCCAACCAAGATTCACATATTTACATAGGGATTCCTCAAGAATCCAAAGATGGGGATAGAGGTGGACTTCACTTCTATATGGGGATATTTTTTTTAACAAGTAGCAATGACCAACACATCATACTTTATTTCTTTTCCAAACACCCATACACCACAACCCTTCATATCATACACCATCCTTACTACAATCTCCCAATACACTTGTTGGAGCAAAAAATTCCTCCCCAAACATCCACTGGCTTTCATTTTCCATTCAAATTTTACCCACACTAAAATCCATTACTATTGATTTTACATTGTGTCTAACATGAAATGAAATAATTTGTGTGACAAGATCCATACTTTCACTAATATTCCCTTTGTATCCACCCATTTATTCCTCCAGATAATCATAAACAAAATAATTTTTTCCCTTACCACAATACTGCAACACCAAAATAAAGGCAACGCAGGTTGGCAACTTCTAAGTTAAGAAATAATCCTTTACTGCCATACTGCCAGGAGATTATAGAGCATGCACAATAAAGCGATACTCACCACCACCCCGTGGTGAGAAGTATAAGGCAATGCGGTAATGCGGTATCTACTGCTATCTTGCATAAGATGATTTAAAGGATTGTGGTAAGGCGGTAACTAATAAAGGAATAAACTGTAAACTGTTGCACCGCCAGGAGGGTAAGCAACACATGTAGTAGAGCGGTATACACTGCAAACCCACAACAAGAATTCTTGAGTAGTGTGGTATAGTGGTAAGCATTGAAAAAAAGTGGACACCGTAGTACTGCGTAAGGTGGATAATGTGGCTACAATTGGCCAGTATATACACCACAACCCGACAGTAAGAGGTCATAAGCAAGGAAGTAGTGCGATAAACATCAAAAAGGAAGGGAAGACACCGTAATACTGCAATAGGTATAATAAGAGATGGCAGTAGTGCGATAATCATGGCATCATTAAAATTTACAACAATAAATGCAAAAATCATGTCAGCCACCCTAACACATGCTGCAAAATTAATTTTAAGGATTTGAGCTTGTTGGGAAACTATCTGGCAAAGAATTGGCATTAATATTGATATGACTAAATACCACACCCTCAAAAGCAAGTGAATTTTCCTAAGATTGTGCTTAGTTGAAATGCATTGTTGTGGACAGAGTTGAGGACGTCAAGAAAAGGAGCTCTGTGAACAACAAGAACTCGGGTAAGTGCATGAATAACCCTCTAAAGAAGCTTGATTGGTGTAGTATTTGGTAGAGCTCTGTTATTTGAAGTCAATAGGAAAAATTGAAATATTCCTCCTAAAAGAAAACAATCAGAAGTAAAAGAAAGGCAAAAATTAAGGAAGAAGAACCTAAGGTAAAGAAGAGACCACTCTACCAGTCTATATTAGATATACTTCCAGGGTCAACCAAGGAGAGAATAAGAAATTTCTTGTAGACATTGCACAGGCTTGTAGGGATGCTCTCATTCCCAAATCTGGGTGGGACTTGTTTTGGTATTTTTACAGTAAGAGAAATGAGAAGATTCCAGTGTAAAACCCTTGGATGTTGGATTTAGCAAAGTTGATTGTCTCGAATGTGTTTATTGATGTGGATTTTATCAAATTACTATCCAAGCAATATTGTCACTCTGCAACCAAAATAGTAAGGTTTCCAAATGGCTCAATATTGGTAGAGGTCATTATCATTGAGTGTTTTGAATTAAATAAGTAGGCTTTGACCAAAATAAACCTATAGAAGAGCGAGGAAGATTATACCAGGTTAAGATGGACATATAGAAGTGATGAGCTACCCCTATATATGAAAAGATGCATTGGTAACAAAACAATCCCCATCTCTACTTCCACTACTGAACCATTCACTGTGACAAATTTTCAATATTATTTTGTGAATACATATCTACCTTTGTGCCAAGTGTTAAGGGTGGATGCTCAAGATAAAATGCCAATAAGCCTCATGATGATTGCCATGAAAATTCAAAACCCCAAGACTAATATTGAGTATGAATTTGCTTCATACCTTGAGAGGGCATTGGATGATAAATTCTCTCAAGTCATAGAGGATAAAGCACCAATTACATTTAGACACTAATCCCTACTGTGTCATTTGATATTGTACCAGAATCAGGACCATTGGACTAAATGAATGGAATTGGATAGAGTGGGTGAGCAAAGGAATCCCACACCTATCCAGAAGTGGTGCTATATTTGGGACAATCATTGCAATAATTCAAGCTTTGCTATATTATATGAAGATTTTGTGCACAAAATCCTTGGAGTTCTTGGTTATTCAATACCAAGATTTCCAAAAAAATACAACAATTGTTAAGACCCTTGGCCCTAAGACAATTAGAACATGGTCACACACATAATTTTGGTGATTTTGTCTTTCTCCTAGAAGTTACAATAATAAGAATTTATGGCTGCCTTGTTGCTCCACACATACTACCAAAGTTTGTGTCCCTCAAATTAGAATTTCTTGAATTTATGTGACAAATGATATGGATGGAAAAGGATGTATTGCACAAACAGAAGAAGGGCACATTTCTGCCAAACCAAACCAAGTGTGAAGATTGGACAATAGGCTCAGAAACACTGGAGGAGTTGCAATATTACTTGAAGGCAAGATATGCGTTGGATCCTGGAAAAGCAAGAGCCTTTGACCCTAAAAATAATATGAATAACATAAGGCATAATCTTCTTACCAAAATGATAGTGGCCTTAATAGTGAATAAGGGAATGAAAGGGGCATTAATAGTGAGGACAATACAAGACACCACCCCTTTGGAGGTAGCCACATTGACCATGCATTCAACCATGTTCACTCGTGCAACTGTTAAGGGATTGGAGGACAGATTGAAGGAATATGAAAAAGAAGAAAAGTTCCCTAATGATGAAGTTAATAAACTGTGTATGGAGAATGCCAAATTGAAAGAATAGTTAAAAGGAGCAGGGACTTCACAAAGCAAGGAGATAGTGTTATATAAGCCTCCTAGTGCTCCATTAAATGCCATTCAGAGCATTCCTGCTGAGCAAACAAAGGCTCCCATGAAGGAAGTGGATGAAATGAGGGAAGACAACAATAAAACCTAAGATGAAGTAAAAAGGAAAGTTTGTGAAGTTATGGAGAAGATTCTTGAGTATAGGGTAAAGTTGGTCATTGATAAAATGGAGAGTGTGCATGACAGTTATGCATCACTTCAATAGGAAATTGATCAAACAAAAACACATATGCTTGTATTGGATCCCCTGTTCAAAAGGTGGAAGCCCATTCACCACACTCTATCTAAGTTATATAGAGTTCTCCAAAGGAGTCCTGATGCTCCTACAACATTAAAACCAACTGAGCAAATAGTGAAAATGATTGTTGATTAATTTCAGTATATACAAGGGGAGGATAAGATGATTGTGACACAAATGAATTCATTCCATACCTTAAAAAAATGGTATACACTAGAAATTGTGAAAGATGATGGTCAAGTGAATGACTTGGATGAGTGGAAGAAGGAATTTGGTTAGGTTATTCATAAGTGTATAACCCATGTATAGGAGGGTGGTGGCACTGGTCTTCATAGGCTCAACTTGATCATGGATGGATTAATTGTTTTTGATGCTAGATATCTAAAGTTTGTCAATGATACAAAGGAACTAATAGATAGTTGATGGTAGACTCATCTTGCAAACAAACCAAAGATCTAAGAATATTAGTGGTCATTAGATTTTACAGTGTATCAATGGGAAGAGAAATATTTGGCTTCAGATAAGTAGGTCACTAAGGCGAGGGAATTTGGATGTCTATCATGGCGAGGAAAGCTTTTCCAGATTGATGATCACGGGCTTTCTACGTTGATTAAATTAAACATACATCTAAAATGTCTTAAGCCTTGATATTTCTTTGATTTTTTAATTAAATAGTTATTAGTAAAAAGGAGTAGTTTTGAAAGGTCGTTTCCTTTTGTAAAAGGCTTGTAGCTTGTTGCTTCCTATATAAATAGGAAACCAAGGCCGATTTTGAGATCATCATATCATTTCATCACCATCAGTAGTAGTAGTAGGTTGCATTCATATAGCATATTCCACCCATCCGTATTATATCAAAGACTTTTGCTATAAATGTATAGCTTTTGAATCAATATAATGGAGAAGATTGCTCATAATTGGTGATCTATTTCGGTGTTCAATTATTTTGTTAATTTTCATGCTTATCTATTATTGTGTTTTCTCCAAAGTGGTTTCTTCAAGTTATTTAAATTCATAAAATTTATCAGGACACATTTGTTGTTGCCGTGTGATTGTTTTGATTGGGTTTTGGTGAGAGAGAATCAAATCCTTTTAGTTAATTCATCTTAATTGGTTCCCTCAGGGATTAAAATTAAAAGGTAATTAATCTAATTGGTTTCCCTTAAACTAAGAATTAAAAATTCCTTTCATAGCATCACAGTAATTTGAGGGAATAACACTGGGATCATTAAAGAAGAGTATTGTAGCAAACAAACCTGCACGTTTACACAAGGTATAAACATTAAAAAGTGCCCAACAATTAGAGTTAAGTTGAATATTAGGTTTTCTTATAATAAAAATCTATCTCCATTTCCATCATTCATCCAAAAACTCCATTCACCCAATAGATTAGGCATTGGTCAGTTTTAAAATATTTTATATAAATCCAATTCACATTCTTGATTATTCAAACACTTTCAGCAGGAATTAGTTATCAAGCTTTGCAACTACTTCACCCCCATGTGTTATTGTGAGTAGATTTCCAAAAGTAGGATCTATTTTAAACTCTCAAATCTGCCTTATCATTTAGGTACACCTGTCTAGGTCTAGCAGAGCCTAAAGAGTAGGAGGTGATCAATCTTGTTTGTCTCGTTCGTTGGCCAAAAGTGTACTAAGAGACTAGCACCCTCTTAAGGCTAAAAACCTACACTTTTGAGACCTAACAATACCATACCATCATGAAATAAAGTGGGGTAATCACACTATTTTTAGTCTCTCCTTCTCAGAGGAAGAGAAATATCCCCATAGAGATTCCTACTCATTCCTATCCCCCACAAGGATGCTCTTCCCACATTGGGTGAGTTTATCCTATACAACCCCAAACCAAAACTCATGGAAATACAAAGGCACATAAAAATGAACAAACAACCCACATAAATAATCTTCTCACACTTCCATACACAAGAGATAAAAAAGAGAACCATGCATACAAGTAAAGTAAGACTTACCTCAAATCCAAGCCAAAATGAAGGAAAATTGAAGATGAACTCCAATCTTCTATCCCTCCAATCCCAAGCCAAATTTTTTCTCTTCCAAAGCAATCCCAATCCAAAATAAAATAAAATAATAAAGAACCCCTCCTTTGGATTTCCAAAGGATTGAAATAGGAGTGAAGGGTTGAAAACCCTTTGAGGAGAAAGTGCCACATGTCAATCTCCTATTCACCACTATGGACACACCCCCCAACAAGTTCTCACACATGTGTGAAAACTCTTGGGAAGTGAAAGGGAAAAGAGTGTTCAACACTCAACAAAGACAATCAAATTTCATAAATGATATTTTAGAGCCAACACTCCAATCCCATCCCCCAAAATCCGTCACTTTTCTTAATGGCCCATTAAGAAGGGTCACAACTTGCAATTTTCAAAAGTTATGGGCTTGATTTGACCCCTAACCCATAGGTAACCATCTTATGGGTTAATTAAGGGTCAATTAATCCAATTTAAAGACTGATTCAACCTTTTTAAACCCTCAAAAAGGAATTGAAATTCAAATATAATAAAAGAATTTACAAAATGCCCCAAAATGCTCATTAAAAGTTTAATTGACTTTAAACACTTAGTCACAAGATTCAATATTAAATCTTTTTAATCACAAAATAAAATAGAGCACATAGAGGCTATGGTCCATTCTCTAAATGGACCATAGTGGGTTTCACTTGGCTAACACAATTGGGTACCCTTGGTTACCTCCAATCCCATTGGCCATGGGCATGTATTTGCAAACTCAATTTTCACATGCCAAAATATCCATTGCATGATAATGAATAATTAAATCAATAAATACATACACATATATTTAGCACAATCTAACTCTGAATCAATAAATCTAATATTCATAATCATTTTTCCTCTAGCAATAACATATTCTATCAATTCATATCTAGTCATAACATAATAAGGAAGTCACATCGTCACCAAATTAAATGTAATATCCTATCAATTCCATCTCTTAAAATAATTATCCATTTCTATCGTGACAACAAGATCATATGAGCATATCAACAAAGGAAGCATAACATGCATATAATCATCATATCATCATAAACATAAAACAAGCATAACATTATCATCCAAAATAGTCCAAAAAACATAGAGTATCAATATGATCAAATCAAAAGATATTCAAATGGGTGTATAAAATGGTAGGCCTCACATTTATTTACTATCTTAATCTCCTTTAGTTAAGTAGTATCATAGGGATCGAATATGCACCTGCTATATTTACTAAAACCTCTAAGGCTCCTTTAGTGACTTTAGTCATAATACTTGATATGAGGAACCTCAAGTGAATACCATAGGAAACATTCAAAATCAACATGAGTCAAATGAGAAGAAAGGTGCTTTATTACCAGGGAACCTTAACAACACAGTATAACATGACAAATTATAGTATCTATCCATGTAGATTTAGTCATGTACCTTAATAGAAGCATGCACAGAAGAATTTAACTAATCTTCTCTTAGAATCAAATGACTAAAAGTACAGTGGCACTTGAACACAACTGGGTCCTTTATTATTTAAATGATGCACCCTTAATCCACACAACAATGTAGTATAACATTAGAATAAAAGACTATGACATTGATATAAAGGGAGGGGCCTTACACATAGTTATAATGCATAAACATCACCATAGAAAGCAATGTATAAACTTAAGAAAACAAACTATATTAGAAAAATTTCTCCCCTCTCACTATTTAAACAACTATAATTCTTGAACCATGTAAAGACTAATGAATCTGCAATCTCAATTATAAAGAATATATTTTCCACTCTATGATAAATAACAATTCTTTCTCTTTTGATTTTTTTTTTCAAAGAATATGAAGATTACTACATAATGACCATAAAATCTACAATCCATTGATCTTCTATCTTTTTAAAAAGATTTAACCATCACACAAAATAAGAGCTCCACAAAAAAATATTGGAAATATGGAAATTAAGTATAAATACACTTTTTTTTTGTTGTAGCAATACATTATAGTTCTTATATTATAAAATTTAATAAGTCAATGACCTCTACATTTAAAAGAATCCATAAATATCATCAAAAAAATAATATCAATGTTATATAATTGATAGTAAACTTGGAAATACATTGCTCAACTTACAATAAATTTATTTGCAATAAACTACTCATTTTGCTATATCACTTCCATTAAACTTTAGTTCAAGCAAATGTATATTTATCAGTTAGGACATGATCATGATTGTACATCTATTTAAAATTCCACGAAATAATTAAACAAAGAACTAGACATGAATCATAAAATATAAGTTACAATTTATTAGTAGATTACTATATTACATGACTTGAAGCAATATGCACATTTTCCTCACACAATTAATTTCATAATATAGAAAAGAGGGCAAAAGATTAGAAGCCAAATCCAAACCACATGTTATACAATTTATCAATTTTTTTAAAAAATGATCTAGAAAATCACTATACAAAGCAACTAACTGTTTATGTGGCCTTTAGAATAAATTAAAACATACTAAAGCATTGTTTCACATCATCCAAATTCTTAATCATATCATGAGAACACAATAAAATATAATCACCATAAATACAATTACAATATGAATCCAACATGGAGCAACATGGACAAGACTTGATAAACTCAATATTGAGAAATATGACATTGGTAGTCAACCCTTAAAAAACATATTATATCAAGAACAATGCAATATATAATTATATTTTGAAACACTAAACCTCAAAAAACTAAAAAATAAGAACTTATAATGCATTTTAAATTTTCAAACATCTACATATGATTAACAACAATAAATACTTCAAATTAAGGTGAATATTAAACAAATAAAAATAAATAATTGTATAACACATTCTATTAAAAATTAAAAAAATAATAGAAGTCCCTTATCCTTATTCCTAATAGGAGGAGTTGGAACTAAGAAGATATTTAGTGCAAAGACCATATACCAAAGTCTTATTCACATATAACAATAATTTTATTGATGGTGATCTAGACAAACCAAAAGGATTGATGCTTTATTATACATGAAAAAAAATATTATATAGGTGGAATGACATTACACTCAATATTTAACATACCTTTCAACAAGTTATAATTTGTTCCATTGAATTATAAGAAATTAGATTTGATGTCAAAACATTATCAACAACTACAAATGCTCTTGATAGATAAAATTTGATCAGTAGTTGTAATTATCCATGCGATAAAAAATATAATTTTTTTATTATAGCACTCAATAGAATGTGTTGAGTTACAAAGAAAGAATGATTTAGAATGGATCAAGTAAAATTGCTTGTTCTCACCACCCATGGACCCAACATTCCCTTTCATATTTTACAAAATAAAATATGTTAACACACAATCCGAACAAGTTATCAATCATACTTTTAGAACTAATTATATTGAATGCAATTAATGATAATGGTGACAATTATAATGCAATGCAGTTATATATTCACATAGAAACCATTTCATCTCAAATTCTCTTGAAACTAAATATGCTAGTTAAAATCTATCCTAGCAATTACAACACACAAGATGGTTTAGTCAATTGATTAGATAGAAAATTTAAATCCTACATCGGAGCTAATGACTTTTACATTGTTTCGATCAAATTTAATGATCCACACATTAGTCACCAACACGCTACACAACTAGAACAATGATATAATGATTGTCACTAATAAATAATGAATAACTATACTTTATATTGCTAGGATCATTCAAAAACTATTTGACAAGAATTTTTTTTTTTATTAGGATATAATTTTCAATACAACTAGCATGTGCTCCTACTATAGATATATTTGAAGGACTTACATGTAAGGCTTGTAATTCAATCCTTTTGTATAAAGAAACATGGATAATTGTATACAATTCTCTCAATAATTGACACATTATTCTTGTTATAACCTCTTACCAAAAAAATAAATTAAAGAAAAAAATATTCCTCAAAATGGCATGTCTCCAATCAACTACAAATTGACAATTTGAAAATGAACTCCATTTGGATCACAATAAACGTCCACATGTACATAATACTCACATCATTCACCTCCATATAGAAGGAATTATCAATGACAATGTTACAATTTATATGATGTTTTTTCTTACAAGAGATACATATGAAACCCCATGTCATCAACAATATATTCCAAAATTTTAGTTACTTCTAAAAATGAAATAATAGTCATGTAGTTTTTACTAAGAAACATCTCTTAGTCTCAATTATAATTTTATGCCTACATTATGACCCATCAGTTATAACTGATTTGAGAAATCGTATATGGACCATATTACATAGTTTTGTGCTTTTGATTGTGATATTTCTTTTCTTTAGACAATTTCCCAAAGTTCAAACACCTCAAAATTAACTAAGTGTTAGGAAATTTTGAGCATTACATCTTTTAAAGAAGTCAAATGGGTATCACCATTTAAAATTTGACCAAATTTGGGAAAAAATGAGCAAGTTATGGTCTTGCAGGTTTTTTACTTGCTATAGGATCCTTATGGGGAATTTTATTTGAATCGAATCTTTGCGCGGCTTATAGTTGCTACCATTTGTAGGATTTTACGATGCTATGATTCTACAACTATCACATGGCAAGGAGCAAGGTGAACAATTATTAGTATATTATATGATCAAATTGTCTTGGAGGAGGATCAAATTCTTTCAATACCATCTTTAAAGCATGACATTCATTAGTAAGATGCCCAAGAGTTCTATGAAATGCACAATAATTCATGTTTTTAATTTTTCCTCTTTTTTTTTTCTTGAATAGGTGGAAATATAATCAATCCTAGACTAAGGAGTTGATCCATTTTTTGTTTAGTCTCAATTATAGAATATAAAAATGGTAAATTATTGAGTTTTTAGGGCTTGTATTTCTTACTTTATTTAGAAATTGGTTGGTGTGGAAGGGGAGGATCTTGATATCCTAATCCCTTGGTATCTTCTAGTGGTTGTTTTTCTAGAAATTGATGGATTTTATGTTCATTTGTTATATTACATCCTTGTTTACTTAAGATTTTAAAGCCTTGACCATAACTCTCTTCTAGGTTGATAGGTGTATCAGTAACTTGGTGGGCATAGGATAGGAGAGTATCAATGTTGTCATTGTGAATTGGTTCTTTCATGCTTGATGGTTTAGGCTTGGTTTGTGATTCAACTTCAGGATGCACTAGGCCAAACATCTAAAGTGGTGGAATGATATGAGGTGTTGGTTGTTGCATGGAGGGGTAAAAGGATGTGTTGTTATCTAGGTTGTGAAGGTAATTTTGTATAAATTCTTGCATATTGTCTTCATCTTCACCTAAGATGTCAATCTCACAGGTACATTTATTAGGAGGTGAAGGATCATGAACATGATCAATTGTATTAGGATCATTACCAAACACACAACTTGAAACATCAACCAAATATATTAAGGAAATCCATATTTTACCAAAACACATATTAATTATGAAAGTTGCAAGATTTCAGATCTAATGATTATAAGATGCAAAAAAAATATGGAAATGGTGTATTTTGAATACAAATTCTACTTTTGAACAATGCACTTATTTTGATCAATTGACTTATGTTGGAAATAAGCAACACTGAGAGGGGGGGTGAATCAGTGTTGAGCAAAAATTCAACTTTATTATTCTGTGATTTAACTTAACGATTCAATAAAAGAAACATGCATCAACAGAAATAAAATAATCTCAATACCATAACACTAGAATTTTTATGTGGAAACCCTATTAGGGGAAAAACCAGGGTGGATTGCCAATCCACAATATAATATGAGTATACCCAAAATAAGAAGTACAAAATGGGAATGCACTTGCATTTAGTCTCACTGCCTAAAGCTCACTGCTCAAAATGGATAGGCTTACTACCCTACAAAGACTTGGAATAAATCCAAAAGAGTGAACTGATGGAATAACATCACAATGCCTGATTATAGTTCCAATTAAGCTATGATGACAATTTGCTATCCTTCAAACTGATTCAACAATTCTGCTCTGTTCTACACAACTCACACTACAAAAATATTAATGCACAAGTGAAACTGTGCATAATCGCGTAATCACTCTTCCTGATGATCACAACACACCACCAAACTAATTTCTCACCTATCAAATGATATATAGAATCTCTTATATATATCCACAACTAGAAATACAATCACAATAGGTCAGCCTTAATAAAACTTGGAAATATTATTAATTGTTGGCCCAAAATTACAATTGGATTTTCAATGTGGATCTAACATCGTCGGCTAGATTGCAGCTAAGACCCATAATTAAATATTTGAACATTAAAACATTTTAAATAATTCCACTTTACACATCCACAACGCGCCACATTCACTAAGTCAACTACAACAAACAAATAGACATAAAACATCCTACTGAACCTTCAAGCTTGTACTGCAACTAATGCAACACCACAAAATTTAGTAATAAGATAATATACATGTTCACCAAGCAATCCCAGGGGTCCACAACACAAAATGATGATCCGGTGAAGTAGACAGATTGACTGACTTGATTGGATACCTTGTTCTTTAGATATTCTGCCGGTAACACATAGTATTGCATTTTATCTACTGGTATGACTAGATACAGATCTGCAGACCATGAAGATGACTTTAGTTGCCATCAATGACAACATTGGAAGCCATATGCCAACAACTTAAATGAAAACAACTATAGAAAATAACAATTTATGAAACCGAAACTGAGATTTGCAAATAGCAAGAAGTAAAACAGGCTAAGACAAATTTATGCTTAGAAATTTGGGAAATGACCTATATAAGGATAGGTGCGCCCAAGGGGAAATGGGTCTTTGTACAAGGATTTGAAAAATTAAATTTTGAGTTTATGAGTTAATGTTTAAATTTTGTGTTTCAGGTTGCAAAAAAATTCTTTTAGTTATATATTTCTAAAATTTTATGATTAAATTGAAATGCAATTTGATGGCAAAAAGTGAACAAAATGACAACTTTTAGAATGTAATTTTGATTGATTTTCTTGATCTAAATGATTGAAAGATACCCTTGATACAAATAATATGCAAGATTTATGAAATATTTTTAGATTTTCATAAATTTAAATGATGCAAAAATATAATTTTGAAACCCTAAATGACATGCAAACAAACTAATGCAAATCCTAGATCTAGGGTTTTAGAGACTTCCAAATCAAAATTTATGATGTACAATGTCAAGTTCACCAAAATGAAATAAAGGAAAAAAGGGGGTGTGTTGAGTGAAAGTGGGTGTTCAATATGGAATTATCTAAAAGTTTAAGCAACCTACCCCTTTCCCTAATTTCATTAGAAAAAGAGATCTCAAAGAGTTAGGGTTGAATTTCAACCTTGAGGTGAGCCAACCCTATTTTGGGATTTGTTATTTTCTTATGATATAAATGATTGATTTGAAATATTGGGAGATGATTTAAAGTGCATTAACTAACTAAATTATATGAACTAACACTTGAAATACATAATTCTATGATAACAAAAAAATAAATTATGATAGTTTGTAGGAAGATCTAAGAAGGGTAGAATGATGTGCACCTGTGATCAAAAGCAGGTTTCAAGGTCTATAGCAGGACTAGTTTTCCCTAGGGTGAATGGGTCCTAGTCCAGGGGTCCAAAAATACATTTTTCAATCCTTAGATCTTGGATCTAAGCTTTTGATTTCTCTAGGTTTGACTATTGGAAAGTCGGGAATAAAACCTATAGGTGAGGTTCTGTAGCTTGACAACAATCATGAAAACTTTGAAAACTTTACAAAATTGTTCCTTTGATAAACTTTTAGTCCTTCACCTATAAATCTCACATACAAAGAGAGAATAAAAATGTTTATTTTTGGGTGAATGGGGGTTTTCCTTAGTCAAACCCCATGTTGGTAATTAAACCTTGATAATGAAATAATGATGGAATAAAGGAATTGATGAATGAAAAATTTCTTGTTGCAACTCACCAAATCATTAATGACTTCCCTTAGAGGACTGAAGTAAAATACATCACTCTAAGGTTTAGATCTTATATTAATTGGCTTGATTGATTGATTGATTTTTGCTTGAAACCTACATCACAATGTTAGCTCTAAAATATGAACATGAACACACATGAACTTTGACATGATGATATGATCTTGATTGTTGTTGTAGATGACTGATAAATCTGCTTTTCAATGCTCTTAACAATAATATTTACTCTTAGAATCTCTCTAAAAAGTGTGTTATATTTGAATTGATAAAATAACTGTATTTATACGTGTTTATCTAATTTCTTGAAAATTCGATTCCGAAAGCTAACATTTGAAACTTGAATTTGAATCATTAAAATGCCACCACAAACATATTAAAATTGGATCCTAGGAATTAAAGGGAACCCATTCGCCCTAGGACCTCAATCTAGGACACTCAATTTCCAAGATGTTTTAATTAATGCTCACAATTGTTTAATATAGGTTTCCCTTTCATAAAACGAGAATAAAAGGATTTGGAATGCATAATTTGGCCAGTTAGAGACTTAATTAAGTCCAATTAATTAAGGAGATGCAAACATAGTGTGAAATTGTAAAGGTATACAAGTTTACGCACTACACTTTCTATTTTTTTAAACTTTTAAACTCATTTTTAATTTTTTTATCAATATTATGTGTAATAAAAAAATCCAACTAAAACTTTTAGTTTTAGGCTAAGAAATACCTTATTTCATAAGTTTAAATTCCTTAGAATATTTTAATCACATTTTGTTCTTTCTATTTAGAATTGTAACAAAACTCTTATTCCAAAAAACTAGTTATATTCTAACATAAAATAAAATCTTGAGACACATATAAAACAATTTTAAAATATTTTATTGATTTTGGTTTTCTACTAACTTTGAGTTTATTTTTAGCTACAACAATTAATTTCAAACGACAGTGTCCGATAAATTACCTAACTCGTGAATTGCCTAGATTATCCCTTACAACACCATCAAAGTTGAGTTATGCCCATTCCAACAAGGGTGGGGTTGAAAATATTCCTTGGCATAGATTGAGAATGGAATTAAATATAGAAAACTCATGAATGAAGAATTAAAAATATATATTATTTCAATTGAGAGATCATTAAAATAATTTTTCATTAAAAATATAATAATAACCTTATTTAATTTTGTGGGATAAAGTTTCTTTTAATTTTGAAGAATAACCTTAAATAACCAACCTATTCAAATGAGATCTTTAAGTCTTAATTTCTTTTCATTTATAAATTAGATCATTTCTCCAAATATAACTCTTCCAATTTTTTATACAATTAATATAGAATAAACAAATAAATATCATGTTCTTCTAAATTTCTAGGTTACTCCAATTAATAAGGAAACTCTTTCAATTCATGGTAGGAATATAGCCATGATTCTTAGATTGTTCAAATCCCCAAATTTGGATCAAAGTTCCCTTATTAATGGCAATATCTTTAATATACTCTATTTAACTTTGTTGTTGTGTGTATGAAAAATATGATCAATCTAATGAATTCAAAACACAATCAATAAAACATTATAACAAAGAAAACTGAAAGAAAAACAAGTAAACAAACTATTTTATGGTAGCTTCTTCTAAGTTGTCTTATTGCTCTCTATCTCCAGCATTTCGTTTGCTCAAGTTGCTCTCAGATTTGAAATGCCAAGCTCAACGAAATAGGCTACTAGAGAATGAGATTTAAAAATGCATACTATGCTAAAATGCAAGATTATGCTAAGATATGAAGAGAATTTTGCTAAGATACGATTATTGCTGAAATGCTAAAAATGCAAGAGTGTAAGCATAATTGCGTATACGTTCATGTGTAACCAATGCTTGGATTCGCTCATGTATTTATAGAGTTTTTCGAGGATTTTGATTGGCTAAATTGACCAATGGCTGTGATAATTCTTGACAGATCGAACGGTCGAAGATGGATGAGATTGAAGAGAAAAATAGAAGAAAACGAGTAAAGCAAGATTTTTCCATTTTCATGGAAGAGATAAGATGAGATGATTTAAAAATCATCTTTTTTAGAAGAAAAATGGAAAGATTCTGAGAAGATAAATAATGAATTATCCAATTCAATTATTTATTTATAAGTGCATGTTGATTTTTTCTTAATTAAATAAATATTTAATTAAGATTTTGAGGAAATCAGAAGATTTCATAATTAAATGAAATATCTAATTATGATTTGAAGAAAGCAGATCTTTAATTAAATTAAATATTTAATTAAATTTGAAGGAATGACATGTGTTACGAAATTAATTAAATAAAAGTATTTAATTAATTAGAGGAAAGTTTAAAATAGAAGAAAAGAGATATTTAAATTTAATTAAAAATATTTAATTAAATTTAAAAGATGATAATTAACTTAAAGAAATAAAATGTATTTATTTAATTTAATCAAGTAGATATGTGAAATAATCAAATAAAATAAATTTATTTGATTATAGTAGGAAAATGAATGAACAATATAATTAAATTGATTAAATTTAATTACATCGTAGAAGATTTTAGAAAAATTAATTAAATAATAAATATTTAATTAAATGTCAGGAATGAATAGACATGACCAATTTTATGCATATGCATTTTGCCCCTCTTTGAAGTGATGTGTGAAATGCATTGCTTCAAAGAAAATAATTTTTTTGCCTCTGATACATTTTTGATGTTGATGTTGATGATGCCCCCTTGGGAGGTAAATCACGGATGATGATATGAGTTTCGATTGGATGATGAAAATTAGATGGTGATTCAATGATTTAGCTCTCGATAATTGATGTAAAGGTTGCCCCTGGTGAAAAATAAAAGAAATGACACCAAAATCCACCTTAATTAACCCATATAAGGTAAAAGGGGTAAAAGTAAAAGTCATTTGCACCCTTTTATTGCAGTGAATTTCGTGCTCTGACAGCGACTAAGCGAGATGCCGATCCCATATCACACACACAGATTCGAGCAGGCCTACCATTTTCAGAGACCAGCCGCGTATGGACCACCGGTGAGTCGATTGAATCCTTTGTGATTTGAATTTTAGTAATTTTGATCAATTTTTTTAAGCTTTTGATGCAGATTTAGGGTCAAAAGTCATTTTGGTGCATCCGAGGTTATGTTTTAGCGCATACGAAGGTTGTTTTAGCGCATATAGGGTGTTCTTTTAGGTATAGAATAAAATCAGGTGTTCTAGCGCATATGAAGTGTAGATTAGTGCATATAGGGTTGTAGGGTGGCTAGAAAACTTTAGCGCATCCAGGGCACAGAGTCACGCATCTAGGAATTGGTCACAATAGGAATGAACTAGCACATTTAGGGTATGAAGTAGCGCATAGGATGTGGAGTTTAGCGCATATAGTGGTTTAGCACATCTGTGTGATGAAATAGCGCATCCGTGGTGGAGTTTAGCGCATCCAGGGTTTTAGCGCTTATAGAAAAAAAATTAGCGCTTTTAGGGAATACAAGCAAGTAGAATGAGTTTTAGCGCTTTTAAGGTAAACTGTAGCGCTTTCGAGTTTTAGCGCATTTGAGGCATAGATTAGCGCTTCCAGGAAAAGTTTGGCAATGCAGTTGATGATGAAAAATGATGGTGTAAATTGCTTCCTTGGTCAATAGATAGAGAAATTATTTTGCCATCATGCTGATATGAGTAGAAATGAGATGATTAACTGATAACTTTGTTTCCCCAAAATAGAAAACAAAGAGTAGATTGATTGATTGATTGACTGATTGGCTGATAACTTTGCTTCCCATGAATGAAAAACAAAGAGTAAATGTCTGATAAATTTGATAGTCAGATAGATAGATGTAGCATTGAATTCATGATAGGAGGCACTTAGATAGAGCACTTGATATGGTTCACTTGATATGGGTCACTATTATGGTTCATTGATATGGGTCATTGATATGGTTTGCTTGATATGGGTCACTGTTATGGGTCACTTGATATGGGTCACTGATATGGTTTGCTTGATAGATAGAGCACATGATATGAGTCATTGGTATGGGTCACTAATATGGGTCATTTGATATGGGCACTGATATGGGTCACTGATAGGATTTGCTTGATAGATAGAGCACATGATATGAGTCATTGGTATGGGTCACTGATATGGGTCATTTGATATGGGCACTGATATGGGTCACTGATATGATTTGCTTGATAGATAGAGCACATGATATGAGTCATTGGTATGAGTTTGATTGATTGTCCCTGTGATGACCAAAAATAGGAGGTTTTTGATGGTTCTCGATATGTTGGGATTGGATAGGAGAGCTTACTCCTGTAGAGGTATAGTGGATAAGTGCTTGTGGACTGGGATCATTGTTGACTATCCCGCGAGGGATTCGAGTCAACAGAGGGTTGTTGACTGCACTGGCTAAGAGGTGGCATTCAGATCATAACACCTTTTATTTGCCGATAGGTGAGATGACCGTGACACCTGAGGACGTGTACAGGATTCTAGGGATTCCTGTGGTAGGTGTCGGAGATAGGAGGGACAGATGCATTGAGGAGGATCTGCGGTGACATGTCCATATCAGGATATTGGGTGCCTTGGGTGGATTTTAGTAGATATCCAGTCTTAGTTGTTGTATTGGCTGCATTTATTGGAGGTTTCCTTGGACCAGACCATCAGTCGAAGGGATTTTCAGTTGGATGGGGTAGGATGTTGGAGTCGATGGTGACTCAGCCACGAAGGTATGCCTGGTGGAATTGCATTTTGGCTCATTTATACCATGATCTACATCAGGTGGTCTACCGAGGGTCGACGAGTTTGGCCAATGGTGTGATGCTGCTCCAGATCTGGGCATGGGAGCATATTGCGGTGACAAGACCAGCATGTGCCAGGGCGAGGCCACCAAGCAGGCCATACATATATGCATATTCAGGTGCACTTGTCCAACCCAAGCTAGGCAAGTTGGAGTACTGGTGACGTGTGCTTGATGATGTGGACGCAGTGATATGGAGGCCGTATGTAGATTGCGAGCCTTGGAACACAGATCATTTAGAGATGCCATATGTCTGTATACCTCGGTATCTGATAGGACGGACCCCATATATTAATGAGCAATTTTTGGCACTACGGGTTTAGAGACAGTATGGATTCACGCAAGGGATGCCACAGGGAGTTGCTCACTATAGGCGGCGCAAGGACAATCCAGGGTGGGGCCGATGCATCACATACTAGGTGGCTTATATAGAGTATATGGGCTTGCGGGCTGAGGTATGGGCATACAGGCCAAAGATTACAGATGCAAGGATTTCAGATGAGTACTTAGAGTACTTTCATACTCATCGGTTCCCACGGTTTACATGCCCCGATGAGCCAGGGCCCATTGCAGTAGTACAGTAGCCAAGGGAGGAGAGACATGAGGGTGTGGTTGGCAGAGAGCAGGCAGTGGGTGGAGGAGAGGAGGAGGGGGAGGTTGGAGATGAGGAGGGTGATAGAGATGAGGAGGAGGGTGACATAGACGATGATAGCCCAGATGATGGGGATGATGGGGGAGATGGTGGACGGGAGGCACAGAGGGTAGTGCGGCAGAGGTTCGATAGCATAGCCAGTGCGCAGATTGTACGGCGGCCCAGATCTGGTGGTAGACCACAAACTATCATCAGGGTATCCTCCTCATCATAACAGGAACATATTGACATGTTGCAGGCCCAGGTGTAGACTATACACGGTCGGCTAGGGCAGGCACAGGGTTTGATAACACAGTTACATGCGCAACTATCACAGACACAGGCTCAGGCTTAGGCACAGGCACAGGCACAGGCACCTACCCCAGACCCACAGGTAGCCCAGTTGACGACAAAGAGGGATGCATTCAGACGGAGGGCAGTAGAGGTCGAGGGTGTGGCACAAAGGCTGATGGGCACCGTGGAGAGTGCATCATTGTGAGAGGCCATCGCTGAGGGTATGGAGATGGCGAGGGAGGCAGAGTATTACTGTGTCAGATACGAGGAGCTGTGTCCTCCTGAGCATAGAGAGCCATTCCCATGGTCCCACACTAGGACCAGGAGTAGGTCACAGACACGTACATAGAGTATGGGGGTTACTGGGCCTCAGCGGGATCCAGACGCAGGTACCAGTGGCATACCACCTCCTTCCAGCCCAGCTCCATCAGGGGAATCGACCAGCTGATGTAGATGTATTTCACACACATGTATTATTTTTGGAGCATGTATATTGATTTTGATCATATCCCATGTATCTCTCTTTGGACTTTTTAGTTTCATTGGACATTGGACATTTGTATTATTTATGATGAGCGATGATATGCAGCGGTGATGATTTTTGATGATGTGGTGTGCATTTATGAGATGATTATGTGATGTGCATTTATTTCTATATGTTATGGTATTTTGATATGCATGGGAATGGTTTAATGACTAACCTGATATGCAGGATGAGTTGATATGATGTTGTTATGATGATGATGTGTACTAATGATGTCATGCAGGTGGATGACTTTATGAAATGATTATGAAAATATGTCATGGAATATGTGATATGTTTTATGAAAAATGTTGTTTTTAGAAAATGATATGGATATGTATGTATGGAATATTTGTTTTGGGATTTTGAAATGTAAAATTATAATATGATGGAAAATGAATGTTTATGATTATGATATGTGTCATGAATTCGTAATATGATTAAATATGAAAAAAAATGATAGGATGATTAACGAGATGATATGAATGTAATGTGACAAATGATATGAAATAATAAATAATAGTGTGATGTATGATAAAATGATAAATGATATGTAATGAAATGGAATGTATGGTAATGATGATTAAATGCAAATGATAAAATGATATGATAATGAAATGACTGAAAATGGAATGATAAGTGATAAGTGAAATGAATGATAATGGAATAAATGATAATGAAATGAATGTGATATTAGATGATAATGATAATGAAATGATAATGGAATGATAAGGATAACGAAATGATAATGAAATGATAATGATAATGAAATGATAAGGTGAAACTGAAATGATAATGATAATGATAAGGATAATGAAATGATAATGTGAAACTGAAATGATAATGATAATGAACTGATAATGGAATGATAAGGATAATGAAATGATAATGGAATGATAATGTGAGACTGAAATGATAATGATAATGAACTGATAATGATAATGATAAGGATAATGAAATGATAATGTGAAACTGAAATGATAATGATAATGAACTGATAATGGAATGATAAGGTGAAACTGAAATGATAATGATAAGGATAATGAAATGATAAGGTGAAACTGAAATGATAATGATAAGGATAACGAAATGATAATGATAATGAAATGATAAGGTGAAACTGAAATGATAATGATAATGATAATGATAAGGATAATGAAATGATAATGGAATGATAATGATAATGAAATGATAAGGTGAAACTGAAATGATAATGATAATGATAATGATAAGGATAATGAAATGATAATGATAATGAAAGGATAATGGAATGATAATGATAATGGAATGATAATGATAATGATAAGGATAATGAAATGATAATGGAATGATAATGATAATGAAAGGATAATGGAATGATAATGATAATGAAATGAACAGGATATGAAATGATAATGATAAAGAAATGATAATTTGAAACTGAAGGTGAGATGATAATGAGAATGATAGAAAAATGAAATGATAATGATAGTGAAAGGAATGATATGGAAATGAGAGTGAGATAATCGATAAAAGTGATGTAGAGTCGTAATGATAGTGAAATGAATGATATGTAATGATAAACAAAATGATAAGAAATGAATGAAAATGAAATGATATGGAACGAATGAAAATGATAAGTGAAATGATAAGAAGTAAAAATGGAATGATAGAATGTAAGAAATGAGATGCAAAAATGAATATGAAAATGATAAAATGTTAATGATATGAATATGAAAGGTGATGATGAAACAAATGTTCAAATGTCCTCCACAAATAGTCCAAAGAGACATTGCAGCCGTTGATGTTTCAAAAAATATGATGTAAATCCAATATGCAAATATGCGCAATGACCTAAAATGAAATGCAATGAAATGAAAAAAACCATTTGTTGAGCTTGTTGTTATTTTTCCTGAATCATCATAGAGCGTTTTAAAATGTTGGAAGTATGTACAAGCATCAGAGGGTAAATTAGCACCAATAATGACCTGAGTACAACTTTCATGATCTTTGATATAGCAAGTAAACACAAGCATCGAGGTATAATTAAACCGAGATGACCTGAGCATTTCTTGCATAAACAGACAAAGATTAACTACCTTTCTGATGCAAACGTGGAACTGTCGTCAATGATATGTGTTGGGAATCATGTCTCTCGACAGATTTTGCACCAAATTAATAGTTAACCTCAAGACAGTAGACAAAGAAAAGTCATTCTCTTTCCTCGCCACTCTAGTTGAGTACATCATCGAGTGTACTCCAGAGAGATGATATCAAAAATTAAACAACCATTGTTCAAAATAGAATACTGCTATTCCAATCATTATTCAGATTTTAGATCATCTTGATATGAGTCATGATATGTTATTTTCTTGAAAACTGTTGTGATATGGAGCAATGATCGAATAGTTGTTCATAAGATTTGATTGTTTGTTCGCATGATTTGATTCAACATCCTTGTCTAGCTATTTCGGTAAAACCTTAAAGTTGATTGCCCCCAGTATGTCAATGTTTTTGCCCCCAGTATTGACACAACTTGCTGAAATGGATATGTACAATAATCAAGCCATGGTAAGATGTTATCGTTCTAGGAAAATGATGGTGGCATGATGCTGGTATGACCTAAGATGAAGGTCAAATGCATGAAAAGGAATGCTGAAAAGCCAAGTGCAGAACAAGAACTAATAGATGGAGAGCTACAAATAGGGTCTGTTTACCAAATTTTCACTATTTATTTTTATTGCATTTTTCATGTCAATAGACTGCCTGTTGCCAGGTTTTCACCCTATGATTTTCGCCCTTTTTTTTTTGTGCGCTACCGAGATGCCTGTTTGCCAGGTTTTCACCAGGGTAACACTTTTTTTCAGGACTTTTTCTACTATTTTTGTATTTCTTCAGGACATTTTCTGCCGTTTTTTTATTTTTTAGGACATTTTTTTCTATTTTTGTATTTTTTCAGGACTTTTTCTACTGTTTTTGTATTTTTTCAGGACTTTTTCTGCTGTTTTTGTATTTTTTCATGACATTTTCTAGATGATAACTATTTCAGACGTAATACTTCTTTAGGTGCATACTGTTGATGGGTTCGTCAAACAGATCCCCTTCTGGTGTTAACAGCTTGTATGCTCCTGAACTGTACACTGCTATGACCACATAAAGATGCTGCCAATTAGGTTCAAATTTTCCCTTCTTTTCTCTGTCCTATTGATTGCGTGGATTTTCTTTTAGAACAAGATCACCAACTTGAAAGGTACACGGCTTGAATCTGTGATTATAGCTGCGAGACATCATTTGTTGATATGCTTTCAAATGATCAGCTGTTCTTTGTCTCTTTTCATCAAGAAGTTCCAGTTCTTGCAATCAAGAAACTCTGTACTCATCATCTGTTATGAGACCCTTCAGTGATACCCTAAGTGATGGAATCTCAACCTCTAGAGGTAGAATGGCCTCCGCTCCATAGATAAGAGCAAATGGTGTTGCTCCTGTTGGCGTTCGGATACTCGTTCTATAGGCCCACAACGCAGGATTAAGTTGAACATGCCAATCTTTCCCTGCATCATTCACAATTTTCTTCAAAATTTTCAATATTGTTTTGTTTGAGCCTCTACTTGGTCGTTCCCTTGTGGATAATGAGGTGTTGAGTACATGTGCTGAATATGGAATTGTTCACAAAGTTCGTCAACATCCTGATTTTTGAATGGCCATCCATTATCTGTGATGATGGAATTGGGAATGCCATACTGAAAAATGAGGTAGTTGAGTATGAAAGTTGAGATTTGTTTGCCGGTTACCTTAGTGAGAGGTATTGCCTCAATCCACTTGGTGAAGTATTCCGTTGCTGTAATGATAAACTTGTGGCCATTTGATGAGGAAGGATGAATCTTACCCACTAGATCTAACCCCCATTGAGAGAATGGCCAAGTTGGTGTGAACGGTTGTAGTTCCTGTGTAGGAGCATGAACGAGATTCCCGTGAATCTGGCATTTTGAACATGTTTTTACAAAATTAAATGATTCCCTCTCCATTGTAGGCCAGTAGTAACCCATTCTAATCAATTTTTTGGATAAGGTCAGTCCACTCGAATGAGTACCACAAATGCCACCATGAACTTCTTGTAAAGCTTTGTTAGATTCATCACGTTCAAGACATTGAAGTAAAGTACCATTAAGACCACAGCGATAAAGGGTGTCAGCGATAAGAGTGTAACGAGAGGATTGGCGGACGAAATTTCATTTTTGTTTACGAGATAAATTAGGTGGTAAGATATCATCTTTTAGGTAGGCATAAATCTTGCCATACCAAGGTGACTCGGATCCTACTAAGTGGCAAATGATTTGGCTTTCAGGTGTGTCATAGGCAAGTGTAAATGATTGTTCCACTAGAAATTTGTAGCGAGTCTGATTTTCTATGAGTTGTAACAATGATGCGATCGTAGCCATGGCATCGGCTGCTTTGTTATCAAGCCTTGGAATTTGCGTGAATTTGATGTCCACAAAATACTTCTTGAAATCATCAACCATTTTTTTATATGGAAAAATTTTGTCATCTTTGGTCTTATAATCGCTATTGATCTGATTAATGACTAGCTGTGAGTCGCCATACACTTGTAGTTCTATAATCCTCCATTCCAGTGCTATTTTGAGTCCAATGATTAATGCTTCATATTCAACTATGTTGTTGGTGCATGTAAACATCAGCCTGTATGATCGAGGAATGGTGTGTCCTTGAGGGGTGACAAAGAGTATGCCTGCCCTCGATCCATGTTGAGTGAAAGAGCCATCGAAATATAAGGACCATTGTTGTTTAGATTCTACAGAAAAGACATCAGCATTTGGAAATTCAATGCGCAAAGGATGGTCTACTTGTAGTGGTTCTTTAGCTAGTTGATCAGCGATAACTTGTCCTTTGATTGCCTTGCGATCAACATAATAGATGTCAAACTCACTCAGAATCATTACCCATTTTTCTAGCCTTCTTGTCAATGATGCTTTGCTTAACAGATACTTTAGTGGATCAATCTTTGAAACAAGATTGATGGTATGTGTTAACATGTAATTCCAAAATTTCTATGAAGTAAAGACTACTGCTAAACAAGCCTTTTCAATGGAAGTGTAGTTGAGTTCATGGCTTGTTAGTGTTCTGTTGATATAATAAATTGCGCGTTCTTTCCCTGTATGGTCTTCTTGTGCTAGCAATGCTCCCAAGGATGTCTCTGTTGCGGCAATATACAAGACCAATGGCTTGTCTGGATTTGGTGGTACTAGGACCGATGGAGTCATTAAGTACTGTTTGATTTGTTGAAAAGCCAGTTCACACTTTTCATCCCACTTGAAAGGAACATTTTTATGTAGTAGATGTGTGAAAGGTAGACTTTTGTCAGCCAGTTGTGCAATGAACCTCCGTATAGATTGAAGTCGTCCCTGTAGTGGGAAGTGGGAAGTCATCCTTAGGACATGGTTTATTAAGATCTCTGAAGTCTGTGCACACTCTGACATTTTTATCTAGCTTAGATACAGGAACAATGTTAGAGATCCATTCGGCATAGTCAATTGATCTTATGAAGCCCACATCAAGGAGTTTTCTTAGTTCTTCCTTAACCAGTAATGCAACATGGGGGTGCATCTTTCTAAGTTTTTGTTTCACATGTTTAACCCCTGGTTTGATAGACAAGTGATGCATGATCAGATCAGGATCAAGACCTAGCATGTCTGCATAAGACCAAGGAAATTTGACTTGATTTGCTCTTAAAAACTCTATGAACTCTGGCACCTCTTTCTCTGTCATGGATGTAGCTAATTGTAAAATCTTTGGTTTTTCTGATGTTTAAAGAGTGACAGCTTTTGTAGGCTCAATCAAGACAGGCGATCGCTCATGGTAGTGCTCCAGGAGAGTGTCAAGATTCCCATCATCTGGTGCCTTAAAAATATTTTCACCATCTGATACGCTCTTTATTTTCTCTTTTGTTTGATCTAACACTGCCAGATTCTGGTTTTCACCATTAGATCTTTCTTTTTGATTTTTAATTTTGCAGCTAGGAGACTTGACACCTTGCTGATTAAAGACTTTGTGCTGAAAATCGCTGGTGGAACAATCATTTATGTCATATGCGGAAAGGAAGTTTATGATAGCTTCGTCATTTGGAAACATAGGTATAATGATAGGTTCAGATGAATCCCAATCAATAAGATCATGATGAATAAGCGGTAGTGAGTCATGAGGTTGTGTGAAGTCGGCTATGGTTATGGTCATAACAGAGTTGACTGTAGGATCTGAGGTATGAGGTGGATCAATGATGATACTATTCTCTCGATGGTCTTGTTCATTTAAATTTGACTCAGTATCACTAGAATCATAGTCACTTTGTGGTTTAGATTCTCGTGTTCGGGACCCTGACCCTTCTCCTTCGATTAGGGTTGGGGTATACTTATGTATTACATCAACCATTTTATCCCTCAGGAACTCATCATTGTAAATGGTATCCCATTCATATTCAGTAGAGTCTGTGTCAGAGTTATTATCTAGGAAGTTTTGAATTGTGGCCAAACATGCTTCTCCTGAATCTGAACCTTCTTGTAATGTGAAGACGGTGTCATGCAGTTGTTTGAATGTTCTTTTTTTTGAGGTAGTATCATAACCTAATCCGGTTTTCTCTTTTGCAGCAAGTCCTGGAGGATTAATAGGTTAAACTACTCCTTTTCTCTTCCCTATGGGACCATTACCATCATATCCCATCTTCTGCATAATTGTATATCCCTTACCATATCTATCTGTTGGTAATTTGACATTAAGAATTGTTTCATCTTCATCTTTATAGAGCCAGTTTAGAATTTCTCTATCCTCAGGATTTTCCATGGGGAATTTCTCCTTGATGAATCGCCCATTAAAATTTGTGCTTGGCTCTATTGGTTGTTGCGTCGATGTTGACGCTGCTGATATTTGATGTTGTGCTATTAAAGGTTGTCCATCTGACCGAGGTGATGTCGGTAAATTAACAAGACAGAGAGAGTACTCCCCGACTCCACGATCCTTGAATTTTAGTTTCCTGTCAAAGCTATTGGTCAACTGACTGATTTGTGTATCAATCTTGAGAGAAGTACTAGCATGAGCTTCTTGATTGTTAGGAACCAAAGTATCTTGACTGGCTTTGAGGTTGGCACAAGTTTGAATGTTTGAATTATCAGCTGGTATCGTGATTTCCTATCCATCATAAGGAAACTTAAGACATTGATGGTAGGTGGATGGGACAACTTGCATTTCATGGATCCAAGGACAACCCAACAAGATGTTGTATGCAAGATCACAGTCTAATAATTGACAGAAAGTATTTTTGATAACAGGTCCTACTCTAATAGGTAGCAAGATTAGACCCTTGGATGCTCTTTCCTCATCATCATAGGCTTTGATGGTAATCTTTCTTCTGGGATCAATGGAGTCCTCAGAAAATCCTAAAGCTTGAACCAACTTCATGGTGCATATGTTTACACCAGCCCCTCCATCTATTAGGACGCGTCTACTTGTGAATCATGACTTCTAAATACAATGATGAATTGTGGGGATGAGTCAGGGAAGCGTCATCTTTCTTAGAAAATGAGAGACATGTGGGTGAAGACAAGTGTCCTACCATGGCTTGAAATTGGTCCACATCCAAATCAGTAGATACAGTCGTTTCAAAAAGGGCCTTTTCGAGAATTTCCTTATGTGCTGAGGAAATATTCAAGAGTTCTAAGATGGAAATTTGAGTAGGGGTTTTCCGAAGTTGGTTGACTAGGTCATATTGGTGTTGAGGTGGGGGCCTAGTGGATTTTGAGGAGGCACCTTTTTGTTGCGTTGACTTCTCTATATTCCACCTTCTTGTTGACTTTAATAACATTGACCCGTTCATCATCGGCATAGATATGATTGATTATCGGATCATCAATATGATTCACACTTTTTCCCGAAGACTCACCCTTTTGATAGTTGGGCAAAGGGTTGCGAAAAGATTGGTGGTCTTCATTAGATTGTTGATGTCCTTCTATTGTGATTGTGTCATTTTCAATTAAGTCTTGAATGGCATTTTTCAAGGCTTGACAGTTATTTGTGCAATGACCTTTGCACCGATGATAGTCACAATAGTATGCCTCATTCCATGATGGAGGCTTCACACTAGGTTCGTAGTTTCATTGAGGTGGAAATATAATGACATTTTTAGCCATCAACTCTTTGAATGTAGATTCCACAGATTGACCCAGTGGAGTGAAATTTCTTCTATTAGAGAAGAATGAAAATCTTTGTGGATTTGTATTCGAGGTGTTCCCTAAGGAATTGTGATTGTTATTGGTCCCTCAGTAACCTTGGTTGTTGGTAGTCCCTTGATTGGGATTAGAATGTTGATTTATATTGTTGTTCCTCGGAGGAGGAGGATTTTTTCCTTGGTTTGCGACCAAATTGACATTGTTATAGTTGTTATGGCGAGGAGCGTTTGGAGTACTAAGGACAAATGGCTTAGTCGAGACATGATTTGCATCAACAACACCATCATTCACCATGTTCTTGTTGCGAGTCCAGAATTTGGACTTGTCCTGATTGTTATGATGATTGTATGAGCCTAGATTATCTTTGTCAAGTTTTATGATTCCTCTTTTGACCAAAGCACTTTCAATGATTATAGCATCTTCGATCAGTTTCTCAAAAGAGGGTGGACAATGTAAATTCAAATGATAGCTCATTTATGAATTCAAGCTGTCAATGAAGGTGACCATCTTATCCTTTTCAGGAACAAGATGTGGATATCTAGCAAACATTCTTCTCCATCTCTGAAGAAAAATAATAAAATATTTGCCAGGTTTTTGTGCGACTTTGTAGAGATCTATCATAGTGATTTGGTGTTGGATGTTGTAAGCATATTGTGATATAAATAGATTGATTAATTCTTCAAATGTCTTGACGGGAGGTGTAATCTTTGATAGCCATTCCATAGAGTGAGCTCCAAGACTCCTAGGAAACAATTGCATCAAGTAAGTGTCCTCATGAGCGAACTCTAAAGTCATGTTTTAGAAGTCTAACATGATCGATTGGATCTGATTTCCCATTGTAACGATCAAATTTTGGTATTTCACAATGTTTGGGAAATGGAATCATGTTAAGACTTCGATCGAAAGGATAAGGACAAATGTCCTCAAGCATTAATTTCTTTGTTGTGGTTCCCCCTTGCAACTCTTTAACTTGTCCTTGAAGTGCCTTAATTTGTTGAGTCAAAGCATTAAGATCAAATAGGGGTGTTTCTTCAGGTTTTTTTTTCAAAATCTCAGTATCAAAATCATGTGGCAATTTGGCTCCTTGATTAGCTAGATAGAGGAAATATTTTTCTTTATCGCGTTGCAAGATTTTTTCTATGGCCTTGTAAAATTTAGGATCTTGCTCAGCTTCTCTAAGGCGGCGTTCATCCTCTAGATCATCATCGCTATCCACAGGAGTTTTGTTTATGACTTTATACTTGTGAAATGGATTTTCTTCTCTGTTATCCATATCGTTGTTGAAAAGTGGGTTACGACTTATACTATAGAGAGGGTTACTGCTTTCACCTTCCTCTTGAATTTTTTGGGTAGGACCTTCTTATTGTATTTCCTCTCTTGATTTGTTGTATTGAGATCTTATGAAGATAGGCATGTGATTTTGAAGAGTTCTTCTAAACTTAGATCACAGTTTTGATAAGTACGACAATGATGATATCTCGATCTGATAAGATGGGAATCCTATGATATGATCAAAGATGTTTCCTAATTTTTGATTATGGCTTCCGATGATGAAGAATGTCAGAATCCTATTGGGGAAGTTGAATCAATAATCAGAAATTTGTTTAGGAAGGTGCATTCTTAAAGATTTGATCTTTGTATTCGAAGAAAATATTTCAAGATCACTGCAGGATTTGACTAGGATGGGAAGGATACTCAATAGAAGGTTGTGGTATATTATCAAACTCAAGAGGTTGGTTAAGGTTATGCCATTGAGATAGAGCTAATCTCTGATAATAAGCTCGAGAATCCAAAGGATCTATAACATACTCGTCAGTGAATCCCCTAACAAAGTCTTGGTATCTATGAAGAAATCCACGGTAATGCAACAAGACGTGTCGACTTTTGTACAAATTTTTTCCTTTTTGCAATGTTTTCTTATACCCTAAAGTTTTCTTGGGCTTCTTGATCCTTTTGGAGATTGATTTCTTGACAAACTTTGTTGATTTCCACTCTCTAAGCATGGGAGAGATATTCAAATGTTACTTGGACCAAAGATGTCAGAAAGTCAAGTTTTATGAAAAAAAAGTTTTTCAAACAGTTTTTGAATGATTTCAGTTGCTGTTTTTCATGTTCATTTCAGATGATCTTTTATCTGAATTAATGTGAAAACACAACAAACACTTTGAATTAAATGGAATGTAACCAAACACAGATAAAGCAAGTACATCCTATGGTGAAGCCAGGACAATATTCGCTAGATTCCACGTGGGTTTCCCCAACCGCATATCGGTAGCATGTGAATTCAGAAGCTTGGCTGCACGGGCTCCCCCTTACAGTGCACTCTCTTCTCAGGCCAACCAAGCTTCCAATCCCCATGAAACTCCCATGGTAGATTGATCACCTCTACTACAGACTGCAAAAGTGTGGATGCCTTCACACCGACCGGTGCTGCGCTAGCAAATAGAAGGTTTTTGGTTTACTACACAATGGTGTTTAGTTCGGGACCCCCGTTCGAGTGGCCATACATGGGGCAAGAGATTAATCACCGATTAGGTGGCACTCCGGCCTGAAGAGGTTAAGCTCAACAGGGTTTATGGGAGTACTACTCTGTCCGTATGACACATCCGCACTCGTAATCTTAGGTTTTCCCTTAAGATTCACATTTGTATACTGGTCGGGGGTAGCTTGGCTTTAGCTCCATTGCCAGTTTGAGTCACGTTGGGGTGATGAAATCCCCAGGAAGGCCCAATTTCTAGAGTCAGTAACTATTTCTCTTACACCCAGGATCACACAAATGCGCAAGGGGAGAGGATACTCTGATTTACCAAATCGTGAGGGTTACACAGGGATAAAGCGGGTCTGGCTTTCTGATCACCTAGTTTGCACAGGGTGAGAGCATAGTCGCCTACCACTTTCAAGCACAATGAAGTAGAGTAAACAAATTCATTTTAATGTACCAAATGACAATGATTTATGCTAAGTGAAGATGTTGCTTCACAACAGACATGGGGTTCATTTTAACTGCATGATCAAAGTGTGGTGACTATCCTAGATTGATTCATTTTAAACCAGAAAAGATTATGTCTGCAAAATGCGTTAGACTCAGAATCCTGTTTTTGTATTACAACCCAGATGCTCTGAAACATACCTTAAATTCGTCGAAACAAACCTTAAATGCATAGAAACAGACAGCAAATGCGTAGAAATAGACAATAAATGTGCCGAAACAGACCCTAAATGCGCTACAGGAAAATCCTCAATGCGCTAAAGCAGTCCCTAAATGCGCTATAGAAAATCCTAAATGTGCTACAACAGTCCTTAAATGCGCTACTTTAATTTAAATGCAGATTTAACTTTAAATGACAAAGTAAATGCTCTAAAATCTACCTTAAATGCACTAATACAACTCTTGAATGTGCTAAAACAGTCCTTAAATGTGCTACTTTAATTAAATGTAGATTTAATGCTAAATATATGGGACTATATGCACTATTATGTCCCTCAAATGTGCTAAATGAACCCTCAGAAGCGCCGAAATAGTCCTCAGATGCGCTGAAACTCCTATGAAAACAGAAAAATTAATTCCCAGATGCGCTACAGAAAATGTCAGATGCACTAAAACGAAGGATTTTTCAAAAAACCGAACACCAAAATGCAGAAACCTGCCAAAATATGCTACAAAAAATGTCAAAATTGGGGCATGGGCCCCACGGTGGGCGCCATTTTATGTGTGTATGAAAAATATGATCAATCTAATGAATTCAAAACACAATCAATAAAACATTATATCAAATAAAATTGAAAGAAAAACAAGTAAACATACTATTTTATGGCAGCTTCTCCGAAGTCGTCTTATTGCTCTCTATCTCCAGCGTTTCGTTTGCTCAAGTTGCTCTTAGATTTGAAATGACAAGCTCAACGAAATAGGTTACTAGAGAATGAGATTTAAAAATGCATACTATGCTAAAATGCAAGATTATGCTAATATATGATGAGAATATTGCTAAGATATGATTATTGCTGAAATGCTAAAAATGCAAGAGTGTAAGCGTAATTGCGTATACGTTTGTGTGTAACCAATGCTTGGATTCACTCATGTATTTATAGAGTTTTTCGAGGATTTTGATTGGCTAAATTGACCAACGGCTGTGATAATTCCTGATAGATCGAACGGTCAAAGATGGATGAGATTGAAGAGAAAAATAGAAGAAAATGAGTAAAGCAAGATTTTTCCATTTTCATGGAAGAGATAGATGAGATGATTTAGAAATCATCTTTTTTAGAAGAAAAATGGAAAGATTCTGAGAAGATAAATAATGAATTATCCAATTCAATTATTTATTTATAAGTGCATGTTGATTTTTTCTTAATTAAATAAACATTTAATTAAGATTTTGAGGAAATCAGAAGATTTCATAATTAAATGAAATATCTAATTACGATTTGAAGAAAGCAGAAGATCTTTAATTAAATTAAATATTTAATTAAATTTGAAGGAATGACATGTGTTACAAAATTAATTAAATAAAAGTATTTAATTAATTAGAGGAAAGTTTAAAATAGAATAAAAGAGATATTTAAATTTAATTTAAAAGATTTAATTAAATTTAAAAGATGATAATTAACTTAAATAAATAAAATGTATTTATTTAATTTAATCAAGTAGATATGTGAAATAATCAAATAAACTAAATTTATTTGATTATAGTAGGAAAATGAATGAACAATATAATTAAATTGATTAAATTTAATTACATTGTAGAAGACTTTAGAAAAATTAATTAAATAATAAATATTTAATTAAATGTCGGGAATGAATAGACATGACCATTTTTATGCACATACAATTGTCTTGTCCACTTCACTTGGTGCCCATTACATATTTTCTAGATCATACAACCATAATTTACCAAAAATAAATAAATGGTGGAATGAATTTGGGATGAATTTTAGAATATGTATCTTCATTCTCATAAGAACCATAAATGTACATAATATGCAAACTTGAAGGAAGTTACATATTTGCACAATAATTATGAAAATGGGTGAAAAGTATGATTATACAATTTAATGAAATTTAATTGAAAGGATAGTGTTTGAAGAGAGTAGACTTCACCTCATACAAACACATGCCTTGTGTTAATGAGCCACTATATATTAAGGGATTTTCACATTTTTCAAACTGCATTGAAAAATGAGATATAGTACTATGAATTTGGAGGCATCTAACTTATTTAAAGGGCTTATATCATTTCTTCATAAACATTCTTTTCACTCTTAAGGAACTACTCATACAATTAAGACAATTTTGGATAATTTTAATTTCAATGGATGGTATTGAATATTGGGAAAATGTGTCTCAACTTTGCAAATACATAAGGTATTGTTGATATGTTAGTGTGCGAGGGGGGGGGGAATTGGTTTGCAAATTGAAGAAATATTTGTATGGGCTAAAACGGAGTCCTAGGATGTGGTACCAAAAAATTGATACATATGTGTTGAGTTTGGGATTTGAGCATTCTAAATCAAATCATTGCATTTATTATAAACTAATGGTGATCATTTCTTGTTTATTGTATTATATGTTGATATCAATATGTTATTTATTGGTAAAAGGAAATGCATGATTTTAGATCTAAAATCTCAACTTCCCGATAAATTTAAAATAAAGGATCTTGGTGCAACTAAAAAAATTCTTGGGATGGAAACTAGAAGAGATAGAGTGAACAGAAAGCTATGGATTGGACAAAGTAAGTATGTCAATTCAATTTTACAGAGGTTTGATATGCAAGATTGTAGACCATTGTGGGTTCTTGTGTGTTCATTTTTTTGCAGGAACAGGTACGGATCGACGCATCTATGGAACAAAATGACGCATCTAACTTCATGAACTGCATATGAAGAGGGAAATGTCTCATATGATTGAAGATGATGCATTTGTGGCTTCCTATGACACATCTAACTGGTGAAAATAAATTTCTAAATTCTGAAATTATGAGTTCTGATTTTAATAGTTAAAGTTTGTTTTGTGGGTGATTGTGTGCATCCCCAGAGGATTAGTCTCGCCTCAACTCACCCCTCTTAGAACCCAACTTGGAAAAATTAAAACCAAGGCAAGGCTGGTTGGGCCACTGGGTTGGGTCACGGGGATACCTCTAGCGTAAAAAAAAAATGTTATTACTAATTAGGAGTTTACATTGTGTGATCTACTGGAGTTAACCTAGTTTTTGCAGGACGATTGATAGAAGACAAAATACAAACTTTTAAAATTCTAATGTATGGTTTTGTAGGACGTTTGTCGAAGAATGGATTTTGAAACTAATTATCTATATAGCTTAGATCATATTTCATTTGGTGCCTAAAACAAATAATTGCTTACTGTGCTTGGTGCTTTTGCACATTTCTATTTAGATTAGATCTTGATTTAATAACAAGAGTATCCTCTCCCCTTGCACACTTGTACAATCTTGGGCGTAAGAGAAATTGTTATTAACTCTAGAGGGCCTGCCTTGGTGGAAAAAAGTACTCACCCCAAGGGACGACCCAAACCTGCAATGAGATAAAGCCAAGCTACCCTCGACCGGTATATAAATATGAATGCTACTGGAAAACTTAGCATTATAGGTGCAGATGTGTTATATAGACAAGTGATTCCCTCAGTACCCATGTGGTACATTAAAACCTGTAGAGCGTAACCTCTACAAGTCAAGAAACCTCCTTATCGGAGCTAATCTTGCCTCGTGTATAACACCTGAATGGGTGCCCTAATTAAAAACCATTGTTTAGATTTCCAAAATCCTTCTATCTACTGGCGCAAGAATGGTTGTTCCCAAGCCGACCCACATTATACACGCAGTCTAGTAGTAGAGATGAAAAATTCCTTATTCATGTGGGAATTTGGATCTTGGTAAGCTAATTATGAAAATGGGTGAAAAGTATGATTATACAATTTAATGAAATTTAATTGAAAGGATAGTGTTTGAAGAGAGTAGACTTCACCTCATACAAACACATGCCTTGTGTTAATGAGCCACTATATATTAAGGGATTTTCACGTTTTTCAAACTGCATTGAAAAATGAGATATAGTACTATGAATTTGGAGGCATCTAACTTATTTAAAGGGCTTATATCATTTCTTCATAAACATTCTTTTCACTCTTAAGGAACTACTCATACAATTAAGACAATTTTGGATAATTTTAATTTCAATGGATGGTATTGAATATTGGGAAAATGTGTCTCAACTTTGCAAATACATAAGGTATTGTTGATATGTTAGTGTGCGAGGGGGGGGGGAATTGGTTTGCAAATTGAAGAAATATTTGTATGGGCTAAAACGGAGTCCTAGGATGTGGTACCAAAAAATTGATACATATGTGTTGAGTTTGGGATTTGAGCATTCTAAATCAAATCATTGCATTTATTATAAACTAATGGTGATCATTTCTTGTTTATTGTATTATATGTTGATATCAATATGTTATTTATTGGTAAAAGGAAATGCATGATTTTAGATCTAAAATCTCAACTTCCCGATAAATTTAAAATAAAGGATCTTGGTGCAACTAAAAAAATTCTTGGGATGGAAACTAGAAGAGATAGAGTGAACAGAAAGCTATGGATTGGACAAAGTAAGTATGTCAATTCAATTTTACAGAGGTTTGATATGCAAGATTGTAGACCATTGTGGGTTCTTGTGTGTTCATTTTTTTGCAGGAACAGGTACGGATCGACGCATCTATGGAACAAAATGACGCATCTAACTTCATGAACTGCATATGAAGAGGGAAATGTCTCATATGATTGAAGATGATGCATTTGTGGCTTCCTATGACACATCTAACTGGTGAAAATAAATTTTGAATTCTGAAATTATGAGTTCTGATTTTAATAGTTAAAGTTTGTTTTGTGGGTGATTGCGTGCATCCCCAGAGGATTAGTCTCGCCTCAACTCACCCCTCTCAGAACCCAACTTGGAAAAATTAAAACCAAGGCAAGGCTGGTTGGGCCACTGGGTTGGGTCACGGGGATACCTCTAGCGCAAAAAAAAAATGTTATTACTAATTAGGAGTTTACATTGTGTGATCTACTGGAGTTAACCTAGTTTTTGCAGGACGATTGATAGAAGACAAAATACAAACTTTTAAAATTCTAATGTATGGTTTTGTAGGACGTTTGTCGAAGAATGGATTTTGAAACTAATTATCTATATAGCTTAGATCATATTTCATTTGGTGCCTAAAACAAATAATTGCTTACTATGCTTGGTGCTTTTGCACATTTCTATTTAGATTAGATCTTGATTTAATAACAAGAGTATCCTCTCCCCTTGCACACTTGTACAATCTTGGGCGTAAGAGAAATTGTTATTAACTCTAGAGGGCCTGCCTTGGTGGAAAAAAGTACTCACCCCAAGGGACGACCCAAACCTGCAATGAGATAAAGCCAAGCTACCCTCGACCGGTATATAAATATGAATGCTACTGGAAAACTTAGCATTATAGGTGCAGATGTGTTATATAGACAAGTGATTCCCTCAGTACCCATGTGGTACATTAAAACCTGTAGAGCGTAACCTCTACAAGTCAAGAAACCTCCTTATCAGAGCTAATCTTGCCTCGTGTATAACACCTGAATGGGTGCCCTAATTAAAAACCATTGTTTAGATTTCCAAAATCCTTCTATCTACTGGTGCAAGAATGGTTGTTCCCAAGCCGACCCACATTATACACGCAGTCTAGTAGTAGAGATGAAAAATTCCTTATTCATGTGGGAATTTGGATCTTGGTAAGCCCAAGAAGTGAGTGCACTGTAAAGAGGAGCTTGTGCTACCAAGATCCTAATTCATCTACTCTAGATAGTGCGGTTGGAGGTAAATCTAAGTGGGAGTCCAACAAATATTATCCTTGCCAGCCTTAAGATTGTAATTATCTATTTATTTATTTCAAACACTATGCTTGGCTTGTTTTACGTGTGTGTTCAATAAAATCTGATCAAACAAAAACATCCAAGAGTAAATATTAAACAAGTCAGAAATTTTATAAAACTTAGGACCAATTCACTATTCAATGTATCTGTTACACAAAAAACTGCATCTGACATTCTGAGTCGCAATTGTTTCAACAGAAAATGCATATGACATTCTAGGTTGAAATTCAAAAACCTACAACACATCTAATAAAATGATTCACAATTGTTGTAGTCTGAAATGTATCTGATACTATAAATTGCATCTGTGGGATTTTGTGATGCATCTGATCTTCTAAACCGCATTTGCAGTCTAGAATGATGCATCTGCCTATCACAGAAAAACTTAAATTTAATAGATTGAAAACTCATGGGAAACCCTGTAGGATCTCATTATTTGATATACCCTCTACTGAAAAACTAGATCCAAACCTGAGACATTTTCATGTTTAGGTTTATCCTCAGTTTTTCTAATTAGATTATTTTACCAACAAATCACATCTGATACTGTAAACTACATCCATGAGTTTCTATGATGTATTTGATCTCTAGAATCGCATTTACAGTCTGGAATGACACATCTACCTGTCACATAAAATCTTTCAATTAACAATTTTACCAGTAAACCACATTTGATACTATAAACCGCATACTCTAGAAATCTATATGGCTATCGCCTATCAAATAATATGAAAGAAGGGGAATTTTAGGGCTCTACTAGTATCTAGGGTTGGGGCCTTTACTCAAATGGGTGATTAGTTTCTGTGACACATCTTTTCTTTGGAACGACATTTTCATTTTAGAACAACACATCTGCTTGTGGCAAAAAATATTTCAATTAACAAATGGAAAATTCAAAAGATTTATTATAGGATTTCATTATCTGATCTACTCTCTATTGTAAACCTAAATCTAGACCTGTGACTTGCTCATATTTAGGTTCATCCTTAATTTTCCTAGATAGTTTCATCATTGCATTACTTAGATCATCCTTAGCACACATGTGAAAATCCTTATGCATAACACTTTGCAGACCTTAGGGTAGATAAACTGTCTTACCTTGATTGAAAACAGTGATTCAAATATGATTGCCCTTGACATATCATTTTACAATTTGTCCTTTGTCATCTTAGTGGAATACCTCAAACTCACCAGCCTAGTTTGAACTCCACCTAGTCAACCTGTCACTTCGTCATTTTGGTATTGATCCTAAAACATCATTGGCAATCCTAGTTGGAACCTTGCATCAAACTTGGTCAGTTAGTGACTCATCTCTTAGTTATCCAAAGATATTGACATATATTTTACATTATACCCTAGTCTTTGCATGTCATAATTTATGCCAAAAAGACCAAAAAACATAGCTTAAATTTCATATCCTAGATATTTGCATTTTAGACATTATATTAAGTCGTACCTTAGTCATTGCATGTCATAAATTTATGGAAAAAGTACAAAAAACATAGCTTATACTCTCACATCTTAGGTAGTTGCATACCTTACGGTTCACATTTACGTGTCATCCTTCTTTGAGCAAGTATTATCTTATGGTCCAAACCAAATTACAAAAGAGACAATTAGAAATGGAACCTTCACAACAACATGAGGACCTTTACAATCCCACTAGAAAAATGAACCTTGGTCCTACACCTCACCAGGTCAATAACAATACCACACATATTGGGTCAACATCACAGGAACCTCCAAGGTCTAAATCATATGTAAATCCATTTCAAAATTACCTTATAAGAGACGACCAAGGTCATATCACTATTGAGGAAATTGAGGCAGCAGACCAGGGTTCCGAGGTTGCTGAATTTGTTGATGAGCTCATCATGCTTGACCCTCAGATATTTTTAGACAAACTCTTAGAGGATTGGAGTTAAATTACCACCTGGATTTGACATAAACACGCTACAAGAGGTGCCTTCGGATAGAAATGTCTCAAACCAAAACCAGGGTCATACAACACATATTCCACAAAATTTTATACCTTAGGTAAACCTTAATATACCTTGAGGAGGAGCTACACAGAGTCCTTCAATGATTCACACTACCATTTTTGGGATGCCCTTCACAGCTCCACCTATAACATCATCTGTTATACAGTCCATGACACAGGTTGCGACCCAATCAACATCAACTCCTGTAATATAGTCAACAACACAACTGGTAGACACTAATCCATTTGGGACCTCAAAAAACACCATGAATACTTCCTGAAACAATACTTATGGACGCAAGAGAATATGATTTTCAGGTTCAGGATCCACACCCATGGCTAATTTCAAGAGTACCACATATAGTCATGCTATTCCCCAAAATAGTGCTACACAAGTACAACAAGGTACACATATGTTGCCTCATGGGAATTAAACACAACCAAGATTTTGATCAAATATCTTTACATCAAACACATCACAACAAGGTACTCATGCACAACCCAAAAGTTAGAACACACAAGGGCAACCAAAGATCAACACCCCATATACACATATACCTCAGGTACAACAAAAAATGCCTTCATACACCTACCATGTACCCACACAAAGTGTGAGACCCAATGAGATGAATGACTTACCAAACCCACAGGTGGATGATCTAACTACACAAATACTTGCTTTATAGAAGCAAGTTGAGAACATGCAAGTAACAACCAAAAAATCCTACAACATGCAGGACTTGCATCCATACCCATTTGATAGGAGTATCTATATGCCTTGTTTTCCACAAGGATACACAATTCCGATCTTTTCAAAGTACAAAGGGATGGGCAACCCAATAGAGAACGTCAGAGAATTTAGCATAGCTTGTGTTGAAATTGCCTCAGAGCACACATACTTGATGAGATTATTCCCTAGAAATCTTACGGGTCTTGCACTTGAGTGGTTTTCATGATTACCTGGGGGCATAACAACATGGTCAGAATTAGCCAACAAATTTGTAGATAACTATGCCTTTAACATTGAAAATGATATCACATTAGCCACCTTGTGTACCTTGAAATAAGAAGAGGGATAGTCCTTTATCAAATACTTCCAAAGATGGAGAAACTTGGTGAGCCAATGCCAAGTAGAGATCCCTGAAAAAAAAAAGGTGGACATGTTTGTTGAAAACCTCCTAGATTCTTTAAAAGATACCTTGCAAGTTCATTGTTGTGCACACTTTGTAGACCTAATAGAAAAAAAGGAACAATGATTGAGAAATCACTTGTCTCTAAGGGTGCCCTTAGGCGAGCTCTAAGAGTACAAACAATCAACACACGTTCAATGACAAAAAACATATACTGGTCTTGAAACAAAAATGTCACAAATGATAGGGTTGTGGATACCAAAGCTATAAACAAAACTGGTCCTGCTGTCACTCTAAGAGGACCTGAAGTCTCAACAACTACATCACAAACGCCTACACCAATGACAAATGAGTACAAACAATCAACACACGTTCAATGACAAAAACAAATACTGGTTTGGAAACAAAAATGTCACAAATGATAGGGCTGTGGATACCAAAGCTATAAACAAAACTGGTCCTGCTGTCACTCTAAGAGGACCTGAAGTCTCAACAACTACATCACAAACCCCTACACCAATGAAAAATGAGTACAAACAATCAACACACGTTCAATGACAAAAACAAATACTGGTCTCGAAACAAAAATGTCACAAATGATAGGGTTGTGGATACCAAAGCTATAAACAAAACTAGTCTTGCTGTCACTCTAAGAGGACCTGAAGTCTCAACAACTACATCACAAACCCCTACACCAATGGAAAATTCCATATGAAATAATCAGGGACTAGGACAACTGAGACCACCTAGGAAATACATTAAACACGAATACACTCCCCTCAGAGAACCCATTGAAATGGTATTGAAGAAACTTGTTGAATCATGTGTCATACAACTACGGGAACCCACATCTTACATGTTTGATTTTAAACCCTCTTGGTGGGATGATAACGCCTTTTTTGAATATCACCAAGGTAAAGGACATAAAACATCTACTTGTAGATAATTGAAAAATATTATTTAGGACCTTATTGAAGACAAAGTAATCAAGGTAGAGGGACAACAACAACATACTTCCAATCGAGATCACATGATCTAAAAAACTCCCCTTCAAGACCACGGTTTAGGGGAAGCCTCTGGTTCAGGTACTAATAACCTTAACTCAACTAATTATATGGCTACTAGATATAATTACACCAAAATATTCCATCTTCGCTCTGCAAATGAACATATCAACACCATTACCATCAAGAAGACCTTTGAGTGCATTGTAAACACTCACTAAAATAAAATAATCATACCTACCCCTTCACCTCCTAAGCAATCCCAAGCTAAAGGCCATTTTAACTTGCTGGATCAGCTAGGGAAAACCCCAACACAAATATCCATATTGGAACTGCTATGCACATCACCCGAGCATAGGGCCATCCTAGATAATATGCTGAAAGAAACCTCTGTCCTAGACAACCTCAACGTCGACTGATTTCAAGCCATGGTGAGATTCCTTGCGAGCTCTCACCATGTTACCTTCTCTGACAAAGACTACTCAACCCAAAATATGAACCATAATGACTCACTACACATTGAAGCCTTCATCCATCAAAATAACATCAAACGAGTCTTGATAGATGACGGAGAGAGATTGAATGTTTGTTTCTTAAAATTGGTTTAAGGCACTAGGTTTTTTTTAAGCATGTGTGGATAAGACAAAGAGAATAGTCATAAAAGGTTATGATGATGAATGATCCTCCTAAGGCACAATAAGACTTCCACTCTGAGTGGGACCCATAATGTTGGATACGACTTTCCAAGTATTGGATCTAGAAATCCCTTATAATCTTCTCCTCGAATGACCATGGATTCATGCCATGAAGGTTGTTCCCTCCACGTATCATCAATGCCTAAAGTTTCCCTACTACAACACCAAAATTACTATCGAGGGTGACCTTGATCCGTTTGAGTATTGCATTAACCTGTGAGAAGTCTCTGAACGCCAGGTGCCACTTAACCATGAAGCCTCGACGTCAAACCCATCCAAATACATTGATTCCTCAACACTTACCAAGACATCTAATGTCCCTTGATCATCTGCCTCCACATCCTTTGCTTCCATTGCAAAATCCCTAGACCTTGGGATCCAAATCCAAGAAAAGGGATGCAAAGAATACACCATGAAGACTGCCTTTTGCATCACCACAATGCCAAAATAACCAAAGACATATGGAAAGTCGTGTTACAACATGGAACCTAAGGTCCTAATTCATGTGCCTCCCAAAACTACTTTCCTCAAATGGGGAGACCTTGACAAAGAAGATATTGAGGATGCATCTGACTGGGTCTATAACGAAGATGAGACACCACTTCCAATAGAGAAATATGGTAAAGGTTTTTTGATGATGTAAGAAAAAGGGTATGATGGAACTAGTGGTTTGGGCATAAAAAAAAATGGAAGAAAAGAACCCTACATACCTAATAAATGGTGGAAGAATCTTGGGTTAGGATGAAAACCACTGAAGGTGGGTACCACTAAAACTGAACTTCCTTCAAATAAGGAAGTATGTGCTTCTAAATGTGTCAAAACATTAGAGGATTCTGACAATGACTTTTATGATGATAATGATTCTAACAACTGGGAATGGGAATCCTATGCCTCTAGCACTTACAAACTAGATAACATTTTCCATGATTTAGATACACCTATCCTTAAGGTAACCAACAGTATGAATGTCAACATCTGAGTCAATACCTCAGTCCTCACCTGATTGGCTACTTCCCCATATTTTGAAAATATTGATGATGGCATTTCCCTAGTCTACCCACAACTGGTCGACCAGGACCAACAAGATCCTACCATTTTGGATACCTTTGAGAACAACAAAGCTATTGTTGAGTTCATGGGACTGAGAGGAGGAGTGCCACAGGGAGACCATAAAGTTGGATTTACGATAGAACTTGATGTGGCAACATACTTTGGGGAGACTGTGTCACCTTCTAGTTACAAAAATTATAATAAAGCTCAAAAAATGAAAGGTCTTTGGGTGAAAACCATGAGGCACCCTCTGATTATGAAAAAGTAAAAACAAAGAACATATTCAAAGGTGAAAACCTCCCTGAGGCACCTAAGGATGGAGGGTTGGACTTTCTCCTTGTCACACAAGAGTGATCACCGATGTTAATTGAAGATACAAAAGAGGTCAACATTGGAGCACTTGAAGATCCTAAGATAGTGTTACTAGCAGCTTCCTTGACAAAAGAAGAAAAACCCAACTTCCAAGAATTCTTCACACAACACAAGTGTAATTTTTCTTGGTCATACACTAACATTCCTAGGTTGGACTATGAGCTAGTCTTACATCACTTGCCATTGAATCTAGATGCTAAACCGGTAAAGCAAAAACTCCATAAAATGCATCCACAAATCGCCTTGTTGGTCAAGATAGAACTAAAGAAACTCTTGGATGTTGGCTGCATTAGTCTATTGATTATGCAAATTGGATCTCCAATCTATTACCTTTCACAAAACCAAATGGGAAAATCCACATATGTATTGACTTCAGAGATTTAAACAAGGCGTGCCCTAAGGATGACTTTCCTCTCCCCAACATTGACATGATTATGGATCTTATAGCAGGATACGAGATGTTGTCTCTTATGTATGGTTTCTCTGGCTATAATAAAATTCGTATTACTCTAGAAGACCAACATAAAACAACTTTCACTTGTCCATGGGGTACCTATTTCTAGAATGTCATGCCCTTTGGGCTAAAAAATGTAGGAGCTACATACCAACGGGCAATGACTACAATATTTCATGAACTAATGCATAGACTAATGGAGGACTATGTTGATGATCTACTAGAAAAGTCCTTAACCATAGTTTATCACCTAAAGGTTTTATATAAGATCTTTCAATTACTATAAGAGTACAAGGTCTGTCTCAACCCGAAGAAGTGTGTCTTTGGGGTAAAGTCCAAAAAATTATTGGGATACATCATCTCACAGGGAGGCATAAAAATTGATCCCGCCAAGGTAAAATCCATCATAGACATGCCTCCCCCAAAGAACATAAGTTAATTAAGGTCCTTATAGGGGAGACTACAATCTATTAGAAGATTCATTGCTCAAATCACCGAAAAATGCCATTAGTTTTAGTACCTGTTACGTAAAGGGATCCCTTTCATATGGACCGAAAAATGCTAGGAGTCCTTTCAACAGATAAAAGAGTATCTCCTAACACCACTCGTGTTGATGCCACTAATAGATGGGAAGCCCATCATATTATATGTATCTACAACCACAACAACATTGGGGGCACTACTTGCTCAAAATGACCACGAGGAAAAGGAAAGAGAAATCTACTATATTAGAAGGACCTTGGTGGGGTATGAAATCAATGACACTCATATCAAATGGGCCAGCCTTGTAGTGGTCTTTTTAGCACAAAAATTAAGGAATTACATGTTGAACTACCAAACAAAGCTAGTAGATAAAATTGATCCATTCAAGTATCTTCTCAGAAGAGCAGCATTAACAAGGTGATTAGAAAAATGGGTCATGGTCCTTAGAGAATATGACATCCAATATGTTGAGCACAAGGCAATCAAGGGACAAGTAATTGCAGATCAACTTGTAGATGCACCAACACAAGTAGAACATCCCCTCATCATTGATTTTCCAGATGAGTCACTTTTCACTCTTGAGACAGGTAATGTATGGAAGATGTACTTTGATGGATCCTATACCAATCATGGATCGGGTGCTGGAATATTGTGCATCACCCCACAAGGTGACATGACACCATAATCATTTAGAATAGCATTCCCTTGTACAAATAATATTGTACAGTATGAGGCCCTATTAACAAGATTGTGTATGGCGGTCAAGTGGAAGATCAAAAGTATACAGGTCTTCAGAGATTCACAGTTAGTCATCAATCAAGTCAATGATGACTATGACATAAAGGATGAGAAATTGAATCCTTATAAGAAAATGGTCAACAACTTCAAGATTTACTTTGTCAATGTCACCTTTTTTCAGATACCCCACATACAAAACAAAGCAATGGATGTCATGGCAGCCTTTAGATCGCTCTTGGACATACCTAACAATGTGTCACAGTACGAGTTCTTAGTGGAACAACTATTGGACCCTGCTATCGACGTCCTAGAATCCAAAATGGTTTGTGAACTTGTTGGTCCTAAGTCAACTTGGTACCTAGATACTTATAATTACCTCCATTCCCAAATTTTACTTGGTAACTTATCCAATAACCAATGCAAGAACTTTATTCGAAAAGCCTCCCGTTATGCCATCATTGGGGATGCCTTGTATTGACGTGCCTTTGACAATGCCCTACTTCGATGTCTCAATAAAACTAAAGAACAAACAACCTTATGTGAAGTGTACCAAGGAATTTTTGGGGCCCATTCAAGTGGTCCTACCTTAGCCAAAAATACTATGTGGCTTGGATACTATTAGCCGACTATGGAATAGGAGGCATATCGATTTTTCAAAAGATGTAGAGAATGTCAAGTTCATGGTGATCTCATTCATGCTCCAACACATGAACTAAGGCCCATCACTTCTCCTTGGCCCTTTGCTCAATGGGGACTCGACCTCATGGGAAAAAATCACCCCACTTCCTCAAATGGCCACAAATTCATTATAGCTTCCAATGAATACTTTACCAAATGGGTAGAGGCCATCCCCCTTACCTACATCATTCACAACCAATTGCCAAGTTCATTCTTAATTACATCATTTTCTGCTATGGTATTCCACAGTCCATAATCACAGACAATGGTCATCCCTTTAAAAACCAAGAAATCTACAAATCGTGCAAACAATTCCACATCCAACACCATTTTTCCACTCCCTACTGCTAGCAGGGCAACAGTCAAGCCGAGACATCAAATAAAACCATCATTAAAATCCTTAAGAAAACTGTCCATGCCGCTAGCCATGACTGGGACATCCAACTCAACACTGCCTTATGGGCATATCAAACTAGCATATGTACTCCCACTAGAGCCACCCCATTTTCCCTAGTCTTTGGTTCAGAGGCTATTCTCCCCATTGAGGAGAGGATTCCCCTCTCTCTGAGTGTCCATGAAAGGGTTAATCAATGATGAAGAGTATAGGATATCTAGGTTGCATGAGCTAGAATTACTGGATCAGCGAAGACAAAAAGCACTGAACCACTTACAAGAATATCATAACCATCTTTGCAGAAGTTACAATAAGAGGGTCTTGGTTAGACATTTCGACATCAACGACCGGGTACTAATGAAGAATCCTAAAAACTAGGCAGAACGAGATAAACCTAGTATGTTTGAGCCTAGCTGGCTAGGCCCTTGTGTCATCATAACTCCCTTCATTTCAAATGCATATAAGTTGTCTACTCCAGAGGGAGAACCATTATATGAGCATATAAACAACTTGCACTTGTGCAAGTTTTACGTGCATAGCTTCAGAAAGCTTAGTCAAAACCACAAAATACAAAATAAATAAATAAATAAATAAATAAATAATAGTAAAGAGAAATAATCCATCCAACAGTGAAAATCATCTTAATGGCGCATTGGATAAGTACCACAGTGAAAACCTGGAAAATAGGTGCCACATGTAGACAATCTTCACTCTTTTGTCTATTATCACTTCACAGGGTCTTTTCACCTTCACCCATATTAATACAACTGTCCCTCCATTTTGCGACACCCACAATAAGAGTAGTTGCTAGTCCTCTTGCTTGAGATCGGTTGACACTCACAACGTATCACACAAAATCATTCTTACCATCCAATCCCACATAGTACCTGACTGGGGGAAAATATCTAACACCCATTCTTGGTGGAATAAACCTCTAGATCTTCAGGACCTAACACACTTGGAAAACATGTCAAAAATACAAAAACATTTAGAAAACATGTCAAAAATGCGAAAACATTTAGAAAACGTGTCAAAAACGCAAAAACACTTGAAAAATGTCAAAATCGCCCAAAAAAATCCAAATAATTAGAAAACTACAAAACAAAGTCAACATCTGTCATGCTAGTCTTTGTCATTATCGAACTACACTGCCTTCGTGATTGGACGTAGGCAAGGCCATCTGTCGATGTGCCCTCGAGGCATTAGGCCAGTCTTTTTAGGTTTTTCAAAATAAAATCATGACTCAATCCTTTGTCCATAAAACAAACTCAATGGTCATGTCGAACTACGTTACCTCTACAACTGGATGTAGACAAGGCCATATGTCGATGTGCCCCTGAGGCATTAGGCCAGTCCTTTAGGGTTCACCACATTCACTATCACACACATAAGATATCTTGAAATAAAACAAATCTTTTTCAATCAGTCTTGTCGGTCAAAGTTTGGTTAAACTACGTGGTCTCTGCATGTACAACATAGGCAAGGCTTAACAACCCTCGAGGCCTTAGATATCAGTCCACTTAGGGTTTTTTCATGTTGGTCATATCACAAGGTCATACAACGAACAACTCGAATGTAAGGTCACAAACGACACACAATCAAACCAATTTAGTCAGGATATGTCTTTCCTAAATCAACATCAAATCAATCAAATCAGTCATTTAAGAGTCTTCAAGATGTGTCCTTCTTGACGTCAGACTCTTTTCTGTCAAACAATTTATTCAGGATGTCTTTCCTAAATCAACATCAAATCTATCAAATCAATCATTTAAGAGTCTTCAAGATGTGTCCTTGACGTCAGACTCTTTTCTATCAACCTATTTATTCAGGATATGACTTTCTTGAATCAACATCAAATCTATCAAATCAATCATTTAAGAGTCTTCAAGATGTGTCCTTCTTGACGCCAGAGTCTTTCTTGTCAACTGTAGGGTCATCAAGATGTGTCTTTCTTGACGTCAGACCCTATCATGTCATCTATTCAATATGTGTCCTTCTTGAATCATGACATTGACAATAATCAAATTCAACATTTCAATCTTCTTTAGGATGTTTCCTTCCTAAAGAGTGACTAGTCAACTTTGTCATCACCAAGTCAACCTTGGAAAACAAACAAAGATCGAACACACATGTTTTGACAAGAATTTTCATTTATTTTTCAATGATTTGATATGACCATGTAACAATCCACCTCAATGATGTCCTATGATGGATTTAGAGGAGCGAAAATGTTACATGAGCATATCTTGATTTTTGACTGATTGTCTTATCTTTTTGAAATTGTCATGTCACTAGCCACCTCAAGGATGTCTTGACAATAGGATTTAAAGGAGTAATGACGTGTCATGATGATTGTCTTATCTTTTCAAAGCTGTCATGTCACTAGCCACCTCAAGGATGTCCTGGAAACATGATTTAGACGAGCAACAAAATTTCATGACACGTTTTCTTTAGATTGTTGTTTGTGGTTTGTCTAGACAAAAAGACTAGGAACAATTGGGTTCCTAAGTATGAGTCACGACAATCCTTGTCTGTGACTATTTGTTTTCAAAAAATGCATGACATTGCACACCATTGGTCTATCTCATATCATGGTATTTCTTATCCGTTGCAATAAACCGCCCAATGATGATCAAAATGCAAATGCTTAGTATAATGACAACAAAGTGATGACATATATTTCTTTCACACTAACATAATCATCTTCAAGCTAACACTCTTCTTCCATCACATTTGGATGGTGTACTGTGACACATAAAATTCACCTGCATTTATTACAATATCAGAGTAGCATACATTTTAAATCCACATCCATTTTACATAAGTAAATTAAAACATCAAATCATTATCATATACATTTCATAACACAATGCATATATTGACTATATATTATATCTCAAATGCATGCATTACATCATAAATCAAGTGCATCAATCATAATTAAAAGCATTCATCATCATCATAACATAAGCATGAATCACAAAGGAATCATCATTGAATTACATAAACAAACACATCATATAATCGCCACAAAAAAAATGCATCCCATATATATATAAATGTGTCACAATATAATATCCAAGATGTATATAAAAAATGGATCTTGCAGGCTCTATAATCATAATACAGTGTCTACAAATATATAAACATGTCCTTATGATGAGGAGAATGAAGAGGTGACTGATGGGGAGAGCCTAACGATCACTGTGTAGACAGGGGCCTATCATAAGGTCCTAGCTTGTGAGGTCCTAAGACACCACCACTACTCTGGGATCTACTGTGGGACTATCGATTGCGTGATCTATTGCTGAGTGCTTGAGAAGAACTGGGAGATCGTCTCTCAGGAGGTACCTCCTGCTCATACAAATCCCTGTAGTATCACTCTCGCTCACTAGCCCTGACTAACTCTCGAGCCATAGCCACAACTGGTCCATTGCAAAGAGTGAACTCTACAAACCTCTGCTTTGTCTCCTACCTCTGTGCCACCACCCGATCTCTCTTCAAGTATGCACTATCCCTCTCCAGATGCATCTCGTCTCTTTTCATGGACACAACCCTAACCTGCTCCAAGGAATCTACCCTGGCCTTCAAACCAACCAGCCGTTGATCTACGGGACCCTCCTCCTCCTGCACTAGTCTTTCCCCCTCATCCACATCCCACTCCTCTACAATTTGGTCTCAGAGCTCCCTCTCCTAATCTCCCATCTCCTCCTTGGGGAAATCCTCCACATCTTGGTATCCTACTCATAATAAATCAAGGGAATCTAACTCCTCCTCTTGTCCCTTGGGCTCCTCCCCAACTGCCTCCTCTCCAATGGCCTCCTCCCCGATCGCCTCCTCACTAATGGACTCCTCACCAGTGGCCTCCTCCTCTCTCTCCCCCTCACCCTCACAGATGGGTGACAATACTCTACCTCGGCCCCTACCACCTCATTGACCACCCCTCCCACCTCCTCCTCTGCCATCACCACCTCCACCTCTACCACTGCGACCACCGCGACCACCCCCTCTACCACTACACTGACCTTGTGGGCTTGTACCTTAGTGCTCTACAGGTGTTGGCTGATTAGGATTTGCATAAGGCTCAGATCTATGCTTCTCCCACCAGGTATCATAAGTTGTTTTCGTACCCATATTCATTGGCGCACCCCTCCATTCCCACTGCACTGGCTGCAGTGCATCAATATCTGCCTCTGGTGTCACTATGGGAATCGTGTTCCCCCATAGGGGCACCTCCCTAGTAGATCTCGCGAACTCAACTCAACCACATGACTCATTTTGAATCTCACCAAACTCTCGAAGCACTCTGTTTGGTAAGTGTCTCTCAATGATATGTACAATGACAATGTTCCTCCCAATTAGATAACGTGTTTGATGATAGAAAGGAAAGTGTTGATCCTCATCCGACCATGGCACACAGTCCATATATGGCCTCCAAATAAACTACACAACGGTATCAATCACATGCCTCCAATATCTAGTATCTCCAACATGTGTCTATGTAATGGTCTTGGCATACCAAAATATATAGGGAGATCGATCATCTAGATGATGCATGACTATTGGATAGAAAACAACAATGTGTTCCCATGCCCAAATTATCAATAAATTAGTCCCACAACTCATGGAATGCACCTTCCTATAAGCTATGTCATGCAAATGGAAGTACAACATTGCTAGTAGATAGGAGCCCCATGCATACACAACTTGTCTCTCCAACATCCCCACTAACATCTCTCCCCAACCCACAGGAAACCCATGCCCTTGGCGGTCTGCTAGTATAATCCTAGCAATAAGAGTACATAGCACATAATCAATCTGCTCATATCTCTCTGCAAGCACATATGTTATTTGATCTTGTAGTGCTCAATACCAAGGTGTCTAACATCCTCGTAAACATTGTATCGGGTGATCTCATTGTAACCCCTATGAGTATCATAGCAGACCCTCTCGCCACTGATCAGTAATATAAGTATCCTGTAAACATCCTCAAATGTAACTGTCGCCTCTCCTGTGGAAAAATGGAAAGACGAAGTCTCTAAGTGCCATCGCTCGGCGAGTGTAGTAAGCATCCCTCGGTTTGCTTGGATGTTGGGCATAAATGTCACATGGTGAAGTCCAAGACGCCATATCAAACATCTCTCTGCACTAGTCAATTGGTCTCGCAATTCGTAAGTAGCCGACCTCGACTCCCGGGTGTATATCGGATCCAAAACAACCTACAAATTCATAACACATATCTTGTGTTAGAAACACGAGGCTAATAAATGCACATCATTCAAAACAAAAACTCAATTTTAAACTTCAAAAGTTCAAAAAATTTGACAGGTAGATGTGCCATTTTATTTGAAAAATATGTCACACAAGGACATATGCATCACACTATTCCTCAAATGCGACTCACCATGCAAATGCATTGTATTATTTCACAAATGCGGTTCATAATTACAAATGTGTCATTACCCCAGCACATGCAACTAACTATAACATATGCGGTGCAAAATCATGCAAATGCGTTGATTTAAACACAAACACAAGGAACCCCCATGTGTTTCCAAAAATGTGTCATATTGTAGAAAAATTTGTCACATACAAACGTATTTGTGGCACATGAAGTGATGCATGTAAAACATAAACTTTAAGAGCCTAGAAATGCGTGAAAATTCAAAATTCAAAAGTTAGATTTGGGGTACATACTGGGGGTCCTATGTTGGCTGGCTGTCGAAAGGTCCTGATGTGATATCCATAGTGCTCAGTGTAGGGAACAAGAGACATTTTGCAAGATGGCTCTAGAGCAAAATCACAAGTTTTCAAAATCCAAGGGTGAAAATGATTTAACTTTTTACCCAATTTCTATTTATACCTAGGGGTTTGTTTGGGTTTTCTTTGAAGCCTAGTGTATTGGACGTGCTATTTGGACACTTCCAATGACCATTTCACTTACTAAACCTTTCCAAAATTGATTTCTTTCGCCACCATCACACTTCTAGCTATCCATTTACTTAATATGGACAATTTCCAAAATTTTCGGATTTTTTTTCAAAAATTTGTCATTTTTCCCGAGGGGGCATACCCTTACCTATTTCACACTAGGGCAAGATTGGGGCATGTTATTCATTATTCTTTGACACAAACGCCAAAATTACATTATGTCAAAGATGGGCAAAATGTAGACACTAAAAAATGGCTTAGGCCTGTGATTGCATTTTTCATCATCAATTCAAGATACCCACAAAATGAATAAATGATTATATCATTTAATTATAACTTAACATCCTAATTCCTCTAATTAATTAAATAGTTTTAACCATTTAATTAATTCATTTAATTATTCTTCTAAAATTGGTTAATTAAGTAAATTACATTAATTTACTTTAATCACGTCACTAATTAATTCTAATCTCTTCTTTTGATTAATTAAATAAGTTTCCTAAATTTATTTAATTATGTCATTTAAATTAAATCTCTTCTTCTTACTGATTAAATAATTTTCCTAAATTTATTTAATTTCCCACATTTAATTAAATAAATGATTATTCACTTAATTAATTAATTCTATCTTCTCATTTAAAGTGCTTCCTTAAATTGAATATTTCTTTTTGATTATGGAATCACGTACACACCACTTCTTCCACAAAGAAAGGAATCAATTTTATAATTAATTCTTCTATTTGAGCACATGTCTCCTACATTTTTAATCTAATATCTCATGCATAATTCTCTCCATTCTTGACTAACACTCTCTCTCAGTTCACTCACCTAATTGATCTATCATCTCCTTTTGACTCATACACTCTTTCAATTACATCTCTTGACTAATCAATCAAATTAGCTAACTATCCAATCAATCTAATAAATTTTTTAAGCTAACTATCCAATCAATCTAATCAATCAAGTCACTTAACTATTCAATTAGATCCTCACACTCGATCTGGATGATTCAAATGCAAATCAATCTCAACCGTCGAATATGTGAAGTTTCTATAAAAGGAGCTTTTTAATTCTATTTTTGGTAATGAAAATCTTCAAAATTTTGCTGTCAAAATACTTACAGGCTAATGTTACACACTCATGATCTGAGGGCATTTGAGCATTTCAAAGAAAATTTGAGGAGAATAATGGAGATGAGTCAAGCAAGCATGGGAATTAGGTGATATTGTTCTTGTTTATTGAATTATTTTGTTGCATTGCACTTCATTATGGATTTGGGGATCTTAGCATGATCTAGACAATTTGTGATTGTTGTCATTATTATGCTTTCTTTGTTCTTGGTTATTTTCCCTTATCACACTTGTTTTAGTTGGAACAAATTTATCTATTTTAGATTTTCGAACATCACCATCAGAGATGGAAGACATGAGAAAAGTGCCTTACCAGAGTGTAGTTGGAAGTTTGATGTATGCTATGGTTGTACTAGATTGGACATTTCCCAAGCAATGAGAGTTCTTTCCAGATATATGTCTAATCTTGGTAGAGTTCATTGGGATGCAGTTAAAAGAGTCTTTAGATATTTGAGCAGTACCTCAAAGTATTCCTTGTGTTATCATAGTAATATGACCGATGATGATATTTCCCTTAATATTCATGGTTATGTGGATTTAGACTGGGCAGGTGATGTTGATAGTAGACAATCCACTAGTGCTTATGTGTTTATTTTATTTGGTAGTGCAATTAGTTGGAGGAGTAAGCAACAGGCTATGGTTGCTTTGTCCACTACTGAAGCTGAGTATATGGTAGCTACTCATGCTTGTAAAGAGGCCATTTGGCTTAAGAGATTGTGTTCAAACATTGGAATAAAACAAGGTGTAGTGACAATTTATTGTGACAATCAAAGTGCAATATGTCTAGCCAAGAACCTGAAATTTCATGTCAAGACCAAGTACATTGATGTACAATATCATTTTGTTAGAGATATGGTTGAAGATGGTAGGGTGAAGTTGGTTAAGGTAGAGACTTTGATTAATTGTGTTGATTCTTTAACTAAGCCTACAAGCACAAAGAAGTTCAAATGGTGTTCATAGACTATGGGCCTTTCAAGCCCTAGCAATTAAGAGATGATGAACTTATACACCCTCCCATTGCTTTTGCAAGGTGTTCAACAATTGGGAGGTTTATTCAGAAAATGTGTCTCAACCTTGCAAATTCATAAGGTACTATTGATACTTCAACATGGAGGGGTGCTGGAGGTACCCCCTGTAGGGGTTTGAGGGGATCATCCCTCTTGGTGGGGCGTCCAAGTGTCACACACCTTGGTGGGGGTTCAGGGGAAGCATCCCTGAAAGCCACATTTTATGTATATTTTATTACTAGATAAATCTAGATTGTTTATCATTAGGTCTTAGATCTGACGATCAATATAAATTGTTGGCTTGACTTTCCCTAGAAGGAAACCCTATTTTATGAGGGTGTTGTATTATGATTGTGTATTATGATGTATTCTGAGAGTCTGATAGCGGTCGTGTTGCCTCTGGATCTCTGGTTGGTGATACTCCTATGAGAAGCTTGCTTTGCAAGTATATTGTAATCTTTGTGATTTCTAAATAATATATTGGGTGGCTTTTGGAGTGTGGGGTTTTTCTCCTGAAAGGGTTAAATTCCCCACACAAATCATTGTGTTGTGGTATACATGATATTTACTAAAAAGATTTGTAAAGTTTTGGATTATTCTCCTCTCAAGATTAGTGTAGGAAGTTGTTCTGCTACATTAGCTTCCTTACATTACATTCATAGAATAGATGAATTTTAAATTTTTGAGTTTCTATATGAAAATAAACCATATATGTCATTATGATTGTGAATAAAAAAAATATTTTCATAATATTAATAACAAACATTATATTTTTGATGTACCTCTTCAATTTTCAAACAATCCAATAAAGTTTCAAGGATAGTGATTTTATTTTTTTAACACTTTTTTCCCTCTTGCTTAAACTATGTCATGAATAGTCATAACAAAAAAATGAGATTTCTTGATGAATGATACCTCTTATATAGACCTAAATTTTCCCTCTCCCGTTGAGTCCACTCTAGCCAAATGCACACTTGGATCAGTGTAATTTAGCAAGATGTGAATCTTTCTAGAAAAACCTATTTTACAAGTTACAATAATTTATGGTATACAAAATCAACCATGCGGTCACTTAAATCTTCCAAGTTTCAATTTTGGCTCCTTCCCTGGCCTCTATTTGTTCTACTTACCTCATTTAGATATACTTCTAGATACATTTGGCTTTGTTTTCACTTTATTTGTACTTATTTTATCATGCATCTATCTTATTATTAGCTTAAAATTCCATGAACTTGATTTTCATGTTGGGGTCCTACAATACATAGACTAGGCCAATCTCATGATATGGAAGTATGCTCCTAAACTTATATGGATATGACCAAAAATTCAAAATTTTATGAATTTACATTATTAACTCCCACCCATTTCTATTGGCCATTAAGAGTTTACTTGCCACATATTTCTACAACTATACATTATGTCTTGATATTTAAAGGAATACATTTGAAAATTAAAATACATATAATAATAATCTTGGATCATTCATATATCCTAAGAAATTGGAAAGAGAATCCTAGAAGCATCTAGATTTGGAAACACTGCTTGCCTCAAAATTCACTTTTAGGCAATTGTAGTCTAGTTTTTTCATCACCAATAATTGCCATAGGCCATAAAGTTAGTCTTTCAAGGGATTCAATGAAGGGGGACATGAACCTTCACAATTTGGTGACTATCCCAAGGTAATTTTAAATGCCATTAGTCCTTACATATCAGGATAAAGTAAGAACCAAAAGAACCTAAATCATAATATCTTGCATTCAACTAGGTGAAACTATGCTCTATAGATCATATTTTCATTATGAAGGACCAATCCTAAAATATGTGATTGATTGACATAAAGTTTTAAATTTGCATAAATTTCAAGGATAATTTGCATACCAAAGTCATTTATTTTATATATTGTTGCAAATTGATTCTTCAATTTATTGGTGTTTATATTATAATATTAGGTCAAGAAATAAGAGCACCTTTTCTTTATATATATATATTTTTAAATGATGCTCTTCTTGCATAGCTATCCTTCCTAAATACATTAAGTTAATCTATATTAATTATATCCTATGAAAGAAAGCTATTTTAAGCCAACATTCTTTTGTTTTTTTTAAAATATAGAAACATCAAAATTTAAAAAATATTAATGTCCACAAATAAAATTATCAAAAAATGATGTAAATATATAATATTTAGTACACTTTTCAAAGCAAAAATAAAACAAAAAGAATCTGTTGCTTCTTATAATAAAAAATACTATAAAAAATATAAATCATATATTATTATTTTCAAAACAAATGTATTACTACAATATAGTTTTAAGTAAAAATAAAGTAAATAATATAAATATAAAATATATATTTTTTATTACAAGTTAAAAATTTATGTCTAAAATTAAATAAATAACTTTTAAGTAAATAAAATAGTTTTGTATTCTATTGAATGATGCTCAAACTAGTTTTGAATTTCATATGGGAATAGGAATATGGATAGTATGCAAGATAGTTTCCTAAAAACTATGGATTCCATTTCTAATATCTATCAGGATAGAATGAGGCCCTTCATAAACATTGGAAAATAGGGGATTAACTTTCTTAAATACACAATCGGAACAATACATTCATCCTAGATTGACTAGTCATGTACAATGGAGAATGACCTCATTGATAATGGAGATGAGGATGCTGAACCATAAAATTATGTTGAAAGTAGTCACTATTATATAATATCTATTATATAATATATAAAATGGGTGTGCATGTATAGTTAAACCCTTGTAGATAGTTTATAACAATTACATATCATGGTTGACAATGAGAGTTGAAGGGGGAGCAATATTCCATAGGGATTATGTAATCAAGCCCTCCATACTATAGTAGCTCTTTTTGTAATTCTTTTGTTGAAGTTAATGTAATGGGTATGCCCCCCTAGACAACATTCACCAATAAAACAAATAGCTCTATATTCTTTTGTGTCTATTTTCTTATATATTTACTTATCTATTTGTTTTTGTTGTATGCATATAATAATTTAAATAGATATTAAAATTAATATTCAATATAGAAAAATAAAATATCTCTTCAAATAAAAGATTTCATTAAACTATAAATAAAATATAGAGTTAATCTATTGAAATAATTTATTTTTATTTAACTTTTTGAAAATTTTTATACTATTAAAATAATTATTTGTTTATTTAATTTTTATCATTTTGTTTTTTCTTTTTTAAACATATTCTCTACAATCTTTATATTTTTAATTAATATTTTTTATTAAAAATAATTATATAATTAACACACTAAATACATGTATTTAAAAGACACTAAAAAATATCTATACTAAATTATTCTTCATTTTATTTACTTTTTTAATCAATCTCAAATTACATTAAAAAATAATATTTTTTCTTCATAATGACAAATCATTTATTTCAAAATCTTGAATAATTAAAAGTTTCAAAGGAATTTCATTTAAACTAAAAATAAGAATAAATATAAGTTTTAAAATAAATTCAATTCAATAAAAATATTATTCCATTTAAAAATAATAGAAAGCCATTTAAAAATTACAAATCTTTTGTATGGTATTGTAGATTTTTGAAAATTTGAAAAATTGTCTCAAAATAACAATTGAGAAGTGAATCATTGAAAAAATTATTTAATGAGAAATAATATTACAACTTTCTCCCATAAGATCTTGGAGGCTTAATGGCAATTCTTTCAACCCAGAACAGTGGCTCAAGTCTAACCGGTCCAGATTTTTGAGTTGCCCAAAGTCAGAAGGCAATTCCTTCAACCCAGAACAGTTGTCCAAAAGTAATACCCTCAGATTTTGGAGTTGCCCAAAGTCACAAGGCAATTCTTTCAACCCAAAACAGTGGGTCAAATCTAAATATCCCAGATTTTGGAGTTGCCCAAAGTCACAAGGCAATTCTTTCAATCCAGAACAGTGGCTCAAAATTAAACATTGCAGATTTTGGAGTTGCCCAAAGTCACAAGGCAATTCTTTCAACCCAGAACAGTGGCTCAAAAATAAATATTGCAGATTTTGGAGTTGCCCAAAGTCACAAGGCAATTCTTTCAACCCAGAACAGTGGCTCAAAAATAAATATTGCAGATTTTGGAGTTGCCCAAAGTCACAAGACAATTCTCTCAACCCAGAACAGTGGCTCAAATCTACATTCTGCAGATTTTGGAGTTGCCCAAAATCACAAGACAATTCTTTCAACCCAGAACAGTAGCTCAAATCTAAAAATTTCAGATTTTTGAGTTGCCCAAAGTCACCAGACAATTCTTTCAACCCAGAACAGTGGCTCAAATATAAAATTATCATATTTTTGAATTGCCCAAAGTCACAAGGTAATTCTTTCAACTCAAAACATTCGTTCAATATTAACCATTCTAGATTTTTAAGTAGCCCAAATTCTGAAGGCAGTACACTTAATGTGGAGCAGCCTTGTAAACTCAAAGCTTTCAAATTATTAAGTTGCCCAAGGTCTGAAGGAAGTTCCCTTAACTGATGGCATCCGCTTACCTCTAATGCCTCTAACTTTGTTAGCTTTTCCATTCCATCTGGTAACCTCTGCATATTATTCAAATCACAGTATAATTTTACAAGAGAAGAAGCTGAAGCGACTCTGGGAGGAACCTTAGAATCTGTAACTCTGTTCTCGGCAGAAATTTTAATGGACATAACACGCAGGCTGGGAGGAAGCTACATATTTGCACAATAAATATGAAAAAGATTGTTAAGTGTTATTATACATTCTCATGATAGTTAATTGAAATGATATGGTCTGAGGAGGGCAGATCTTACCTCATATAAACTCATGGCTTGCGTGAATGGCCCACTGTAATAAGCGAGATGCTCAAGTTTTTCAAACTCCATTGGTAAATCACAAATATCACTCGGAATTTTGAGGCATCTGAGTTCTTTAAATGGCTTATAACATTTCTTCCTGAATGTTATTTGCGATCCATCTTTATAAGATAGCACTCTTAAGGAATTGCTCATACACTTAAGATGATCATCATTAATTTCGATTGGAGGCTGCTCATGTTTTCTACGAAAAAAAATGCCTTTTAAATTTTTGAGCTTCTGCACCAAAGTAAACCATATATATCATTATGTTTGTAAATAACAAATGTATTTTAATAATATGAACAACAATATTGTAAGTATGACATACCTCTTCATCTTTCAAACAATCCAATAAAGCTTGAGGGTCTGTGATTCTGCTCTGCTCTGACATCTTTTTTCCTCTTGCTTCAACTATGTCATGAATAGTCATATAATAATAATTATTATCATTATAATAATAATTATCATTATTATAATAACACTTATCTCTCTTGATGAATGACGCCTCTTCTAGGGCTCTAAATTCCTCCTTTCCTATTGAATCCATTTCAGGCAGACATCCATTTGGAGCAATATAAAAGAAAGATGTGATATCTAGAAAGGCCTCTTTCACAGGTTGTAATAATCTGTGGTATACAAAATCAACCATACACTCACTTATATCTTGCACCTCCTCCCCTACTTTAAGCAACTCTAATACCATAATATTTGTATTTTTAGTACTTATAGCGAGTTGAGCACCAGCTAATTCCAGCAGAAGCGGAACGCCACCACACAGCTTGAGGAGGTCCTGTATGTGCTTTTCATCATTGTGATCCGTGGCTCTTTCCAACAAAATCTTTCTGGCCTCTGCCTCTGGAAGGGGATTCACAAGATATTGTTGGCGCTGAAAATTCTGGTAGAAAAGCATGTTCGTTTCCTGAAGATTTCGAGTAGTGACTAGTACTCTGCTTCTTGGTGGAAGGCAATTGCCCAAGTCTACAGGTAGAAGTAGTTTGCGATCTGTACTTTTGAGACCGTTGTCAATGTACAGAAATACAGGCTGATTAGGATTCTTTTTCAAAACCCACCAGATCATTTGCCGACCATGATCACAGTCTGTCAGTTTCACATTCTCCTTGAACAATTTTTCTAAAATCAGCTCCTGGAGGACTTTAATATCATTCTTGGTACAGTGTTGATCCATGTGAATTCTGCATTTCTTGTAAGTTTTGTCATCAATGTGGTCATATATGGCATCAGCAAGAGTCGTTTTCCCGATCCCTCCGAAACCATAGACAATCACAAGTTGAGCCGATGAATGTTGTGCATTCAAATCAAGAAGCTGAATTACCGTTTCTTGTGCACTCTCAATTCCAACTGTAAAGTTTGTGGAAAACTCAATCAAAATTTGTGGCAAAATTCAAGACATAACAGGAAAAGTGTTTGAAATCGAAAGGCATCTTACCTGCCGGTTTGTATGCAGCCTTTAACTGCGAAGGAATCTTTGGTATTGTATTATGTATGTTAATTACAGTCGACAATGTGAGGTCATTATACAAGCGGTCTGTTTTGGCCTGAAAACCTTTTAGACCATCGGCATTGACTGAAGCAGTCAGAAACCTTTACACAATTCAAATATTCAATCTTAATTAAATATGTTGATTACATAAAACCCGAAAACTAAAAAACAAATTGATTCCAGATAAAAGCAAAGATATTTCGGCCTTACTTCCATTCATATTTAAGAACAAAAACTTTTTCAGCTTGTTGCTGTCATCTAGGTCTGGTTCTAATTAAAATCCATATTTGTTTAAAACGCCTTAAAATTATTACTACTTCTTACCATTTCAACTCAAACAGAATTGATTATCATTTTTCTTAATTACATATATAAATCTGCTCAAATAATTTAACTCACTTAACAAATTTGCCGGCGGCAAGCTGGGACGCGCACATGACGCATCCTTCAACAATGCACTTGACTGCCTCGTTTAGTTTCTCCTTCTGCTCTGCCATTTGCTCATTCAACTTAAGAATCTGCTTCCCAAGATTAACCAAAACTTTCAAAATTTCAAGGCACTCTCTCTGGTTGTTAGACATCTCATTATATCTGGCCAATACAAATCCGACAACAGAAAGTGCTGCCCCCGCCCAATGAATTTGTGCAGCACCTTTGAGCAGATTTATAACAACCTTCTCAATCTCTGCACTTGCGCCATCCTTAGAATCATTCTGTATGGAAATTTTCCATGAGGATGTAAGTAATCTATGACAATTGAGATCCATTTAATATAATTTCCCAAATGTTTATTGTTACAGCCTACAGGCACCTTGTGAGAATTTCAAGAATTCTTGAAGAGTTGCAAATAATAGAATTGCATGAATTGAATATAAAAAATAAATTCTAAATAATTACATTGATTATTTTCTTGATAATTGCTTAAGAATGAGTACAATATATAAAGTATGAGAAGAGCCTTCTAGAATGGCAACTGTCAACTAGAAAATAGGCATGCAACTCCATGCAAGATTACACAACTAAACAATTATTATCGTAAATATCTAACAATAGAGAGATCATGAGTTGTGTAATAGTACAAGTTGTTAACTGCAATTGCATGTTGGAAACTGCAGTCTTATATTGTTAATTGCAACAGTTGCACGTTGGAAACAACAGCCTTGTATTGTTAACTGTAGTCTGTGTTAACACCTCCCTTGATTCTACAACTAGCAAACTTATCTAGTACACTAACACACCCAAATTCCCAATTATTTCCATATAGAAATGTTATCACAAATTGATTTTATAAGTTCCTAAATGGAAACTTTACCTTTTGAGGAATTTTGCTAATGTGTTTATCTACTAGCTCCAGGATTGTTTGGCCATCCTGGATATATGAACTTGCTGCTGAACTAGATTCTTCTTCATTCTTCTCTCCTGACTGTATTTGACAACAAACAGTACATTTACACTCAATAAAGACTGACAAGAATAGATTAGGGAAGCAAATATAGATGACTAAAATTATTGGGAAGTAAATTGCAGATGACTAAAATTGCAGGGAAGAAAAAGCTATGTTAAAATATAAAAATGCAGAAATTCCTATTATAGGAAACATATGCGTAGATAAACTACCGCTCTCTTCAATAGCTCATCAATAAACTGAATCAGATTGTGAAGCTGACTTATATCGCTGAATTTATGTAGATAACTCTGCAAATCAACATTAGTCGCAGTGGAAGGTCCAGCATTGACTGGCTGTTGAGAAGGTTGTGAAGATGATGAAGGGGTAAAAGGCCTAGCATTGGTTGGTTGTGGAAAAGGTTGAGAAGATATTAAAGGGGTCGAAGGCCCAGATTGTTGAGAAGGTTGTGTGGAATGCACAACAATGGTTACTTCCTGAGCAGATGAGAAGCAACAGCATGAAGGAAAACAAAACTTGCCCATTACTAACAGTGACGAAATAATACAGAGAGGAAAGAAAATTAAAAGTTGCAGCTGCTTCTTTCTCTAGACACAATATCCCTCAATGGGCTCGTCTGGCTTTTATCTTTGTAATTTATGTTCATTCGAGGCATTTTTCCACAAAATGTCAATGTAGGTCATCGATGAAAATAATGGAATTACATCACAGTTGTTTCCACAATGTAGGAAAGAGTTGGGAAGTTTCACAAGTGAAAAAAAAAGCAGGCTGGAGAGCTGTTTGCAAGTTCAAAAAGAGCTGGAAAGTTTCCATGAAATGGCCCATGAAGGACGATAAATGCTGGCATTTTTCCACAAAATGTCAGTGTGGGCCATCGCTGAAAAAGATGGAATTACACCACAGTTGTGGAAATCGCTGAAAAAGATGGAATTACACCACAGTTGTTTCCACAATGTACGAAAGAGTTAGGAAGTTTCACAAGTCAAACAAGCAGTCTGGAAAGCTGTTTGTAATGGCTCATGAAGGACAATAATGCTGGCATTTTTCCACAAAATGTCAATGTAGGCCATCACTGAAAAATGGAATTACACCACAGTTATTTCCACAATGTAGAAAAGAGCTGAAAAGTTTCGCAAATCAAAAACAGCAGCCTGAAAAGCTGCTTGCAAGTTCAAAAAGAGCCGGGAAGTTTCCATGAAATGGCCCATAAAGAACGATAAAGGCTGGATTTTTATCACGAAATATCAGTGTGGGCCATTACTGTAAAAGATGGAATTGCACCACAGCTGTTTAAAAAAGGTGCTGGAATGAGCTCAGAAGTTTCGCAGGACAATAATGGCAGCCTGTAAAGATGTTTGCGAGTTCAAAATATCTATCATGTGTGGCTCAAATTAACAGACAAGGAAAAGGAAGAACGACAAAGGCTGGCCCATTCATTGCTGGCCATTTGTAAAATACCTATTTATTGGCTTTCTAAGACATTGGATACATATGGCTTTTAAGTCAATAAAGTATCTTGACTTAGAGATATGCTTTATTTGGCCACAAGGAAATAGTAAATATTCATAGCTTAAACATGAATCTAATATATTTTGATAAAAAAAAATTCCCAATCAAATATGGCTACCATTTGTTAGCTTAATGTAAGATGGCAATAATTTATTTCTCATCAGTAGAGCATATCAAGTTGGTGGAGCGACCATTCTACATGAGCACAAGACCAATGCTATTTCTACAAACATCACTTTCAATAAAAAAATGGTTTAAAAAAAATAGGACACAATTACTTCACAAAATATTTTAAACTATGGTGATATATTTTGATACATGTTTTTTCCCAATCAAATATGGCTACCATTTGTTAGCTTAATGTAAGATGGCAATAATTTATTTCTCATCAGTGGAGCATACCAAATTGGCGGGGTGACCATCCTACATGAGCACAAGACCAATGCTATTTCTACAAACACCACTTTTAATAAAAAATAGTTTTAAAAAATTAGGAATGGAAATAATAGGTGTTGTACAAATTATATAATTTTGAGTACTTCAAAGGAATATTTTTTAGAAGATCCAAGGAGAAGGAATCCTTTTTCATAAAATAAAGCAATGCAGTAGCATTTTTACCAGTCTTTTACAGATTTTTGATAATAGCCCATGGGACGCAAAAAATCCATGGAGGCTTATGAGTGTCTTGGGTATGGGACAAGTTTACATTGCATGGATTATTTTAGGATCAACAAAAACACTTGATAAGGAGACAATATGCCCAATGTACTCCATTTTATTTTGACCAAAGGGATACTTAGAGCACTTAACACATAACTAATTATTTGTAAGAATATGTAATGCTAATTCAAGGTGTTGCAAATGTTATGCCTATGTTCTAATATATATCAAAATGTCATAAATAAAACCAAAATAATTTTTTGGACGAAGGGATGGAAGAATATTTTCATCAATCCTTGAAAGGTTGATAGATTAGTGAGTTCAAATGGCATGAACAAAAATTCATAGTCGTCATCATGAGTGTAGAATGGTGTATTCAACATATCTTCTTTATTGAGGTGAATCTAATTATAGCTAGAATGTAGATTTGATATGGATAAAAATTGGGTGTTGTGAAGCTTGTGAAGTAACTCTTCAATCATTAGAATGGAAAAAAATTATCCTTGTTGGTAAGTTTGTTCAATTCATGAAAGTTAATGTAAAGTTTCCAAGACCCATCTTTTATTCCAACCAACATATAGGTGAAGCATGTGGGCTAGTGTTGGGATGAATGACTCCTACTTTAAGGAGTTAATTTTTTAATGGAAACCTATAAGGAATTATTTTAGGAGGTGCACTATTAGGAAGGAGTTAAACATGACAGTCTTCTAGATGTTGAGGTGGTAACCCAATAGGATTGGAAAACACCACTGCATATTTGTCAAAAAAAAATTCAAATTTTTAGGAGGGTAATAATCAAAACGAGGGTTAAACTAAACAGAGTAGACTTAAGTAGTGATCCCTTAAGATGATTGTTTTAAAAATATTCTCCATCTGATGTGAGCCAATATGATTGATGGACCTAGGGGTAAGAACCTTCAAAGTGTAAGTTTCTACCCATTATTAGAGAATTACATCCAAACCTTAGAAAAATCCCATAAGACTAGGCCAAGGGCAATTGAGGTTATTGTCCCCAATAGAAATATAAATACTTTGGCATTTCCCTTTAAAAGGAAAATTTCTCCCATTGGTTATTATAAATATAAAGCTAGAGAGCATGGGTACACAAATAAATCAACCTATTTGGAAAGACATGAATCAATGAAATTATGCATGTTACTAGAATTAATGAGAATAATAAGGATAATCTTCTTGAAATACCCTTTGAATTTCATATTTTGATGAGTGGTGACCCTTGCTAGGGCATGAACATTTTTTTGGATGGTCATCTACAAGGGATAAATCAATGGTAGGCAATTCTCCTTCTTTGTGGGTTTTGGGAACATCTTCCCACTCTTAAACATTTAGTGGAAACTCAAAATCAAGGAGATATAGCTTTTATTGCAGACATTAGTGGTCCCTTGTGAAATTTTTGTCATAGTTATAGTAGAGTCCCAGGTGATCCCACAATAGTGGTTTACAATTTTTGGCCAAATTGGACACTAGAATAATTTTTTCTAACTAAATCTTCACTTTCGGGCACCTATAGTAGCTAAACCGTGAGGAATTTGAAGATGATGCAAACTAGAGTTTCGTGAAATTTTTTCTATAGATTCTAAATATATTTTTTTCAAAATTTTTGGAACCAAATTGCACTTTTTTTTCCATCTCCCTTGAAATCAGAAAACAACATTTTTAAAAAGTGAAGCTCACCGGCATAACTTTTTTCCATGAAGGATAAAATTCTAATTCTTTAGAATTTAGATTTGTAACCTTGATATCTAGTGCTTCCACTTGTTTAGATAGTTTTTATTGAATATTTTTTCTTTAATCAAGTTTTGAAGTCAAACCAATTATAATTCAGACATTATAACGCATAACTTTTTTGTATGTATCGAAATTCATTTTTTTTTTTTTGTTGGATCAAGGACTTCAATATCTGATGCACTCATATTTTTAAATTTTCTTTTGATAATATTCTATTTTTCCACATGTAGCTTGATTTTGTGAAAAACCTACATTCACAAGAAATAAAAAATAAATATAATAATCAAATTTAATTTAATTAAAATTATACTTTTTTGGAAGCTTATAATGAGGAATACATAATTAAAAATAAATAAAATTTAAATGAATTCATTTGATCCCCCAAAAGGTAAATCAAAAGTGGTTTTTTATCAGCATTTTGATGTGTAAAGGAGACTCTGTTATAGGTATGCTTTAAAACTAGCGGGGTTCTATCCAAGGGGGTTTGGTCTAAGGTGGTTTGATTAAACCCTATTCAATCGGAATCCTTTAAATAAAAATTTTCAAGGCTTAAATCATTATATTTTCTAAAAATATGTGATTTCAGCAAAAATCAGAATCTCCCAGAAAGTGTAAACCACTATTGTGGTAGCACCCTCCCTTTTCATAATGAGCTTTCATAAATAATCCTTAGTAATGTATTTGATGGGAGTGGTCTTTGAAGGTTTTAGTAGAACATGACATGTTGATGTAGTAATCTTGAAGGGTGCTTAAGTGGGGAAATGATTATAAGTCATGAGCTTATCCTCTACTAGATTTTATAAACTCAAAGATTCCTTCATTTCCTTTCATTTGAAAATTTATGCCTTAGAGTGGAATAGATCCTTAAGCTCATTGATGAAGCAACTTGTAAAAAAGAGTTATATAAAGCTTGAGGATGATTGGAAAGACACTCAAATCTAGTTTGATATTCTTGAAATTTTGTGCAAATCTATCAAAGATTGGAGATATCATCATTATAATCTTCATAGGAACTAGGGAGAAATTGAACCAACATATATATGATAAAATTTTCCCTATTGGACTCATCATTAGGTTTGAGATACCATTGATACCATTAGACAACTAATTTTTCTGAATTGAATGATGTAATAGGAACTTGATTCACCAAATAAGTATTATGTAGATTAATGTATTGTTCAACTTAATAAAGTGAGCTGGTTAGATTATGTCATCAAATCTAGGGAAGTCTATTTGTAGGCCACATACTAAAAATCCAAAGTAATTGTCACTCTCAAATGGCCACTCGTTATTGATTTATTTGTTGATAGTTACATTATGGTCATTAAGACCATGTATTGATTGTTTGAATTGAAATATTTGAGTTTCCAATTCTATGAAATTTTGGTCCATGTTGTGAGTTTCATAGTGGGTAGACACAACTATGAGGAGGGAGAGATGCCAAAAATAGTTTATAAAAATATGTCTCAAAATGATCAGCATAGTGAGATGATTATAGCAAGACAATCAACTAGAACTGCAATTTTCTACTTTTTAGAAAAAAAATTAAGACCTTTTTTTATTTATTTCGCTTTTTTAAAATTTTAAACTATTTTTCTCTACAATGCCCAATTCAACATACACAATCCTTATTCTAATTTTCCTATTCAGTACTCACTACATATATTTATGTTATTTCAAAAAAACAAGAAAAAGATAGAGCTTTTCTAATTTATTATTTTTACAACTCAAAAAAATTCTTTTGATGTTGTTTGTAGAAACTCCAAAAATGTGCTTCTATACTTGGTTTTTTCCTCTATTGTTTCTAAAAAGAATTTTATACTTCATTGTTTCCTCTATTATTTATAAAAAGTGCTCCTTCTAGAGTGTTGAATCTTGAAAAGTTACTTTCTATAATTGATAGTCATCAATGTTAGTTGCTATGATATTCAAAATATGTTAGGATGGATAGGGAAATGGAGGAAATAAGTATGGACACTACAATGAGTTTCTAACTATATGAGCCTACAAGTATACAGATCCTTGTGAATATAGTATGGTGCAACTTCTTAGGCAACCATTGATCGGTACATCATAATTGTTATCTTTCCAATGGGGTATCAGCTCAAAGTTGTGTCACACTTTCAACCAACTTATCAACACTTGAGTGAATTTAAGTATTTTTAACTAAAAATTAATTTTGGTCAAGCACATGATCTTGTGAGATTCATTCTAGCTAAGTTATATATGTCCACAACTTTTCCAACTAAAATTGTCAACTAAATACATATTTAGCACCACTTTGAGTCCAATTTAAGAAAAAAAAAAATTATTTGAAAACTTGATGTTTGAACAACTGCTATTGGTGGATTTTATTTTTTTTGAAAATATAAAAATACCCTTTTGTAGATCCATAAGTTTAGTTTTCAAAACTGTATATATATTTTAATAGTTTATTTATTATTAATATTTTCCTTTTTTTTTAACTAAATGTAGGTTATCAACACAAAGCATTAGGTTGATTAACATGTCAAGGAAAAATAGTAAAACTTATTAAAAAAATTGAAAAAAGTACGATGCCCTAGACACAAGAATCTATGTCAAGATGGTATAATTGTTTTCTATTTTAGATAAATAATTAATATGAAAGTTGGCGTCGACTAGAAACAACTAAGTTTTAATATGCACACATTTTAATATTTAGTTAAAAATGTATATTTACTAAAATTGGAACAAAGTATACCTATGCCCTAAAGTTTCAAATTATAAATACATAGAAAAAAATGAAGGAAAAAAAAATTACTATATAAATATTGACGTCTCATGTAACTTCAATTTTCAACATTTTATCAACAACTAAATTAGAGTGTTAATTTATAAAAAACTATATTCAAATAATTTTTTAATTTTTTCAAAAAAGGACAAACACAAAATATATTAAAAAATATATATTTTATTAGTTTACATCATTTCAAAATTCAAAACATATATATCAGTTTTTAGTGATTCAATTTTAAAAGTTGAATTAGTGTTGGCTATTTCCTTTATAAAAGTGTGACACAACTTTGTGCTTTTACCCAATGGCTTCCTATGACAAAGACTCAAAAAATATTAAGGTATTTAAATTCAATATACTTGAGTCTTTGTTGAAGCACAAGGTCATATACAAAGACTATCTAATGGCATGGATTTGGAGGGAACCCTTCTACCCTTCATTGAAACCTATATGGGGAATTTAGTTTAGCCCATAATAATGACTATTTGTGCTTATTTTAAAACCCTTGGTATAGGGTTTATAGTCTAAAATTTTAAAATATCTACTAACAATTAAAAAGGGTAGCTTTTTTAAAAACCTCAACACTATTACTTTTGTAACCACTTTTTATTCAATAAGATTCAAAAAGTGCAAGGTGAGAGAATACAATGGACAATTGTATAAGGCTTGATATGGAAAATAATTATAATAGAACTTGGCATCAATGAAAAGTCCTCTGATACTAAATGTGAGGAATCTCCAACAACATATTATCCAAAATACCATATACTAAAAATACTATGTTAAAATGGAAACACTAAAATATTTTTGTATTAATTAATAGAATCATTATAGAATATCAATGCCCTCTATTGAACACACAAAAGTACTAAGGGGGGGTGAATTAGTACTTAATCAAATTCTTTACATCCACCAACAATTAATCAAATGAAAACCATGACAAGGAGAAGAACACATATGCATGCAACCATAACACTAGATTTACATGGAAAACCCTACAAGAGAAAAACCACGATGAGAAAGTTGCTTGGATCTACTATCCAAATCCAACCTCACAAATGAAAATAGGATTTACACTAAGTTTTATGGTCTACAACACAAAGGAAGATGCAACTCCCTCAAGCTCTATAGCATTTACAATCATGAATGAGGCAACAATCTCTATACATAGATATTAGTCTGATTTTGATATTTCTTGTAAAAAAGAAAACTATTACAAATTTATGTTGATCTTTTAAACTCTACAATACTATCGTGTTTCTGCACAATCACTCCCTCAATATTCACAACATTAAAACCTTTACTCTGTCATCACAATTAACACATTATCTCAGTAGCAATATCATTGTTGAGCTATTATGCCTAAACTGATCATCTCCACACTTCATTATCAAAATAGTATGTAGATTTATTATTTGCACATTATTCCTTTTAAACATTCACCATACACAAACACACACCCTTTCAATGATCTTGATCCTTTATTTATATCCTCTGTAAGCTTCAAAAAAATTCTCATTTGTTAGCCAAGATAAAACATATAACATGAGACGTGCATTGGCCATAACAAGTCAGCTCCAAACAATGTATGCAATAAGAGGAAATCACATGTGATTCAAACCAAGAGATAGTCAAGACCTATTTTTTCATAGAACACATTTTCACACTGGCACATGCTTCCAAACACCTAGTGTAAGCATATCTCAACATGTCAAGTCAGCTCAAAAAACATATAACCTTCCATGCATCAGCTTTAGACCAAAGGAAATACCAAAGAAACCAAACAACATTATGTGGATCACTCTATGATTATTATATGGCATGTAAAACATTTCTCTACACTCCATTTATCATTTCAAAATATTTCATGCGGTGCAAAGACTTAATACCCAAAATATCAATTCCAGGCTTACTGCAATACAAGAGAAGATCAAATACCAACTTATAGTTCTCACAAAGAATGCTATGAGCCTTAAATATGATTCTCATAACTTCTTTTCTCACTTTTAGATAATTACTTTCTAGTGCAAGTGATTAGATCACCAACAGACTAACCTCCCAAGTTATCAGAACATAGACAACATATTATCACATACAGAATCATCGGTAGTGAACCAAACCATATGAAAATTGAACTAAGTAGGCACGCTATCTACATGAATATAAATTCAAAACAAAAATTCCAACTAAGATGATGCGATGAAGTGAAGATACTTTCTGTCATATCTTAGGCAACCACTCATGGGAACTTGACTTGTTCTTATTTTGTAACTCTAGAAAGCTTTACGATAACACAACTTTTATGCATTGAAACTTGTAATGTGCATACCTCATAGCAGTATGAAACTATCCTCCAAACTGCAAGGTCACACCTTCATAAACAGAGAAATATAGAGCATGTAACTGGGCTTTTGTAGTGCAATTCTTTGTGCCTTTGACATAGAATTCCAGACAAATGATTTCAGGTATGGGTCCTTAATCATTTGTCTAGAAATTGAAGTAGTTGTGAAGCAATCACAAGATGAATCTATTTTTTTTGTGCTAGAAACTCCTTGATGGAGTCAATAGGAGAGAAAGATTAAAAGGCCCTTGAATTATCTTATGCACTTTCTCTGGAAATTGGTGTACCTTGATTGTAATGTTGATACTATGATCATGTTATTCAAAGGAGGACTATTTTGCACACCATTATGATTAGGAGAAACATTTTCTTTATTTTGTGTGACTTTCTCTTCTACCTCCTCTTGTGGAATCTGTTGATTAGTGTTGTACAAAGGAGATGCAACAAAATGAGGAGGATACATACATGGTTGCTCCACATTCTCAACTTCTTTTACTTCTTCAAGGATTTTTTTTACTACTTCAATCTCCTTTTGAATCTTATCTTTGTCCTCCTTTTCCATGCTCATAAGGATATTTACCCTATGCTTGTCCTTATCTCTCGAGCTTTCTTTTGAGATATTTTATCTTTCTCTTCTTGAGAGGCAGAGGATCTAGCTTTGTCAAGAGCTTGTTGTCTCAGCTCTTCATCTATTTCTATGGCCTTTTCTCTTTTCTACCTCAAATCTTGAGCAAGACTTTCTATAACCTTTTCAATGATGTCACTAAGAGGCACATTGCATTTGATGATCATCATGTGCATGATTATTGCCTTCTCAACAGTCTTTTGATCTACAATCTGAGGCATATCCAGATGAAACTTTGTTGTTTCCTATAACATCCCATGAATCATAATCCCATTGAATATTTCCTCTAATTGGAGAGGCTTATGTAGAGGTACCACCAAAGAATTTTGTTTAGTATTCTTTTCTTTCCTCTTAAGCTTAGAGGTACCTTCTTCTGCTTCTCCTTTCTCTTCAATTTTTTTTTCTGAGTCTTCTTCCTTTTTGAATGTTGCTTAGGCCTTGCATGCTTCTTCTCTATTGTTTCCATATGAGCCAAGGTTTCTAAAGCATCTTTTCTTCTAGTAGAAGTAAACTGAGTAGATGATGTGGGTTGCAGAGCATTAGTAGTTGTAGAGACTAATTTGCCAAACCTTATAGGTATTTGCTAGGATAGTTTCTTTAAAGCCAGACATAATGTCTTGAGGATCCTTGGTGGTAGTTTGGGGTGCCTTCTTGGTCAACTATGGAATTCCCAATTTTTGAAAAAGAAAATCTATCCTCTTTTCATGTGAGTCATCCACCTTTTTCTAGATTATTTTGTCCATGATTTCCCTATATGTTCCAAATATTTCTACAAATGGATCCTTAGGCTTCTTCAACAAGTTTTCAACATAAGCCTTAATCTCTAAAGGTGAGACCTCATATGGAAACTTTAGAATCCAAGAAGTTCTTGGTTCCACAACTTATATATAACAATAGTCCTTATCAACAAGAAATGAAAATTCATCCTTATATTTTCTCATTAATTAATCATAGGGAATTATCTCCCTATCTTGCATTTATGCTTGCAGATTCTTAAAGAACCCCCAATACGTGGTATTGCAAGCTTTTCTATCTCCAAAACCCCTCATGTGAAATTTGAATTGGGCAGCAACCAAAATGTGTTGTTGCCATACTTTTCCCTTAAACCTAGGTAATTCATTTAGGAAATAGAATGGTAGAAAAATGATTAAGGACCCATACCTGAAATTGTAGCTACTCTCCTTGGTTCTCTTGAGATTGTCAAATAATTTTTCCCTCATCAACTCACATAGATCAAAATATTTTCCTTCTTTAACCATTTGGTAAGCAGTGTGAATTGTGGTACCAGTTGAAGACTCCTCTCTATTTGTGTAATAAAATTTATAGGAAATTCCCATAGAAGCATATCAGACCCTTGGATATGTTATGACATTTACACTTAAGGTCCTTTTGTCAAACTTTTCTCCAATCAATTCTATAACCCTTTCATTTTTTATAGCTTTCATCATTGAAAATGATTCGGTAGAACGTAAATTAGTAACAACCCTAATTGCATCCTTTGTTATCATGTAGGGTTTATCCAAGTAGATGAATTTATCATGGATCTAGCTCAAGATAATTATTACCCATTCATGATTGTAATAAAATTTAGGAAATTCCTTCCACATCTAACCCTTTTGCCACCACATTTGCAAACTCTGGTTTGTATCTGATACATCCAGTAGGGTTTTTCATAGTTCTTCAAACTTCATATGATCAATTTCATTGATGATGGCCCATGAATGTAGATACTCACATCTTTTGTGTATACCACATTTGTAGGTACCTTGGAGAAAGCATTGTCCTTATCCATCTTCATTGCTTTGAATGAATATTTCTTGTACTTTGGCCTTGGTTTCTCATTAACATCAACCAATTGAGGAGTCACCATTATAATTCCTTTTAAAATTTAGAAACTAGGGTTTTATGAGAAATTTTGAAGAATACCTTTGTTTTCAATCATTAGGGATTCACCTTTAGCCCAATTCTTCTCAAATTCACAAGATATTTTGAATGCATTTTTCTCTTCGAGATGCAAATGCTTTGGTTTCAAATGAGCTTAGATTGTGCAAATGAAGCATAAGTAACTTGTAAGGAAGCTATAGTATCAAAACAACTTCCTACACTAATCTTGAGAGGAGGATAATGCAAAACTTTATAGATATTTTCAATATTTATAGAAACTTAATGATGTAGCCAAAGAACACATTCAATAAAATTGAATCATTACTAAATAAAGAAAGCCAAAAATTCAAAGATGGATTTGAAATCAGATTTCTTCTATTCTTTAACTTTGTTGCTACAATGAAAAAAACACACTTATATCTAAAAATTGGAAAAAAAAAAAAACAAAAAACCCCAAAATTACCTTTTTTGGCATTTTTCAATAATTGTATGTTTTTTGCCATTTTAGGTAATTTTGCATACATATCCCTTTGAACCTAGATTTTTTCCTAAAAAATTCCTAAAACTAAGGTGACATGAATTGTCAACTTACATTCAAAATTGGAAACATGATTTCCAAGTTATTAAAGAAAACAATTTTCTAAAAACACAAAAAGCTAATTTTGAGGGCCTAGATGAAATAATTTAGCCCCGAAAAAATGTTGAGATGGCCCCCAACCCAATTGGACTTGGTTGGAAACCCTATCAACATCTCATAATGAAGCCGCTTATAAAATTTCAACCCAAATGGACATCTGAATCAAAAGTTATGATCATCGAAAGTCCCTACATCATTCTCCTCTGGTTGAAAAGAACATAGCTCCTACAAGTTGTCTTCAAACTATTGCCATTTTCCTTGATCAAAATTCTTCACTTCCCACTCTAAAATCCATGTGTTATCTATTGTTGGTAATCCATCCCACTGTACCAAATACCTGTTGTATTAACCTTGTCGAGTGGATGTAGTTTGCTTATCCAAAATTTGTGCAATCTTTTCCTTCTTCTTATGTGGAATTTGATGGTGCCAAGCCACTTCTTGTCCATTGTATTCATTATGATCCTCTCCATGGAATGCATATAAATCAGAAACATTAAACACAAGAGAAATATCTAAATTTTTTGATAAATTGACCTCATGGGCATTATCATTGATCTTCTTTGTAATTTCGCAAGGACCAATTTACCTGTACTTCAACTTGTGATATGTTCTTGTAGGAAATCTCTCTCTTCTCAAATATACCATCACTAAGTCACCTTCATTGAATACCTAATGTCACCTACTAGCATCCACATTAGTCTTATACTTCTCATTATTTTCCTACAACTTTTGTCTCACATCTTGCTCCAATTGTTGAATTTGTTTTGCAAATGCTTCCCCATCATCATTGAATCTATCTTTCATAGGTAGCTATACCAAATCTAGAACACCCTTAGGATTCTTACCATACACAATATGGAAAGGTGATTTACCTATTGATCTATTTACAAAACTTTTATAGGAAAATTATGCCTAGGGTAAGGCCAAGTCCCATTATTTGGAATTCTCTCCAACAATGCACCTTAATAAATTTCCCAAACTCTGATTGACTACCTCTGTTTTCCCATCCATTTGAGGATGATAGGAACTGCTAAACTGTAACTTGGTCCCAATCTTCTTCCATAAATTTCTCCAAAAATGACTTAAAAATTTGGTATCCCTATTAGATGTAATAGTCTTTGGAACACCATGTAATTGAACAACTTTTGAAAAAAATAGTTTTGCTACCCTTGTTGCATCATTAGTTTTCTTATAGTAAATGAAATGAACCATATTTGAGAATCTATCAACAAATACAAAAATGGAATCATTACCTCGTTGGGTGTGTGGAAGCCCCAACATAAAGTCCATGCTCAAATTTGTCCATGGTTCAGTGGGTACTGGTAATGGCATACAACCATGTATTATGTGAATGTCCTTTAGCCACTTGATAGATTCTGCACCTTGTTAAAAACTTAGTGATGTCCTTCTTCATCTTTGGCCAGTAGTATTTGTCTTCTACTAGGGCTATTATCTTATCCTTTCCAAAATGTCTAGCCAATCCACTATTGTGCAATTCTCTTATAATATGTTCTCTCATTGAGCCAGCTAGTATGCATAATTGTTTCCCTTTAAAGAGATAACCATCCTACATAAAATATTCACCCTTGATGTGATCCAAGTTACTAGATATTGGAGCTTTCAACTATTCTAAAATCTCCCAAAAATAATCATCAGATTCATACAATTTTTTTATGGCATCAAACCCAATTACTTCAATTTCCATTGTGGTCAATAGTACAACATGCCTACTCAACTCATTTGTAGTTCCTGATTATGTTTTCCATACTTATGCTTCAAAATAAAAGTGTAGGTCTGTAAGAAAGAGACCCATTTGGCATGCCTACTATTCAAATTTTTATGTGTGTTTAGGTATCTCAATGCAATATGGTCTTTAAACAACACAAATCTTAGGGAACTAGATAATGCTTCCAATGTCTCAATGCTTGAATGTAATGTCCCCTTTTTCATAGCCATGAAAGTGTGATTTCTTAGCCTTTATTCTTCGAAGGCTAAGTGGAGAAATAAGGGAGAAATTAATTAAGTTAATTATTTATTAATTCATCAAATAAATTTAAAATGAAAAGGTGACTTTATACTTAATTAATTTAATTAAAGTGACTAAATAAATTAATATTTCATATTTAGTCACTAAAATAAAATTAAAAGAATAAAGTGGAAGCTCCTAGATGGCCACCCTAGAAATGGTGAGGAAAGTATAAGTAGAGAGGGTTAGCCATTGTTTGAACATCCAGGTTATTTGATATTTGATTTTTGGTATGCTTGCTGGGAGAAGCCTTGAGTTTCTGTAGTCAACGTTGGAGGACTTTGGAAATGAATAATCCCATTGATTTTGCATAACTAAGGTAGCGAAACTATCTACTAAAGGGTTGTAGCTATTGGAGGTATTTTAGTCATCTTGCCATTTCAAAATTTGTGTCCAAGGGCCAATTTTGTGGAGTTTGATTAAGGGGTTGTTTGAAGATTATTTTCAGTTTGAGAACCTCAACGATTTGTCCTCCAAGGATGATTTACAATTTATAAATTTTGATAAATACTTTCAGTCATCACGGTGGTTAGCTGAGAACCACGATTTTGCTTATAGTTGGTATTTTTTGGCATCAATTTTCTCATGTGGCTGGAGTGCTTCACTTCACAAAATTTGGAGATGATTTTAGATGCAATTTGGAGATGTTAGAAGGTTGAGAATAATTAATATTAATCTTGCAAGCTAGAAACAAGGGCGGTTTCAAGAGAGGTTTGATTTGGGTTGAAGTTAAGATCATTTTGATTGATGATTTTTGCCACAACATTTTCTATCAAAGGTGCTTCTTGTAGTCAAGTTCCTCTACATTGTTTGCATCATTCATAGCATTTAGAATATTATTCATTGCTGTTGTAGGTGATCGTTTATAACATATTGAAATTGTATTTGAGTATCATTGTGAAGCCAAGAGTCTTGGCTAATCTTTATCAACATTGTATTATAAATTGCATTCAATAAAGGAGGGATAAGTTGCATGCAAATTGTTTGATGTAATGCTTATATTGATTGAGCTCTAGATTATTGTATGAGTATGCATACCAAGTGTTTGTAAAAATGTCAATTGGCTGCAGGAGTACATTATTCATGTAGAGTTCATGTATTTGCATCCAAAAATCCAAAAAGAGATTGCATTTGCATCTAGTTCATTGCTTAGACTTTGTAGTATTAAATTGCAAGCCTTTAAACTACATTGGAAACCAATTGAAGCAAGCAAACAAACTGAAAACACAGATACAACAAGTTAAAGTGTTGTATGAGAAGTGTTTGACAATATTCCTTAAGGCCTTAATTAACAAATTAGGGTTAGATATTGCAAGGAATATTATGGTGGTTTCAAAGTGTGAGCATTGCCATTTTTTTATCCTTCTCCTTTAGGTGAAAAGCCCTAAAGTGCTAGCGGGCTCTTAGCAACCAAGATCTTTGTTTCACATTTTAGTGAACCTAATGTTATTCCTAAAAGGAAAATTCACCAAGGGATACTACAGTGGTAGTAGAGCCAAGATTTTGTTGTCCTGTGTGTTCAGTTGTCAGATGTGTGATAGAGAAAACAAACAATACATCAAAAGTCAAGCAAGAAATAAGTAATTTTAGTTTCCACCAACTCCAAAGGCAAATACTTTTTTAAAGGCTTTGAGGCAGTCAGGTAAAGCAGTTGAAGGTATTGGTGAAATATTTGAAAACATGTCAAACAATATTAGGCAGACCATGGATGAAAGGGAAGCTAGAATGGAGAAGAAATTTGATGGAATGATTGATATGTTGTCACGTTTGCTTTCAAGAATGGATCAACAGGCTACTCAAAATTGGCCCCAAAATTGAAACAATCATACAGGAGAAAACAGTGTTGTTAATGGAAATAATGGCAACAATACTGAGGTCAATGGGAGAGATAGAACACCAAACACTAGAGGATCAACCTCTAGACCTCTTTTCCCCACTTTCACTCGAAGGGAGGAACAACCACAAGCTGAAGTTGCAATACCTTTTGTAGATGATGCAAGAAAATATTACATGGAGTATTCTACCTTACCTCCTAACCTTAGAGACCAATGGACATTTGATTAGTTCATAAATAAGAGGAACAGGAGAAATGGTGGAAGAAATGATCACCATCCTCCTACCGTTCCAAGAACTAACTATCAACAAGCTCTTGGAAAGGTGACCTTGGCCCATTTTTATGGGAGTGATAAGTGTACAACCAGGTCATGGGTGCAAAAACTAGATAACTACCTTTCATTGAGACCAATGCCTAGAGAGGATGCTATCAAATTTTCTACACTACACTTGGATGGAGTTTCTCACGAAGGATGGTATCACAGTTTGGTCACTCTTGGCCATAACCTTATTCACACATTTGAGGAATTCACCAACAGGTTGATAGAAAGATTTTATTTTAAGGATCCTAAGGTGAGATTTCGAGAATTGGCACAATTGAAGCAACATGGAACTCTGGAAGCATATTTTGCTAATTTTCAAAGATTATCAGTAATGGTGCCTAACATTATAGAAAGGAGATTGGTAGTCTTATTCACTGAGGGCTTATTGGAACCACTTAGAGGGTGGATAAAGGAATTCGACCCACCAAATTTGTAAGAAGCGATGATAAAGGCAAGGAATATGGAACTTGCAGCTCCACAAAGCAAGTTCTTGACAAAAGGCTCTTCTTCTTACTAGGACAATTCATTTTCCAAGAAGAAGGAAAAATAGAATGAAAAGGGGCTATCAACAACACCCATGGATATGGATACACTTAATTATTTGCGCAAGAAGAATTCGTGCTTCTATTGTAAAGGGCCTTACGATGCAAACCATGATTTCCCTTTGAGACCTAAGGGCAAGGCAAATAGGATAATGTGGGCCTTCTATGAGGATTTTGGATCTGAAAAATCTAACCAACAAAGTGATCATGAGGAATCTAAGGCAGAACATGAGGTAGAAAAGGGAAAGGAAGAAAGTGAAGCATAAGTAAAGCTTCAAGAATCACACCTCACTAGCATTCAACGTGAAGGATCATTCAAGATGCGTAGTGTCTTATCTGGACAAAGAATCATCACTTTTCTTGATATGAGTGCCCAACATAACTTCATTGATGCTAGGTTGGTTGAGAGACGTAGCATTCACACTAAGGAGTTTGAAGGCATAAGGGTTAAGGTTGTTGATGGATACACTCTTAAGTGTGATAGGATGATTTTGAATCTTCCCATGCATTTGAAAAACTTTGAATTCAAGGCAGATTTTTATGTGGTCAACATGGGAGATACTGATATGGTGTTAGGGATGAAGTGGCTTCATGACACAGGTGAATTCACCCTTAATCTTTAGGAGATGGAGATGAGATTTAATGTTGATGGGAAGACTCATGTGCTTAAGGCTATCGGAGATACCGGTTGTAGGATGATATCAATCAGGAGGATGGAAATACTTATGCGACATGATATGGTTGAGTGGGCAACTGAGTGTGTTTTGATGCCAACACAAGGGGAGCAACAAAAACCAATCTACCATCCAAATATTCAGGAGTTGAGGATTAAGCACATGAAGGTATTCAATGACATTCCACCAGGTAAACCTCCAAACAGAGGGATTGAGTTAGAGGAGGGTTCCAAGCCCATAATCATCACACCCTACAGGTACCCTAAGCGGCTTAAGGATGAAATAGAGAAAACCATTAAGGAGTTGCTCGCTATGGGTCACATTAGGCCTAGTAAGTCACCATTTGCTTCATCCATTGTTTTGGTTAAGAAAAAGGATGGTACCTTGTAGATATGCATTGATTATAGGTTGTTGAACAAAAGGAAAATAAAAAAATAGGTATCCTATCCCTAGGATTGATGAGCTAATAGATGAGTTACATGGTGCCTATTACTTTTCAAAAATAGACTTGAGATTAGGGTATCACCATATTCATGTTAGGGAGTAGGATATTGAGAAGACAACATTTTGTTGCCATTGTGGGACCTTTGAGTTTGTGGTTATGCCATTCAGGCTAACCAATGTACCTGCTACTTTTTAGTCCACGATGAATAGGGTCTTCTAATCAAAGTTGAGACAGTTTGTGCTAGTCTTCTTTGATGACATTTTGGTCAACAAAACATGGGAGGAGCATATTTCCCATCTAGATATAGTATTGGGTATTCTTGACAAGGAGTCCTTGTATGCCAAGGAATCCAAATGTGATTTGGGCATGACAGAGTTGTTGTACTTGGGTCATATCATCAATGCAAAGGGTGTGCGTATGGATCCTAACAAGGTTAGGGCTATTATTGAGTGGCCTACACCTAAGAACCTTACACAGTTGAGGGAATTTTTGGGCTTGTGTGGGTTCTATCATAGATTCATTAGTGGATATTCCCTGCATGCTGCACCACTTATAGATCTGACCAAGAAAGGGGCATTTGTTTGGACTTCAAAAGCATAGGATTGTTTTGAGAAGTTCAAGTAGCTAATGACTACTTTCCTAGTTCTTACTTTTCCAGATTTCACTAGACCCTTTGAGCTACAATGTGATGCTTCTAGTGAGGGTTTTGGTGTAGTCCTTATGCAAGACAAGCATTCAATAGATTTTGAGAGTACAAATTTATGAGGTCCAAAGAGGAGCTACAATATCTATTATAAGGAGATGTTGGCCATTATGCATGCATTTTCCAAATTCAGGCAATACCTTGTGGGCAACAATTTTTTTGTTAAGACAGATCATAACAACCTAAGGCATTTCCTTGGACAATGGGATCTCAACAATTTTCAGCATAAGTGGATGAGCAAATTGCAATCATATGAATTTGACATTGCCTATGTCAAGGGGACTCATAATGTAGTTGCTGATACTTTGTCTCGCCGTCCACATTTGATCTCTATGGTGGAGATTTTAGAGGATTGGAGACACTTGATTGTGGCAGATTATTCCAAGGACTCTTGGGCTTCTGGAATTGTTGAGGGGTCGGTTCAGGACAACAAGTATTCAGTTGTAAATGATCTTATCATTTACAAAGGGAGGATCTTTTTGACCCCAGGATCAGAGATGAAGAGCATAGTGATGAAGTCCTTTCATGATACTCCTATGGCAGGGCATCCTGGGTACTTCAAGACTTATAGGTAGATTCGAGAGCGCTTTACTTGGAAAGGGCTCAAGTTAGATGTTCTTTGGTATATTAGGGAGTGTCTTATTTTCTAGTAGAATAAACAAGAGCACACATACCCTGTGGGCTTACTACAACCACTTCCAATTCCTAACAGGAAGTGGGAGCGTTTATCAATGGATTTCATTACAAGCTTTCCAAAATCCTAGGGTAGAGATTGCATTTATGTAGTTGTTGATAGTTTGAAAAAGTATGCACATTTCTTTCCAATAACAACAACATATTCAGCTACACAGGTAGCAGAGCTATTCTTCTATGAGATATTCAGGTTGCATGGATTACCTCAGAGCATTGTTAGTGAGAGGGACAGTCAGATCTTGAGTCATTTTTGGTAGGAGCTCTTCAGACTATGTGGAACTGAGCTCACTCCAAGCACCAGTTACCACCCACAGACAGATGGTCAGACAAAAATTGTTAACAAATGGGTGGAGGGATATCTTAGGAACTACATTGCAGAGCAGCAGAAGGGTTGGGCTAAGTGGATTTACCTTTGTGAGTACTATTATAATACCACTTACGATCTCTTGATTCAAATGACACCATTCATGGCTTTGTATGGTTATGAGGTGCCTATTTTCCTTGACTTACTGTTGAGTGACAAGAGAGTGCCTAGAACTAGGAATCTAGTGCAGGAGAACTAGGATATTATGAGGGCTCTTTGAGAAAGCATACATAAGGAACAAAATCAGTAGAAGCAATATGCAAACCAGAAGAGAGTTGAGCATTCATTCAAGGTAGGGGATATGGTGTATTTGATGTTGTAGCCCTATCGACAACCCACTCTTAAAAATAATGGTGCAAAGAAGCTTAACCCATGCTACTATGGGCCTTTTAGGATCATCAAGAGAGTTGGAGAAGTGGCTTATGAGTTGGAGTTACTGGCAGATAGCAAGGTGTGTAATGTGTTTCATCTGTCACGCCTCAAGAAGGTGTTAGGACATTGTGTTGTTCCTTCCACAGTCTTACCACCCTTGGATGACAAGGGGAACTTTATTCTAGTACTCGAGGCTATCTTGTATGTTAGGGAGAGACAATTGTGGAGATGGGTTATCAAAGAGTATCTGGTTAAATGGAGGGACTTGCTGGTTGAGTATGCTACGTGGGAAAGTGAGGAGATTCTACAACATTCAGAATTGAGATTACTTGGGGACAAGCAATTTTAAGAGGGGTAGACTGTAATTTCCCCTTTTTCGCAGCCATCTAAGTGTGATTTCTTATCCTTTATTCTCTGAAGGCTAAGTGGAGAAATATGGGAGAAATTAATTAATTTAATTATTTATTAAGTCATCAAATAAATTTAAAATTAAAAGGTGACTTTATACTTAATTAATTTAATTAAAGTGACTAAATAAATTAATATTTCATAAAGTCACTAAAATAAAATTAAAAGAATAAAGTGGAAGCTTCTAGATGGCCACCCTAGACTTGGTGAGGAAAGTATAAGTAGAGGGGGTTAGCCATTGTTTGATCATCCAGGGTATTTGATATTTGATTTTTGGTATGCTTGTTGGGAGAAGCCTTGAGTTTCTACAATTAACATTGGAAGTCTTTGGGAATGAATAATCCCATTGATTTTGCACAACTGAGGTAGTGAAACTATCTACTGAATGGTTGCAGCTGTTGGAGGTGATATTTCAATCATCTCACCATTTCAAAATTTGTAGCCAAGGGCCAATTTTGTGGAGTTTGATTAAGGGGTTGTTTGAAGATTATTTTCAGTTTGAGAACCTCAATGGTTTGTCCTCCAAGGATGATTTAAAATTTATAAATTCTGATAAATACTTTCAATCATCATGGTGGTTAGCTGAGAATCACAATTTTGCTTATAGCTGGTATTTTTTGGCATCGATTTTCTCATGTGGCTGGAGCGCTTCACTTCACAAGATTTGGAGATGATTTTAGATTCAATTTGGAGATGTTAGAAGGATGTGAATAATTAATATTAATGTTGCAAGTTAGAAACAGAGGCGACTGCAAGAGAGGTTTGATTTGGGTTGAATTTAAGATCATTTTGATTGATGATTGCTGCCACGACATCTTCTATCAAAGGCTCTTCTTGTAATGAGGTTCCTCTACATTGTCTTCATCATTCATAGCATTTACAATAGTATTCATTGCTACTATAGGTGATCATCTATAACATATTGGCATTGCATTTTAGTTTCATTGTGAAGCTAAGAGTCTTAGCTAATCTTTATCAACATTGTATTAGAAATTGCATTCAATAAAGGAGGGATAAGTTGCATGCCAATTGTTTGATGTAACACTTATATTGATTGAGCTCTAAATTATCATATGAGTATGCATACCAAGTGTTTGTAAAAATTTCAATTAGTTGTATGAGTACATTATTCATGTAGAGTTCATGTATTTGGATCCAAAAATCAAAAAAGAGATTGCATTTGCATCTAGTTCATTGCTTAGACTTTGTAGTATTAAATTGCAAGCCTTTAAACTACATTTGAAACCAATCCAAGCAAACAAACAAACTGTAAACACATAAACAAGTTAAAGGGTTGTATGAGAAGTGTTTGACAATATTCCTTGAGGCCTTAATTAACAAATTAGGGTCAGATATTACAAGGAATATTACAGTGGTTTCAAAGTGTGAGCATTGCCATTTTGGTCTATCCTTCTCCTTTAGGTGAAAAACCCTAAAGTGCTAGAGGAATCTTAGCAACCAAGATCTTTGTTTCAAATTTTAGTGAACCTAATGTTATTCCTAGAAGGAAAATTCACCAAGGGATACTACATTGAACAATTGCATAAAATTCCAAATCATAAGTAGAATAATTCTTCCTCACCTCATTCAACTTTTCACTAAAGAAAGTTATAGGTCTACTTGCTTGGCTAAGTACTGCACCTATTCCCACATGGGAGGCATCAGATTCTACTTCAAATACCTTATCAAAATTTGGTAGTGCGAGTATAGGGGCTTTTGTTACCTTCTTCTTTAGAAACTTGAAACTCTCCTCAACATCCTTAGTCCATGCAAATTTCCTTCCTTTGGTGTAGTCTATTATAGGTGCTACAATACTACTAAAATTTTGAATAAAATTTCAATAGAAAGTTGCCAACCCATGAAAACTCCTTACCTCTGTTATGCTACTTGGACTAGGTCATTCTAGAAATGCCCTAACATTTTTTGGATCCATTATGATGCCATCTTTAGAAATGACAACCTAAAAAGACCAAACTATTTTGCATGAATTCGAACTTCTTTAGATTTGGATAGAGCTTCTCCTTCCTTAGCACACCCAAGATAATCCTCAACTATTGCAGGTGCTCTTCTTTTCTTTTGTTGAAAACAAAAATGTCATTAAAATAAACTAGCACAAACTTACCAATGTAAGATCATAGTACAGTATTCATCAATCTAATAAATGTACTAGGTGCATTAGACATCCCGAATGGCATAACCATCCAATCATACAAACCATCTCTAGTCTTAAAGGCTATTTTCCTCATCCCATTCTCAAATTTGGATCTGGTGATAGCCACTTCATAAATCGATCTTGTTGAAATATTTGGCCCCTTCCAGTGCATCTAACATGTCCTCTATACAAGGGATTAGAAACCATTACTTAATGGTAATCTTATTAATTTCTCTTTTATCAATGTACATCCTCCACATGTCATCCTTCTTTGGGGTTAAAAATGTAGGTATTGCACATGGGCTCATACTCTCTCTGACCACACATTTTCTAATGAGTTTTGTTACTTGTTTGTTTAGCTCTGCATGTTGTGTTGGATTCATTCTATAAGCTACTTGATTGGGTAGAGTTTCTCCTATAATCATATCAATATAATATTGAATATCCTTCTTTGGTGGCAGACCATCAGGTAACTCATCAGGCACAACATCAACAAAATCCCCCAATAGCTCTACTACTTCTAGTGGTATTGAAATTTCTTCCTCTTCTCCTCTTTTTACTACTAATGCATAATAACAACCTGTCACCTTCATTTCTTTGACAAGTTCTCTTTTAGACATGGTTTCACTTTTCCCTTCATCCTTAAGAGGCAAGAGAATCACCTTAGATCCATCCTTCCAAAAGGTGTATGTTTTTTTCTCTCCATCATGCATAACTTTTCAATCATATTGTCATGGCCTTCCCAATAATACGTGACATGCATCCAATGGAATGACATCACACCATATCTCATCCTTATAGATCTTCCCTATGCTAAACTTGGTTAAACATATTTTATCAAGAGTGACTTCATTTCCTTTTTTAAACCATGCAATGTGATGGGGATGGAGATTCTTTTCATAGTGTAAATTCAAATTTTCTACCATTTTCCTAGAGACCATGTTCTCACAACTACCTCCATCAACAATAACTTGACATACCTTTCCACCCAAAGTGCATATGGTTATGAAGATATTGGTTTGAAGCCATGAATCATCAAATTTTTTTGCTTGTTCTTTCTCCTTCTCTAGAATCATCATTGATCTTCTCATCATGAGACTTTCTCCCACATTTGGTGAAACCTCTAGTTCTACCCCTTTGGCTTCATTTTCAACTTGAACCAGGTTCACCCTAGGTTTTCCTCCTTGATTTCTTTCTTGCATGTTATAATTTGAGAATTCAAATTCCATGTGTCCTCCACATCTAAAACACATGAAAGGCCTTCTATGGTTTTCCCATCCTCTACCACTTCCATGACCTCTACCTCTCTAAAATCCCCTTCCTCTTTCTCGATTCTGAGGATCTTTCCAAGTATCTACCTATTTTTCCAGTCCCTACGATGACTCTCCCCTACCATAATTTGAACCTCCTCAAAATGGGTATGATGTACCCCTTCATCCTCTATTCCTCTGAAGATATTATCTACTTTGTTTCTCTTCAACCTTTAGAGCCAATTGGTAGGCCTCCTCCATACTATTGACATGATGCATGCTCAACTCATCTTGAATAGAAAATTTCAAGCCATTTACATATCTAGCATCCATTTTTTCATCAATTTCTTGGTGCTCTACATGTATAGACAACTTGCAAAACTCATTTTTATAATCTTGCATAAAAGATAAATTCTACTTTAAATTTTGAAACCTACGAAAAAGGGTTTGTGCATAGTCTATGGGAAAGAATTTTTCTCCCAACTTCTTCTCCATTTTATTCCAGCTCTTGATCTTATCCTTTCCTTTCCTTGTCTGTTCCCTTTAAAGATGATCCCACTAGATCATTGCATGACCCTTTAACTCGGTGCATGTGAACTTCACCTTCTTTTCCTTTGTCATGGATTTCCATTCAAAAAAATGCCCCATGTCATTTAGCCATTCTATCAACTCCTCTGGTTTAAGACTACCTGCATAGTTTGAAACATCCATCTTGATCCCTTCATTTTTCCCTTCTAAGGCCTTGAGCATCCTCTCTTCAAATCTCATTCCCTCTAATTGTTCGTCTTCAAGTTCCACATCTTGATCTATGCCTCCTTGGATTATCTCTTCATTAGATTCATCTCATCCTCTCCCTATTCTTTGGTTTTCCATTTAGTTTAGAATTTATTCTACTTGTCTTTGCATATTTTTCATTTCTCTATGCATTTGAGCAAGAACTCTTCCTTGTCCTCTCCCAACCACCTTCCTGCTCTGATACCAAATGATGAAGCCAAAGAACACATTCAATAAAATTTAATCACTATTGAATAAAGAAAGCCAAGAAATTAAAAGATGGATTTGAAATCAAATTTCTTCTATTCTCCAACTCTATTGCTATAATGCAAGAAACACCCTTATATCTAAAAACTGGAAAAAAACAAAAAACCAAAAAATTACCTTTTTGATAATTTTTGACAATTGTCAGTTTTTTGCCATTTTAGGTAATTTTGCATACATATCCCTTTGAACCCAGATTTTTTCCTAAAAAAATCCTAAAACTAAGGTGACATGAATTGTCAACTTACATTTGAAATTGGAAACATGATTTCCAAGTTATTAAAGAAAACAATTTTCTAAAAACACAAAAAGTTGATTTTGAGGGCCTAGCTGAAAGAATTTGGCCCCCAAAAAAGTCAAGATGGCCCCCAACTGAGTTGGAATCAGTTGAAAATCCTATAAAGATTTCATAATGAAGCCGCCTATAAAATTTCAGCCCAAACAAACATCTGAGTCAAAAGTTATGATTGTCGGAAGTCCCTGCATCACTTAAACAAAAATAAGCATAAATATCATGCATACCACAACACAATGATTTACGTAGGGAAAACCCTTTTGAGAGAAAAACACCACACTCCAAAATTCACCTAATATATTATTCAAAAGTCACAAATATTACAATATACTTGCAAAGAAAGATTCTCAAGGGAGTATCACCAACCAGAGATCTAGAGGCAACACGACCGCTATCAGACTCTCAAAATACATCATAATACACAATTTTAATGCAACGCCCTCATAAAATAGGGTTTCCTTCTAGGGTAACTCTAAGCAATATTTTCATTTTGTGACTTCTTTTTTGTTGAGGAAATAGAAAATTATTATTTCCAACTCTTGTGCATGGAAGGTGTTCTTGTTTATTGTTTGATCTTTTGTCTTGTGTTTTTCACAAATATAACATGGTATTAGAGTGTGGATTCAACAAATTCCTTCTTCATTTTTGAGGTTTTTCTTCAACTAGGATTATAGGGGATTCAAATATATAATCTTCATATTGTTGTAGATTTTGGAGTTGAGCAATTTTTTGGTGTGTTTTGGTATGAAATGAAACACCCCATTGCATTCAAGAGGTTGAACAAATGAATTTTAAATTTACCTATAGTCCATGTCGGGAGCTTCTGGGGAAATTTTTTTAGTACAACAATTGTACGAGGCCATATAGGCCAACTGTATGATTGCTGGGAAAATAAAAATAAAAAATAGGTTTCTAATAAAAAGGCATTTTTTAAAACATTGGAACCATATTTAAGTTTTGGTACCCTCATGGTACCTACCTCGACAGGCACCATACCTTATGTGGGTCTCATTTTTCTAGGCTGACAGTCTTGTGTTGGCCATCTAACAACTATTGACTTTGTGCCTTGTGCTTCTACTATCAATAGCAATATTTACCAACAGTGGACAATAGTCCTTTACCAACATCTTCCAATGACTTACCCAACGAACTATTTTTTAGAGTCGAATTTATTTCCCAACAACGCTCTAGTTTTTTGGGTGAAAGAATCTTTCCAACATATTCTAGCCATTATGGTATATTTTGTCAATATTTTTTATTAACGACCAACTTTTTCATATAGTGACAGAAGAATATTTGTGGAATATTTTTTTGATTTCAGCATGACGTCAATTGTAGGGACCCCTCCAAGCCCCTTTGGTCCTAAACTATATATATATATATATATATTCTATTGGCCATAACTTGGGTCTACAATATTGAAATTGGGCAAATGAGATATCAACAAAAAATTAGTTTTGTGTACATTTTAATGGTGTGAGTCTTATCACAATTTTTTTTGTTGGGTGCATTTTACAACCTATCAAAGTTAGATGTGTTGTTTTCACTCCCGTGCTCACAAATTTTGACCAATTTCTCCATTTTTTGAGATTTAAGTGGTGTTGGAAAGGTCTTTCAGAACTCTTCACAACTATCCATGCAATTTTTCCATATTTTTCTCTAGGTACATTTTATTCATTTTTTTTTGTGTTTTCACATTTTGGTGAATTACTTGAATGTTTTAGCTCTTGGGAACTTTGTGTTTATGTGGTATGACTTGTTTCTAGTTGTTCTACATATATTTCCATAATTTTGTCCTATTTGGGTATTGTAGATATCTTTTGCATTCAATTTCTCTTTTATCTAGGTACATTAAGTTAATGTGTCACTATTATATTTTTTTTGGGGATTTCACACATCCTGTTATGCCTTTTGTACTTGCAATATGATATAAATTACCATGGGGGTTTTTTAGTTCCTTTTCCCATCACACCTTTTTCGAGTGTCCCTTCCACAACAACACCAAATCTCAATGATTCTTTCCTCATGTGTTTGTGCCTTGTTTGCACACCATTTTTATTTGTAAGTACTTTCATGTGCACGTTCAAATGTTCTTTATTCTCCTAGATGCACATTTTTGGTGACACAGTTTTGGTGGACCTGTCAGCATTATGGGTGGGTTTCTATTATTGGTGTTAATACTTCCTTGGTTTCATTTTGGAGTGATTTGTGTATCTAGTTTTTGTTCCTATGTACTAGGTGGATGCAGTGGTTGGTTACTCATGTATTTTGGTGAGATGGAGCATTTACCATATAAAAAATATTGTATTCCTGTTTTGTCGAGGAAACCTTCCATTTTTATTTGATAAGTGTTCTTCATAATATTCGTAACTATATTTTCAACTTGCATATTTTCTAGTTGAGTAGTGTCATTGAGGTCACCCATGCAGATTCACATGTCATTGTGTCTTCAATTTATAGATGTTTTAATTTTTTTTTCATTTAATTATAGTGTCATTGGGGGAACTCATGCAAATTCTTGTCTTCTTGATCCTAATCATCATCTATTTTAGAGGAGGTTCTTCATTTCAGCACTATAACAATCACCATTTGAAAGTTTTCTACAGCTTCTTCATGCTTAAGGGATGTTATTCATGTTCCTATTCTTTTTGGGACATTATTTTAGATGCTTCTTAGTCCTTCATTTGTCTTTCTCTCTTTTGGGGAGGATTTTTCCCATGAGGTTTTCTCTTTATCTCTATTATGAGAGATTAGATTATTTATACATGGGTACCTCATCAAGCCTTGTTTGTGAGGACCCATCATGCATTCTTTTCTTTTTATGCATTCTCTTTTTAGGGTTTGTAGCTACTTCCTATGGTTTCACTTAAGGGGGGGTGTTAGAGCAATCATGTCTTAGCTGATATAAATAATTAATATTTAATTAATTATTAGGCTAATTTCACCTCATACACTTAAGCTAAAATTTAGGAGTGTTTTTTCTCTTATTAGAGTGAGATATTATTATATCATTTTGTCTCATCACATATGATGATGACACTTGTCATGATCTAATCCCTTTCTCAATTAGGGTTTTCTCTTATAAGCACTCTCCTTCATTGTAACTCTAAGTAATCTTTTCATTATGTAACTTCTTTCTTGTTAAGAAAATAGTAAATTCTTGTTTACAACTCTTATGCATGGAAGGTGTTCATGTTTATTGTTTGATCTTGCATCATATCTTTTTCACAAATCTAACACTCAAATGATTCTCTGCCTCCATGTATATTGACAGATCCAAATTGTTAGCACTCCTTGAGGATATTGAATTATATATCATTGAACTTCAAAGAAATAAATGTATTTTTGTATGAAAACTTGAATGTAATTAAAAGATATAAAATCCTTCATATTATTTTATAAACTCTGTATTAGTTTAGAAATTGTAAATTTTATATGCAAAATAAATATCAAATATATTTAATTGCATTCTAACCTTATTATTTTAATTAATGTTACTATAAAAAAATATGTATAGAATTTTTAGTTCCTTAAGTCGTGTACAAAAAATATATTAAATTTTCTAAGTTATTGACTCAAAAATTATAAATTAAATTACGAGTATTAAGGTTAAACTTATTTCACTACTAGGGTTATCTATTGTAATAATTTAAATGTTCATAGTCTTTGTGTTTCTCATCTTAGTCAATATATCTTCCCATATTATCATGTTGGTTATATGTAGTATATTAGTTTTTTGCTACCTGTTTGGAATTAATTTACTTCTACCTAACTTGAGAGTGACAATCATGTAACAATTAGCATGAACTTGCCAACTTAAAACAAGAATAGATATCAAAGAAATTTTTGGCATTGAGTGATATTGTGGTGATTTTTGTCTTGAAAACTAAAATACTTAGTAGCCTAGGTATAATCATGCAATCCGAAATTATTTGACCATGATGAATCATGTAAAGTGTTGGATGTGGTTGCTATTTTTGATGACCAACACATAAATTTGGATGATAAACATGGTGTTCCTATATTGTAGGTGAACCAAGAAAACAAACTCATAATTCATTTTTGCTAACTTAAAAATATATTTATACATTTGGGTCAATTTGAAGTGTCCCACCTTCCATGAATTAATATCTCAATAACTTTGGACTCCAACACAATTTTTATAACAATGTCCTTAAAATAATTATTAAACTAGTCATTACCCATTGTGAGCGATCTACTGAGATCACTAATTAGAGATTCAAAGCTAATGAATCTTTGTATATTTGAAGTTTTATTTGAAAATAAAATCTTCTATAAATTATTTGGTTATTCTTATAACATACTAATAGTCTAAAACTATTTGTTGTTTCATTGTAGTAATATTAGTATTAGAAGAAACAACACTGTAATTACAAGCCCTTGGAAAAACTATCACCTAGCTAGTTCTAGTGTTAATCCTAATATCTCTCCTTCATTTTCACCTAGATCACCTAATTTTAAAATATGTTATTAAAATTTCATTACTAAAAATTCATTAATACATGCTCATTTTCATGGTGTCATCCTTAGACTTTAGTGTTCTTTTTCTACGACAAACATCCCCAATATAATCCTTATGACTAGCCCTACAACAACCACTTTTACAAACTAAGTGGAAAAACATTATCTCCTTTTATTCTTAGAAGATACTACTTCTACACCCTCATCCAATATTTTTCATCAAACCTATGAAGCTCCAACATGAAAAATTCCACTATAAAGATCTTTTATGCAACTACACATTTATTGGATGGGATAATCTACAAGACCTTTCCCTTGTTGAACCACAATAAGAACAACAAAATTAGTGGCATCAACACCGACTATATTATTAGCCTTCCATATATGACTACTACTACTCCCACATGTAGTACTAATAGGTTATATATGGTTTTCCAACTATTAATGTAGAAAATTTTACAGACACAAATTATTGGTGGACCTATAGATGAGTTGAATCAATTGTATGAACTCCAAAGCTAATTTTACTTTACATGTTTAAAGTTATAAAGGTTGGGTATAACCATGTTATCAAATATTATGCTATATCAATTGATCTCCAAGCATAATTAATATCAACATAAATAACTATTATATTGATAGCCATTCTTATCGATACTAACATCTCCATGAATTTTGAATGTTCAGTAGAATGCTTTACAACTAGCTTTGTAAGTGGTATTCCTACAATTGAAGTTGAATATGATTTTAATTTTCTCTTGTTAACAACCATAAGAATATCCTTATAATTTATAGCTGGAAGTTTGTTAATTTTTATTACACATTGTGTACATGCCATACAATTTTCTTCAATATCTACTTCAAGTTCAATAGAGAAAACCCCTGCTAGCTTCATAACTCTAATATGGATATTGAGCCTCCAAACTTGTTTCAATAACATTATCAAAAAATCATTTGCTAATAACCTTGAAAATGATATATACTAACACTATTGTCACCTCAAAATTTAACTCACATTCACCTATCTATAGTGTGTTGGTATATATCATTTCATTTCTTAAGTATGTAGCAAAAGAATAACAAAAAAGTGTTTAAACATTTCCCATTTTATAATATTAAAATGTTGGCTAGAGAATCCACTTTAGTAACATGGGCTAGATTTGTATTATGAGTTTTCAATTATTTCTATTATATAGAGAAAATAGGTTAACAAATTTATTGTTTTGTATTTTATTTCTACTATAATAATATTTCTCATTTGTATTTTTTATTTAGTTTATGTAATTAGGTTCAAGTTTCTTAATATTTTTATTTTTTATTTATTAAATATAATGATATTTTGTTTATATTAATTTATTTAGATGCGAAAGAGAGACACAGAGAGAGAGAGATGGCTCCACAGGTACTCGACCCTGTAGAAATGGCTCCATGGATTACCGATCCCATAGAAGTTAAACAATGGCTCCACATGTTTTTAATCCTATGGAAGTTGAAAAAAATCTCTATAGGCTCCTGATCTTGCAGAAAGAAGGAGCTTCACAGGTTCTTGATCTGCAAAGGGGGAACCACAAGTTCTCAATCCTGTGGGGCTTGATATGAAAGGACCTAATAGGTGCTCGGTCCTACAAGGTAAGCTTGGTGAGGTGCTCGATCTTGCAAGCTTGATAGTAAAAGTGGATTTATAGGTGCTCGGTCCTAAAAAGCAACATGTTAAGCTGCAAAAAAAACATATTAGGAGAAAAATCCAAGACAAACAGACACATAACAAAATAAGAAATTAAAGGAGAAGCTTTCAAAGGGGTACCCTCAAGAACCCTTCAAGATAGCGATGGGCCCACACAAAGGGACACTTCGATTTGAAAGGTGCAACATTTTTCACAAATGCTTTTGTCATCAAGGAATTATTTTGCAAGATTTCTTTCATCGAGGAATCTGATAAAAAAATGTTCCTTCTCAAAGGTAAGTTTTCATACTTCATCAAAAAAAGTACTCCTTTTTCGAAGGAAAGTTTTAAAATTATTTTTCTATGAACTCATTTCCAAAAGAAAAGTTCCACTAAGGGGGCCTTGTTGAAGAATGCATTTTTTTTAAAATGAAAGATTTTCAGTAAGGATTCATTGGCCACTGAATTCATCTTATTGAAAATCAGAGAAGGGTAGTATCCCCCCTTAGGATGGTGTGTGTGAAGTAGAGGAGCACGTGCATCCTAAGGAGAGAAAGAAGAGGCAATGATGTTGTGGCCCACAATAAATTACGAGATGTAAATGTGGAAATGTTGTCATGCATGTGAGGGACAACATCATGAAGCAAGCAAGCAAATAGACACCATCCTAAGGAGAGAAAGAAGAAGCAAGGATATTGTGGCACATGATACAAATGTTGTAAGATGTAGATGTTGTCACACACATGAGGGAAAACACATAATCGCCACAACATCATTGAGCAGATAGAGAGAGACAAGCAAAGACAAAGGAAATGAGAAACAAGCAAAGACAAAGAAATCAAGAGACAGTGGGATCTTGAAGTTTGGGGTCAGATCAGTTCATATATATAAATAGGTAACACTCAATGTATGAAAAAAATATCATCAATCCCAAAAGTTCCCAGATCATGAAGAAGAGCACATGAAGTCAAAATGAAAATAAAAAATTTGGTCAACATGGAAGAGAGCCTAAATGCCCTAACACTTTGCATCATCTCCAATTGTTGAAAATAAAATTTACAACATATAGAAGAATAATGAAACAAATAGAAGAAGTTCATGATAAATTTTCCAGGCCTGTATCCAAGCATGTACAAGGGTAGAAAGGGTCCTCTAGTTAAGATTAGAAACACATAAATAAAAGCAGAAGGGAATACAACACACTCAAATCTAATCTGCAAATAAAGAAGAGGTACTCCTCTACTCATCAACCAACAAGTCGTCCTGCTGCCAATCTAGATCATTCTATGGGGAGAAAGGACAAGCATGCAAGGGAAGGATAATGAGGGGATCACCCTCTGACTCTCCTATTACAAGGGCCAAGGAAGAAGGCCCCTCGAGGTCCTCTTCTCTGAGCCCTTGTGAGGTGAAGGTTATAGATCTTACAAAAAATGTTGATAGATCCAGGACATCATCCACTGAGTTAAACGTGCACTTCACTAGAGTGTCATGTGTTAAGTAGTTGGGAGAAGAAGGAGGCACTTGAGATCCACTACTAACCTCATCGAGATGGGGAGTGAAAAACTTAGGGGACGTTAAGTCCACCTTCATCACAATGATGATGCAAGCCAAAGAAGAACCAACTCCTAAAGAAGGTGAGCCCTTCTTTCATCCACCACTCAAGGTGAGGTCATCCTTTAGCTTACACTTTAATGGAGGATGTTGGATCCAAAAAGAAGAAGTGGAGGTAGAGGAGGGAGAAGATAGAGCCACAACAAACACCACAAATGTATTCAACATGTCTATCAGTTGAGAAAACAAAGTGATGTCCAAAAGGGACATCAAAAGCAGAGGCTCCATGGAAGGAGCGGTGAACACCTACACCCTTTTGGGGTGAGGATCATTAACACATTCCAAGGGAGTCAGAAGAAAAAATAACGTGAGTGGAACTAGAGAAGGAGGAAGAACAATATGAGGTGTTGAAATAGGAGCTACTAGCTCCCCTTTTGCCTTTTTCCAAGTAGCTTGTTCAGTGGCCAAAGCTTTTCTCTTGTGCTTGTGCTCACGTACAACTTGGTTACGTCAGCTCTGGACACTAGAAGTCACAACTCGAGAAGGGAAAAGAGACTCTTGTTCTTCCATAGGAGTGTCCACAACCATCATCAATGGAAGGGTAGCCTCCTGGACAAGAGCGGGAGCAGGAGTCGAAGCAAGAAGCACATGAGTGGAAATAATAATGGGCGAAGAAGCAAACATGAGTGCCTCAACAATGAGTCTCTTCCCATTCACTATTGGAGGGGCAAGAGAAGGAATAGTATGATGCTATGAAGGCTGAGACATGGGGGAAACTCCATGAGGGACTTTCCCCTTTCCATAAACAACAGATCTAGGAACCATGGGAAAGACAAGAAGTTCAAACACTTGACGCTTAGCTATTCACCAAGCAGGTACCATCGAGCTCTCCATGTGAGGCATGGGAGTGGGAGCCAAGGATGCCAAAATAGGGTGATAATTAGAAGTGGATAAATCAAGAGATGTAGAAGAGGAAGGCCCGTGGTCACGAGCAAGCTTCTCCTTCCCCTTTTGCTAGGAGGAAGAGGTAGCTTGTTGTTGTGTAATCATAGAACCTTTATTGAAATGGCATAAGGATGAACTAGATAGGTCACCTTTGGTGATGTTCCTTGAGTCTTATACTTAACATAGGCATGATATAACAAGTCCGTCCTTGGAGGGAGTAGATTGATAGGAGTGATCCAAAAGTGATCTAACAAGAAGCCCCCACACGACACCGGTGGTTTATAACCAGTGTCATGCACATTGTGCAAAGATCCCTCATGGAAAAACTTGAGACATTTATGGATCATCAAAGTGACACCATTCATGGAAACCAACCGCAGAATTCCTAGTTTCACTCTAAATAGGTCTGACTCCAAAATTATGACAAAAAAGGTATCTATGTCTATGGGTCCTACCAAGGCTGAAAGAGTAATAGAAAAAAGAGGAGGGACTGAGATTCCATCGTGTGTGCATATAGTGGCCCTTGATTCTTCATATTCCTCCCTATGCAAAATTTTTATCAAGAGCATTTCTTCCGTTATAGAATTCACTCGGCTTGCGGGGTCAACTAGGACACTAGTCACAATGTTCCTATTGACATGAGTGGGAATGTACAAGGGAGAAGGATCTTTGTTCATTGGTAAATCCTATGAGGTAAAAGTTATGTCTAGTGATCCACTTACAGGTTGGGTGGTAGGAATATGTGTGAATGAGACCATATTAACATACATAGGCAAAACAGACTCAACGGACATACAAGATTAAGAGATTGGATAGTGACCTATCTAAATTCTTCTCCTAAATATCTAAGAGCCCTTCTAACTACATAGCTAGGGTTCATAGACTGGGTTGAAAGGTTGTATGCCCTGCAACACATAAATCTACAACACATCTAGGATACAAGAGAAGGTTCTTTTATACCAAGGGGTCAAAACAAAAAATTTCATGTTGGGTTCGCCAAAATGTAGAAAAGGGGACACATCACCCTCAAGACTCCAGGTCACAAAAGAGGCCTAAGGAACAGGATGCCCTAAACTACCTCAGGTTTGCTAAGCAGATCGAAAAAAGACAAGGTGCTTAAGCTAAAAAGGAAGGGTAGATTGTTTTCCACTTTCGTTCTATTAGAACCAAATATTCACAGGGTTAGAAGAGTTGATTTCCAAGGTTCATCTTGTTTCCCAAACAACTCATTGTCTGAGGATGACAACATGGATCTCAGACTCTAGTGTGGTGTGTTGGTTCCTTAGGGATGCACTCACGTCTGTATAGACAAAGGTCCAAAAAGCAAAAAAAAACCACAAGGAAATCTACTTACTGTCTAACTGCTAAATGTTTTATACTTTGACAGGGAATAAAAGAGATAAAAATAGCGAATATGACAAAATAAGACTAAGGAATAAACTATTGTGAAAATTACAAGGAAGGTGAGAAAACATGCCTTTTCACCCACGAGTTGAATCTTCAAATAGCTCCACTTGGAAACACTTGCACACACATAAACGGGAAAAATTTTGGGGCTATTTTAGAGTACTTCCTCAATCAGTTCGTTACTTTGGTGTTCATTATCAGATAGCCAAAAAGTGTAGAAAGTGATAAAGGAAGTAGAAGCAAAGAAAAGATCACAAATAAACAGTATGCTACTTGATACAAAATGATGTGAAGGATGAGAAACAATGAACAATATATCACCTTCATAGCTACAAGCAGTCAAGACAAGTAGTGGAAGGAAGAAGCTTGATAGTCTCTAATGGTGGTGTTGTTGCAATGAGAACATGGTGTAGGAATCAAAACCAATAGCTTGCAGTGAAGAAGACATAGAGTGGAAGTTGTAGAATGATCTTAGAAAGCAAGATATTCTGAAGAAGAATGAAGTGAAGCCACGAGAGGGAAGAGAGTGAATCAAAATCCAAGAGAGAGTGAATGAATGAGAGTAAATGGATTTGAACTAGCAAAAGGGAGGAAAAAGACCCATTTTTCATTGGTCAAGAAGGTAGGAGATGTTATGCTTTGCAATTAATGGAGAAGTGTAACACCTCTACAGATTCTAGAGGCAAGAATCTTATCAGGACAGTAGTACAGCGCACACATCCCTAATATAGATTCCTCCAGTGACACAAGACGTGGCCAAGTGGAATGAGCAAGGTGGTGTTAGTGAAATTGTATTCAATGATCCCACAATATTCGTTTACAATTTTGGCCAAATTGGACACTGAATTGATTTTTTCTAACTAAATCTTCACTTTCGGGCACCTATAGTGGCTAAACCATGAGGAATTTGAAGATGATGCAAACTAGTGATTTGTGAAGTTTTGTCTATAGATTCTAAATATTTTTTTTTTCAAAAATTTTGGAATCAATTACACTTCTTTTTCCATCTCCTTCAAAAACTAGTTTTTTTTAGTAAACACCATTTTTAAGGAGTGACACTCATTGTATAACACATTACTTTTTTTCCATGAAGGATACAATTCTAATTGTTTCAAATTTAGATTTGTAACTACGATATCTAGTGCTTCCAATTGGTTTCATAGTGTTTTATTGAATATTTTTTCCTTAATCAAGTTTCAAAGTCAAACCAATCACAATTCAGGCATAGGCGGACTGTATAACACAACTTTTTTTGCATGTATTGATTTTTTTTTTATTGGATCAAGGACTTCAATATCTGGTGCACTAATATTTTTCAAAAAAAAATTGATAACCTTCTATTTTTCCACATGTACAGAAGAGAGCTTTATTTTCAATGAAAAACCTACATTCAAAAGAAATAAAAAATAAATATAATAATAAAATTAAATTTGTTTAAAATTATACTTTTTGGGAAGCTTATAATAAGGACTACATATTTACAAAAAATAAATTTTAAATGAATTCATTTGATCCCCCAAAAGGTAAATCAAAAGTGGTTTTTATTAGCATTTTGATAGGTGTAAAGGAGACTCTGTTATAGGTATGGTTTAAAACTAGCGGGGTTCTATCCAAGGGGGTTTGATCTAAGGTAGTTTGATCAAACCCTCTTCAATTGGAATGCTTTAAATGGAACTTTTTAAGGCTTAAATCATTATATTTTGTAAAAATATGTGATTTCAGCAAAAATAGAATCTCCCAGAAATTGTAAACCAGCTTTGTGGGATCACCCTATTATTGGGTTTACATTTTCTAAGGTAGGGGTGGTGAAATGGGGAATTTTTCTAGGGGTGCAAATTCGATCCATTACACTAACTAAGACCTTGTCTAGATTCATTGAATCTCGATACTTACCAAAATTCAAACTAACTTTCATCTTATCCATTTGTTTCATATCACACCTCTTAATCCTATCCATTCACATAAGGATGTTTCCCTAATCCTAATCCTAAACCTAAACCTTATGCCTCATTTGACACTTGTCACATGAATAAATTTTTTTATCCAACCCTAATCCTTAATCAATCCTATCCATCCATTAACTAATCTATCTTGGCCCTTGATTTCTCCCATGGAACTTTTATAAATGAGAGCCTTTCTTCCCATTTGTATCAATCTTCCATATTCATATCCTTATACTGCTAAATTTTCTATCTACTTCTTCTATAGCTTGGCTAATATTTCATCATAATATCTTTATCATCCTAATCTAGTCATCATGTTGTTGGTTTTATAAGCAACTACATACCTCCACCAACACATCAAAAGAGAAAATCAAATGGAGCTATGGTGCACTCTACTTCAGCTCTATTTGAGGAGAAAGAAGTTTAAAAAAAATAAATAGAAATCATCTACAAAATATATTAAAAGTAAGAAAGTCTAGTTATAATATGTACATGATCAGGGTGGTCACATTAGTTACATCAGCCCAACCAGACACTAAAAAGTATATCAAACTTATTAAACCATAGTTCACAGGACAATTAAATACTTATCAAAATATCTACATATATGACATATTTACTTTTCAATCTCTTTACCCTTATCAACATTTCTTCCTCACTTATAACTGTCAAACCCAAGAAATTAACCAATAAGAGGGGAGATATGCTCTCAACTACTAGTATCAAAATTATGATGTGTGGTCTCCAAATCCCTCACTACTTCATCTCTCTTGATCTCATATTGGTACAACATAGAATACTGGTTTTAAAAGTCAATATACTCAAATTATTGAACTTATTATCAACCTCTCTTAAGTATTATGGCTAGTGGTCAACATGTTTTATATCTTCTTTAAAAAGAAGAGCAACCCCCTCATTCAGGATCTTCATGAATCTATCAGCTAGCATCTTCAGAGTTAAGGTAACGTGTTCCACAATCAAAAGAAAAGTGATTCTATTTTTTGAATCAGTAAGGATCCTTTACCTACCTTGGTACATGTTCTCATTTCTTATTTTCCATAAAAACCAAAAAATATCAATAGACAAGATGAACCAAAAAATATTAGCATCATTTCTCAAACCTTTAACATAACCACTCAAAATTTCAAACTAGGATATTATATCCCTACTATCCCACCCCATCAAATTTCCCATGAAAACAAACCACATGGAACAAGCATGAGAACAGTTGAAAAAAATGTGTTTAACATTTTTGACTTCATTAAATACATCACAGACAAGGTTAGAGGGACCATAGACCAACTTTTCTAAACCAAAGAAGCCACTTGAGACAACATTTTTTAGGTTCGATCCATTTAGATCAACAAATTGTAACATAATTTCACCAATTAATTTTGTTAAGGTTGAGACTCCAAATTTTATTAACATGGTCCAGTACTTGCAAAGGGCAGGTTAACAGTTTGTATAGATTAGTGGATTTAATAGTCAAAAGTCGGGAGCCATCATTCTATATCTAGGTGTTAAAATCTTGCTCAATGTTTAGTTTTCCATACTATATCATTTTTTTTTAACAATAGAGTATGTTCTTTTTTGAGATTCGGGCAGATTATACTCTTCCTTTAAATGTTCCTAGCTTTTCAATCCATCCTTACATAGAATATCATTAAAGCATTTGATACCTTTCCTATCCCATTTGAGGGTAGAGCAACCTCTTACACATGCAAGAGGCTTATTTAGGTTAGAGAAATTCCACCATATTGATCATATGAAGCCAAAAAAATTGCTTATAGTCTCATTCCCATCCTCTTTCAACCTTATAAGGTCCTTGATAGACCCCTAGGCCCTCCAAATGTTGGGAAAAATTGTAGACCCCACTAGATTTGTCTCATAATTACCAAACAAAGTGTCATGAATGTGAAATCCTTTATGTTTCTTGGCATAAAGAAGGGTTTTAGGTGAAGGTATTGTGTGTATTATATTATCTCTCATGTTATTTACCTTCAATCCATTTTCCTTGTCCTCGGTTGTTACTCTTAAAATATAACTAAAATATAAAAATCAATACCAAAAGGGAATAGTATGTAAATATATCATCATGAAAGCTTTTAGTTAACTATGCAAAAGAAATCCATACAAAATGGATAATGATTTTACTATAAAAAAAGATTAATTAAAAAAATATAAAAAAAACTCTTTGAATCTATAAAAAAATGATACAAACAAACTTAGTACAAGTGGAAGTGATGGGGAAAGCAACATAGAAAATATTTAAACCCTTGCGATACCTTGATATATAGCTTCCCCAAAGATATATGTATACATGAAATATAAGACAATATTATAGAGGTTGCACTAGTAGAAGGACAAAATCCTCTTAGAATTTTAAAGACAAGAATGTTAGAATAAATAAATTTCCCCACACCATTTTTTTGGTATCCACATGATGAAGAAAAATACCAAATCTTTCTATAGCACTCAAACAAAAAGGTGAACTAAAAGGGATAGAGCTACTAGAAAAAGATGTTAAACACAATCCTAATCTAGACAAAAATATTTAAATATGAAATTTGCTATGTAAATTTTAAAAGAATGGGAATGTGTCTAGATTATTTGCATCAATTAATAAAAAAATTATTTGCAATGATATAATAGTTTTAGAGCCACCCACTTGTTTAATTACACTCACAATGTTGAATAATACTAGGAACCACTATCAAAAAAATGAAGTCATATAATATATATCATAAAATATCAAACCAGCAAAAACATGACACAATAAATAAAAATGGAAAATTTAATCTCATAAGAGAAAATACTATGCTATGTGTGCATTGTTATAGGTATATAATCAATGTAATGAAGAAATTCATATCAATAGATGACTCATTCTTTGGAAACGTCTTGGATTAGTTTTTTGTAACTAGATTTTAGATTGTGGAAATGAACATTAGCATTTCGTTTTATAGATTGGATATGTGCCAAATTATGAAGAGATAGCTATACAAATATTAAATAATTTATAAACAATTGCATTACTTGCAACACTAAATATCTACATGGTAACATATTTATAATGCACAAACACCACCATAGAAAGTAATGTATAAAATTATGAAAAACAAAATTTATCAATACGATTCTCCCCCTTTCACTATTGAAACAACTATAATTCTCGAACCATGTAAAGACAATAATGAATCTACAATCTCAATAATAAAGAATATATTTTCCACTCTATGATAAACAACAACTATTTCTCTTTTGAAATGTTTCTCAAAGAATATGAAGATGAATACATAATGACCATAAAATCTACAATCCATTGAGCTGCTATCTTTTTTAAAAGATTTAACCATCACACATGAAATAATAGCTTCACAAAAAAATATTAGAAATATGAAAAGTAAGTATAGATGCACATTTTTTTTGTAGCAATACATTATAGTTCTTATATTATAAAATTTAATAAGTCAATGACCTCTACATTTAAAAGAATCCATAAAGATCACCAAAAAAGTAATATCATTGTTATAAAACTGATAAGTAAACTTGGAAATGCATTGCTCAACTTATAATAAATTTCTTTATAATAAACTACTCATTTTGTTATATCACTTCCATGAAACTTTAGTTCAATCAAATGTATATTTATTAATACAGGGCCTAATCATGATCGTACATTTATTTAAAATTCCATGAAATAATTAAGCAAAGAACTAGATATGACTCATAAAATATAAGTTACAATTTACTAGTAGATTACTATATTACATGACTTGAAGCAATTGTGCACATTTTCCTTGCAATTAATTTCATAATATAGAAAAGAGGGCAAAAAATTAGAAGTCAAATACAAACCACATGTTATACAATTTATCAATTTCAAAAAAAAAAAAATCTAGAAAATCACTATACAAAGCAACTAACTATTTATGTGGTGTTTAGAATAAATTAAAACATACTAAAGAATGGATTCACATCATCCAAATTCTTAATCATATCATGAGAACACAATAAAATATAATCACTATATCTATCCAACATTGAATAACATGGACAAGACTTGATAAACTCAATATTGAGAAAGATGGCATTGGTAGTCAACCCTTAAAAAACATATTGTATCAATAACAATGTGATATATAATTATATTTTGAAACATTAAACCTCAAAAAACTATAAAAGAAAACTTATAATACATTTTAAATTTTCAAACATCTACACATGATTAACAATGATAAATACTTCAAATTAAGGTGAATATTAAACAAAGAAAAATAAATAATTGTATAACACATTCTATTAAAAAAATTAAAAATAATAGAACTCCCTTATACTTGTTCCTAGTAGGGAGGAGTTGGAATTAAGAAGATATTTAGTGCAAAGACCATATACCAAAGTCTTATTCACATATAACATTAATTTTATTGATGGTGATTTAGACAAACCAAAAGGATTGATGCTTTATTATACATGAAAAAAAAAATATATTATATAGGTGGAATTACATTACACTCAATATTTAACATGCCTTTCAACAAGTTATAATTTGTTCCATTGAATTATAAGAAATTGGACTTGATGTCAAAACATTATCAACAACTACAAATGTTCTTGATCGATAAAATTTGATCAATAGTTGTAATTAGCCATGCGATAAAAAATATAAAATAAATATTGTAGCGCTCAATAGAATGTGTCGAGTTACATACAAAGAATGATTTAGAATGGCTCAAGTAAAATTGATTGTTCTAACCACCCACGGACCCAACATTCCCTTTCATATTTTACAAAAGAAAAGATGTCAACACACAATCAAAACAAGCTATCAATCATACCTTCAAAAATAATTATATTGAATGCAATTAATGATAATGGTGACAATTATAATGCAATACAATTATATATTCACATAGAAACTCTTTCTTCTCAAATTCTCTTGAAACTAAATATGCTAGTTAAAATCTATCCTAGCAATTACAACACACAAGATGGTTTAGTAAATTGATTAGATAGAAAATTTAAATCCTACATCAAAGCTAATGACTTTGACATTGTTTCGATCAAATTTAATGATCCACACATTGGTCACCAACAAGCTATACAACTAGCACAATGATATAATAATTTCCACTGATAAATAATGAATACATATACTTTATGTTGCTAGGATCATTCAAAAACTATCCGACAAGAAAAAAGTTAAGTATTAGGAAATAATTTTCAATACAACTAGCATGTGCTCCTACTATAGATATATCTAAAGGACTTACATGTAGGGCTTGTAATTCATTCCTTTTTGTATAAAGAAACATGGATAATTGTATACAATTCTCTTAATAATTGACACATTATTCTTGTTATAACCTATTACCGAAAAAATAAAGTAAAGAAAAAAATAGTCCTCCAAATGACATGTCTCTAGTCAACTAAAAATTGACAATTTGAACATGAAATCCATTTGGATCACAATAAAAGTCCACATATACATAATACTCACATCATTCACCTCCATATAGAAGGAATTATCAATGAAAATGATACAATTCATATGATGTTTTTTCTTACAAGAGATACATATGAAACCCCATGTCATCAACAATATATTCCAACATTTCAATTACTTCTAAAAATATGACATAATAGTCATGTAATTTTTACTAAGAAACATCTCTTAGTCTCAATTGGAATTTTATGTCCATGTAATTTTTACTAAGAAACATCTCTTAGTCTCAATTGGAATTTTATGTCTACATTATGACCCATCGGTTATAACTGATATGAGAAATCTTATATGGACCATATTACATAGTTTTATCCTTTTTAATTGTGATATTTCTTTGCTATAAACACCTCAAAATTAACTAAGCGTTCAAAAATTTTGAGCATTCCATCTTGTAAAGAAGCCAAATTTGTATCACCATTTAAAATTTGACAAAATTTGGATAAAAACGAGCAATTTATGGTCTGTTGTAGGATCCTTATGGGGAATTTCATCTAAATCGGATCTTTGTGAGACACCAGTTCTAATGGATTTTATTGCATTGCAGGAAGGGTGATGCCATCTAGTTTATGGAGGTTATCCATCCAAACGTTTATGGAAATTCCTAAGTGAACTGGATATGAATTATAGGTGCGGATGTCAATGGTTTTCCTACTGTTGCAAATGCAGCTCAAATTCTCGTAGGGACTCGTCTGAAGCTAAGAATCAACTAAGTATAAGCTTTACAGATGGATGGAGGTGGATTTCTTGATTGAGACTATAGGAACTATTTTTTTTGCATTTGAAAGAGTTTCACTTTCATTCATTTTTATGGGGATCTCTAACTAAACCAAATACATATAATGATGTAGTTGTAGCTTGAGGTTCCGTAGGGTTACAATGGAACTCGATCTTCCACATTTTATCTGTACTTCATCTTTTCGCCTCCTCCACATCATCATGATGTTATCATACCTCTTTTGTTGATGTCACCATCAGAGCTTGGTATCTAACTAGATTTGCAAAAGTTTCATATGTATCCAGATTGTGGGAATTTTCATAGTATCCAGACATGCCCGAATATAGTTCTTTTACCCACCACATTCTAATGAGGGTTGATTTCCTACAATAGAGGGAATTGAAGATATGAAATAGGTGAGGGAGCATAAAAATGTTGTGGGGTTCCAATGGGAGGGCAGAAAGGTGTCAAATATTTGCAATATTATCATTTTACAAGGGAACAACACCCAAGAAAGTCCATCAATGCTCAATAACTTCTATAACTACCTAATCCAATCTATGAAGTCTCTAAAATTGATTTTAAAAGCTTCTCCACAATTCCTAAGGGTGAGGGTAGCATGCCAAGCTATATTTATGAATTGAATACCTCCTTTCTATCAAGAGGCTATCTCTAGCCATATTTACAATAGATTTTATGGGGTTTTTGTACTTCGTCATTAGGCTCATCAATGTAAAGGTATGCCACATATCAAATTTTCATGTAGTCTCATCAAACTTTCTCTAGAAAATCACAACTAGGGTTTCTTTGTCATGTACTTTGTCTCTTCGATGCCTAACAAAGGAATAAACTATTGTTAAGCCTCATTGTAAAGGGTTCTCTGCTCAGATATCTATATATATTTTCTCATTTACTTTCATCTCTACTATTGTAACATGATTCAAGCCTCTAATTTAATAAAATATAATCTTTTACCTCTCTTCACTTTTAATTTTTTGTGTAATATATATTCATCTTAACTTATGAATGTATGCTCATTATTTCTATATGTGATATTCTATGTTAAAGTCATTAGAATAACTATTTTTTTGATTATTTCCTTCCCTTTTATCCTCTGTTCAAACCTAACAACCTTCATGTAACTTCCAAAAATTGATAGAATAGAAGGCTACACAATTTTTTTGGTAATTTCATTACTTCCCTATGTTGTAATAAGCAAAAATAATCACATTCCAATCTTGGTGCATTGTCATACTTTCATTTATGTATTTCTTTCTTCCATTTTCCCTTCACAAACTGATAGAGTGTGGTAGTTCTAGAGTTATTCAATGCTTGGATGGACCAACATTGTTGCACTTAGGTTAGAAAGGAATTCAAACTTCTCTAAAAGTTTGATCGTCATCACAAGGGTCCTGCACTTGAATATCAATCCCATGTTTCACTAGAATGTTGAACACTAGGTTCAGTAGGGTGAAATTTAAAGTGACAACTATTTTTGGCATACCCAATGGGACTAGTTTAATAATAACTACTTCATTCTTTTGAGAAGGTGGTGTTGTTCTCAACACATTCAACCTTAAAGAGACACCATACAAGTACCTAGCCACTCTACTAAGATAACTTTTCAAATCTTAGTCCCATATCAGATGCCAATTTCATGCCAAGGATTCATATTAGATCATCTTTAGGAAGTAATTTCTAATACATTAAACTATCATCATTTAATTCAAGGAGAAACAATAGACAATCCTTATCTCCATTAGGTAGAAAAGGTAGAATTTATATAATCCCATCTCTTAGGGATTTATCTACGCTTCCCTCCAATAGTATATCACTACCTAGGACTCCTACCATTTATATAAACAAAATAGTATTTCCAAAGGTTGCACCCATAAATTAATTTTTTGTTACCTTCAATGGTGGCAACCCTCTTTTGTTAACCCAAACAAATGACATACCATTGAATGCATTAAAAATTATACCTTATTTTGAACACTAGTGAAACAACCACTACACTAATAGAACATATTCAAGACATGTCCAATATATGCTCTGTACACAATATCACAAAAGACAATGTAGCCATTAGACTCCTAGCCACATCCTTGAAAGGAAAATACTTACAATGGTATAGATATTTTTAGCCCAACTCCATTCATAATTGGGATGAGTTAGATGAAAGGTTGTGTGAACGGTTTAAAGATAAAAGTGATTTCCTATAACTTGTAGAACAATTGACAACAACTAAGAGGGATCCCTATTAATTCATGAGAGATTTTAACTTCAAATTTCAGAAGACTTGGTATAGAATCCCTACCTTGGTGAAACCATCTTCAAATCATGTCTTCCTATACTACCTTAGGGCTCTTGATGGTAATATCACTATTATGGTACAATCTATGGGTGGAATAACTCTACCAAATACATATGGCATTTCCATAAGGGTAGATAATTATCCAATACAAGATGACAAAATAGCTTTGAGGCCACCAATGCATCTATTCCTAGAATTTCCACCCCAACAACCCACTTTGATGCCTCTCCCAATTGCATCTACCAATCAATTGTCTATTTCTATTGCACCTTCAAATGAATTTCATGGGGTTAAAGCCTTATTGTATGTTTGTGGTAATGAATTAGTGACTATAAAAGACAACAAACTCAAAGTAGTAGACCCTACCAGCTTCAAGGTGAAAACTACCAAAAAATAGATAGCCATATCAAGGGAAAAAATAATGGAATAATGTCAAACCATTGAAAATTGTCAACCCTAATACTACAAGCACACCAAAAGCTATTTTTATAGTTTAAAATTACTTAGCTCAAGAACATGAATGGTGTTACCCAAGCAATCAACCAAATAATCAAAAAAATTATCAATGGAGAGTTTGTGTAAACTCTAATGGTTCAAAATGGACCTTCAACTTCAAGACAACAATTTGATACAAATCAAGTAATTGTTGTTAGACAAGAACACGCATTGGGAGACTCTACATTGGTCAATTGGTATGAGACATAATTATGTAGCATAAACCAATTAAGTGTTGATGTAGTGGCCTATAACACAAGGTCAAAGAAAAGAGCAATGGATAGTGGAATACATTCCACAATGGATTGGGAATCAATTTCATATCCATTCTAAAGGGACAATACAATTATTGGTACAACATGTAATGCAAATGTGTTAGAGCCAGATCAAATTTTTAGTAAAGGAAAAAAAGAACAAGATCAACCTCAGGCTATTCCCTCAACAAAGTTAGATCTCGTTGTCCCAAAATTCTCTCAAAGGTTAGCAATGTTACTTTTAATATAGTTGATCAAAAGAAGAAGGCTAACCTAAATGTAACCATGTGGAAAGTTACACCTATCCTATCTCAAAGGGATTTTCTACATCAAGATTTGAAAGGGCTCAAGTGGTGAAGTGATATATCAGCAAAAGGAGACACATTTCCAAGAAGCCTAGTACAACCCAAGGAGGAGAGGAAATCAAGTAAAATCAGCAAGCCACCTCAAATTTACCTATCCTTGATTATTGTAGATTATATAGTTCATAATTTTGCGATTGATTCGGGGGCTATTAGCTCTGTCATGTCAAAAAAGGTGGTTGATCTCCTTGCCATCAAGTATGAACATGTGTGACTAAGGGAGTTATGTAATTATGAAACTGTTGTCAAGTTAATGGGAGTCATTAAATATTTAAAATTAACCTTGCATGCATGCCCTGGCTATATTGTATCATAAGATATATTGGTCATTGACCTCCCTTTTTCTTTGCTATCTACTTATCCAAATAATTCACTTCCAAGATTGGTGAGTACTTATCATCCTATTGGTCTCAAATGCTATTTAGTTATGAACATAAAAGTATAACCTATTTCCAAAGATCACATTTAATCCTATACTCCTAGCCCTATTAATATGAAATGTGCATTACATGACTAAGGAGAGGATTGTACTATTCATGAAGCCACAAACCCTCTAGAAGAAGTTCCCAATCACTTGCTAGACAAATGGGGAAGCAATTTTTAGTTCAACCTATTTAATGAGGTAGAGGAGACTAGCCTAGGGACATACTGCATCCATGAAGAAGATACTCCTATCCCCAATCTCATAAAAACTTGAGAAGATCTACAAGGATTATGGTAGCTATTTTTTTATGGTTTGAGGAATAAGAATGGTATCAATGTTGATGTAATGTTGGTATCTCCAAACAAGGAGAATAATTTATTATCCTTCAGAATTTAGTTCATTTTCACTAATAATGTGGCAGAGTATGAATCCCTCTCCAAGGCCTTCAACTTGCACAAAAAAATAAATATCAAATTCGGATCCTCTCTAATGTCTAATTAACTTGGTGCTACTATGTAGACACACAACTTAGAGGATGGATTCCTAACTGAACAATTCATCTTTCACACAAGAGGCTTCATTTAATTATCAACTAGGGAATCATAAGCTTTAGACAATGTTGGAATAATATATGCATTCATGGATCCTAGGAACATCCTATATCAATGGAGTGTAGGTAATTACACAAATACCAAAAATTCAAAAAGCTAGAAAGGGAAATGAAATGCTAATTTTCAAAATAGGGGAAATAGATATAAGTTGTTACATTATGCTATGAGTACCTATCACTCAAGACTATAACTATTAACTGTTAAGACTAAATTGTAACTTCCAAAGGATGTAACAAACATGAAGCTACAAAATTCAATCCAAACTATAGAATCATATTCATGAATTCCACATGCATGTAACAAGAAACTATCTTAACTAAATTCAAAAATGCATTAATTAATCTAATAATAAGAAATAGAGTGGACTAGCAGTACCTCAAGTGGCCCTTCCTAAGAGTTGTTTCTTCCACAAAAGATGTCAAACACTCACTACTTAATCAACAGATCATGGTACTCAACTAACTCCTTTATTGCATAAAAACTCTAAACTCTTACATACAATCTAACAAGAATCTACTATAGTTTCTAATTTAGTAATACATATCTACTATTACAACTAATAACATAAAAACAACGATTAGCAACTACTGGCAACTATTAAATAATAACTAGATTTACTCCTAAACAACATATCCCATTATATAGGATCTGGGAAGAGTCTTATTCCTCTAGGACTGAAAACAGAATCGTAATGTATCCATCCACTCTCCCTCAAAGATAGGAAGAGGGCTTAGTCTTTAAAACAAAAAACCATAATTATAAAGTAGAAGAGAAACTAAATTAGAAATCTAGGCCTAATGGTTAATTGCCATGATAGAGACATGTGTATGAGGACTGTCACATCATGAGTTAGTCCTACTCAGCACAAACTTCTTCCCCTTCTAGTAGTCTTATTCAATGGATAATAATATGCTATGGTGACTCATAGTTGATCATTCAATGGTCGCCTTCATTCTCCTGTGGAAATGTCACTATTCAACTATTCTAACCTCTTTCGTACAACTGTCTATGGTCCTTTTGTTGTGGGCTGAAAATTCAGTTGTTGCAAGTTACAACCCTTCTAGCTACAAGATGTTAGTTTCATCCTCAAGGCATACACATCATTAAAAATCATATTTTAATCATATAATCATACTAAATCTCGTGAACATTCATGCATTCACACACACATATGTCAACATATCATATTTTCATTTTCACATACTTAAGTCTGCTATAAGTGTATGAAAGTTATATATAAGATACATAAAGTCTTAGGAATGTCTATGAAACTTAGCAGATGAAAGTATAAAAGCATAAAATATTAAAGTAAAAGCCATTAATTGGACCCATCATTTCCCCCCAACTAAGCCATCGCTTGTCATCAAGCAATCTTTTAAGGCTAGAGGCTATATTGTAGGGCCATCTCTCTAAAATCTACCACAATGTCCACTCCTTTTCCCTGCTTTAGGTAGTAAACTTTCTGATCTAAGAGATTTTCCAACCTCTTTTTTTCTACTATTTCTTCTTCCCCTAATTTCTCCCCTATCCAATGTGGTATAAGAAATAGGAGGATAGGAGGATGTAAGAAAAGAGGGAATCAAGTAACTCCATTTCTCATTGTAATATTTATATATTTATGAGACCTACAAGTAATGGCTACATAATTGTAAATAGAGTGTGGTTCCTTTCTTTTCAGTTCTAGTGTAAGATCTTCCCATATTTTCTGAAAAAAATTAAAGGATTCATTGATGGTACTTGTTGCTAGTTCCTTCATTCTTTTATAATCCTATTTTTTTCACTCCATTATCTTCTTTCCAACTCCCATATGATCCAAGAGATCCAACTATTGATCTATGAATGAATTTGGGTGCACTGACTCCTTTCTTAGTTGTAAGGGGATGAATTTTTCTTTCTCATGACATTCTTGTAAAATTTTCCCCCTTTGGTGCTAATTTCTAACATAAGAGGCCAAAGCTCTTATTTGGAGATCCCCAACAAACATCAATGGTTTCTATGCAGTTTCATCTGAAAGAAAAGTTTTGTAGATAAATCTCACACAATTGGTCCAACATCTCAGGTGTGGAGTTCTAGAAATTATCTAAAAACAAATATTTTATATTTATGGCAAGAGGTAGGTCACTAATCATTTGGCTAAATTGGAAACATAAAAAAATTTCCTACAAGAACATGGAATAAACTCTGGTAGGTGGTCCACATTTCATTATCTGCACTATTTTATCTGCCAACTCTTCAATTCTTACTTTCAACTTCTTCACCTCTATTTCTTTCTTCTCAAGTACCTTGGTGTGGTTAGATATCATTTCATCTTTCTCCCTTGCCCATTTTTTTTTCTTTATGGGAGAATTCTTATGTTCTCTTCCATAATTCAACACCTAGGGACACAACAGTTGGTCTAGTGTGGGTTTTAATGGGTCCAATTGAGCTATGTGACATTAGATATTTTCCTTCTATCTCTACCATGGAAAGTTGTGCCAATATCTCCAGTTTTGACCCATTATCAAAGATATGGAGTCTTTCCTCCAATTCTTTGATTCTGGCATCCCTCTCATTGTCTTTTTATTGATATTTTTTCAATAATTTCTCTAATTGTTTGATCCTCTTCAAGGCTTATTGCAATTCTTTGTTAGTATTCCTTTCTTCTAGAAAAAAATCATATTTTTAAAAAAACTATTCCCCTCCCATTTCACTTGTATATTCAAAACCCTCTAAAACAAGGCTCTTTAAATATCTTTTCCTCATCTTTTTAGCAACAAAAATGTCTTTTGAATCTGAGTCATAAGTGCTAGAAAAGTAAAATGGTTGTACAATTGGTATCTTTACATCTTCACCAAGGGAATTCCTTTGAATCTAAATTTGTTTCTATCATTACAACATCTTTTTTCTTTTTGTTTGTTCCCCTCATGGGCCCCTTCTTCCTTAGGCAATGTGATTGTCTCCTAGATTGTCTAGGCTTCGTCTGCCCCTTTACAAGTGAAAAAGTAGAATCCCTACTCTTTGTCTTCTTTTTTATTGGTGGCCTCTTACTAGAAACTAGGGTTTTTGGATTGTTTTTAGTTGTGAGCTACTCAGTAGAGGTTGTGGGTTGTGTTTCCTACAAACCTTTCTTTTATGGTTCCTCTATGTGGCGAGTAGGTGTTGCAGCAAAGGAACTAGAGGGCATTTCTCCCTTAGGAGAAACCACGATAGGTTCTTCAATTTCTTGTTCTTGACCCTTGTTTTCTTCATTAGGTAATTGAAGAATGTTGTTGATATTATTGCAATTCATGAAATATTCCCAAGACACATTTGGGAATTGAACCCTAAGGCTCCTTTTCACCAATAAAGTAAACAAAAATGTGACAATGTTGATTGACTCCTCTTTCTTTTGTATCAAGAAGACATTATTTTCAACAAGTTGTAGAGAAAATTGGGAATATTCACATGCCTTCCATGGTGTAAATGACTTAGCATTTTAAAATGAATTGTATACAGTAATGACTATCTCCCATCACATGTTAAGTACTTAACAATATAAATGGATACAGAGAACCAAAGCCAAGGTAAGGATAAGTGTTTGGTACCTTGTGAAGAAGATCAATCCAAGTTTTCTCGTAGAAAGGAGAATTCATTCCTAGTTGTGATGGCATCTACTCTCATTGGAAACTCTTATCCCACCCTTGGAAGATCAGACACTTCATCTACAACAACTTTTGATGCACCTACTCTCAAACCCCTAACAATTGCCTCATCATTTTGTAGGGTACTGAAAAATTGTTGGGTCATCACCTCATTAATTTTTGTAAGTCTCAAGAAATAGTCCAACCAGCTAGCTCGTTGGAATATAGATAGGCATTATCTATCTTCCAATAGCAAATTTTGTGTTGTTGGTTCCATTTTCACAATGTCACCCCCCATTACAATACTTCAAAAATCCACAATCACTCACTATGCTCTGTTTTGCTCTTTTTTTTTTTCTATCACCCTAATTATGCTACTTTTGCTATGCTTGTATGCTATATCACTCAAATACACTTCTTAATTTTGTTGTTGAACTCTTCTTTTTGTCCTTTGAACTCTCAGCTTCTTGGTAATCGTAGGAAATGAAATGATAGAAAGTTTGAAAGAAAAAAAACTAAGGAATAAGCATTGAATACCCCTCCCCCAACTAAAGTTGTTAAGTGTCCTCACTTAGTATGTACGAATTAGAAAGTCATAAATTAGTAGTGGAAATTTAAATATAAGACTGATATGCATGTATGAATAATAAATATGCATAAAATTAGTAAATCTTAAATGATTATTATGATTGTTAATGCAGAGAGTACCTATAGGCATGGTTTGAATTGAAGTAGGACTCGTGCGAAGTAGTTGAATGACACCTACAACTTGATTTAAAATGGCATTTCGTTATTATGATGATCTGTGTGTAGTTATGGTGTGAAGTGGAAGACGATATGTGTGTGACATGCAGAAATCATTTGGGAATGATGGATAAAAAAGGTTGTGTGAAGTATGTTATGGGTGAAGTGAAAGTCATTGCATGGTACGATGGAATCAAAAAGGTGATATGGTGGCTACGTGTTGATGGGATGAATAAGCTACATGCAATAAATTGATATGTGTATTGCTATATGTGTGGATGGGATGATGGATGTGTAATTAATATGGGTGCATATATAGGATCATGTAGTAACATGTCCCTTCTGTAGTTTTGTAGCCTAGTGGTGTGATGCTAGAGGTCCCTACTACTACTACTACTAGTTCAAAAAATAAGATTGTTGAATGCCACAGATGTACTGTGTGTATGTGAGATGTGTGATAGAATTATACCTGTGAAATGACAATGGTTGAGTTGTGTACTCATCTACTGATATTGTTGAAGAATTGCTTGTGGATGTTAATAATTTTTTTTGTATTTCTACATGTGTGGACAGGATGATGGATGTGTAATTAATATGGGTACATATGGAATGATAGATAGGAAAGTGCTATAGGCTCATGTAGTGATAGGTCCCTTCTGTAGATTTTTTGCCTAGCGGTGTGATGTTGCAGGTCCCTACTGCTACTGCTACTGGTTCAGAAAACAAAGATTGTCAAATATCGTTGGTGCAGTGTGTGCATGTGAGATGTGTGATAGAATTATACTTGTGAAATGACAATGGGTGAGTTGTGTAGATCTTCTACTGATATTGTTGAAGAAATGCTTGTTGTTGTTAATGAATTTTATATCTATGGCTCAAATTGATGTTGTAGTGATAAAATGAAGTTATCCTTCTATATGACCATTTGTAAAGCTTTAACCTATAGCCATTAACCAAAAATGAAAATCATACATCATCAATTGTTTGTAACTAAACTACTCCATTTGGAAAGATTGTTTTTATTTCATATGGCCCAATCCATCTGGTTTGTAGTTTTCCCTTGTAATCTTGAATCATAAAGTAAAGCCCAATCACTTGCATCGAATTCTTTTGTCTAATAAACGGGTCATGCCAACACATCCTTTGTTTTTGGATGATCTTTGTATGATGAATTGCTTCCATTCTTATTTCATCCATGGCATTGAGGTTATATAACCTCTCCTTTTATGTTGTTGATAAGTCTATGCCCAATTTTACTACTATCCTCAGAGTTTTGTAGTCAAATTTTATTGGAAGTACTTCCTTTTTACCATACACCAATTCATATGGTGTAAATCCTGTTGTTATCTTCCAAATTGTCCTATAAGCCCAAATTCCTTCAAGTAACTTGGCTTCCCAATCTTTCCTATGGAGTTTCACTATTTTTGTGAGGATGTTTTCAATTTCTCTATTAGTGACCTCCACTTGACCATTTGCTTGAGGGTGATAAGGTGTATATTTTTTATGTCTGATCTCATATTCATGAACTAGTTTTATGATCAAATCTAATGTAAACTATGGCCCTTGGTTTGACACAATTTCTCTAGGAACACCATATCTTGTTAAGATATCTTAATAGAGAAACTTTTCCAAATTCCCATCCCTTGCAAATTCCAAGGCTTTGACCTCCACCCACTTGGTAAGGTAATCAGTAGAAATCAACATGTATTCTTTTTTATTTGATGTTGGGGGAGATGATACCAATAAAATCTAGTCCCCATTTATCAAATGGTGCTATTACTAGTTGTGGCTGCAATGGCATCTCATCTATTTTTTTTGGCCTTCCCATTCTCCGATATCTATCTAGCCCCTTGCACATTTGACTACATCTTTATGAAGTGTTGGCCAATAATAGCCAATATTCAAAATCTTAAGAGCTATCCTTTTTTCCGCAAAGTGTCCCCCATAAGGTTCATCATGGCAATGCTTTAATGATATCATATAATTTATCTTCTCTAATGCATCTGCTTATTATATTTTCAAGTCTTGTGTAGAATAAATATCTAAATATTTATGAGTAAGGAAAACCTTTTTGAACCGATTTCCTCTTCTCTCTTGGTGAGAGGTGTGATGTTTTCCCTACTACCAGATAGTTGGCTATGTGATGCATGAACATCACTCCATTTTGTTTGTGTATGCTTCATTAGGGTTATTGAGGAAAAAGGGACATATCCTTGATTGGTAATTATTTTTGAAGTTCTTCATGTTAATTCAATGAGATATATGCTCCAAGAATTGGGAGGAGCAAGATTTCAATAAAATGCCTTGTTTTTTCACTAGTACACAAACAACAATATATGACTAAATAAACTACTAAAAATTGTATATAAATGACTAAGTTTAGTCACGTGACTATTAGTGGTTTATTTGTAGTCATTTATAACACCACTAAATTTATGACTAAACTATTTTAGTCATTGATTTTTAGTCATCGATTTGGTCATTGATTTGGTCATTGATTTAGTCATTGATTTACTCATTGATTTAGTTGTTAATTTAGTCACTTATTTAGTCATGGTAGTCATTTATTTAGTCATATATTTAGTCATTAATTTAGTCATTGATTATTGTTAAATGGTCATTTATTTAGTCATGGTAGTCATTACTTTAGTCATATATTTAGTCATTAATTTAGTCATTACTTTAGTCATATATTTAGTCATATATTTAGTCATTAATTTAGTCATATATTTAGTCATATATTTTTAGTCATTAATTTAGTCATATATTTAGTCATATATTTAGTAATTAATTTAGTCATTACTTTAGTCATTAATTTAATCATTACTTTAGTCATATATTTAGTCATTAATTTAGTCATTTTTATTTACTAGTTTCCATTAATTGGTAGTAAATATAGTCATGAAATGAATAATTTATTAAGTACCATAAATTTTATAATGCAAAACTAACATAATATTAAACTTGAACTAAAACATAAAAGCAAATAAAAATATTACATATACGAACAAGCTACAACATGCTAGAATTAAAAGATTGATTCAACATCATGATAAATAAAAGGTAATCTGCAATAAAAAATTAATGCAATATATATATATATATATATATATAATATAAAGTTACAAGATCTCAAAGTTGTCTAAGAGTTTCCAACTCTTTCAAATACACCATGATAATTAAGATCCCTGAACAACTCATTCAAAATACTACATAAAGTAGTGAGCCAAGATGTCTAACATTAACTAGTATATGATAAACATGTTCAACTATGTCATTTTCTACAAATATTTTAGTGGCCACCATGTGAATGTTCCCTCTTTCTCTTTCAGATGAACAACTCCATCTATTTTGTCTTCATAAACAAGGGGTATGTTACTTGTGACCTTTAGAATGTTTACATCTGCATCTCATGTTCCTTTCAAGTTAACTCCCTAACTATATCCCCTTCTTTGAGTTTATCAATACATTTCTGCAAAAAGAAAAAGAAAAAACACATTATATTACATAGGTAATGATTACCCTTGTTTGCATGATAAAACAACCATTACTTACTTAAATAGTACTTGCATGTGTGTGTTCAAAATAATTGCAACGATCAATCTAATTTACTAAAAAACCAACACTCATTGCACTACTTACAATGTTACTATTAGGTTCATGCTAATCAGATACAAAGGCCATAAATATAATTAAACACTACATTACCATGCACACAATATGAGAGCACTACTACTACTGTTGCAGATGAAGGTGAAATACATTGGGATGTACAAAAACAATGGCATTAAAGCTTTGAAACATAACCCCATGCATTCAAAAATTAGGAAAATTTTGGATTTAAAAAAAAAAGTAAAAAATTATAGAACAAGAGATAAAAACTATTTTTTTTGAAATTGAAAGGCATTTCCATAGCCTAGAGATATAGAGAGAAAATAAAATAAAGAGTTTAACTAATGAATTGTAAAAAATAGATTTATGTAGTTTATATTCATATCTTTGATTACATTGCATTGCACACCTTTCAAACTCAAAGCATTACTTCACATTGCATAACTAATAACTAGATGTTGATAGATGACAAAATTTCAATTAGAATATAGTTTTTACAAAGTCAACCTAAGTAGTTATGCAATTACTTCACATTGTATAACTAATAACTAGGAGCAGTTGCCAATTGCATTTGCTTGTCATGGCATTCTATGAGACCACATTTCTTTGAGGCATTTTTTCAAACAGTTCACTGCCTTGTCTATGCTACCACATTTTCCATGCATGTCTACCAAAACATTTTTATCAAACAGTTCATTGCCTTGGAAAAAATATATCAAAAGCATAATAGGAAGCATGAGACCATAATAGTATGAGGCTCCATAAATCTTTCCCTGCCCCTAAATAAAAATTAGCACTATCGGCCTAACAATACCTCATCGGCAGAACCCCCATTATATCCTCGTTGATGGCTCGATGAAAGTAGCTCATAACCTAGTATCGGTGTAATTCAATACCCTATTGGGTTGATTCCTAAGGCGCTCTCCCCGATAGACCAACAGAGTCAACAAAAGTAAGCACATCACTGTGACACATGAACATTAGTGGAACAAATGTTTGCATTCCCCTAATGGCCCGATATAACCATGGATTATGAAGTGCATAATGTATATCGGTGGAGTTGGGGTGCACCAAGATGATGTTATCTGGCATCCCACCAATAGACCTAAGGAAAGTTGTTCATCGGTGGAGAAGGTGGCTATCGATGGAAGAAGAATCACAATCTCACCGATACAACAATAATGATTATTCTAACTAATTTGACATCCTGAGGCATAGTCGAGATATTTAAAATTAATGTTCTCCCCCAATGACAATATTGAAACAAGTGGTGCATTTAGGGAGCTCTAAAATGGAGTAATTGCAAGTTTTACTTCTTCAAGTGAATGAGCGAAGTGTGGATTCAGGTGGAGGCAATGACTGAAGTATTCCAAGCATTTATGGAAAAGGAATGTGAATGAAGTTATTAAATTCTCGAGGCATTACTTTCTCGATGCTCCTCTACTATGGTGAACAATAGGTGTGAAAACGGTGTACATGAGGTGGTGGCTCTGTCACTGCAGAAGTGATGGAGGTTGGTTTCACGCTTAAAATGAAGAAACAACTCTCACACTTTTATGGAGAACCATCTGTAAAGAGACTGATGGGGGGTTTCCTATACAACAATGAACGATTAGTGCAGTCAGTGCAACTAATTCTAGGAAGAGGATTTAGCCAGCTCACACACAAGTATAGAACTAATTTGGACATTTATTCGCTCATAATGGCTTGGAGCTTAGATTTGGGAGAGCCAATTAAAGTTGTGAAAAAGGTGATGAAGGCACTGGTGCATAAGGATTATTTAGAGAGCATGGACTCACTATTGGAATGGACGATTCTGGGAGTTGGGATGGATATATGTGAGGGAATTGAAAATGAAGAGGATGAAGAAACAGTGAAATGCGTACCCTTTGTGAAATGGCCATAAGGAAAACGTAAAGCTAGATGGAGAGAGGGAGCAACACGCAGGTGGGAGGCTTTGAAATTGATTGTGGAATTAATAGAGGTTGAGGAAGTGATAGTGAAGACAAAGGCTGAAGCGAAGCGGCTGAAGAAGTTGCAGCAACTGGAGAAGTTGGAGCAGCAACCTCAGAGGAATAAGAAGAAAAATGAGACCTCTATGGAAACTGTGGTGAGTAGCTCATCTACAACTCTATAGTTAACATAATCCTCTACCATGAATTTGAGTTTTTTGGTTGTCTGTAGTTAGTTTTTGGGGGTTTTACAAAACTATGCGCAATGAAAAAGAGTTTTTGGTTTGCAGGGTAGTTAGTAGTTATTCGTAAAAGACGGTGAATGTAATTTTTAGTGAAAATTTTGATTCTAAAATAGTTGTTAAGGACTGGCAGTGAAGTCACTATAGATAAACTATAAATTTTGAAAAAAATGAATATATAAACTCTCCAGCCATACAACTATAATCTCAAAAAAGATTGTAAATAAGGAAATTAATAGTTTGAATGCAAGTAATCTATGTCAATTGTCAAACATTAATATTATCTAGTTGTCACCTAAACCCGATTTAATAAGTAATAAGCACTTACTGGTAATCATGCTTGCCCACCAAAGTGGCTCATATAGGTAAGAATAACCTCCTACTCCTACAATAATTTTTTCATGGTCACTGTTAGTATGTAAAAATAAATTTGGAAAGAACAGAGTTGCAAAGATAGAATAGAATGAAGACTCTAAAGAAGCTATTTTCACATTGTATCTTTTTGACAATCCAACATGACACTAAAGCTTAGTGTTTGATTTTTGTTCAACACAAAATAAGAACCGAGGCATGGCATAGAACCCTGAAATCAATTTGTTTTTCAAAATAAGTTAGTATACTCAAATGTGAAAGGAGATGAAAGCATAATCAAAGAAATGCATTAAAAGGGTGCCTCCATTTTTGTGCAGTGCAGGTGGCAATTGTCTAAATTTTGAAGTTCAATATTGAAATTTTATTTAAAATTGAAATATAAATGTCCGTAGTTGATCAAAAGTAACTAGTAGATAAAGCTAACTAGTTCAAGGTATTCACTATCATGTTTACACATTCCCTAAATAACTACTAAACAAATAAATCTTGCGTAGAATGTATATATTTCTAATTTGAAGATCATATTTATAGTCATGGAGAGTTACATGAGGTATAGGTCAGGTCTCCAGCTACTATATAATTGGTGCAAATCTAAGGTCTTAAGTTGTCATGCCCAATAATCTTTATTCAAATCATTAAATGACATAAAAGATTGAGGCTTATCCTTTGTTGTTCTCAAATTCTCAATCAAACCATCTTAACCATATCATACTAAAAGTTTGTTGTTAGGACCAAAAAATGTAAGTTTTGAGAGTCCCATTCAATCTCAAGGCCAAAAGCATAACATCTGGCTTAAAATAGGTACAAACCAAAACCTTCAAATAGTATAGTGATATCTTCAACAAAACCCTAAGTACTTAAATCCTTCCATGGTTTTTTGTTGATGTAATTAAATTATCACAGATGATCTAAAAGGTCAAAGGGCCTTCATTTTTCTTGTAAGTTGTAAGCCCTAAAAACAAGTCAGTCAGTCATCAAGGTAAATGCATGACTGGAACATGGGTGAGGTAATAGTCATCAAGGTGATTACATGATTGGAACAAGTGTGAGGTAACAAAAGGAACAAGTGTGAGGTAACATAAGGCATTATACCTATGTCCTCCTCACCCAAATCAAGATTTGAGGCAAGCAGAGGAATGTAGCCTACTCACCACTTCTTCACAACAAACTTTAATCTATACCTTCTTTATAAATGTTCTAAAAAAGAATGTCATATGACCACCAAAATAATTTCAACTATCATAGTTATATGATTTGTCATCAACACCATCTCATCACAAAACCATCAGTTATAATTTAATCCTAACTGAGGAAATACATACCTGGTACATCCTCTTCAATACAAGGAAGGTAAGCTTAGTCACTTGTTCAAGCCAACAAGTACTCCACTACCTCTCTCCTCCTAGCAAGTAACACCCCTTGAGTTCTCTCAATGGACCCTTCTTCCCATCAAGCTTCAATATGATGGAAAGTTTTTGATGCAAAGCAATTTGGCTTTGAACAAATCATCACAAAACAAGCTGATTCAAACAACCAATTGATTCACAAAACTCTTCCAAATCACTCCTTTGCAAAAACTCTTCAACTCATCTAGTAGGTCTACAGATCCATATTTTTGACTTTATCTCACAATGAACCACTCAACAATCAATCTATCTACTCTTTTAGACACCCTTTAAGGAAAACTATAACTTACCTTCAAAACCATCATGGGTCACTTTAGACCATCTCACACAAAACCTAGAAACAACATTGTCCTAATAGACCAATTAGGTCTCTGTTTCAAAGGAGGTACCTCAAATTCTTTCCTCCAACTCCAAACAACCACTCAAATCTCTTACCAGTCAAATAGGTCCCTAATCAACAATTTTTAGATGGGAAAACTCTCATCTAACCTCTGTAACTAAAAACCCTCACTTTACACTAGCTTGGGGTAGGGTTTATTGAAAAATGAAATTACCAACCTCTCACAGCTCTGCCACTGCCTCCAACAATCTTCATTATGCCTACACATGCTTACAATATGAATTGGTCAATCATGACCTTATTAATGACTTCTATACTCAAAACTCAAACTGGCCTAAGAGCTCCATGAATCAACATTTCACAAATACCTTGGTGCTCTTGCACCAGTTTTTAAATGTTTAATTCAAGAAGAAATAGAGCTATTTAGATATACAAGTCAAAATCAAATACATTTTTACATTTATGTATTGGTATTGCAAACTCTTTTATGAAGGCTCAGACTAGGGTTTTCCTAATTGGTGCCTCTAGATTCCAGGTTAGAATCTTACAAGACTTAAATAGTGTACATACAAACCTCCACTTTATTGTCACAATGACCTCTATTACTATTTTCCCGCTCAATCAATCATAGTACCATTTCCAAGAGTCACCCAGAGGTCTCTACTAGGTGATAAGGTGTAATCAACAAGAGGGGTGTATACCTCTATCCCAACCATAGAGGTTTTCTGTGGTTAGGTAAAACCCCACCTTAAAACCCCAAACCATATAAACTCAGTGCTCCACGGGGACCCGTCCTCATCTCGAAAATGTTTCAGGGACTTGGGGGACCCGAAAACTTCCCCTTGCCTTTGCATCTAACAGTGACACAAACTTGAGCTCCAATTTTGATACAAACCTACTAGTTGCATCTGCTGATTAGGGACAACCATATATTTTCTATGTTTTTGTCATTTTATAGTTGAAACTTGAAGCCTTTGGGCATTTTGTTATAATTCTTATTAAATATGTATGCACATTGACAATAAAAGAATTTGAATTTTGTTACTTTCTTTGTCAATTCTTATGTGAAATCTCAATTCAAGTCTAATGTTATGTATTAATCTTCTACAATGCGTATGATGAATGCTTTATCAATGTTCTGATATGAATATTTGAAATTTCTCTATATTTTTAAAAAATTCCCTATTTTTATAGCCGTCCCCTACCATCCCCTAAAAAATGACTCAAAAGTACCCTTGTACCAAAAACACATCCCACCGTCCCATGTTGTCCCTGTCCCCAAAACTTGGGGGAGCATAGTATAAACTTGATTTTACGAAAAAAGACATTCAGGCATACAAGAAAATCTGACTCTACAACATTGAAAACACCAAATAACAATAGCTATAGGAAAAACTAGCTTAAGTAGACAATATATGCAAGATGTGGAATCGTAAACAAAACACCTGAATTGTTTGACAGAATGCCTCAAAGAGATGTCATCTCATGGAATGAAATGATTGATTGAAGAATGTGCACAAAATGGATTTTGCAAGGAACCTCTCAAAATCTTTGAATTAATGAAGCACTTTGGAACACATCCTAACATTGTAAGCTTTGCTAGGGTTCTATGTGCATGAGTCATGTAGGTTTAGTGGATGAGGGTTGCACATACTTCACACGTCAGTAACCCTTATTGCATTACAATTTACATATATAGTTGATCATTAGGTGTGAATGGTTGATCAACCATTCATATTTTTAGTTGGATCCTAAAAATGCTGCAACTTATGTTCTTCTCTAAAACATTTGTACAAGGTTCAAATAGTAAAGAGATTGATGAAAGATAGAGGAATTAAAAAGATACCTGGATGTTATAGTTGGATATGCTTTGGTAGACAATATATGCAAGATGTGGAATCATAGACAAAACACCTGAATTGTTTGACAGAATGCCTCAAAGAGATGTCATCTCATGGAATGAAATGATTGATTACAGAATGTGCACAAAATGGATTTTGCAAGGAACCTCTTAAAATCTTTGCTCAAATTTGAAGATCTCTAATTTTTAAGGAACGTTTTGCCCAAAACATCCTGACACATTTTCTGCCCATGCCCTGTTGTTCTTTATCACCATTTTGCTTCAATTTCCTAGCTCTAAACCAAATCATGATGATCAAAAAATCAATCCCAATCTTCTAAGTACACTTGTCTTCATGTTGGGATGTTTTAAACAAGATTTGATTGAGTTTGAAACACCCATTCAAGTCTATTTGGTGCCAAACAAAATTTTCCATATCATCTAAAACAAAACCCCTGAACTGCATCTTCTTCATTCTAACAGAAATGGCTAGAAGACTTCACACACCAAGGGTTCTATTGGTCATACGTGTCTTCTGGTTCCAGTGATGCATCGACGGTTCTATTTTTTCATCAGCATGAGGATCCTCTATCGATGAGACAAGGTCTCCTATTCCCGCAATGGTCTAATGGGGATGTCGTTGGTGGAATAGTTTTGTTTTTTCATTGACGTGAGGATCTTCTATCAAGGGGATGAGGTCTCTTGTTCCCATTGGACCATTGCGGGAACAGGAGACCTCGTCCTGCCGATAGAATATCCTCATGCCGAAACTCCACCAATGACATCCCCATCAGACCATCACGGGAATAGGAGACCTCGTCCCACCAATAGAAGATCTGAGTCACATTGATGAAAAATAGAACTGTCGACGCATCGTTGGAACCAGAAGACACGTCCAACTGATAGACTGATAAGGTGGGGGTAGTCAATTCCATTTTTTGTAATGTGGTAAGAGTCATACATGTAACACTATATCAGGCTGGGCAACTCTTGTTGGAGGTTCTAAATGATTTGCCTTTTTTTATAAGACTGTGTTGGCAGTGCCACCTGAATCACAATTGTTTGGTGGGATTCCAAACCTAGATAATGAGGTGTAGTTGTGGAAACCTCATAGAGAAAAGCTACAAGCTACCATGATGATTTTGTCAAGCAAATTTATATCAGAGTCTTGCTTAGCGTGGCTTAAGACATGTGTAGATGATATTCTCTCTACAGATAGGATTGGGGGAAAGTATTTGCTTGACTTTGTGAAAAGTGGAAAGGAACTTGTAGAGAATGAGACATTGATCAAAGAAACATTGGATAGTCTGGATGTATTTGAAGGGAGCTTGGAGTGGCTAAAAATATTTTTTGGTTCAAATGTTGAGTTTCCATGCCAATGCATGTGTGAGATTGTTTTGAAGCACTCAAAGAGTCTATGGGATGAACTTTTTGAAAGCCTATTTGTTAGTAGGATGAAACGAATAATAGCTGATGGATTTGCAGATCTGCATGAGAGAGTTAAGGTTGGTAAATTTCTTGAAACCATAGTTACATCTTTGGAAAGTTACAAAGATTTTGAAACCCATTTGCACAAATTAACTACTAGTGAGGGTTGGCTTGTCAAGAGAGGGGACCTAAAAAGTGTCAATTTACCTGGGTTGAGTTTTAGATTTATGATGACAAATGATGAAGACTGGTTTGGTCACCTTAATGCTTATTTTGGAACTGAGGTTAGTCAAATAAAAGATACCATAGATGAGGGGTCCAAGAATATTCTGGAAGACCTCCTAGGTTTTATTCATGCACATAAATCTCCTTCAAGGATAAATGATTAGCATATTATTTGCAAGAGCAATGCTTCCATTTTATCTCAACATTGATTGTTGAGATTGAAGAACATCTTGCACATCTTTTAGAAGCTCTCTATCAAGAAATGAAAAATGAGGAGATGCTAGAAAAAATGAACAAGGAGACACTAGAATCGACAATTATAGTGGAAAGGGAACTTTTCTTAGGAAGGATTTTAGTTGCTCTCAATTTTCATTCAGCTTCCCTTCCACTAGTTCTTGGCTCATCTCAACTCTGGTTTGTCAAGAACAAAGCTTTAGATAGAGGGAAAGGATCTTCGACTTTCAAATATTCCAGTACTGATTTTGATTACCCTTTTCTAAACAGTTCTAGAAGAAAAATACTAATGAGAGGGGTTGGTTTGAAGCCTGAATCACAGGATAAAAATAATAGCACCAAAATGAATAAACTAAGAAGAACTATGCACAATCTTTGGATCAGAGCTCATAACATGTGGATATTGTGGATAATTGAAGAGCTTTTAGGAATTCTCATAAGATATCTAAAGTAGGATGACATCTACTGTACAACTGAACTACTATTCCACTGAACTATAAATGTTAAACCCCTACTATCCCTGCACTCCTTTCATTGTACTCTACATGGTTGATATGAGAAGAGCCACTTTTCACTTTATTATTGTTCATCCTTTTTCTTTACGTGCTACTCTATTTTTTACACTCAAATTCAAAAGTGATTTGAATGCCCCCTTAAAAAGTGGAAGCTAATTTTAAGAGTTAAAATTCTGAAATTTGTATACACAACTCAATCTACATGTCCCTTAATATCATTTTTATAGATAAAAGTAAGTTCTCTTGTGAACTATGCAATTTGATAGTGGAAACTTCGAAAAGAAAAGATCACTTTTAACATCTCATAACGGAAAAGAAAAGAATAAACAAACCTTGACTCCAAGTTCTCTATATAAATCCTTAACTTCTGCAACACAAGATGGATCTGCTTTTCCATAATTAGCCTAAAAAAGAACATAATCACTGTTAGTCAACAAACAGCTAGTAAAATTATTAAAAAGAAGGGATCATATGGATCATATGGCCTGACCACATATAGATTTGAAAAGTAAAATTAACTGAAACCATGGAAAGTGACTTACCACAAGATTCTGCACAAATCATGTCCAATGCAAAAAAATTGGCAGAGGTTACAATCCAAAATCAGGCATCACACTTTACTTCTCCATTTTGGCGAGCTACCTTGAAAATAAGGTTTAGACTCACTGCTCCATTTTGGCGGGCTATAGGTTTTGACTCACTACTCCATTTTGGCGGACTGCATTGAAAATAAGGTCTTCACGAAGGTTTTAGAGTATGTTTATTAAAATGAAAATTATGCTTATAAAAAAAATTGGCCCTTTTTCCTCTTAGATTATTTGGTTGCTTATTCTTATTTTTTGTTTTTTCTCTTCCTTTTGCTTATTTTTTATTTTTCAAGGTTTTTGGGTTTTAGTTTTTTAGGTTCTCTTATGGTTTTCGTTAATTTTTATACTTTGGTGGTTTTTTCGTCAATTTAGAAGAAACTTTGGTGTTCATATGATGACACCGCAAAACATAATATTTATTCCACAAAAAATATTTATTAGTAATTTTGATTGATTGTAATATTTTATTATTAATTATGGCAGGCTACGATTGAAAATAAGGTCTTGACGAAGGTTTTAGAGTATGTTTATTAAAATGAAAATTATGGCCAAGATTTTAATAATGAGCACATTTATTTAGTTATTTATTTAGTCATTTTTATTTGTCTGATATTAGTCATTTATTTAGTCATTTAGTTGTGATTTTACCCGATGACCAAATTAGTCACTTATAAATGACCAAATTAGTCATTTATTTTCCAAATACTACTAGTGTTAGTCATGTGACTAAAATTTTTAGTCACATAGTCATTTATTTTCCAAATTCTATTAGTGTTTGCAAATTTATGACAGTTTTTCTAAAAGAACAATAAAATAACAGTTTGGTACGAACTTGTATGACATAGTGTCAGGTTTGGATGTGGATGAAAACTTAATATTTTCTGTTATGGTTCAAATGTAAGTGATTTGATGTGATTTCATTGTGTTTTTATATATTTATGGTTAAAATATCATTGACAATCCAATGACAGACCTAGGGTTTTCTGTGAGCAAGAAAAATCCATATCTCTAGCTTTAGCTGGTTAAAATTCATGAAATTTGAAACATACTTTTTGTAGGTATTTGTGCATTTTTCCACCAAAAGGAAAGTGATAACTCCTTATTTTGTGTGATTTATAGTAGACAGTGTGTTTTTACTAGCATTAGGATTGTTTGACACCCTAGCCTTTTGAGGGTTTTGTGGAAAACACTTTGTTCAGAGTTAACCACCACTAAGAAGAATTTCAAGGAGCCCTCTAGAGTGTGAGTAAGTGTTTAGGAGTCTAAAAATGTCAAAGAAATGAGTGTTGATCCTTTTTGAGAATTTGAAACTAGAAAACAAGCTTGTAGGACAATTTGTAGGGTATTATTTGTTGTTTCCATGGAAAGTTTAGGGTAATCTTGTGCAGACTAATACAAGAACCAAATTTTCTTTGTCTTTGAGAGTCCTTTGATCTTGAAATTGTTTTCCCTCTACATCACTATGTCTGCATACCAATGTGTATGTAGAGAGAGATAAAAGAGATGCTCATATGGGAATGAATCATCTACAACATCTTCTAACTTGGTTGGTAGTCTAGAGAGAAAGTATGCTACTACATTGGCTTTCCTTGACTTGTATACAATATTAATATCAAATTATTGAAGTATCACTAACCATCTTATATGCTTGCCACCTGGAACCAAAGAAAATAGGGGATAGAGGGAGATCAAGTGTTACCACACCCACTTTCAAAGATATTCCACTCAAGGATAACCCTAGAGATCTCAATGCAAAAGAGAAAGAGATCTTGCAATAGGGTTGTCCTAGGAACTGAATATGATCTAATGAGGGGTTCACCACCAAGTTTAAACTTGGAAAAGACAATGACATGCAAAACCCTAATATGATGCAAGCTTGATTTAAATGACCTATAAATGCAAGGAGAAAAAAACATAAAGCTACAAAATAGAGTGTGTGCACCTGGAAATCTAGAGATGGATAGAAGAAGTCTTGAAATGCTAGAAATTCTAACTTTTTGACCTAGTGGAACTCATTCATCATTTTGGGTGAATCAGTCCCAGCTCTAGATTTTTGCACAGAAACAGGTTTCAAGAAAAATAGTATCTGAATCTATAAAAAATTATGAAAAACACCTATAGTGGGACTCATTCACCACTTGTGGTGAATGAGTCTAGTTTTTATTTTTTGAAAATTCAAAGTCTAAATCTGCTCTTCTCAGTTTGTTCAATCTGTTCCTCTAGGTTCTCGGATCTGAAACTCTAATATTTGGGCTGTAGATGACCTTTTAGTGAAGATTATGACCTTGAAAATGGAGATACAACTTCAAAAAGCTTGTAACCTAATCTTCAATGACCTTCAAGTCTTCAAAGCACCTAGATCTACAATTACACAAAGAAAGAGAGCAAAAGTGTTGATTGTTAGGGAATAGGGGTTTTCCTTGGTCAAACCCCTTTTAGGTAATTAAACCAAATGATGAAATAAGATAATGAAGCATGAGCATGAAATAATGTAATTAGAACCTTGCCATGATGATGGATCTTGACTTGTTGCAACAATTGATGAAGAATTTTCCCTTGAATGATCTTGAAAGCTATTTTGATGGCCTTGTAAAGACTTGGAATGCTTAACTCTTGAATGCTTGACTTGATGGAATGAATGTATGATGAAATAATGATTTGAAAGCTTATTTATATAGGCAATCCACTCAAATGACCGTTGATTTGATCCCAAAGGCCAACATGGAAGAAATTTGAATTAAAAACCCAATTTTTCCCACTCAAACCTTGAAAATAGATCAAATGGGACTCATTCTCCCAAAGTGGTGAACGGGTCCCATAGGGGCTATTTTTCTAGCTAGAATGTCAGGGAGTGTAGAAATTAAGTTTATATGTTGATCTTGTCAGGTTTTTGATTGAAATATGCCTTAGGATGCATAATATGGGGCCATAGGGTCCTATTAATGATGATATAAAGGTCATAAATGTGAGAAGGTCCAAAATTCAATGTGAAAGTGTAAATAAATACACTTTACAACACTAAATTAAGGCAAAATTGGGTCTATTTAGCTAAGAAGGGCCCTAAATCCCATGTGAATGTGTATAACACATTACAACACTAGATTAGGTCTATCTTAGTTTACAAGCCTCCTAAATTATATGTGAAAGTATAAATAAATACATTTTACAACATTAAATTAAGGAAAAGTTAAGTTAATTTAGCTTAAAAAGGGCCCAAGACCTAATGTGTATGTGTAAAACTCATCACAACACTAGATCAAGTCTAATTTATCATTAAAGATTCCCAAATTAAGCAAGGGATACTTTTTCAGTGACTCCACCACCAACCATTGGTTTATTCATTAGGTACCTTATTGTTGCATGGTCAATATGTATGAATACATAATACCTTGTAATGTAGTGTCTAAATTTGTTGATTGCATGAACCACTGCTAACATTTCCTTTTCAGTTACTATATAGTTAAATTCTACCCCTTTAAGATTTTTAGTGATATAATAAATGAAATACTCAAGGTTTCTATCCTTTTGTCCTAGCACAACTCCTATTGCAAAATAAAAAGCATATGTATGGATATGGAAAGGTAAATTCCAATTTGGCCTTCTCAAGATAGGGGTCTTGGTTTGTGCTACCTTGAGAGCTTCAAATGCATGTTGACAAGCAAGTTTACATTCAAACTCTATATCTTTAGACAATAAAACAAATAGTGGTGCTGCAAGTTTACTAAAATCTTGTATTAATCTTCTATAGTACCCAAGATGGCCAAGGAAGCTTCTAACATCCTTTTGTTTCTAAGGTATAGGTAGTGTTGATATTAACTCAATTTTGTTGGGGTCTACTTCAATACCCTTATTGGACACAAAATGTCCCAAAACTACTCCCTCAATCATCATCATGAAGCATTTCTCATGACTTAGGGATAGGTGATTATATTAACATCTCTATAGTACTTTCTCCAAATTGGTAAGTGCTTCTTCATAGGTATTCCCATAAGTTGTAAAATCATCCATTTAAACCTCCATGGAATCATGAGCAAAGTCTAAGAATATGCTTAATGCTTCCCTTTGGAAGGTTGCAGGTGCATTGCATAGCCTAAATGGCGAGACATAGTAAGCATATGCACCCTAAGGACATGTGAAAGTTCTATTTTCTTGGTCTTCTAGGGCTATCTTAATTTGATTGTACGCACTAAATCCATCCAAAAAAATAAAAGTACTGCTTGTTTGCTAGTGAATCTAGTACTTGGTCAATGAGTGGAAGGGAAAAGAGATTTTTCCTAGTTGTTGCATTAAATTAATGGTATTCTACACACACTCTCCATTTCCTTCCTTTAGTAGGTACAATTACTAGTGGAGACACCCACTAACTGTCAGAGATTGGATAGATGAATTCGACATCCATCAACTTTTATAATTTTAGTTTGACTATGTCACATACTGCATGGTTCATTCTCCTTTGGGGTTGCCTAACTGTTTTATAGCCTTCATTGATGTAAATCCAATGAATGCATAGGTTTGGGTCTATTCCATTCATATCATGGTAATCCCATGTAAATGTAGCTCCATGTGCTTGCAACACATTCAACAGTGAAGGTTGTACAACAGTCAATCGACTGTTTATATTTAATGTCTTGTTTGAAATAATCTCTAAAGTCAAGGATGATGTTTGAAAACATGAAATTTCAAGACCTGATATATTGGGAATGCAATAATGTGGGAATAGGGTATGAAATACTTGGGAAATGGACTCTAATGTATTGGCAAGGATTATGTTTTGTAGAGGGTCTTGAAAACATGTTAGACAATCATATTGTTGTGGGTCCCTACCATAGTTGTTTTGCATGATGTTTACAATCAATTTATCTTTATCTTGGTTTTCTAACAAGGGACTATGTTCAATAGTCATTAGAGTTTTTAAATAGTATTGGTCTTCCTCATCGAAGGCAGGCCATATAGTTTTCTCTAAATCTACATGTAGTTGGGCATGTGGATAGAGGACTAGTTTCTTAGTTACATTTCCATTAGAAATGATCATGTTACCAAACCTACAACCTATGAAGGAATTTTTTGTTTCCAACCAAGGTCTCCCTAAGTTGAGGGGATATCCTACAAGATGAAATTAGGTTGCAAAACCATAAAGTTTGCAGGGCACTCCCATGAGTCTAATGTTATTACCAAGTCTTCTATGCTTCCCTTAGGCTTGACTATAGACCTATTTTCTAACTGTAACACAGTAGGTGTAGGTTTGAGCTCCATTAGTTATAATATTTTCATGGTTTCTTTGGTCATTACATTAATGGATGCCCCAAGATCAATTAATTTATTCTTAATGAGAGTACCATTTATTTTGGCATCCACCTTAGGGCTCCCATGATTTGCATACTTGGGGACAATTATGTTTCCCAACATAATTTCTACAAGTTGTCCAAAGACATGTACATTCTTAGGGTCCTTATGTTTCCTACCTAGATTTTTGAGGAAAAATTCTCTCACTATTTTGGTATAAATGGGTACTTCCTTAATGACTTGAATGACAGGTATATTGATGCAAACATCCTTGAGCTATTGCAATAGATCAGTTTCAGCTTGTGAATGATGTTGTTGGAATGTTAATCTCTCGGGGAATGAAGGCTTTGGACTTATGGTTGCTGGGTTAACCTTATTTGACTTAGGCTCCCTAGGTTGTTTGTCCACAGGTTATTTTGGGGGTTCCTCATTAGTCAACTATGTGATGTGAGGAGATGAAGGCCCAACTAATTTTTTCCCTGATTTGAGGTGGACTTTGCTCACCTCAACGCCATAAGTGGGGTAGTGTACGGTGTCATTAGCATAAGTTTGTTGGAAAGGATTATTATTTGGGTTAGGTGCAGGTTGTGATAGAAATTGAGGTGCTCTTTGTGCTCTTGGTGTAGCTATTTTTGGGTTTGGAATTATGGCTTGTTGTTGTGGTTGCAAGTGTTGTTGTGGCTATTGGTAATTGAGATTTTGATTTTTCCACTGCTGACCTCTTTGCCACTATGGTTGCCATTGAGTTTGTTGGGGTGGCCATTGAGAATTATAGTTAGGTCCTTGGTAATTCTGTGGTGGCCACATGCCTTTTTATTTTTTATTTTAATTGGATTGAGGCATTGGCCATTGTGAGCTTTGGATATTGGTCCAATATTGAGGGTTCCAATGACGAAAATTTATATTATTATCTAGAAATGACATATTATAGGTCAAGGGATCTTGGGGAATACCTTGTCTTGTCTACCATGGTTTGCATTGAGCTATTTAAAACAATTTACCATCTTCATCTTCCAAGACATTAAATTTTTGCCTCTCTTGCTTATCTTCAAAAATACTGGCCAACTTCTTCTACTTGCAATTGATCTTCATATGTCAATAGTGTGGGCAATATTTTATGAGGGATACTTCTACAAGTTCCTCTTACTTTTTCTTGATATGAAGGGTACATCTAGTTGTGTAGCCAAGTGGCTAATGATGTCCTCCTTCATGTTTGATAGAAGATTGCTCAGCTCCACCCTTGAGACCCCATTGGATGATTTTTTTAGAAATGAGGTCATGTCTCCCTTGGTTTTCTTGGTGAAGGATTTGGAATAGTTTCTACATACTCTATAAATCTCATCAAATGGTAAATGTGAGATGTCTCTTACCCCATGAGGTTGAGGGCATCCATACAATCCTCATTAATTCTCGTTAAGAATACCAATTTTAGGGATCCACAAGAGAGTCTATTTTGATGGGACTTCTTGAGACAAAACTGGAACCTCTCAATATAATATTCTAACGATTCATCTTCTTTTTGTAACATCCTAAAGATTTCATCCCTCTTTCAAGAAATTTATCTTTATTATGTTCCAATTGGGAACAACATCTCTTCCCAACCCCATGAACCATCTCAGAGCAACATCTTTCTATGTTGCTGAAAATAATTTCAGTCTATGAGAATCTATGGTATAGTCATAACTTCGGCATAGCACATCAAACTCAAAAATAAATGTGTTTGGGTCCTCTTTAACTAGCCCATAGAAGATAGTCAATGCTGAAGGAGGTATGTTCTTCGAAGAAGTATCCCTTTTCTAGTTGGCTCTAGGGAAGTGAAATGATACATGCTCTGGTGGGTCTTCTATTGCTGCATCATCCATGATGCTTATGTGTATGTGGGAAGTCTCCTTTATATTTGGTGTAGGTATTGGTGTCAGGGATGATTCTTCTTCAAGGATACCCTCACTTTTCTCACTTTATTCACCGGTATCTTGTAATGCTTCGTGTGTTGAGGGGAGAAATCTTCCTAGATCCTCTCACTACCCTTGCATGCAATGCTTGTGAATCTTTAGATTAGTGGTTCCTACACATTGTTAGTAACTCACGTTGTTTTTGATGGTTAAAACCTAATTACCCTAATGTTGAAAACAAAATTGCTAAATTATGAAAGCTTAAAAGGAATTGAATTTACACAAGAGAATCCTGAACTTAGCATCATCCCCAAAAATAGCATAAAAAATGTATGGCCTCTCTAATGTCTAATTAACTTGGTGCTACTAGGTACACACAACTCAAAAGATGGATTCCTAATGAAACAATTCATCTTTCACGCAAGAGCCTTCATTTAATTATCAACCAAGGACTCATAAGATTTAGACAGTGTTGGAATAATATTTGCATTCATGGATCCTAGGCATGTCCTATATCAATAGAGTATAGGTAATTACACATATACAAAAAACTAGAAAAGTTGGAAAGGGAAATGAAATGCTAATTTGCAAAATAGGGGAAATAGATATAAGTTGTTACCTTATGCTACATGTACCTATCACTCAAGACTGTAACTATTAATTGCTAAGACTAAATTGTAACTAATTTCTTTAGAGGATGCAACAAACATGAAGCTACAAAATTCAATCCAAACTACAGAATCACATTCGTGAATTCCACATGCATGTAATTAGAAACTATCTTAACTAAATTCAACAATGTATTAATTAATCTAATAACAAGAAATAGAGTGGACTAGTAGTATTTGAAGTGGCCATTGCTTGAGTTGCAATTTCCATAAAAGATTTCAAACACTCACTACTTAATCCACAGATCATGGTATTGAACTAACTCCTTTATTGCATACAAATTTTGAACTCTTACATACAATATAACAAGAATCTACTAAAGATTTCTCATTCAACAATACATATATATTGTTGTAACTGATAACAGAAAAAGAAAGATCAACAACTATTGGAAACTATTAACTAGTAACTAGATTTAGTCTTGAACAACATATCCCATTATATAGAGTCTAGGAGGAGTCTTATTCCTCTAAGACTAAAAATGGAATCATAATGCATCCACCTACACTCCCTCAAAGATAGAGAGGAATTAGTCTTTAAAATAGAAAACCATAATTATAAAGCAAAAGAAGAGAAACTAAATTAGAACTATGCGCCTAATAGTTAACTACCATAACAAAGATGGGTGTTTGAGGATTGTCACGTCATGAGTTAGTCCTGCTCAGAACAAATTTTTTCCCCTTCTAGTAGTCTTATTCGGTGGATAAGTATATGTTGTGGTGATTCACGGTTGATAATTCAATGGTCATCTTTGTTCTCCCCTGGAAATGTTGTGCTTCAACTATTCTGACCTCTCCCTTGCAACTGTATGCGATCCTTTTGTTGCGGGTTGGAAATCTAGTTGTTGTGGATTACATTCCTTCTAGCTGCAAGATGGTAGTTTCATCCTCAAGGCATACACATCATTAACAATCATATTTTAATCATAGAATCATACTAAATCTCATGAAAATTCATGCATTCACACACACATATGTAAAGATATCATATTTTCATTTCCACATACTTAAGCCTGTTATAAAGTGTATGAAAGGCATATAAAAGATGCATAAAGTCTTGGGAATTTCTATGAAACTTAGCAAATGAAAGTATAAAATCATAAAATAGTAAAGAAAAATTAGTCATTAATTGGACCCATCAAAATTGTTGCAAGTATTTGGAGATAATGATTAGGTTTTCAATCAAATTAGAGATTAGAGAATAACCAATAATGACCTACTCAAATCCTACAAACACAAGGTTTAGGATTTTATTGAGGGTTTTCAAGGTTTTGGCATCTAGACTATCCCTAGAAGTTAGAATAAACACAATGATTGACTTACAACAATTGGTGCTCATTTTGACATACCAACACGTGTTACAAATAAGAATGAATACAATATCAATCTCATTATAAGGCTTGCCATCCCAGATAACCAGGTAAATTGGAAATTATTTGAAAGTGATCAACAAATTGTCAACTTCTTGCAAAATGAAGCAATTTTTTTTGCTAAAAACTAACCCATGCTACAAAACTAGTATAGAGATAAAATCCTACAATTGAATTCCAATAAGTTGCAAAAGTGTCTCATCATCGTAGAGAAATTTTTTAACTCTAATGACTATCTAAAAGACAAGAGGATAAACTTGGATACAAAGAAAGGAGATTACATGCATATTATTACAACAAAAGTAAGTAATTAAACATAAGAAATGTATTCTCTACATCATAACAACAAAATTTTGTTAACATTTGCCATAAATATGATGATGTAGTTGCATGAACATATAAATCAGACCTCTTATGGTTCAAGATTGAGGAAAAGAAAAAGTTTGCTCTAGTTAGCTGGGACAAAGTAGTGTAAGCCTAAATCTTGTGCTGGGCTTGGAATCAAGAATGTCCTATGCACCAACAAAGCCTTACTTGCTAAGGTGGGGTTGGGACCAATTGAGGAATAAAAAGGACTGGTGCAATATTATGAATGCTAAGTATCTTCACAATAGACCCATGATTAAGTGCCTCTCTGATGATCACCCCTCTAGATCTCTGGCATGGAAGAACATTTGTAGAATGCAGAGGTTGCTCATGTTCGGGATGAAATGGAAGCTTGGGAATGGTAATAACATTAGATTTTGGGAAGACCCTTAGTTGTTGGACTCTCCCCTTTCACACTTTGACTTCAGGAATCTTATGAGACCAACACAACTCTTCTTTGGTATGTACATTGTGACTACCTTCTTGGTCATTCGGGGGCTAGGTGGTGGAAAGATCTACTTCTTTGTTGTCCTTTGTCCCCTAAGTTTTAATTCTAGCTAATTCTCTACAGGACTTACTCTCCCTTACCATATTACCTTTATCCAATATGGAGGATGAATTCTACTACATTAATGTCAGACATGGCAATATTTTAGTTAGAACCACTTACAATCTGCTATCAATTCAGGTTGTTGATAATGGATTGTGGAAACAGGTATGGAATAGGCACATGATTCAGAAAATCAACTTTTTCTAGTGGATGACCTATCATAATAGGATCCTTACTTAGGATAACCCAAGGAAAATGGGATTGTAGATCCCTAATAGTCGTTTGATGTGCAAATGCAATGAAGAATTTGTGGATCACTTACTTTTGCACTACCCGTTTGCTATTGGTGTCTGGGAGCTAGATTTGGAGAAATTGGGTACCCACTGGACTACGTGCAGGGACATCAAATCCTTCATCTTGGGCTGGTCTGGCCCCTTCCATCACCACATACCTAGAGAGATTTGGAACCAGGTCCCCCCATCATATGTTGGTGTTTGTGGAAAGAGAGGAACAACCAAAAATTTCAAGAATATTGAGATGATTCCTAAGGAGGTTTTCGGTATAGGGCTAAGGCTGATTTCCAATAATATTTTGATTTACATAGGGAAAACCCTAGACAAAGCTCCTACTGAATGGGAGATTAAAATGGCTAAAGCTTCAAACTAGAATCTTGAGGTCAACTCCTTTGACGATTCTTGGGCCTAGGCTAGATGGGACACGGTTTGGAAACCCCTAGATTGTGGATGGCATAAACTCAATTTTGATGGTGCGGCCAAGGGAAACCCAAGCAGGGAAAACATAGGGGGCATTATCAGGGATTGCAGGGGTAAATTTGTGGCTGGTTACTCGAGGGTATAGGGATTTAGACCTCCATGAATGCGGAAGCGAGGGAACTGCTAAAGGGCATGCAATTAGCTGTTACTATGGGGATAAAGAAACTACACATAGAAAGGGATTCCAAGTCGGTGGTTGACTCTATCAAATTGGGCATATTATTAGGATGGAGCACCAAAGATATCCTGTTAGACATAAATCATTTGGTGTCAATGTTGGATATGAAGATTTTTACTCATATTTTTAGGGAGGGTAATCAAGTTGCTGACACTTTGGACAATCTTGGCTCCTATTGGAGAGATTTTAAGTGTTGGAAGAGTATTGGGAACCTACCATTGAGAATACAAGTTATTATCCTTAAGGAGAAGGGCACCTTATTTAATCATGATGTTATCTAAAATTGTGATTGTCATTGCTTTAGGGGTGGTCCACATATTTTCTTTTTGGGTGATGTGGAAAAAGATGAATGTTGAGGTGTTAAATTCGTGGAAAATTTTGAGTAATGGGGTGGAGATAGAGGTTACAAAGCTAATTATGAGGAGTGATGGGAAGTACAATGGGGTAATAGCCAAGTTGGGTTAGGCTTTATGCAATTTTTATTTGTGTTCTTGTCTTAGCTCTCACATATCTTTATAGACTTCCAAATTCAAATTTGATGTGACTAATAATTATGGTGTGGAGCTCATGCTTTGTCCTATTAACTCCGCTAAAAATTTTCTAATGATAAAAGGTAGATTTTTAGGGAAGGCTAAATTTGGCCCTGCGCCCATCCTTCATTAGTACTTGTGCAATGGCAACATGGAAGGAAAACTTCCCAATGTCATCATTTTTCACAAACCTGGCTGCAGGTGTTTAAAGATTTTCATTAATGGGCTAGTGAATATTACCTTTTTGGAAATAACTCTTGAAGCATGTGTTTTGCATATTGTCTTGCTTACCCAAAGCCTTCCTGGTTGGATTAAAAGAAGTGGTGTTTTGGTGATCTCTCACATTAACAAAAAATTTAATCTTTTTCTCTTGCAGGATTCCTGGTTTTATAGAGTGAAGTGCAATGAGATGGGTGGTGACAGGGTGAGGATGGAGCCGAATAATTATGGGGAATTCTGCAAGGACCCTTTGGTTTGACACATCTTTGTCGAAGGAGGGGTGGTTCCTTTAATGGAATGCTTGGTTGGTCATGATCCAAGGATGTTGGTGCAATTCGTGAGCTCCTAGAAGAAAGAAGAGTTACCATAGGTGGTATCTCCTTTGAGGTCAATAAGGAGGTGATTACATAGGAAATGGTGTTGTCTTGTACCAAGAAGAAGTACCCTAAGCACACCAAGTCTCAGGACAATGAAAGCCTCAATGCCTTCTTTAAAGGAAACAAAAAACCTATTTGCACCTAGTCTAGCTTTGAAAGACAAGCTCTCCCATGGCCATGGGATCAAGTTTGTCTCGCTCTCATGAAGTATGTCACTTTACACGGTAGATATAAAAATTTCTATTATTATCACCTACCTCTTTTAAATCACCTCCACCATAAAATGTTGTTAAGCTTCCCGTTTTTCTTACTCATTTATTTAGAAAGTTTTGTTGAGAAATGCTTGGACACTACTGCCCAAAACTTGGAAGAAACTCCTCCCCTACCACTCCACCAGGCCCTCATCCTAAGGCTTTATCATTTCCATCTCGCGCTTTGCTTGCCCAAACCCATCTCTGCTATTTGTATTGAGGAAATTGAACCCCCTACACTAACCAACGTGAATCCCTTTTCGGCTAAAACTAAGGGCCCCAAAAGGAAAACCCCTCCAATGAATAATGAAACCCCAAGCCTAAACCTCCCACCAAAAAGAGAAAGGGTGGTGTGGGGCTTTCCTAGTCGAATGCTATGGCTGGGCTCTATGAGCTCAAATCTGCTCCCCATAAGGCTAACAACAAACTTGTAGCTAAGAAAAAAGTGAAAGAAGAGGGGAAAGGTCTAGTGGAGTTGTCGACCACTGACAACAATGGGAAGAATGTGGTGGGAAAAGGCTCCAAGGGGGACACTGCGGTTGCTGCTATAGTGGAGACGGGGGTTGATATTACCAAAATTAGGAGATCTAGCAAGCTAGTGAAAAATTACAAGAAAGTGTCAATTAATGAAATTTCGAATGATGAGGAGCAGTCTGCTAGCAAGGGCAATAGGAAAGAGGAAGACACAGAGGGAGAGGAGGATTAATTTTTTGAAGGGCCTAGCCACTTTTCCAACCTCAACAAGATGCTAAAGGAGGATTTGACCTCCCAGTCCTCTGACCCTTAGGATATGGAGGAAGAAGATATCAAGAATACTGTGGATAGAGGGGAGGATCATCACATGATGTTGGTGTGGGTGGAGAAGCTTAAGAAGAAGTTCACTAGTTTAGCTTGGCTCACTATCAAGATGATCCACCATGCGGTTGACACCCTTTCTACTGTACTCAAGGATGAAATGGATAAGAAGGCTATGGAGGAGGGCCCCAATTGGGTAGGGGAGAATGTTATTAACCTCCTCTCTCATAATTGGGAGAGTGCTAGTTACTTTGTTGTTGTTGTGTCCTATCTATTGGGTCATTGTTTTGTCGACTGTTTGTCTGCTATATGTGTTTTTTTGTGTGGTTAATGTAATATTTCTCTAGACCTGATCTTTTTTGGCCTTTGGGGATCATTGTGTAAAGGGTACAACACCCTATAAATGCTACTTATAAAAAAAAATATAAATATCTAAAAGGTATTAAATCAAGCATAGTCCAACATACCATTGAGTTAAATTTAGACATAAATCCTATCAAGCAGAAGCAAAGGCCTGTGAACCCCAAAATTGAGCCTTTGATGAGAAAGGAGTTGGTCATGCTCATAGAAGTTAATATCTTTTTCCCATTAAACACTCCTCTTGGGTGGTCAATATCATTCCCATGAAGAAAAATGGGGAGATAAGACTATATGTAGACTTTGGAGATATCAATATAGACTCTGTTATTTAAATAACATTGTCCCCCCCTTCTATGGAACAAATTATGTAGAGCAAGTGGTCCAAAAAGAAGTTCTTTCCTAGACAGGTATTCAGGTTACAATTAGATCTTGGTGCAAGAATCATATCAACATAAGACAACATTCACCACCAAGTCAACCACTTATTCCTACTACAAAATTCCTTTTGGTTGACCAATAATAGTGCTACCTTTCAGAGCATGATGGACATGGATTTTAGAGATGCATTGGAAAAGTTTTTGTTCATCTACCTTGATGATATTACTATTTTTTCCAAACATGTAGATGATCATTTTGACCATCTGAAACAGGTATTCAAATGATTCATGAAGTATGGTATATCCATAAATCCAAATAAATGTGTATTTTTCGTAGACCAAGGTAAGTTGTTGGGACACATAGTATCCACATAGGGTTTATCCATTGACCTAGAGAAAGTGGAATCCATTTTTTCCATTCCACTTCCTAGCCATATGAAATGAATTTAGAGCTTCTTTGAAAGAATTAAATTTGTAAGGATATTTACTCTGAACCTTGCTATCATGGTGAATCCAATCACCACTATGTTGAAGAAAAGCATGGCATTTAACTAGACCAAGGAGGGGAAAGATAGTTTTGAGGCCATCAAACAAGCAATTGCTCAGGTCCCTACTCTTGCTAATCCAAATTATGATAATGGTTTCATACTTTACACATTTTCAAGAGAAACACACATATCATTTGTTCTAATGCGACTAAATAATGTCAATATTGAGCAACCTATTTCCTTCTTCAATAGACTTAAGGATTATTAGCTCAAGTATAACTATGTTGAAAAGAAGGCACTTTTTGCTATTATAGAACTAAAAAAATAGATATATGTTTCCCAATGCTAAGATTCAACTAATGTTCCCTCACACCAACATCAAAGAGTTTCTATTGAGAAAAGATATTAGTGAGAAAAGAGTTGGGTGGATCATGGAAGTTATGAAGTACGGTGTAAAATTCAAATCGCCAAGCTCATGTGAGGTAAGGGGTTGTGTGAACAACTCATCTCCAAATTTGAGACTAATACAAAGGCTAACCTTATATTACTTGAGGATCAAACAACCATTGTTGATATTTGGAACAATTAGGTGAATGATATGACTACCTTTCTACAAGAAGGTAGATACCATCCAAGTCTAGAAAAAAATAAGAGAAGAAACTTTAGATTACAGTTCATTCCCTATGTCCTAGTAGATGGCATACTTGTTAGGAAAGACCCCAATGGATTTTTTTAAGATGTATTGAACAAAATTAGGTTAGTATACCATTAAAATAATTCCATGATGACTCCTCAGGCAACCATTTTTTGTAAGGATCACTGCTATTAAAATAATGAGGGTTGGATACTATTGGCCAACCCTACTTAATGATGCTCACAGATGGGTGAAAAATTCCAAGAAATGTGCTTTATTTATGGGAAGCAAAGGTTAGCTACCCTCCCTTTTCATCATATTCGAATAAACCAACATTCACGAAATGTGGGTTGGAATTTATTGGAATAATAAATCCACCATATACTAGTGGTCATAGATGGATTTTAGTAGCCACAAACTACTTCACCAGGTGAACAAAGGAAATTACATTAAAGGATTCCACCAAGGCTTCAATTTTGGAATTCCTTGTGGAATCATGACTATGGTCAATGCCCCCTCCATCATCATCTCAAATAAAGAAATTTTTTGGTACCCAAATTAGTGATTGGAAAATTAGGCATGGTATTTATTTAAAAACCATATTAAATTATTACCTTCAAGGTAATGTCTTACTTAAATCTTCCAACATAAACCTCATCAAGATAATTAAAAGGACCATTGAAGACAATTAGAGGTCTTGGCATGCAAAAATAAAAATAGACTGTTGGGATAATATAAAAACTCCCAAGAGAGATCTTGGTAATTCCCCTTTCATGTTTGTTTATGGAAGGGAAGCAAGGCTATCATTGTCATTGGAGTTGTCTTCTCTTGAGATAGCACATCAACTAGAATTAATGAAAAATGATACCCTAACAATGAGGTTGGATGAGCTAGTAGAGTTAGAAGACATCAAGAGCAAGGCCATGCATACCCTTGAAACTCACCAATCATAGATCAAGAGGATTTTTGACAAGAAGGTTGTTCACAAAATGTTCCAAGAAGGAGACTTGATGCTGAAATGGGATGCTAATAGAGCTAGAGTAGGAAGGCATACCAAATTAGATGCCATCTAGAGCGACCCATATTTCATTACTAGTTGTGAGGTAACCAATACATTCAATATTTCTAGGGTGAATGGTGAGGCTCTTCCAATCCCAATTAATGGGATTCAACTCAAACCTTGCATCTTCTAAAGTTATGTTACAACCATGTATATTTTAGTCTAGTTGCTATTTATTTTTTAAGAAGTATTGTTGTACACTTTGCATTCTCCTTAAGGGAATGCATGATTTAATTATGTTTCTTCTCTCCAAGTGTTGTTGCACATGTCTAGGTTTGATGCTTAGAGGTTGATTTGTTTCAATTGTTGTTTTATGTCTCTATGACTTTGTTTCCCAATGGACACTTAAGGCTTCTAGGTTCACTATGTTTAGCAGTCAAACATACCACATAATTAATCAAAATGTTGACATTTTATGCCTACCTTATGACCCATTAGTTATAATTGATATGATAAATCCTATCTAGGCCATATCAATAGTTTTATGCTTCTGATTGTGATAATCATTTCATTTTCTTTAGTTAGTTTCCCAAAGTTCAAACACCTCAAATTTGATTGAGTGTTAGGAAATTTTGAGTGTTCCATCTTGTAAAGAAGCCAAATGGGTATCCCTATTTAAAAATTGACTAGATTTGGGAAAAAAATAAGCAAGTTATGGTCTTACAGGTTTTTAACCTGCTATTATATCCTTATGAGGAATTGTATTTGAACTAGATCTTTGTAAGGCTTCTGGTTGCTACTAGTTGCAAGATTTCAAGACACTGTAGATATTTTTTAAAACTTTTCATGTGAACCAAAACTTTATTTTGGTTTGGTACTTTGCCAGTTCCCATGGATTTTCGTGCACTACAGGAAGGGTGATTTCATCTAGTTTGTAGAGGTTTCATGTCCATTCAAACATTTGCAAGAATTCCTAAGTGAAGCGGACATAAATTATAGGTATGGATTCCGATGGTTTTCCTAGAGCTATAGATGCAGCTCGAGTTCTTGCAAGGACTCATCCAAATCTAAGAATCAACTAAGTATAAGCTTTTCAAGTAGAGTTAGGTAGATTTCCTAACTAAGCTTATAACAACTATTTTTTTGCATTTATGAGAGTTTCACTTTCATCCAATTTTGAGTGGATTTCTAAATGAATCAAATACATCTAATGATGCAATTGTCACCTAAGGTTTCCTAGGACTTTGATAGAACCTAATCTTCCACATTTCATTTTCACTTCATCTTTTTGCCACCTTTATGTCATCATACCTCTTTTGTTGATGTCACCACCAGGGCTTGCTATCTAGCTATAATTGAGGAAGTTTCATATGTATCTAGATTGTGAGATTTTTTAGAGTATCTAAACATGTCTAAATATAGTTCTTTTTCTCGCCACATCCTAATGAGGGATAACTTAAATCACAACAGAGGGAATTGAAGATATAATAGACACCAAGGAGCATCAAAATATTGTGAGATTCCAAGGGGATGACAAATAAGTGCAAAATCTCTGCAATATTATCATTTTACATTGACCGAATGGCCAAGAAACACACCATCGATGCTTAGTGACTTCTATAACTACCCAATCTAATCCAAAAAGGCTCTAGAATTGATTTTTAATGCTTCTCCATGGATCCTAAGGGGAGGGTGACATGTCATGTTGTATTTATGAAATATAGTCCTCCTTTCTATTAGGAGGCCATCTCTAGCCATATTTGCAACAAAATTTATGGGATTTTTTGTACTTTATTTCTAGGCTCATCAATGTCACAACTGAGGTATGACATGACTGTTAGGAATTTTCTTTTATGTCACATATCATATTTTTTTACAATCTCAACATAATTTCTCTAAAGGATCATGGCTAGGGTTTCTCTCTACCACATATTATGTCTCTTCAACACCCAACAAAGGAATTAAAGGTTGTTAAGCCTCATTATAAGGGGTTCTTCTCTAGTTCTTTGTTTAGTTCTCTATAGAGATTTAGGTATTTATTTTTATCTGTGCTTCTATAATAGGATTCAAGCCTATGATTTAATAAAATTTGTTGTATTTTACCTCTCTTCGTGCTTTTGATTTGTTGTGTAATACATCTTTACCTTCATTTATGAATGTATGTTCTCTATTTTTGTATGTGATATGTTGTGTTAAATTCATTGGTAGAACTAATTGTGGATTATTTCCTTCCCTTTTATCTTCTATTCAAGCCTAACTTTCATGTAACTTCTAGAAATTGATAGAATAGAAGACTATGTGAGTTTTTTTGCAATTTCATTACTTCCCTATGTTTTAATAAGCAAAAAGAATCACATTTCAATCTTGGTATATCACCATGCTTTAATTTTCGTATTTATCTCTTTCCTTTTCCATTTACAAGCTAATAGAGTAAGGTACTTCTAGAGTTATTCAATGTTGAGTTGGAACAACATTGTTGCACTCAAGTTAGGAAGGAAGATGACCTTCTCTAGAGGGTTTATCTTCATCACAAGGGTCCCACACCTAAAGATCAATCTCATGTTTCACTCGAATACTAAACAAAAAGTTTAGTAGGGTGCAATTCCAAGTGACAACAATCTCAAAAATGATGCAAGACATAATACATAATATTGAATCTACAACAATAACACACAATTTGAATAATAATGAAATAAAAATATGTATTATATATGTAAGACTTTTTTCTCTATTAGTAGAAACCGTGTTCATCACTAATTAATCACTCTCATATTTAAATACATACTCTTTTATACATCACAAACAATTACACACACATACAATTTTAAAATAATATATAAAGACACAACATGCACTTTCTATTCCATAAATTACATTCTGTATCTAGACTTTTCATTAACCATGTTTGGTCCAATGTATATACACAAAAAAATTGTAACTATTGGTCAAAATCATAGTGAATTAATTAACACACTTTTTTTTTCAAGTTTAAAATCATTGATAAAAATTAATGTAATTAAATCTAGGTATAACAACTCTTTAAAAAGAAACTAATCAATCATCTTTAACACAATTAAAAAAATAAATTCAAATAAAGTATCACATTAGTTAATATAAATAAAATAAAATTTAAACATTATTTATTATGCATTTTGTGTTGGGAAACACAATTCCTCACACAAATTTTATTTTATTTTAAATTTCAACATGTCTAGACATAAAAACAAATGAAACATTTTTTCTTTATATATACAAAACTAAAACATACACCTTCTATTGAAAAAAATATAAGCTCCATCTAGACTAGTCATTGATATTGTTTGGTCTAATCTACACATACACAAATATATTGCATCTAAAGATCAAAGGTGCATACTAGATTAATCATGATACTATTTGCATCATGTTTGAAAACATAGAACAAAATAAATCTAGCATACTAGATTAATCATGATACTATTTGCATCATGTTTGAAAACATAGAACAAAATAAATCTAATTAAATATTTCATAAAAAAGGTCATTAAAAATAATCAAACAATAACCTTCAAAATAATTATAAAATGTAAAATTATTTCAAATACATATTAAAAACTACGCTTGATTATATAGTAAAAGCTAAAAATAATATTTCAAATTAGATTACTCATTCATATCATAATAACTTTTCAACTTAAAAAAATATTTCTAGAATTGTATAATTTTGCACCACATTTAAATAACATGATATTTTTCTTGTAACTAACAACTTAAAATAACAAAAACTAGAAAATAAATAAATCATACAACAATAAAAACTAAAAAGATAATCTACCTATTTATTTTAATTTATATTATCCAAATTCAATTTGTCATCAATCAACTTGTCTTCTTATGTTCCTTTCATATTTAAACTAAACAAACTAAAACCCAATGTTAATTAAAGATCTCAATTCCAATTAAGCTAAAAATATTTTCAAATGCAATATCATTCTATAGTGTATAAGACTATTTTGGATAAAACTCACAAAACATGAGAGGACCTTTTTGCTAATTTGATAGATGACAAAGCTAAGATGAAAATTATCAACTTGATTGGTGACTAATTGTTCATCAATAGAAAGAAAAAATAGCTCCAAGATGAACTATCTACATTTTAAGCTTTTGAATTGCTTCTAGAATTGAATATATCTATGGTGATTCTTAATTGTATACTCATCTTGAATTGACCAAGCACCATTGAAATTTGTGTCAAGATTATAATTTCATACCAAGTACCATTATTGAAAAATTGTTCACAAGCATAGATGATTATACAATTGGATTTGTAAGCATACTTTTCATTACCACTAAAAAGATAAATTTTCATTATCTTGTCAACATAAAAGATAGAGATTCTAAATTAGAAAAAGTGCATATGTTCTCAACTCACTACTTTACTATATTTTACAACCTCTTATTCTTAATAAATATTTTTATAGAAAACATCTACACCCATGGTTATTGATAATTGTATGCTCGTCTTGAATAAATCAAGCACCATTGAAACTATACCATATTTGTGCCAAGATTTTACATTCATACTAAGCACCACCATTAAATAACTACTTGTGCAAGAATAATTGATTATGCAAATGGATTTATAAACACACTTGTGTTTTTCCATTAAAAAAAAAACTTTTCAATGTCTTGTCAATGTAAAAGATGAATATTCTAAATTAAACAAAGAATTGGTGCTAATATGTTCTCAACCCCTTACTTCTCTATAATTTACAATCTCTTATTCCTAACATATTTTTAATATAAAAAATATTATAACTTTCTTGGCCATAAAAAATAAGTACAAATGCACTCAAATTTGGCACAACATAATTCCTCTACAATAAAAGAACAATTTCAAGGAATGAATTCATAACAATGTTATTTAAAAATATTATAAAATAGACCAATGTAAAATAAAATACACTCCATACATGTCAGTCAATGTACATTGGAAAATTCAATAATATTTATGAACATTAGATTATTTATACAACTTACTACACTCAACATTTCAAAGTAATTAAGTTCACACTCTTGATTTTTATAATTACCAAAAACATGCATTATTCAAACATAATAATATTTCATCATATGTTGTAGGTTCATAGAATTTCAAAATTAACAAATGTATTATTATACTATTTTATGCCTTTTTTTCAACATGTAATTATAAATTTGATAGTTTTGGAACACTATAAGATCAAACTACTCAATATATTAAATGCAACAAATAAGGTGCCCACATCTACACCCTCTAGCTCAAAGGCATTGTAACAATTGATAAAAATTAAACACTACATTTTTCATTTGACAAATCCATAATTTAATTCTTGCTCCCTAAGCTACATGCAAAAAATACATTCAAGACAAATCAACATTTATTTTCATCTTGCAAGACTTGCATGTAAAGGGACAATTCCCTCTTAATTATTATAATGTTGTAATCAATACAAGTTGTATTAGACAATGGTCAACATATTGTACGTATATATTACTTATGAATGTTTTAATTTTCAATTGAATAAGAGAATGTAACAATGCCACAAAGTAACTCAATAATATATATGGATATTTTTGTTTCCTTGATTAGATTGTTTCTTCTTGTTTTATTTTAAATACCAATTTTTGCAATCAATTATTTTTAATTTAGCCATTAGTGCTAGTTAAGATTGCTTATGTAGCAGGCTTCAACTTTTAACCTACCATTTTTTAATCTAATAGTAACAACAACAATCTCCTCACAATATTTTTTATATAAATTCTATAGGAACTAATATATTGCACATATTGCATTGGGAAGAAAAACTTGGAAAGTAATTGATCTTTCTTATCTAGGAGTGTCCCTAACTTCTCATGTGAGATTGCCACCTCTATGAAACATAGTCAATCGAATAAAAGACATCTATATAGATCCTAGTACAAATAAGCATGATGGTGCTGAAACAAATAATGCTAATATAGTTTTTATGACAATTAATGTAAATTTATAGTAATATCAATAATGAATTTAGAATATGTGTTGACAATATTATTTATATGGAATAATCATTTTGTTGGGAATAGGATGCCATTTAATTGCAATCGTAAACATTATTTCATGTATCTTCTAAGTCCTTGGAAAGTGTTCCCCAACACTAGGATTAGAAAGAGATAAAATTCAAATGAAATGAACATGTAAATTGACATTTTTAATTAATTCTAAATGATAGTAACATGTGGGGATTCCCAAGAAGAGCTCCTACAAAATAGGAGCACATGGGGTGCCCACATGGAAGGTGGAACCCACCTTGAGTTAAGTTAACTGTTTGGAGAAAAAGAAAACACTTTAGTAATGCATGTAAAGATCCTAGAAGTTAGGGATTGATGTTTACATGCATGGAGTTCAATTTAGTTCACAATAGTTCAATTAAGTTCAGTATCAGTTCAATTCAATTAAGTTCAGTTCAGTTCAATTAAGTTCAGTTCAGTTCAATTTAGTTCAATTCATTTTAGTTATGGTTCAGTTATCTTCAGTTGCATGTAGTTAGTTTGAGTTGCATATTAGCTGACTTTAGTTGACTTGAATTGCATGCTAATGACTTGAGTTGCATGACATATAACAGGTGACTACTTTCAGTTAACAGGGTGATCAATCATGCATGATATTTGCATGAATTGATGGAGAAATATGTTTCGGTTAACAAAGATTAACTTGGACCCACCTTGGGCGCCTGAGTTGGCATCTTGGAGTTAACACTTTTGCATGATAATATATTTTATAAGGTTGAGTTAAGTGGGCCCATTCTTGGGCGCCAACTTTGAGGAGAACCTTACAAGATATATTTGTAATCAACGTTGAGTTATGACTTCAATTTTGGATGCCCAAATTGATGAAGGACTTGTTTTGACATTGTTTTTCACAGGAGGACTCTACTTGCAAAAAATAGGCGTAGGTTTTGTGAGATAAGCTGTCTGATTTGTAATTGTAAACTCTTTGGAGTTTACAAGGCTCATTATTGTCTATTTATTGCAACAAGTTGAAGAGTGTTTTATCAGATTTTATTGTAGGTTGTGAAGAAGAATTGTTGAAGGCAAAAGAAGCATCTCAAGCAAGGATTGATAAAGAATTATTGTAATCTTGTTCTAAGGTTAAATAATACAAGCACTATTGATTCTGGTGGTGGAGTTTTTTTCTGAAAGGGTTTCTCCACGGTATATGTTGTGTCACTTCTATCTTCTGGTCTTATTCTTCTACAATCTTCTGTCTACTTCTTCAATTGGTAAAATGAATCTAAACACATAATCATACACAAAGAAATTGTAACAAAGAACACTTAATTAGATCTACAATCTCATAGTTTTACAAAGTATTAAGCTACATAATTACCTCCATTTTGAACACATTTAAAATTTATCTTATTTGAATGAAAATATTTTTCTTTTTTTTATGAAACTTTTTGTTTATTAATATTATCCTTGCCAACATTTATAATCTAGTCTATACAAATACAATGTAGTTCAAACTTATTGGATAAAGTTATATTGAATAGATTTTGGTTTGGGGTATTCAAAATCAACAATAACACTTGAACAAAGTTTCAATCTTGAATTTTTTTATTACAATGTACACAACTTTTGATATTGGTATCTCTTTATTTTGCATGCAAGTGTAGATTTTTCTATTTTTATCTTAACAAATGTACTCTTATAAAATGGTTCTAGAAATTTATCAATTTTTCATCAAGCATTAACTATGATGCAAAATTTGAAAGCCTTATAAACACCATTTTCTTATTAAAATTTATTTCTTGTTATAAACACCCATCCAAAAATTTAGTAATTTAATGTTTTCTTGCACAAATTTTAGCTAAAATAAATAAATAATTCCATTACTTTCAATTACCTTACATTTGAAGGAAATTCAAACTATATTACACAATTCACTAGTACAAACCAAATATAATGCATCTCTTGTTGTTTAAGGTTTCCAAATGTTCTCTCCATCACCTACTTTATGTGGGATTTAAAAAAAGAAATATAAAAATTGTGAGACATTCAAATTTTATTGAACTTGAAGCAATTATTCCTTCTTAATATTATGAGATCTACTTCTTTAATATTGTACTTTATCAATTCAAAGTTTGTAAGAAAAATTATCATAAGAAATTTTGGTCCTTGATCTATAATTTAATTGGAGTTAAAAAACAACTATAACATTTACACTCACATTTATTATAACAATGTGTTATCATCAATCCTGCTTTATCACTTTTGTGCAAAAATGTTTGGGAACACTTTAAATTTCTCTATAATTAATGATGCACAATTCCCATAATAGTGCACCACTTTTGCAATCGAATACCCTCTAACCTCTATTTCAAATACAATTTCAACTAACAAATCATACAAAGAATCAAATATAATGTCATCAAGCACACTACGTACCTAAAAAAACATGTTGTATGGAGTTCACAAAATAAGATATTTTTGAATGTATTAAATTCTCATTTATCATAGAAAATGATCAATTTAGAAAGGGCTATATTGAGAAATCACATAGTCAGCGATGACTAATAGTTTAGTCATTAATACACTTCTTATTTACAATAGCAAAGAATCCATCTATAAAAACATTCTAGTGAGGAATCATTTGATCATCAATAACCACTCAATTTTTCTAAAAGTGTAAAATTACAAGACAACTACTAGCCATTAAAAAACATTAATTTAATGACTTTTATCATGGTGAAAGGTATAACTACAATGATAGCAATGAGTGGATCCAAATGACAACCATCTTAACAAAAACCCACCTCTTAACTTAACTTTGACATCCATGTATATATCAAATTATTAATATTAGAAATAAACATACTATTGATGATGTCTTATATTAGTAAAAATCAATTGATAAGTATTAAAAATGTAGCTCTTCAAAATAAATATGTTTAAAATAAATAATTTGTACTCTTGTCTTATTTATCTACTTATCTATTTATGTATGCATCTATTTAATAGTTTAAATAGATATAAAAAATGATTCATATACAAAAATTAAATAACTATTGAAGTAAATATTTTATTTTCATTGTTCTTTAAAACTTAAATACAATTTTTATGATTTATTAAATTATTATTGAAAACAAAATAACTTTTAAATAAAATACAAAATAATTAATATCTAAATTTAAATATCTTAAAAGAAAAATATTTTATTTAAAGAAATACTTACAATTATATAAAATTTAATATAAATTAACTTATAACACTTTCAAATGATATGATCATTTGATATATAATAATATATATTTTTAACTGACATATATATGTCATAAATATATCCAATTAAAAAATTGATATATATAGTTTGGCATCTCAAGATCCATCTATATTAATTTATTGTTAAAATATTAGCTAAACATAACTTCACCATTGTTTATTATTTTTATTTACATTAATCAGCACATCCTTAATTAGCACGTCCTTCTGTAACCCTGTGCCATAAACCTTATGAACGTAAATGCGGATAAGATAGAAAAGGGACCGAAACGACCACAAATTTAGATTTTGATTTCCAGAAGAAAACGGAGAATGAAATATCCAAATTATGACATTGTTTCATCTGTCACTTTAGCCTTCATTATTATCGACCTCTATCATGGCTGCTCTGCAAATGAGTTATGCTTTCAGCAAGTTAACATCAATCAGCGAAGCCAAGGGTGCCACTGTCAACCACTCCTCCAAACATTACTTACATTGCGGTCTCTCTAGAAAATCAAGAATTGTGCGTTTGGCCTCTAGCAATATAGAGACTGCAGTTCCTGAACCCACAGAGAACATTACTCCACCCGCTTCCCCTCAAATTGACTTCGTTTTTGTATCTGTGAGTGGCTTTTTCATGCCTTTGGAATCACAGGCTTGTTAAGAAAAACCCAATTATGGGCTAATTTTGTTTTGAATTGAGATTTAATTGACTACGTGGAAGCATGATAAATTTAGATGACTTAACGAGTACTGAAGAAGATACGTGCATTCCCACTAACTTGATTTTGGAAAATTGTAAGCAGCCAGAGCAACCATCAGACGAAGAGTTCGAGGTGCAGAGGGGTCCAGCAACAGGGGGGCAGAAACTTAGAGATATTATGCTGGACAACCAGCTCGACTTATATGGTCCTTATTACGTAAGTTGACATCCTTCATTGTTTTGGCTTTTCACTAGATTCCTCCTTTTGTATGTGTGATCCCTATGCAATTATGACAAAATGGTTTCGGTTAACTTTTGCTATCGGGGAGTACCATCCAAGCAAATGATGGTCCATATTGACTGAACCTTCAGATATGGATCTGTAAATGCAACCAGTTAAGCATTAGACAGAACACGTTTTGTCAACTTGTTTTGGACATGCTTCAGGGTTTCTTCACAAAGAGGGTAAAGATTGCCAGAGCCCTTTGGTCGTTGTTTTTTATCTTAGATAATTAACAAGCACTTTCATTAAACTTCTAAAACTAAACATGTCACACACTCCACCAGTTGTTGACTTAGACTGTATCAAGATGAGCACTGCATCAAAAGCATGTGCATGAAACATGCAAACAACTTATCAAGATTAGTCTTTAATGTGCGGATAGATCATCTATGTCCAATTTAGTCTGAAGCACTATTAATACTGCCATATATAACATATGACCTTTCCTTTTTCCTCAGTATACTTGGAGGCTGGAGTAAAACAGGACTCCAGTTCTGTAGGGAAAAATGAGTGAATATGTGCCACCGCAACAAAAAAATACAACTCCAATTACTAGAAGTTTGTGAGCTGACTTACTTAAACTGGAGATAAAAATCTCATTTTCTAATTAAAAAATCATACAGAAATTCTAAATATATGTACACATTTCCAATTGCCTTGCCTACAAACAACTTCATACAGTTAAAACACACGACATAACATCTCAATGAAATATGGTCTCATGGATGATAATGTCTGCTGGATATGCACAAAAAGATCTTGTTGAAAAAGCTAACCCAGCAATCTTTGCCAACACCCTCCCAACAAGTCTGCCAAAATGGTAGCTATAGAATAGTGTATGGAGATCCATAAAAAGGAATTGAAAACAGATTTGCATCAGATCCTGCAGTTTTGATCCCTCTGATATGTGCACACACAGAATGTGAAAACATACATAAAGCACATGAATTGTTTGACAAAATGCCTCAATGAAAAGTGTAATCATGGGCTGCAATTGTAGCTGGATATACACAAAACAGACTTGCTGAAAAATCTGTGGACTCTTGAGTGAATTCTATTGGAAATACTCAAACCAAACTCAACAAATTTTGCTGTCATTCTCCCAAAATGTGACAAAGTGGGAGTTTTGGACCAGTGTATGGAGATCCATTGCAAATTAATTTAAAACAATTGTTTATCAGATCCTGTAACTGTGACTGCCCTGATAGATGTTTATGCAATCTGGAAGCATACAGAATAAATTAAATTTATCTGACAAAATACTTCGACAAAATGTGTTATCATGGACCACACTTGTTGCTGGATATGTACAATATGGGCTTGTTGAAAATAACTGAGACAAATTTAGGCAAATGCCGTTGGCAGGTGTAAAATCAGACTCATCAATACTTGGCAGCGTTATACCAACCTTTGCAAGACTTGGAACTTTGGAACGGGGATATGTGGATCCATTAAGCATTAATTGGAATTCTCATTTCTGGTACTTGCTCCTTGTGTGCTACATGTTCTGCAATATCTTCATGTTTGCTACTGGGAAACTCATCCCCTGCTGCAGAGGTACAAGCCATTGTGAGGAGGCAAGAGGCAACAAAAGAGCAGGCCTTTGCTTCCTCATATCATGATAAAAACAACATACAAAGCAAAACGTACCAGCAGACATGTGAGCCAGGGAATTTATAGAAACATGCTCATATGCCTTTTCCCAAAACAATCTTCAGAAATTAAAATTTACTGAAAGAAATGCATAGAGAGTTATTGTATTGAACTTGTACAAGAGGCAAGGAAGTCTTCAGGAAACCAACCAGCCAAATTAGCTAAACACGTCTCTGTCTTCCCATATTTCAGAAAAGGCACATTTAACATTAGCATGCACAGTACGATGGTGTGAAAACTCCTCCAATCTCCTCTCACTCTAACATGCATCTTTTGATTGACTGTGCAAGCACATGTGCATTGAAAACCACCAAGCCTGATTAAGTTCAAATGTGAACTTTATTACAGTGCAATCCTACTGCAAATGCAACTATCATCTACAAGTGTCCATAAAGTCATCATTCCATCTAACTGTAATAATCACCAATAATTTTTTTTTCAAAAAACTTGTTAGCTCAACAGAAAGAAAATTCTAAACAAATTTCCTTTCCACTTTTTGATCACCAAGCTCCCAATGTGGGCAAGGTGAGAGCATACGGTGTATGAGATTACAATAATACTTGAAATGGAGCAGCTGAAAGTAATCCACTTATCCAGTGGGGTTAGCTTAGCACTTCACTTTTCAGTGGGAAAGCTCATACAATATTGGAAATGTAAAGCCAACTGTTCCACTTTTTAGTGGTGAGTGAATGCCACAAGAGAGAGTAACTCTCCCACTTTTCAATGGTGAGTGGATACAATAAGCAAGAGCAACTTTTCCGCTTTCTAGTGGTGAGTGAGAACCAATGAGCCACTTATTCAATGGGGTAAGTAACAACAAATAACAAGAGCAAGGTCACTGGTGGTACTACCACCTAGTGTTACAATGTTAGCTCTTACAATTCATTCCAACCAAATATATATCCTGTTGTTACAAAATATTATTGTGAAATGAAGTTGATTTAAACACCCCAAATGTACTCACAACTCAAGAAACTAACCATCTAGCATTGTAATAGCATATATACTTCAAAATATGGCAAATAGATGACTGGTACAGGTCTGAAACTTTGCTGCAGTAGTCTGGATGATGATGTAGATGACTCAAGAAACTTCATCCAGCTACCTCCAATGTGCCAAAATGATCACAACTGAATTAACACAAATAATAGTGCCAACTCATGCCAAAACTCATGAAAAACAAGTATCATTACTTTGGAAAGGTATATCAAACATATGCAGGTTTGAATACTACTGTTGCAGTAGGTAACAACAATGGTACATTGTAATGTCCCCATTTTGGCCATACACTCTTCATTTGGATTCAGCCTATTTCTGGGAATCCGTAGGCTACTCAGATGTGCAAATTAAGGTTTCCTCTTTCAGATACTGCTCAGTTGGCATTCAGAGGTTGTTGTGCAGACTTACTATTTATAGTAGTTCGCTATTTTTTAGCAAGTCTATCTTTTGGCAGTATTTGTTTTAGCAGCAGTTCAATCCCTTGTAGTTCGGTCGTTCAGTTTGGCTTTCTGATGGTTTTGAAGCGAACTTCCTATTTTTGGCATTGGTTATTTATAGTAAGTTTAAATTTGGCAGTAGCATCATCAACAATTCAGCTCAAGTCATCTTGCTATCCTTCAGTTTTAGTTTGGCTTTGGTTATCTCAATGGACTAAGTTTATACTTAGTCAATTTTATGTTACTCAGCTGTACCCCATGCCTAGGAGTGATAACTTCATGTTGTTTTTAAAGAGGGGACATTATGGGGTCAATTGTGCATTTAATAATTTATTAAATGCTTTATTATTGCATTTTTAAGTTGGACGCTTAAAGGGAGGTTGAATAAAGTTTTATTATTTCAAAAAGTAAAATGCTTAAAGGTGGCGTCCCTCTTGGAAGTTGAAGTGATTCAACTTCTTGGAATTTGAAGTGATTCAGTTGCCAATTGAAGCTTATATATCGAGGCTTTGAGAAGAGTTCTTGATCTTTGGAAATATTGTAAAGTTATGCTGCTAGTTTGAAATCCAGAATCCGGCTAAGGGAAAGCTTAGCAATTTGTCTCTATTCTTCGGGCCTAAAACTATGGTTCCCTAGATGGTGGATTGAGAGTGTGCTTCATTTAGCAGTGCACATTGAGCTTCATTGTTGGAGAATTTGAAGTATTTTTCAGTTTTTGAGCTTGCTGGTTCATTCATGGTTGAAGGTGATTTTCATTAACAGCTCTTTGTACGATTTTAATATGCTTCTGGGTATTGAAGATATGGATTCCTAGCACATGGGCTCCCCTTCCCATAGAAGATTAGAATTTATTTCAAAATATTTATTTTTATTCTTGCAAAATCACCCTTGCTAAGGGTCGTACCATGTTGGGAGCATTGGGAATTGTGCAAGTAAATTAATGGTTGCTTTTTGAAGTTGTTTCATCATCATGACATGGGTGTCTATCCTCCAGAGGTTCATTGCAATTGATTTCACTCAATTTGGAGGTAAATTGATAAAGTTATGTGCATTTCATTGATTCACAAGTTGCTGGTTTACAGTTTTAGTTTGTTGGTTTTTTATATCAAACTTCAAAAGAATTAGATTTATGCTTCATTTTCAGTGTTTTGAGAGCTTTGTAATTTGAGAGAATCATTCTTCACATATTGGCATTGTTCTATCATTGTAATACTAGTAAATTGCAGAGTATCTTGATTGTAAGGTTGTGCATTAGTAGTACTAATCCAACCAATTTGTTATTGCTACATTTACTTGTAATTTCTAAGCAAACATTAATTACCCTTGGATGGTTTACTGCTAGTGTGGAGAATAAACTTGTAACTCTCATTGTACCTACTAAAAAGTGGAGAATCCCCACTCTTAAGTGGATGCCCGCTGTAGCGGATGAATTAGTTGAATTGTTTGTTATATTCCCCCCACTGTTTAAGTGGTTGAGCGGAAATATTTATGGCTGGTTCACCGCCTAAGTTCTTTCAATTTTGTAATAAGTACTCCGCCATATGTTAGCACTTTTCCTTCAAAGGGATCTTAAGTGCACATTCTTAGCATTGAGTTTTATCTTTCATTTCCAGTTGTATTCAATTTCAGTTGAGTTTTGATCCTAGGGATCCTTTGACCATATGCCCGCCCGTCTTCCTTAAGTGGTTTTAGGGCGCATTCTTGGTTAGAGTTCTTTTCCGCATCATTTTGGTTTGGACCTAACCTTAATGGGTGCATGTGCATTGTAATTGATATTGAAAATCAAGAGAAAAAATTAAGGGGCTTATTTTAGTGGTATCAGAGCAGAAGATCCTGCCATCCTGTTGATTAGTGCTTCATGTTAGGCAAATGAGTGACAGAGATCTCCGGTACTACATCGAAAGTCAGAGCAGATTCTAATCAACTCCTTGTGGTATCCAGAAGTTGGCAGTTAGGCATGGCTAATGAAGAAGAGATGAAGTTGGCAGAGACTCTCTTTATGGCTGGAAAGAGACTTGGTAAAGAATTTCAGTCAATAGAAAATGAAGAGAACATTCTTCATTTGTTAGAACAATGTTTGAGACAAGTGAAGCCATCACCTTCAAAGAAAATGGAGTTGGCACTAGCTCCTGCAGTGAATTCTTTGAATCAGCCCTATTGGTTGGGGCATCCTAATGAAGAAACCAAGCTGCTGATTTCTTCTTGTTTCATGGAGATAATAAGAATTGTAAATCCCCATTTTCCCTATGATGTTGAAACCACGAAGATCATATTAAATATGATAGTGGAGAGTTTTCAAGATTTGGATGAAACTGGAAGTAGCTTGTTTTCAAGAAGAGCTGCTGTTTTAAAAACATTTTCTGAAGTTGGTGTTTGCACCTTATTGATAGAATTTGAGATGGAGAATCAAATTTATCACTTGTTTAATTATCTTTTCACCTCGACCTGGAGTGAGCAAGAAGAGAATATGCTTGCAGCTGTCACAAATGTTTTGGTCTCTACAATTAAAGAAGTTGATAGTCTTCCTGAAAGTGTCCAAACTCTTCTCTTGGATATTTTGAAACATGAAGAGCAGATTTCTCCCACTATTGATTTGTTAGTTAAAGAAATTTCTAGTCAATGTGAAGATAAGTTGAAACCATTTTTGAAGAAGATTGTTGTGAACAAAAAGGAGATTTCCGACACTGAAGAGGAGGATGAAAGTTGGAATCCCTTTGAAGACATTGCAAAAGTTCAAGGGGTACCTACGGATTTGTACTCATCCGAGCATTCTATAGAATAAGGTAATATGGAAGTGGAAGCTTTGAAGATTAGTGAGGTACTCATGTTTCCTATAGAGAACAGTGAGTTGACTTGTGTTAAGAAGCCTCATGTTGAAGATTCAAAGAAAGAACTTTTGGAAACAAAAGTTGAATCGGAGATGCATGAAGGAGCCATAAGTGTAGATCCTAATGAAGAAGAAGTTGGGATGGAAGGAGTTATGAATTCAATCAGCGAATTGCTTCTTCACAATTCGGAAGGATGCTCGTTTGAAAGTCAAGTCAAGGAGGAGAAGAAGAAAGAGGAAGCTGAAGTCTCTTCCCACTTCAAAGCTGATTTGATCAATTCTTTTGAATTATGTGTAGAAGACAATATGGAAGGAGAAGTTTCTAGTAGTTATAAGGCAGATTTCTCTTCACCGGAAATCAAGCAAAGGAATTGGAAGGCACTATGGATGGAATGATGAAGAGTGTTCATCACATGCGAGACAAGTTGAGGAGCTCAAACTATTTTTGAAATCTTTATCCATCAAAGTGGTTCTACATCATCTCAACTAGCATATGAAGATTGCAGCTCAAGTTCACACATTGCTAATAATGGTATTCAAGTTTTGTCAAAAGTTGATAGAATTCATAGACATGTAGAACAGTTGATTTATGATGTGCCTAGGGGAGAAGTTGTATGTTGCATTTCTATTGATGACATGAAGTCCATTAAATTTGCCTTGGAGGAAATTAAATCTAGTCTTTTGCACATCATTTGTGACAAAGACATAGTGGCCAATATTGCTGACAAGGCATTGGAGTGGAATGAGCTTACCAAAGCAAAGTTGCAAGAAGTGCATGAGACTCTAATTGAAGCAGAGAATCAGATTTCTACTATTCAATATTCATGGGAGCAAGAAAACAAAAGAAGAGCAGAGGAGCTTCAAGAAATTCTTGATGAGCTTGATCTCATACAAGAAACATATGATTTGGAATGTTGTCCTGAGAGACCAAAGCATTCAAATTCTCAAGCTTATCAAGTTTTTGACAATCTCTTGTATGAAGAAGGTGCTAGTAAGGTTTATGTAAATCCTCTTTTTGAAAATGATGAAGAAATTGCTTCAGAGATGACTGAAGAAGGGGATTTGAGTTTGTCTTCCAGCATTGGAGAGTTAATACGCGAGTTGCATGAAGTTGAATCTACTGCTGCACCTAGTGCAACCATTCAGCAAGAATTGGTAACTCTTGAAACACAAAGAAATGAAGGCATTCTTATTGTTCATCAACAAAGAGTTGATGGGTTTGTTGATGAAGGTTTAATTTATTTTTTGATGAGGATGCTTGTGAGGCTTATATCAAATTTTAGTTCATCACCATCTTCTCTTCGAGTGATAGATTTCATAATTGTATTTGATGAAGGATTCATGGAATCTTTCCGGCAAGTCATATCACAAGATTTTGGATTTGATTTCTTCAACGAACAAAGGTTGGTTGAATACTTCTTGGAATTTCAAGAAGTGGCATTGCAGATGGAACGAGCGAATCAAAGGATTCGTGTGAGAGCAGTTATCAATTTGAGAAGTGGTTCTTCATGGTTGTTAGTTTGGGATCCTGACATTACTTGGGAAGAAGGTAATTTCAAAGTAGATAGACTAGCATATAATATTCAAAAAGTAGTTGTGACCATTTTCTTTTGTGTTGGAAAATGTCTCCAATTGCAAATCAGTATTTGGGATCTCAAGTATTTTCTTATGAAGAATGGAATGCATAAAAAGAAGGTTGGATGGAGAGATAAGTGTCAAAAATTCTGTTTTATGTTTGCTGCTTCCTTCATTCTATGTCATTGGTTCTTTATTTTTGATCATAAATTGGTGTTCTGGGAAGGAAATATGATCAGAAGTTGGTTTGTGGTGGCATGGGGTTTCTTGCTAAAGGTGCCACCAGCTTGGTTCATGAGCAGTGATGCTCATTTTGATAAAAAAATTCTTATGTTGCAACTGCTGCTTGTCTTCTTGGAATGATTTAGTATGGTCAAAGTTCAGGTATGGGTTGTTCATTGATGGTTGGCAGTGAATTTTGTAGTACCAACTCATACATTACTTTTTGGGACAGCGAGTTATTAGTTGATTTGATTTGTCAAATTAAGACTCTTGATGTGAGACATGTGAATATTTCTTGGAGTTCTTCCAGTGAAATCAGTTTGCTTCAAAAGAAGCATTGTGCATCCTCTTGGATAGGGATGGAGTGTGGAGTGTTGCTCTTGGTTTGGCATTGGTTTAGAAGCATGCTTGAAAATATTTTTGTTGCTGATCAGAATTATGACAGCAAGGTTTGGAGGTCCTACAGACTGATATGGGACCCAGGTACTGACATGTTTGGTGCATTGTCTTTTGTATATGGGACCCAGGTACTGACATGTTGGTCCACTTTGAGTATTCAGTTGTATTAATCAGAGTAGCGCAACGGATTAGAGGAACATTGTTCCTCAGAAAGATTTGGAATCCTGGTATCACTTGGGTTTTCTATTGAAGATGATGAAGCCAATGATGGTCTTCTAGAATTTATTCTCATGATGTTTCAATTTAATTTTAATTTGTAGATTTATGTTGTTGGCATCCAGCAATGCAATGCTTACATCAATAGGTGCTATCTTTCTTCTAGGTTGATTTGGGACCCAGGGATCATATTTAGTTTTAGTTTGGTTCAGCATGGTGATTTCAGGATGGCATTGGAATTGCTTGAGGACAAGCAATTTTGGGAAGGGCGGACTGTAATGTCCCCATTTTGGCCATACACTCTTCATTTGGATTCAGCCTATTTCCGGGAATCCGTAGGCTACTCAGATGTGCAAATTAGGGTTTCCTCTTTCAGATACTGTTCAGTTGGCGTTCAGAGGTTGTTGTGCAGACTTACTATTTATAACAGTTCACTATTTTTAGCAAGTCTATCTTTTGGCAGTATCTGTTTTAGCAGTAGTTCAATCCCTTGCAGTTCGGTCGTTAAGTTTGGCTTTCTAATGGTTTTGAAGCGAACTTCCTATTTTTGGCATTGGCTATTTATAGTAAGTCTAAATTTGGCAGTAGCATCATCAACAATTCAGCTCATGTCATCTTGCTATCCTTCAGTTTTAGTTTGGCTTTGGTTATCTCAATGGACTAAGTTTATACTTAGTCAATTTTATGTTACTCAGTTATACCCCATGCCTAGGAGTGATAACTTCATGTTGTTTTTAAAGAGGGGACATTATGGGGTCAATTGTGCATTTAATAATTTATTAAATGCTTTATTATTGCATTTTTAAGTTGGACGCCTAAAGGGAGGTTGAATAAAGTTTTATTATTTCAAAAAGTAAAATGCTTAAAGGTGGCGTCCCTCTTGGAAGTTGAAGTGATTCAACTTCTTGGAATTTGAAGTGATTCAGTTGCCAATTGAAGCTTATATATTTAGGCTTTGAGAAGAGTTCTTGATCTTTGGAAATATTGTAAAGTTATGCTGCTAGTTTGAAATCCAAAATCCGGCTAAGGGAGAGTTTAGCAATTTGTCTCCATTCTTCGGGCCTGAAACTATGGTTCCCTAGATAGTGGATTGAAAGTGTGCTTCATTCAGTAGTGCACATTGAGCTTCATTGTTGGAGAATTTGAAGTATTTTTCAGTTTTTGAGCTTGCTGGTTCATTCATGGCTGAAGGTGATTTTCATTAACAGCTCTTTGTACGATTTTAATATGCTTTTGGGTATTGAAGATATGTATTCCTAGCACATGGGCGCCCCTTCCCATAGAAGATTAGAATTTATTTCAAAATATTTATTTTTATTCTTGCAAAATCGCCCTTGCTAAGAGCCGTACCATGTTGGGAGCATTGGGAATTGTGCAAGTAAATTAATGGTTGCTTTTTGAAGTTGTTTCATCATCATGACATGGGTGCCTATCTTCCAGAGGTTCATTGCAATTGATTTCACTCAATTTGGAGGTAAATTGATAAAGTTATGTGCATTTCATTGATTCACAAGTTGCTGGTTTACAGTTTTAGTTTGCTGGTTTTTTATATCAAACTTCAAAAGAATCAGATTTATGCTTCATTTTCAGTGTTTTGAGAGCTTTGTAATTTGAGAGAATCATTCTTCACATATTGGCATTGTTCTATCATTGTAATACTAGTAAATTGCAGAGTATCTTGATTGTAAGGTTGTGCATTAGTAGTCCTAATCCAACCAATTTGTTATTGCTGCATTTACTTGTAATTTCTAAGCAAACATTAATTACCCCTGGATGGTTTACCGCCAGTGTGGAGAATAAACTTGTAACTCTCATTGTACCCACTAAAAAGTGGAGAATCCCCACTCTTAAGTGGATGCTCGCTGCAGCGGATGAATTAGTTGAATTGTTTGTTATATTCCCCCCACTGTTTAAGTGGTTGAGCGGAAATCTTTATGGCTGGTTCACCGCCTAAGTTCTTTCAATTTTGTAATAAGTACTCTGCCATATGTTAGCACCTCGCCTTCAAAGGGATCTTGAGTGCACATTCTTGGCATTGAGTTTTATCTTCCATTTCCAGTTGTATTCAATTTCAGTTGAGTTTTGATCCTAGGGATCCTCTGACCATATGCCCGCCCCTTTTCCTTAAGTGGTTTTAGGGTGCATTCTTGGTTAGAGTTCTTTTTTGCATCGTTTTGGTTTGGAGCTAACCTTAACGGGTGCATGTGCATTGTAATTGATATTGAAAATCAAGAGAAAAAATTAAGGGGCTTATTTCATACGTCCCCCTGAAAAGAACTCCAAATAGCAAAGTACACCACCAAATGGTTTGCAAAGGTCAGGACATGTCTAGATGCCACCCACCAAACAAGAAATGACTGAAAATGAGGTGTGATTCCCCTTGAGAACTCACATGCCTCCCCTAGAAGAGGTATGGCCTGTAGCTGGCCATACAACCCAACAACACTCCCTTTCTCTTTGAAAGCTACAAAATACTCTTGCTAATAGGGGCAGTCATGTCTGATAAAAAACAACAAACATTACCTTTGCCACATATTTGTCTCTCCCAATGTGTATGGCTTGATTGGCGCCAAATGGTATGGTCAGGTAGAGTTAAAATGGTACAACCAGCAGATGGAATAAGCCTCCAAACTTCACACTCATCACTCCTGCAATTTGAAAGGAAGTCTCACCAAAATGCAATGCTAAAAGCCTAAAACACATCAGAATAGTCCATACTAGAAACCAAAACTGAAACTTCAAATCAGCTCCAATGGTGATTCCTGGCTAGAATCACACTACAGTCTAGCTAGGGAATATCTTGCAATTCCTAAACTAGAAATCTATGAGGGATTTTGTAAGAACCCTGGTGGTTCTCAACCCAAACCCTTGACTGAATATGGCGATTTTTGATAGTTTTGTATTTTTTTTGTGTTTTGAGGTTTTTTGCATAAAAACAAAGTGCTGCGATTTTCTAAAATAAATGCTTGAAAATTCCAAAATAAATCTAAATGTAAGGAAAAAGCTTTGAACTTGCTTAGAGAAGGTAGGCGCACTTATTCATTAAATATCCAGAGCATTTACAACCTTGAAATACAATATATGAATTAAATATGAATTTATTTTCAAAAACCTGGTTCTCCTTGCAGCTGCCTGAAGGAATGTTGGAAATGTACGGCTTGCATGAAACTCTCAGCACAGGCACCAAGAAACTTCAGAAACCCCAAGGCGCACCCAAAGCAACTGTCAGATGCCAAGAATCCAAGGCGTTGTCACTCCCAATGATAAGTACGGCTTTTTCTGCAGTGGTACGGCCTGTACCAGCAGCCTTAATGATTTTGTACGGTCCAATAAAGAATGATGCCAGATCTCTGCTATGATGAACTCTGTGAAGTCGCCTCAACTGCCAGATGATTATTCTCTGTCATACACTGATAAATCAATCAATAATCCCAATCTGTAACCTCTGAATGAAGTCACCAAGATGCAAGCTTCAACTGGTATTTCACAGTCTCAGTCTGCCAATTCCTGAAGAGGTATCGTTCTCCAGAAACGCTTCGTCTGCCAGAAACCCTAGGGTTTGCAAACTCCAATGCTCAGAGCAAAAAAGACAAATTAGAATATCATAACATAATGGTTCGATTTGTCCTTTCTGAGAATATATACTTCCTTTGAGAAATTCGACCCAATAGCTCTTTTAATAATCATTTAATAAAAATGATTAATTAATGCGCTTTTAACTTAGGAGAAAAACATTTAATAATTGGCGCCTCATTAATGAATAATAAATATTCATTATATCAAATATTAACTCTTTATTATAAAGTATAATAAATACTTTATAATATGCCAATTTAATTAAATATTTAAATATTTTAATAAAGTGACTTTAGAATAAAGTCAAAATATTAAATATTCGATAATCATTAATTACTCCTTATTTCTCCATCAGTCCATCAAACCGAAGAACTGGGTCGACTCTGAGCTGAATAGTTGAACCAGGTGCCCTGCCCAAAATAGCAACTTCCGCCTGACCTAACTTTCTAAAAATAGAAAGTTTCTAAAAAAACCACTCTGGAAGATTCTGTGAAGGCCCAACCTGAAACAACTGCAATACTGGAGCTACCAAACACTGAGTAACTGCCTCAGATGATCCTCTGCACACATCTGTCAGCCTACGAGGATCGGAATAATAGGCTAACCTCGTCACCAGTGCGGCCGACTAGGATGGGGACATCCGTCCGCCCTCCTAAAATTGCTTGTCCTCAAGCAATCTCAACTCTGGATCTTTGTAAGATCTCCTCGACTCCCATGTAGCATCCTCAACTGGAAAATCTCTCCACTTGACCAGATATTCCCTGATCACACGCCTCCGAAGGTGTCTCTCTCTCATCTCGAGGATGGCCTCAGGTACTAGTATCAGTTTCCCTTCGTCATCAAGGGGTGGCAAAACTGGAGAGGGTATCACATGCTGACCCAATGCCTTTTTCAGGCGAGCGTGAAACACATTATGGACCTTGCTATCAGCTGGCAAGTCCAACTCATAAGCAACCTCGCCCACTCGTCTGACAACACGAAATGGACCATAGTAGCGAGGCTTCAGCTTCTCTGCCCCACTCTTCCGCAGAGTAGACTGACGATACGGCTGCAACATGAGGTACACCATATCACCCACCTCAAAAGTACGCTCAACCCTCTTCTGATCAGCATACTGCTTTTGCTGATTCTGTGCCCGCTGGATATTGTCTCTGAGAGACCTCAAAATGTCCTGCTGACTCTGTAACATATCCCTGCACTCGGCACTCTGCTATCACTCAATATCAAATCCAAAAGGTTGGGCGCCTCATACCCGTACAAAGCCATAAAGGGTGTCATCTGTATCGTCATGTGGTGAGTCGAGTTATAACAATACTCTCATAGATAGATCCACCTCACCCACGCTCTCTGCTGTCCAGCTATATAATTACGCAAATAACCTTCCACCCACTTATTGACAATCTGCATGCGCCATCGTAATGCCGGATGGTAGGCATTTTCGATTATTGGTTGGTCCACAAATCACGAACAACTCACAAAGTTGCTCATGAACGATTGTCTCTATCATTTATCGTCACGAGGCAATATGCGGCTGGAATACCTCGAAATAACTTCTGCGGTCTGTGATGCGTGAAATTAGCGGTAATGGGAAGAGATTGTCGCGGTATTTAGTCAACGATCCAGCCCCTACATTAGATGCAATGTTTTCACCACGGGCTTCGACAAACCCGGTGATAAAGGTCCATGCGATAAACACTCCCACTTCCTGTCGGTGTCGGAGGTGGGCGGAATAATCAGCGAGGGATAAGTGTGCTCACGCGTTACCGTTGGCAAGCGAGAACACTCCGCGGTTGCATCTTGTAACACATGGGTTTTCAGCCTTTCAGTAAACCGTTCCCGAAGACCATTCTATACGTTATGGTACCGGTTAATGCCCGCCATGGGAAATTGGTGAAAGGCTCTCAAAACTGTAATCCGCACCTCAGAGTCAGGAACCAAAAGAATCCGCCCCTTGTAAATGATCAAGTCATCTACAATAGTATACCTGTCATCCTGCTCTGTCCTGTCAACAATGCTAGAAGCCCATGGGTTCTTAGCATACTCAGCAATAATCCGGTGCCTCCAATCCTCTGTGATCTGTGCCATGGCATTCAACTGAGGTCTGCGAGACAAGGCGTCAGCTACGACATTCTGCTTCCCCTTAATGAAGGTAATATCAAAGTCATATGACTGCAGTTTACTGACCCATTTTTGCTGCCTCTCATTCAAGTCTCGCTGTCCAAGGAAATGTTTCAGGCTATTATGGTCTGTACGGACACTGAATTTGCTGCCCACCAAGTATTGCCTGAACTTAGCCAAAGCATGCATAATGGCTAACGATCTCTTGTCATTAAATAACGTAAAATCTCTTGGGACCCTGAGCTTCTTTGCTCGATGCAATAGGATGTAAAACCACGCATCAAAAAGCATGATGCCCTCACACGAGAAGCATCACGGAATAAATCAAATGACTTACATTAAAATTCGGGGGCAATGCTATGCCGGGACGTGAGTCATGATCACATGAACTTGTCAAAAGCACTCTGCGCTGTGAAGTGAGCCAAGTAAAGCCCACTTCTTTGTCAAATCGGTGGGGGTGCGGTGTGAGAACCCACTAACAAATCTCTATGAAGCACACAACCAAAACCTACGAGCTGCGTGGGTTCTCGGGCACCCGGCCACTTTCGACTAGGACCTTCGGTCCATACTCACTCCCTTGGCACTGATGATGTGCCCCAAATACAACAACTCCTCCATACCGAGCTCACACTTGGATTCCTTAGCATAGAAAGACTCGTCTGCCAAGATACCCAAGACTGCATCTAAGTGAGCCAGATGCTCCTCCCATGACCTGCTATAAACCAAAATGTCGTCGAAGAAGACTAACACAAATCTCCTCAACTGAGAACTGAAAACCCTGTTCATAGTTGCTTGAAAGGTGGCAGGTGCATTGGTTAACCCGAAGGGCATAACCAAGAACTCAAAGTGACCGCAATGACACCTGAAAGCGGTTTTCTCAATATCCTGCTCCCTCATCTGAATCTGGTGGTACCCTGATCTCAAATCAATCTTCGTAAAGAAGACAGCTCCGTGCAACTCATCAATCAGCTCATCAATGCGTGGAATAGGGTACCTGTTCTTAATTGTTCTTTTGTTGAGCTGTCGGTAGTCAATGCACATCCGAAGTGATCCATCCTTCTTCTTCACCAATACAACTGATGAAGCAAAAGGTGACTTGCTAGGTCTGATATGCCCCATAGCTAACAACTCGTTGATGGTCTTCTCTATCTCATCCTTGAGTCGTTTCGGATGTCTGTAGGGAGTGATCATAACGGGCTTTGCGCCCTCCTCCAACTCAATGATATGCTCTGTGCCTCTATCTGGAGGTCTACCAGGTGGAATGTCGCTAAACACTTTGGAGTGTTTAGTCCTCAATATCTGAATGTCGGGGTGGTACTCACCCTTCTGCTGCTCCTGCTGAGCTGGCATCAACATGCACTCTGCCGCCCAGTCAACCATGTCATGACGAATGAGCCTCTCCATCCGTCTGAACGAAACCATCCTCAGATTACTGTCTCGAATAGCCTTGATGACATGTGGTCTCCCATCAACCTTAAATTTCATCTCCATGTCACGCAAATTGAGTGTGAACTCACCCAAATCGTGCAACCATGCCATCCCTAACACCACATCAGTATCTCCCATGTTAACAACATAGAATTCAGTCTTGAATTCATAGTTGTTCAGTCTCATCGGAAGATCAGTAATCTTTCGGTCACATCTGAGAGTATATCCATCAGCCACCTTGACTCGAATACCCTCGAATGCCTCTGTCTGGATGCCACGCCTCTCCACCAAACGTGCATCAATGAAATTGTGTGTAGCACCAGTATCCAGTAATGTGATCACCTTCTGACCTGCTAGGAGCCCGCGAAGTCTAAACGAACCATCTCTCTGAAGGCTAGTCAAATGGGCTTCCTGTAGCTTCCTTCCACCTTCGTGTTCACCCTCATTTTCGGACCTGTCATCATCTGAAGGCTCGGAATCAGCTTGCTGGTCTGACAGATCAGATTGCTCTTCGCCCTCATAAAACCATTCCATCTGATTATTTTTGACCTTAGGACGAAGTGGGCATATATGTTTTTCATCGTAGGGTGCCTTGCACCAGAAACACAACTTTTTCTTTCTCAATTCGTTCAATGTTTCTCGGTCAAAGGGTGGTGCATTCTGTCTCTTAGGATCCGGTTGATCCTTCCTTCTGTCAAAAGGCTTATTCCTGTCATTGTTTCTATCAAAAGGCCTATTAGGCCTGGTGTATGGTGTTGACCCTGAATTGAACTTGCTGCGAGGTGCTGCAAGCTCCATGTTTCGCGCCTTCCTCATGGCCTCCTGAAGGGTAGGAGGGTCAAACGCCTTTACCCAACCTCTCATAGGTTCCGTCAAACCCTCAACGAAGAGTATAATGAGTCTCCGTTCTGAAATCCCTGTCACCATGACTGCAACTCGCTGAAACTGACCAATATAAGAATCCAAGCTACCCGTCTGTCTGAGTTGAGCTAGCTCCCTGAAATAAAGTTCCGGATCCCTTTTATCAAATCGCTCTATGACCCTGCTAGTGAACTCCTGATAGGTATTGACTGCATGATGGCCAAGCGTATACATGCCGTGGTGCCACCAATCATGCGCTACTCCATCAAGATGCAAGGTAGCAAATTTAATGGCCTCGTCCTCCTGCATAGGCCTTAGTGATAAGTAGTTGTCCAATTTCTGGACCCAAGACCTCGCTGATGTCTTATCAGACCCATCAAAATATGGCAAGGTAATCTTGCTAACAGCATACTGCAAGTCCCTGTTCACCTGTGGCTGTGGCTGCTGATGCTGAGGGGGTCTACGGTCAAATCTGCCTCCTCCTCTGGGTTTATGAACATCCATAAACTCATGAAATGATAACGCCTGCCGGATCTCAGGTGCTAGTGACATGTACTCACCATGAAACCTCGTCACATCTGCCACTGTCATGCCATTATGTGGCTGAAACTCCTGATGCTGCCCCTGATGCTCTGCCCCCGGAGTCTGAGGTGGAGTCTCTCTAGGTAAGAAAGTAGGCTGACCTGGCCTACGCTCCTGATAGATCGGTGACGGTTGACGTGGTACCGATGCCAAAGGCTGATCTACTGGTGTAGTCCCGCTCGTCTGTCCAATCTGTATATAATGAGGCTGTGTGGGCGTATACTGTCTGATAGTGCTCATCAATTGGGACATCATGTCCATCATGTTATCATGCCTGCGTCTAAACTCCTCATCTGTAATGTCGCCCTCTGCATGTGCTTTCCTTGGATCCCTAACTGTCTCTGTAGGAATCTCGCGATCTGCCATTAGGGTTGCAACACTGTTTTCACTGCTATTAGAGCTGGATTTGTGAATGCCTAATACACCTGACACTGTCTCACCTTCTGGAATCGGTGGACCTATCCAATCCTCAGCTCTGCCTGTCCCTACACCCTTAATATAATGAATGGTATCTCTGTTCATGAAAAAGCAACCAAAAAGCACACTGGATTCTGAAAAAGCAACTGAAAAAGTATAGGATGGCAGGAGATCTGTGCTCTGATACCACTGTAAGAACCCTGGTGGTTCTCAACCCAAACCCTTGACTGAATATGGCGATTTTTGATAGTTTTGTATTTTTTTTGTGTTTTGAGGTTTTTTGCATAAAAACAAAGTGCTGCGATTTTCTAAAATAAATGCTTGAAAATTCCAAAATAAATCTAAATGTAAGGAAAAAGCTTTGAACTTGCTTAGAGAAGGTAGGCGCACTTATTCATTAAATATCCAGAGCATTTACAACCTTGAAATACAATATATGAATTAAATATGAATTTATTTTCAAAAACCTGGTTCTCCTTGCAGCTGCCTGAAGGAATGTTGGAAATGTACGGCTTGCATGAAACTCTCAGCACAGGCACCAAGAAACTTCAGAAACCCCAAGGCGCACCCAAAGCAACTGTCAGATGCCAAGAATCCAAGGCGTTGTCACTCCCAATGATAAGTACGGATTTTTCTGCAGTGGTACGGCCTGTACCAGCAGCCTTAATGATTTTGTACGGTCCAATAAAGAATGATGCCAGATCTCTGCTATGATGAACTCTGTGAAGTCGCCTCAACTGCCAGATGATTATTCTCTGTCATACACTGATAAATCAATCAATAATCCCAATCTGTAACCTCTGAATGAAGTCACCAAGATGCAAGCTTCAACTGGTATTTCACAGTCTCAGTCTGCCAATTCCTGAAGAGGTATCGTTCTCCAGAAACGCTTCGTCTGCCAGAAACCCTAGGGTTTGCAAACTCCAATGCTCAGAGCAAAAAAGACAAATTAGAATATCATAACATAATGGTTCGATTTGTCCTTTCTGAGAATATATACTTCCTTTGAGAAATTCGACCCAATAGCTCTTTTAATAATCATTTAATAAAAATGATTAATTAATGCGCTTTTAACTTAGGAGAAAAACATTTAATAATTGGCGCCTCATTAATGAATAATAAATATTCATTATATCAAATATTAACTCTTTATTATAAAGTATAATAAATACTTTATAATATGCCAATTTAATTAAATATTTAAATATTTTAATAAAGTGACTTTAGAATAAAGTCAAAATATTAAATATTCGATAATCATTAATTACTCCTTATTTCTCCATCAGTCCATCAAACCGAAGAACTGGGTCGACTCTGAGCTGAATAGTTGAACTAGGTGCCCTGCCTAAAATAGCAACTTCTGCCTGACCTAACTTTCTAAAAATAGAAAGTTTCTAAAAAAACCACTCTGGAAGATTTTGCGAAGGCCCAACCTGAAACAACTGCAATACTGGAGCTACCAAACACTGAGTAACTGCCTCAGATGATCCTCTGCACACATCTGTCAGCCTACGAGGATCGGAATAATAGGCTAACCTCGTCACCAGCTGCGCTGACTAGGATGGAGACATCACAGATTTCGTCCTCAAAGATTGAAGAGAACCAAAGCCATTTCAGCAGCATAACATTATCATTCTTTAGCATATCCAACAATGAGCCCCAATGCCTCCTTATATAGAGTTTGGGAGCGAAAACTCTAATTTAAAATAATTAATTAATTCACCTTTTCCATCAAATTCCCTTTTAAAATTAAATTAAACCTTTTTCATGTGCAAGACCCCCTTATTTCTCCTAGGCGTCCAAATAGGGAATTAAAATACGTTTTCGAAAAGATATTACACTTAAGTTATTAAAAATAATAATAAAACATTATAACTTAAGTGAATAATTTAATTATTCCACCCCAAGTTGTAGAAAATCTTGAAACACATCAGAATCCAAATTTGACCATGCCAATATGATACTGAGGCAATAGGAGAATAATAGAAGCCAATTTAGTGACTTACTATAAATAAACGTTCTCTCCAAGAAGTTTGGAGAACCCCAAAAGTTAGAAAACACTTCAAAGAGTGCCATTCATATTAGTGTTACCCATAGAGCTCATTGCCAAGAATAGAAACCTTGTAACTTCGAAACTGCATCCTCCAAGATATTTGGAGTCCCCTTGCCTTACCAATTAGCCCATGGGAACCCAAGAAATAGGCTAACAGTCTTCGAACTGATTAGGTGTGAGAAGGGGACATTACACTCACCAAAGTCCATGGGTAGCTAGTTGCTGCAACTGCCAAGTAAACTACAAATGTTGTTGAATATTGGGTTCATTTTTCTATTACTTCATATGTAGGCTTTGTCAATTTGTCTTGGGTTTTTCATTCTTTACCTATTGGTTGCTAGAGTGATCAATTATAACAAACTACATTCTCATATTAAGTTAGACAGGCTCAATTTTAATTGATTATAATTCTCATGACTAAACAACAATTTAGTGTCATTTAATACCCTCTAATGGTATGTCTATGTTGACCTCTTGAATTCCTGATATTTGACATCCAGTGTCTAGTGGCACTCTTGTTGTTCTTGACTTGATTAAGGAGAATCTCCTTGCAACCTTGAAGTCTTCTAGGAGATGCACTCAATGAATGCCCTACGACATACCACAACCATGGTCAAATGCCTCAAGAAACTCTTTTATGACCTCTCTGCCAGATGGGATTTTCTGTCCCCAATGGCTCTACCATTCCTGTTTTCACAATGGTCAATCCCTCCCAAAACATCTTGTGATGGAATTCCTATCACCACTGACTTGAAAATATGACTTGTCGGAAATATTGTTGTCATTGATGTCAAAGGAGTGTAGAACATATTGTTGTTATTAAAGAAGAAAATTAGTTTCCCTTATTCAAGGCATATCACATCATTCTAATAAGATCATTTAATGTAATGTCCCTTGTTGGGATATCTCTATATTTTGCCCTAAAACCACAATTCCAATCAAAATAAGCAATGCAATATATTTAAGAATAATGAAATTACCAATTAAATTGTCCTTGATAAGATAAATCTTGGTTTAGGTCTTGCACACAATATTGGTCACTAGAAATTGACATTAAATCATAAGCCATGATAATATGTATATTACTAATCATTAGTAAACATTATGATATCCATGTACATTAGTCACAACAAAATCTAAATAAGGCAATAGCCATTCCAATGTGGATTCCCATAATAATCCTATTAGGAATTTGTTGAAAGGCTTGCAAACTGTAGTCTCAAGGTTGGTCGCCCTTGTATTGTGAGAGCATGGAAGGTTGGTCACCCTTCCATCCCTTAGTTCATCTTGGAGGCTGGTCGCCCTCCTTGATCAAGCCCAAGGGCATGGAAAGCCAGTCTTCCATTCCACCCCCTGGCCCACGAGCATGGAAGGCCAATCTTCCATTCCATCTCGGGGTGTTGTACTTGATAAGAGCATGAAGGTCGGTCTTCCTTCACCTCCCATGAACTTGGAAGGTTGATTGGCCTCCCTATTTGCAATCCATTTCTCTAAATTTGAAATAGATTATTATACGAATACCTTATCACATATAATAAAGAGAAGCATGTAGATTATTCACAAAGATCATTAAATTTCCGCAAATTTCACAATGGTAGGAACACACACACACACACACACACACACACACACACACACACATGTCTATAATTCTACCTATTACTTAGATTTATCTTTAAAATAAAGTTCTGCTAATATACTTCTTATTCTGATTTCCACTTCTTTCTTTTTTCTGCTTGATCCTCTTGATGCCTTTCTCCAATAATTTGATCTATCTTTTATATATTTAATTGAGAGGGGGTCATAACTCTTCATCTTACCCTTTGCAAGAGTCACAACGCATCACTACATAAACTCTTAATAATTTACTTTTAATTTTCTGTTTTGTGGATCACAGCTAATCCTCTTTATTTATCCTTAACCAATTATCTTGGTAGGGCTGCTTCCTTTTGATTTATTCACCTTTGTTTTTAAAAGAGGCAATCAGGAATTAATATTGCTTCAATCTCCTTATTTAATATTGTGAGTCGATTACCACTTTGGCAGGGCATGACATTTAATCATATCAGCCCTGCAATTAATAGAAAGTGAACGACCTCCTTGTGAAAATCCAATTTAATATTGTTTGAGGCCTTTTTGAGATGGATGACCTCTTGTGGAAAATTAAAATTAATATTATGTGAGGTCTTTTTAACATAGATCGGCCCTATTCATGTGGTCATCCGACTTGGGAAAAATAAAAATAAATTTATTCATGTGCAAACTTGGCCAACCCTCCTTGAAGGATCACCTCCCCTGGGTGAAGAGGCATAAGGAAGGTATAAATAGAAGTTGTGTGGTTTAAATGAAAGCAAGCAATTAAAGAGATATCATTCCTATTTTCAGCAGGTTTTTGAAGAGAAGAATATATGTAAAAAAGTTGTGAGCAGATTTTATGAAGGAAACTCAAATGATCATCATCCATTGAAGAAGCTATATTCAAGAAGGAAAAATTTTGTTCATTAGAGGTTGGTCCCTTTCAATAGAAGAGATTGGTGTCTCTTGCTAAGTTGGTGCTTAGTAGTGGGGATTGGTGTCTCTAGTGGGTTGGTACCTACAAAAGATTTGTAAAAGAATTTTTTTTTTGTGACTGGATTTGGACAGTAGATCCAAGCAGCCTTTGTCTGTGGTTTATCCTCGAAAGGGTTTCCACATAAATCTTGCATCTCTTAGTTGGTAGATCTTGTGTGATTGCTATTTTCGTGGTTTTTGGATTTTAAATAATTTTATCTTATACTGATTCAACCCGCCTCTCAGTATAAGTGTGTGTGCTCATCAATTGGTATTAGAGTGGGTTCCTTCAAGAATAGTCTAAGCGCTAGAAGGTAGATCTCAGAAGCACACATGGAAATTCAAGAAGGTTTGTCTTCAAATAGAGCCCATTGTTCGACAGAAAAAACTATGCATTTTGGAGCATAAGGATGCAGACTTATCTAATGGCTCTTGGCTTTGATATATGGCAATCAGTGGTAAATGGTTATGTAGCTCCATCATCTCCATGAATGAATCCGAATAGAAAGAAGGTGAGTAAAAACAATGTGGAAGCTATGAATGTTGTCTTGTCTGGTCTATCAGAATCAGAGCTTGTTAAGGTGATGCATTGTGAATCAGCAAAAGAAATTTGGGACAAGCTTAAGAACTCTGTGAAGGTGATGAGAAAGTGAAGAAGGCTAAGCTCCAAACCCATAGAAGACAATTCAAGAGTTTGAAAATGAAAGACAAAGAAAATATTGCAGCCTATCTCCTTCGTGTGGATGAAATCATCAACACCATCAAAGGGCTTGGTGAAAAGGTTGAAGATTCAATGATCGTGCAAAAGGTGCTAAGGTCTCTTCCCTTGAGATTTGATGCAAAAGTTTCTGCCATCAAAGAGATGAAGGATCTAGATAAATTAACAATGGATGAATTGCATGGGATCCTCACGACATATGAAATGAGGATTGAAAAGGAGAATTCATCAAAGCGAGAAGCAACCTTCAAAGCTTCAAAGAAGATGAAGAATAAAAATCCCAAATCAAGCTATAGCTCCAATGATGAATCTAATGCAAAGGAAACCCATTTTGTGAGAAAGCTCAAGAAAGGATCTGGAAAATACAAAGGTAAGTTACCCTTCAAATGTTTTAATTGTGGTAAAATAGGTCATTTTTCTACAAAGTGTCCATAGTTCAAAAAAGAAAGTAGTGATGACGAAGAAGATCATAACATTAAGAAAGGGAGCAAGCATTGTCAATACAAAAAGAGCTACAAACAAGGTAAACATGAAAGATGAACTTCTGTAAGCACAAGAAAAGCATCTATTCCAAAGAAGATAGTAGCTCATCCAAGGAAAGCGATGAAAGTATCTCCGATAGTGATAGAGGAAAAACTCTCTTCATGGAAATAGAAGCAAAGAGTGACACCTTGGAAAATGAAGACAAATGAAAAGAAAAAATGTATTCAAAAGAAGAAGAAATTGTTGAAATGGATGGGGCAGTGGATCTTGAAGAAGAAAGCATTTGTGAATAAGCGAAATCAAGAATCTTAAGAAAAGGAATTTGAAACAAAAGGTGCAGCTGCAGAAATATGAAGAAGAGGATCATGATTCAAAAGCAAAAATGTCACAAAGCCTTGAAGAAGCAGAAAAAACCATCATCAACCTAAAGATTCAACTTGAAGAGGCAAAAAGGATAGAAAAGGAAGTGAGAATTCAACTAAAGACAAAGGAAGAAGATTGCGAAAAGCTAGAATCAGAAATTGTTTCCTTGAGAAAGGAACTAGAGAAAACAACCACTCAATTAAATCGAAGCATAAATTTTGAGAAGATCACCGAAATTTTGGATGATATCATCAATTCCCAAAGATCACCATTCATTAAGATTGGTCTTGGCTTTGCATAAAATCAAAAGACTACCAAAGAAGATTCAAATTCTAAGGCTACAAAATTACCAAAGAAGATAAATGAAGAAAAGCCTAAAGGCTATGCTGATGCGCTTAAGAGCTCCATCAATAGTGATAGCAACAAGAAGAAAGAAAATGATATCCCACAAAAAACCAACATTTCTCACAAGGACAAATTCAGAAGATTGTTCCCTCCAAGGTAGTCTCATATAGCCAGGTTTCAAAACCTTTTTTTGGTTATTGTTTCTTTTGTAATCGGTTTGGTCATAAAGCAACAGATTGTAGGACATGTGCAAGAAGTAATTTTTATGGATTTCTAAACAAAAACTAAAATTCTTTTTCTCCATTAATGGATTTCAATATTATTTGCTTTAAGTGCAACAACTATGGTCATACAACATGTTTTTGTAGAAGTGGTTTTGTGGAATTTGATAAACAAAACAAGGAGGATACCCTTGGCAAGCACAAGGAGGAATCTACCAAATTTTGGAAAAGGAAGCAAGAGCAACAAAAGAAAGAAAAATCTATGCTTGTGCAAACAGCCTTTCATGTCCAAAATGAAGGAAATTAATGGTACATTGACAGTGGATGCTTAAGCCATATGGCAAGAGACAAGAGAATTTTCTCTCTTTGAAGGACGTAAATGGAGGAACAGTAAAATTTGGAGATAATGCTACAACAAGGATTATGGGAAAAGGTACTTTGAGTCTTGATAATAGGAAGACAAAAACAAAAAATGTCTTGTATGTTGAAGGTTTGAAGCATAATCTTCTTAGTGTTAGTCAAATGTGTGATCAAGGACATACTCCTACTTTTCATGCTCAAGGTCGTGGGATAAGGAAGGAAAGTACATGAAAAGTGGTTGTTGATGCAAATAGAACAACAAACAACCTATACATCCTCAGTGAGATCAAGGGAGAAAAATGTTAAATGGGGCAAACAGATAAAACATGGTTATGTCATAGAAGAATGGGCCATATAAACTTTGATAATCTAGTGAAAATCAACACCAAACAAGTTGTAAGAGATATGCTGAAGATTTCTAAACCTTAAAACACTCTTTGCAAGCAATGTTTGCATGGGAAACAAACAAGAGCTAGCTTCAAATTGAAGAAGTACTTAACAACAAATCCCTTGGAACTTGTTCATATAGGTCTCTATGAGCCTACAAGAACACAAAGCTCGCAAGGTGAGAGTTATTTTATGTTGCTTATTGATGATTAATCTAGGATGACATGGGTACTTTCCTAAAAGAAAAATTTGAAGCATTCAAGAATTTCAAAGATTTTAAAGCCTTGGTTGAAAATGAAACCGGATTGAAAATCAAGTGCTTGAGATTAGATTGCGGAGGTGAATTTACCCAAATGAATTTGAAGACTTTTGTGAGCATCATGGAATAAAAAGACATTTTTCAGTTGCAAGCATAGTTTACATAATCGCAGATTAATCACCGATTGGGTGATTAATTGCCATTTTTTTCACAAAATGATTAATGCTACCTTTACTTGCGGATTGCTATAGTGAAAATAATTGCCGATTGTTGCAGAGTAATCGCAGGACAAAAATGGCAAATAATCACCATTTAGTCGCGCAAAAAATTGCTTCGTCTTTTTGCCTTGTTTTTGTGTGGAAATTTTTGTCTTTTCATGCATTTTTTTCCACATTTCTTCTACTTAAACCCTTGATTTTACATCTTTTTACACACCCATGATTTTCCCATTGATTTTGGTGCGATCGAGGCTTCAATTTCCGCACGAACTTGAAGGTTTTGGTATTGTGATTTGCAGCAGCAACTACAGGTTAGGGTTTTTTATTTTTTCCCAGTTTCATGTCTATTTTCATGGCTTCATTATTTCAAATCATCGTAAAAAATCATCATAGCTGTGTTCAAAACTTCAATGTGTTCAATATAGCTGAAAATAGGTTTTCTCACTTCTCAGATTCACAGCTGTGTTCATGGCTTCATTATTTTTAAAAGCTTTGTGAGTTGTGATTGTAACAATTAATGATTATATTTAATATAATGTATAATATATAATATTTATTTATATACATTATTAATAATAAATCTATTACTATCTATAATATATTCTCTTTTTGATTCAAAATATATTAAATTTTAAATTTTAATATATATATACATTATTAATAATAAATCTATTACTATCTATAATATATTCTTTTTTTGATTCATAATATATTAAATTTTTTTTTTTTTATTCAAGGGGTAAACACTTTTGACCGGAGCTATGAACCGGATACAACTATTCAACAATACCACCCCAACGGGGTTTGAACTTTGGTGGCAAGAACAACAATGCCACCTATAAACCATCATACCATGCCAATACCGGCCATAATATATTAAATTTTAAAATATATACATTATTAATGATAAATCTATTACTATCTATAATATATTCTTTTTTTGATTCATAATATATTAAATTTTAAAAAATTTAAAATTTAATATATTATGAATCAAAAAAAGAATATATTATAGATAGTAATAGATTTATTATTAATAATGTATATATATTGGCTTGCTAAGATGGGATTTTTTAATTTATTTTTTAACTTTAAAATGTACATACTCTGCAAAAAAAAAAAATGATTTTATATGAATTTTGTTTATAATGAAGCCATGAAATCAGATATGAAATTGAAAACTATAGCTGAGTTGTGAATGTGATGATTCAAACTCAAAGTAACAATGAAAGTTTATAACTTAATAGACTTCTAGTTCTGTTTATTAAAACCTCGTTTCAGCACTACTTTGTTTCAAACTTTCATGGTTCATCATTCATACATAGAAATTTTATAATTGGATATTTGAATTTTAAATGGGGTCAGATTGGATATTTGGTAGTTGGCACTTGGCAGTGTATGTAACCAGTAACAGTAAAGTAACAATGAAATTTTATAACATAATCCTTACTCCGTTAAGTTATAAAATTTCATTTTGACTTTACTGATACTAGTTACATACTCTGCCAACTGCCAATTGCCAAATATCCAGTTATAAAATTTCTATGAATGGCCATGAATGATGAAAGTTTGAAACAAAGTAGTGATGAAATGAGGGTTTAATAAGTAGAAATGGAGCTCATATCATCATATTTCATCAACATTTTAAAAGTTGAAATTTGAGCATGTTTACTCATATCAGTTATCACATATGTATGTAGTTGCACTATGCACATTTATCACATTGTATGTAAAGTTAAACAGACCTCATATGTATGACAGTTTAGTTTTAAATTTTTAATTGTTCACAATCATTTTAGTCTTTTAGAAATTGAAATTTGAGCATGTTTACTCATGCAAAGACATCTACCTCAACTCCTACGGGTTGAGGTAGACAATTTCTAAAATGATTGATACTAATATCATAATATGATATCATGATACACTAATATGAAACAAGAAATTGTGTGATTGTGTGCACTGTGTGTATAGATATGTTTGAGTGTGTATATGCATGCAAACTTGGCATCATGTGTATATATATGTGTTGTACCCAAAATCAAATTTTTTGCTTCATCAAGGCATTTTGTTTAAAAGAGTCTAAATCTTGCTAAAATAATGTCAAGTACAGTTTTTGGGCAATGTCAAGCATGGAGTTTTGTTAATGTTTTCTCAGTCAAAGGCGGTATCCATTGATCAAAACCTGAATCAGAGACTCGAAATGAAGCATTTTACGATGGAGGAACATCTCACGATGACAACTATGCTTTCGCATGATCATTTCAGTGGCCAAGGCGAAGTTTTCAATAGCTAATTTATGAAGATTTCTCAAGAAAAGCAGAATTGCGCCCATGTAGTCCAGGGGCGCCCTTTATTTTGAAGGCCTAAATTTTGTGGTAAATGCTCATAACTATAGTCAATCTCTTTAGAATTAGTCTACTTGTCCGACGACGAGCTATCCTGCAAGGCTATCCGAGACTCGTAGCTCCGGCAACTAGCAACAGAAGTTGAAGATTCCAAAGTTGCAGATTGCAAAAGCTTGTTCTTTTCCAGCTTTTGCGCCCCTATAGCTTAAGGGCGCACCTCTTAATGGAGGTTTAGATCTTGGTTTTCCTGATGATTGATGCAGTCAATCTCTTCACGACTAGTCTGCCTGTCCGACAAGCTATTGAACGTAGTCATCTGAGTCCCAGAGCTCCGGCAGTCGACGTCAGAAGATGAGATTGCAGAGTGAGTTCATGTCACAGAACTTCTTCAGATGGTGAACTGCGCCGCTGTAGCTTAGGGGCGCCCTTCTAGATGACCCCTGAGATGATTGAATTTTCATATGAGGTCTTCCTGGCGTTTGTACTACTTTAGTCTAGCTTCACGATGCACCAACTTTCCTGTCAATCCGACATTCCAAGTGATCGTGGCAGAGTTTCTACAGGCATGTAATTTTACGGGCGGGCTGGCATAAAATATTCATTATATTTCTATAGGCCAAGGGTGCCCAGCGTTTAGCCCTGTCAGATGAAGTTGTTTGCTTTCAAAGTCTTCACGAGTCTTGAGCGTAATTACTTCAGCTATTCAACGAGCCCAACCATCAGCCTCCAGGATTTTTCAAATGCTCGTACGTGCGAGGTCTTTGGTGAAATGCTGAAAAATGAGGAAAGTTCAAAAAATGGCTAAGTCTGGTCGTTTATTCCATTTTGGGAAAGGCCCATATCTTTTTGAGGTCTTAGAAGCAGTTTTCTTGCCTCATTGCCTCCAGAGACATCTTTCATAGATCCTTCTGGCTATACGTCGAGACAGACGGTGTTCGAATCAGGTCACTCTAGCTCCAGATATCAGAGATCAAAGTAGGTCATTTGGTTGAGAGTTGTATTTTTGTCAAAATGGCATTTGAGCCTTTTCAGGCGAGGGGCGCCTTTACTTCTGATGTCCTTAATGAAGCTTTCAGATGCCTTGCATATATCCGTTGGATGCAAAATACCTCTAGTCACGCAGTGTGCTTGGTTGCCTGTCAGCAGGGTTCACCGTTTGTCGTCAGTAGCCGTTTGAAGCATCAAATGGTAGTTTGGGAAAATGGTTAAGTTTGGTGTCGTAAAATCAATTTAATCAAGGGCGCCTAATTTTTTGAGGTGTTAAATGATGGATTTTGCAGTGATGACTCCCAACAAACATTTCTTCCTTGCTCTACAGGCTTCGTGATGAATACACCAGCTCAGTCTCAGCATCGCCTGGTCACCTAGAAATCAGTGTCGAAGATGGCCAATTGTAACTTTGTAGTTAGCTACAAAGTAGGAAGTTAATAAAAAGTGTAATATCTTGAGCAAATGGACGCCTATGAGGTCAAATGAAGACTTTTTGAAATCAGTGAAGTTTGCCGGTGAATCCTAAAACTTCATATGGTTTGTCAACTGGATTAAAATAATATTTAATATTTATTCTTGCATTTTAAGCATAAAATGGCGATTTTCTAAAGTTGGCGCCCTCTTTGTGCTGGGATTTCAAAATTACATGATAAATATTATTTTATTATTATTTGCGGACTCAAGTCAGTGTCAGTGTAACTGAAGGGGGTCCAATCAGAAGCCTTCTATTTTGGTTAAGGTTTTGAATCTTGCAGTGAACAAGATGGTGCAAATTTCCTCTATTTAAGCATGGCGCCATCATTCATTATTCATTCAGCTTCAAGAAAATTCGTAGTTTCTCAAGACAAAGGCGAATTTTCAAGGCAAAGGAAAATTCTTCATCAGTTTTCAAAGGCGATTTTACCAAACACATCTTTTTGCAGGTTAAAGTTCACAATCATCAGCAAATTGAAGAATAAGGGGCGATTTTCACAGAAGAAGAGCATATAAAAACGTCTTTTTCCTCCTTGATTCTCAGATTTCTCTCAAAATCCAATTCGCATGTTCTTGAAGTTGGCAGAATTTGACAAGTTTAATCATCTGGATCATTTCAGTATAGCTTCCTCGAATTAAAATTGTGTGCTTGAATTTTTAGAAATTTTAACTTCGAACATCCGTTCTCGAGTTTCTAATTTTCTCAATTGAAAATTCTTTGCACGTCGAGTAGAGGTCATATTTTCGCATTTCTGACATTCTGGGCTGTCTTAGAATCTTTTTTTGGACAAAACCCATATCTCAAATTTTTCGCCGAAAATAACTCTTCAATAGGCTATTTTTAGCCTCAACAGGGTATTTTTAGCTTTCCAGAAATCTTGTCAGAACATAGTCAAGTTCACAGTCAATAGGCGAATTTTTCAAAATGCAGTACACTCAGCATGAATACAGGACCAAATCAGTCCTTACTCACGACTTCATCGAGACAGTTGAGACAAATCTTCACAAGGTGTTGCCAGAAGCAGTCTTAGATCCAGTCAAGATCAGAGATTTGATTATTCAAAACATTCAGTAGTCTGGGTTATTAGAGGCCACTTCCATACCTATCTCTGTTCACTGTATTGAGTTTGTGATGTCTTGTATTAAGCATTACAACTCTGTTACTTGTGAGATAGTGTCAGTAGATGGACGAGTTATTTGCAGTCTCAAGCCTTTGGACATTGAAAGAAGTTTTGGTATTCAAGATCAGAGATTTGATTATTCAAAACATTCAGCAGTCTGGGTTATTAGAGGCCACTTCCATACCTATCTCTGTTCACTGTATTGAGTTCGTGATGTCTTGTATTAAGCATTACAACTCTGTTACTTGTGAGATAGTGTCAGTAGATGGACGAGTTATTTGCAGTCTCAAGCCTTTGGACATTGAAAGAAGTTTTGGTATTCTTCAACACCCGAACAGTTTGGTTATTTCTATGGAGCAGTGCGAGTATGCATTCAACGCTGATGTGGACAAGTGTCAGAACAAGATGGCAGAAAGATGGTTAAAGCAAGCGAAGAACAAATTACCAAACATTGTGGGTCGTGGTGAGTACAAGGATGAATACGCGATTCTAATCACACTCTTGAATCATGTCACAGGTCAATCACATGTAAATGTTTTCCAGCCTTGGATGTATTACATCATTGGTCGCATCAAATCTGGGCAGGAGCATCATGACTGGGCATCTTTCATCAGCGATATTATCCACAAGCAGATCACCGGTTTCTTGGTTTCCCATGAGTTTCACATGTGTTCTTATCTCGTGTGCTTGATTGCTTATCAGGGTCAGTTCCGAGGACTAAACACTGTGGGCATTCTCAGTGTTCAGAAAGTCTATCACTATTATGATCAGCTTGAGTTCACTAAGGTTGAACGTCATTTCAAGCGTGTTCATGAGGCTTTCTTGACTTATACAGTGAGGAATTTGGACCGGGAGTTGCACATTCGTATCTCGGCAGTTGCTAGAGCAACAATGGATGGTTGGGCAGATTGGTTTATTCAGTTCCCGACATACACTTACATCCGAGTATATGGATTTATAGGAAATCCAGCTATGCTTCCACATTATCCTTCGGATAAGACAGTTTTCATGGAGTTCCTAAGGCAGTTGCATGATGTTCATCGTCATTTGCGTCGCAAACATAAACTATCTGCCAGTTTTCCTTTTCAGTTTGGTATATATTGGTGCAAGTCAGCAGTTGATGCCAAAGTTGCAGGACAGGAGCTCAAGAAATATCATCTCAAGTATCTTGTTGAGGCTCGTGACTATGATCTTCGAGGTCATTACATAGCTCGCCTCGGTGGTCGCGCATTTCATAAACCTTCTATGGAGGACTATTGGGAAAATTGCGTAGATGACTTCGAAGTCCGCAGACGTAGCTATGGCCGCTTCTCTCTCTCACAGATTTCTATTTTCTTGTCAGAAGATGTGGGTGGTCTATCAGATGATGAGGGAGAGGTCCTTCCTCAGTTTTTCAGGGAGCAGGTTGACACACAGCCATTGCCAGCAGTTGATTGGTATGCCAAGGAGTACGCAACAGTAAAAGAGAGGTCAAGTAGAGTTATTCAGAACAGTATACTTTACCTCGACAACAAGAAGACCAGGAGGGTAAGTGTGCCTAGAGCAGAGCCACCTAGTGGTGAATCCTTCACTACCTTCCTCGTCAAAACCCAAGCAAAAGAAGAGGAGTAATCCTCCCAAGAAAAGTCAAGCGCCTAACAATTCAAAAGGCAAGGCGCTTGCCACTAACGCACACACGGAGCCTGTCACTCAGCTGATCACAGAGCCAGTTCAGAGGCCAGTTTAGAGTCCGCCAGTGCCTGAGGTTCAGCCTCAAGTTCCTATACCAGTTCCAGAGCAGTCACCAGTCCCAATTCATATTGAATTGGACTTAGACTGACCATCTCACAGTAGTTCCTCTATATATTCACTCTCGCCAGTACCTCCTGTTGCTAGTACAGACCCTTCCAGTAGCGTTAGTCGAGACCAGTCTTGGATCGAAGCACAGCTGGGAAGGAAGAGGAGGCAGCCATCCTACATCCTTAATCATTCAGATTTTGATCAAGTTTATCAAGATGTGCCAGACAAGAGGATCAAGAACATGGTTCACCTGGAGAGGAATATAGATATGGAGATCGTGGTCGAGACTGCTATACCTCCACAGGGGAAGAGCTTGGCTGAGTTGGAATCTCAGGATTTCGAAGTTATCACAGTCAACCTTGGTCGTAGCACACGCCAGACTCAGGTTGATCTCCTACAAGTTGCTACAGAGAATGCCAGGGATAGAATGTTGAAGGACGGAGAGGATAAGGCAGCCCTCAAGGCTGAAATTAGACAACTTCGTTAGTACATTTCTAGCCTTGTACACAGGTCTGATGTGGAGAACCCTTCTGGCTCAACTTCAACCCTGATGCTCAAACTGATTGTTTTTTTGTGTTTTGAAGGTGTTTGATTTTTTTGAGGTTTTTGCATATAAAGAATATAATGCGATTTTGAAAGAAATACTTCTATAAATCTTTAATAAATACAATAAGATAAAACTGAAGCATAAAGATCCATGAATCGATTGCAAATAGATTTATTATTCCTTCTTAGTGATTTCAATACTGAAACCCTAACATGCAGATAAAAGGAAAAGCTGATTGCATTATTTAAAAAACTGATTTGCAGCTTGCAGCCGCCCCAGAATGATGAAGAATTTGTACGGCCAACCTCAGGAAGACATTCTACAGCTTCGACATTGTTGCAAACTGACCCAGTGACCAAGGTGTCCCATCTGGTGCAGGCAGAAGACCAAAATTCCAGGCATCTAAACTCACAGGAGAAGTACGGCCTCAAATATGATTTGTACAGCCTTCACACAACAACAAATATATTCGTACTATCTTGGGAAGTGCGCCAGTAGTCTGAGAATTGATGGCAAATGAAAAATATTCCCCTCTGGAAAGGAATCGATCCAAAACATTGACTGTTAAGAACTCACAATAAGATTTGTAATAACCTCTGAATGAAGTTATTCAACTGCAGGCAATAAATCAGCTGATATCTCACAGCCTCTGAACTGCAAAACTGAAGATGGCTCGTTCTCCAATGCAAAAGACAACTGAAACCCTTGGCTCCGTTCTTTGAAGGAAGAATTGGCTAAAATCGATTTTCATAACATAATGAATAAAGTTTTCACAAAGAAAACTTATATCTTCTCAGTTGGGTTGATTTCCTTCAAAAAGCATCATTTAAATAAAACTTGAATTCTCACTTTTAATTTTTCAATAGTTTGGACGCCCTTTTAATTATAATCATTAATTAAAAATGGCCCCTTCTTCATGATGGTCGACCCCCTTCCATAAAGTCACTTAAGTTATAATATTTAATTATATTATAACTTTATAATATAAGCTTCAATTTAATTAATATTTATTTTGGCAAATAAATATTAATATCTCTCTCAATATAAGTCCAATTGACGAACCGTCTGAAGCCGGATGATAAGTGACTAAATCTGCATATGACCAGACCATACTGCTAAAAATAGCGGGGGTGCTCCGCTGAATGTCTCCACTTACTAAAAATAGTAAGTCAAGCAAACGACGTCCAAAAGACCCCGAACGAAAGCCAAACTGAATATCTCTGATAACTGAAGCCAAGCCATGCCTCAACAAGACCCTCTATCCACCCTATCATCCTACAAGGGTCACATAATAGGCTAATCTCAAGAACTGAGAGATGTCAACTAGAAGGGGACATTACAGTCCGCCTCTCTTGAAATTGCTTTCCCTCAAGCAATCTCAACTCCAGATGCTGCAAAATCTCCTCACTCTCCCACGTAGCATCCTCCACTGGTAAATCTCTCCACTTCACCAAATATTCCCTGATAGTCCTCCTGCGTAGCTGTCTTTCCCTGTATTCCAGGATGAAGGATCGACTCAGGTACTAAAATCAACTTTCCCTCGTCATCTAAGGGAGGCAATATTGCTGAAGGTACCATACGATGCCCTAACGCCTTCTTGAGAAGTGACACATGAAAAACATTGTGGACCTTACTATCCACTGGTAGCTATAGCTTATAAGCCACCTCCCCAACACACCTAACAATCCTGAAAGGACCATAATACCGTGGCTTGAGCTTTTCGGATCCACTCTTCCTGAGAGTAGACTGTTGATAGGGTTGCAGCATAAGATATACCATGTATCCCACCTCAAAAGATCTCTCTGTCCTCTTCTAATTTGCATACTGCTTCTGCTGATTCTGTGCCTTAGCAATATTCTTCTTAAGAGCCCTCATAATGTCTTGGCTCTCCTGCAATAAGTCTCCAGCACTAGGCACTCTACTGTCACTCAGTAGCAAATCAAGAAAACTAGGCGCCTCATACCCATACAACGCCATGAAGGGGGACATCTGAATGGTTGTGTGGTAGGTGGTATTGTAACAATACTCACATAAGTGTATCCACTTGACCCACGCCTTTTGTTGCCCTGCAATGTAATTCCTGAGGTAGCCTTCCACCCATTTGTTTACTATCTTTGTCTGACCATTAGTCTGCGGGTGGTAACTGGTGCTCAGTGTAAGCTCGGTCCCACAAAGTTTGAACACCTCCTGCCAAAAGTGACTCAGGAACCGACTATCCCTGTTGCTAACTATGCTCCGAGGCAATCCATGTAACCTAAAAACCTCACGGAAAAATACCTCTGCTACCTGTGTAGCTATGTAAGTAGTGGTGATCGGGAAGAAGTGGGCATACTTCGTCAGCCAATCAACAACTACATATATGCAATCACGTCCTTGGGCTTTAGGCAAGCCCGTAATAAAATCCATCGACAGGAATTCCCACTTCCTGTCAGGAATTGGAAGTGGCTGCAACAACCCTGCTGGGTACGTGTTCTCCTGCTTGTTCTGCTGACAAATAGGGCACTCACGCACATACTGAAGAACATCTGCCTTAAGACCCTTCCATGTAAATCTCTCCCGAACCTGTTTGTATGTTTTGAAATACCCGAGGTGCCTTGCTGTAGGTACATCATGGAAAGCTTGCAGAATGGCGTTCTTCATCTTTGACCCTGGGATCAAGAAAATCCTGTTCTTGTAAATGATCAGGTTATTCACAAGTGTGTACCTGGTGTCCACAATAGATCCCTCAACAATACCAGATGCCCATGTATCCTTGGCATACTCTGCCACAATCAAGTGTCTCCAGTCCTCTGCAATCTGTACCATAGAACTCAGATGAGGCTGGCGTGAAAGAGTGTCAGCAACAACATTCTGTGTACCTTTGATATAGGTGATATCAAAGTCATATGCCTGTAACTTACTCACCCACTTTTGCTGACGGTCATTCAAATCTCCCTGTCCTAGGAAATGCCTCAAGCTATTATGATCAGTTTTAATGCAAAAATTACTGCCCACTATATATTGCCTGAATTTGGCCAAGACATGCATTATGGCCAGCATTTCCTTATCATATATACTGTAACCTCTCTCTGGTCCTCTGAGTTTCTTGCTCTCATACACAATCGGGTGCTTGTCCTGCATAAGCACCGCCCCAACGCCCTCACCAGAAGCATCACACTGAAGCTCAAAAGGCTTTGTAAAATCCGGCAGTGCCAACACTGGACATGTAGTCATAAGCTCCTTGAACCTCACAAAACAATCCTGTGCCTCAGGAGTCCAAATGAATGCACCTTTTTTCAACAAATCCGTCATAGGTGCTGCATGGTGTGAATATCCACTGACAAATCTGCGATAGAAACCACATAACCCAAGGAATGCTCGCAACTGTGTAAGGTTCGCCGGAGTAGGCCAATCTATGATAGCACGGATCTTCTCAGGATCCATCCGCACTCCCTCTATCTCTACACTGATAATATGGCCTAAGTATAACAACTCAGTCATCCCTAAATCACACTTGGATTCCTCGGCATACAAGGACTCCCTCTCCAAAGTGCTGAGTACTGTATCCAAATGAGCCACGTGCTCCTTCCATGTCCTGCTGTAGACCAAAATATCATCGAAGAAGACAAGTACATATCTCCTCAAGTGTGAGTGGAAGACCTTGTTCATGGTGGACTGGAATGTCACTGGAGCATTGGTTAGCCCAAAAGGCATAACCACAAACTTGAAGTGTCCACAATGACAGCGGAAAGTGGTCTTCTCAACATCCTGCTCACGAACTCTAATCTGATGATATCCCGATCTCAAGTCTATCTTCGAAAAGTAACAAGCACCATGGAGCTCATCAATAAGCTCATCTATACGAGGTATGGGATATCTGTTCTTAATAGTCCTCTTATTCAAGACTTTGTAATCTATGCACATACGAAGTGTACCATCTTTCTTCTTCACTAGAACAACTGAAGAAGCAAATGGTGATTTACTTGGTCGAATGTGACCCATAGCAAGCAACTCCTTGATAGTCTTTTCTATTTCATCCTTAAGCCGCTTTGGATGCCTGTAAGGAGTAATCATAATGGGCTTGGCGCCCTCCTCAAGCTCTATGATGTGCTCTATACCCCTGTCTGGAGGCCTCCCTGGTGGAATGTCACTGAAAACCTTCCCATGCTTAACTCTCAACTACTGAATGTCAGCATGATACTCGGTTTTATGTTGTCCTTCCTATGTAGGTGTCAAAGTGCACTCGGCAGCCCACTCAACCATGTCATGACACATAAGTCTCTCCATCTGTCGGAAGGAAATAGTCTTGACGTTGCTGTCTCGGATGGCCTTCAGTAAATGAGTCTTCCCATCCACCTCAAATCGGATCTCCGTGTCTTTGAGATGAAGTGTAAATTCCTCAAGGGAATGAAGCCACTTCATGCCCAAAACTAAATCAATATCTCCCATGTTCACCACATAGTAATCAGCCTTGAATTCATAATTATTCAGGCGCAAAGGGAGATCCTTAATCATACGGTCACATCTGAGAGTGTAACCATCAGCCACCTTAACCCGAATGCCCTCAAACTCCTCGATTATGATCCCGCGCTTCTCCACAAATCTGGCATCGATGAAATTATGGGTGGCACCTATGTCTAAAAGGGTGATAACTTTTTGACCAGCCAAAAATCCACGAAGTCTGAAAGATCCTTCCTGTTGAATGCTAGACAACTGTGCCTCCTGGATCTGGAGCTCTCACTCTGCCCCTGCCTTAGGCTCTGAAGCCTCTGATTTTGACTCCTCAGAACTCTCCTGCTGTTCGGAATTCTCAAAGTCCGAATCCTCATAATAAGCCCACATAACTCTATTGGCCTTACCCTTAGGCCGCAAAGGACAATCATGGTTAGCATCGTAGGGACCCTTGCAGTAGAAGCAAAGCTTCTTCCTGCGCAAATCATTAAGAGTCTCACAATCCAAGGGTGTTGCTGATTTTCCCTTTGAATTACTCTTAAAATCAGATTTCTCCTTATTTTTATTGAATCCCTTATTGTCCTTGAATGAAGAAGTATTTCTGGAGTTGAACTTGCTAGATGGTGCCGCAAGTTCCATGCTACGTTCCTTCTTCATAGCTTCCTGTAATGAAAGAGGATCAAATGCTTTGATCCAACCCCTCAATGGTTCCAACAATCCCTCCACGAAGAGTACAACTAGACGCCTCTCTGATGTGTTGGGAACCATCACGGACAACCGCTGGAAGTCTCCTATGTAGGCCTCCAAACTACCAACCTGTCTCAATTGGGCCAAATCTTTGAAGTAAGACTTAGGATCCTTCTTGTCGAATCGTTCCACCAATCTGTCTACGAACTCCTGGTAAGTGGTGATACGATCATGCTGAAGTGTCACCATACCATGATGCCACCAATCATAAGCTGCCCCCTCAAGATGCAACGTAGCATATCTAATAGCATCCTCCTCAGCCATGGGATGCAATGTAAGGAAGGTATCCAACTTACTGATCCAAGTCTGGGCGGTAACCTTACCGCTGCCGTCAAACATAGCTAAAGTGAGCTTGTTTGTGGCGTGCTTTAGGTCACTATTCTGATGTCTAGGCCTCCTATCTGGCCTGTTCCTGTAATGCTCTCGCCTCTGTGTGATAAACCTGTCAAAAGTAATTTTCTCTCTGACCTCTGGGGTCAATAACTCCCACTCATCGTTTGCTGCCATAAGAATATCAGCGAACACCTCCTCAGGCTCCTCATCTGCCATAGCCCCATCCGGCTCCTGCCTCACAAAAGTAGGGCGAGTAGGCCTATCTGCTATTCGTGAAACAGTCCTGGGTATCCTCCGTGAACCTGCATCACTCCCATCTTCATCACGATGTGGTGATGGTCTCCTAGGCGAACCAATCCTCTGTATCGCCGTGGTCAATTGCTATAATACATCAGCTACCTGCTGCTGACCTGTCCGAAGATCTCTAAGAGTCTGTCTAACCTCTGCATCATCATCCCTAGGATCTCGAGGAATTTTTGTCCTGTTAGCCATGGTACCTGGCTGCCTGGTCAATTCCCGTTCCCTGTCAAACAAATCTCTCCTGCGAGTGTAATATTTGTGAGGCCCAACCTTTTGTGGCTGCATATGAATCCAAAAACCCTCAGGCTGGCAGGAAACCGCTCTGATACCACTGTGGAGAACCCTTTTAGCTCAACTTCAACCCTGATGCTCAAACTGATTGTTTTTTTGTGTTTTGAAGGTGTTTAATTTTTTTGAGGTTTTTGCATATAAAGAATATAATGCGATTTTGAAAGAAATACTTCTATAAATCTTTAATAAATACAATAAGATAAAATTGAAGCATAAAGATCCATGAATCAATTGCAAATAGATTTATTATTCCTTCTTAGTGATTTCAATACTAAAACCCTAACATGTAGATAAAAGGCAAAGCTGATTGCATTATTTAAAAACCTGATTTGCAGCTTGCAGCTGCCCCAGAATGATGAAGAATTTGTACGGCCAACCTCAGGAAGACATTCTACAGCTTCGACATTGTTGCAAACTGACCCAGTGACCAAGGTGTCCCATCTGGTGCAGGCAGAAGACCAAAATTCCATGCGTCTAAACTCACAGGAGAAGTACGGCCTCAAATATGATTTGTACGGCCTTCACACAATAGCAAATATATTCGTACTATCTTGGGAAGTGCGCCAGTAGTCTGAGAACTGATGGCAAATGAAAAATATTCCCCTCTGGAAAGGAATTGATCCAAAACACTGACTGTTAAGAACTCACAGTAAGATCTGTAATAACCTCTGAATGAAGTTATTCAACTACAAGCAATAAATCAGCTGATATCTCACAGCCTCTGAATTGCAACACTGAAGATGGCTCGTTCTCCAATGCAAAAGATGACTGAAACCCTTGGCTCCGTTCTTTGAAGGAAGAATTGGCTAAAATCGATTTTCATAACATAATGAATGAAGTTTTCACAAAGAAAACTTATATCTTCTCAGTTGGGTCGATTTCCTTCAAAAAACATCATTTAAATAAAACTTGAATTCTCACTTTTGATTTTTCAATAGTTTGGACGCCCTTTTAATTATAATCATTAATTAAAAATGGCTCCTTCTTCATGATGGTCAACCCCCTTCCATAAAGTCACTTAAGTTATAATATTTAATTATATTATAACTTTATAATATAAGCTTCAATTTAATTAATATTTATTTTGGCAAATAAATATTATTATCTCTCTCAATATAAGTCCAATTGACGAACCGTCTAAAGCCGGATGATAAGTGACTAAATCTGCATATGACCAGACCATACTGCTAAAAATAGCGGGGGTGCAAACGACGTCCAAAAGACCCCGAACGAAAGCTAAACTGAATATCTCTGATAACTGAAGCCAAGCCATGCCTCAACAAGACCCTCTATCCACCCTATCAACCTATGAGGGTCACATAATAGGCTAATCTCAAGAATTGAGAGATGTCAACTGGAAGGGGACATTACATCTGATGTCACCGCCACACTCCCGCCGATGCTTGAGCCTCCAGCAGAACAAGGTCAACATAATCATTTAGTTGCATATGGCAAGCATTTGGATGAATGGGAGGAGGAGTTTGTTGCTAGAGGTCGTTCTATGCTCACAAAGTTATATCAGTTGCGGTACAATGCACGAGAACTTCGTCTACATCTCCAAGATGAGGAGCAAGACATGGCAATTGGTAGACCCCGGGATGAGATTATGATTGCTCACCTGAGTATGGCATATGATGCAGTCACAGATGCAGAGGACAAAGAGGCTATCTACTCTTGGAGAACACAGTTGGTTTTCAAGGCAAAGATAGAAGAGACTTTGGCGTCAGAGTTGGCTGAGAGTAGAGAGCATGTTACTAGTGCACTCCGGTTTGTGAGGACTTTAGTTTCCCGCTTACCGTGCCGATATTAGATTGAGGGTGGTGCCTACGTTGAGCTTACCGATGTTCAGTCAGAGCTCCAGGCACTCATTCATACTATTTTCAATGGGGAGACCGTTGGCTGTAAGATTAGTCAGCTTACAGTCATGTCGACATTGTTCGATGAAGCAACCAGGAGCAGAGGTGAACTTAAGTCCTAGATCACAGCTGGTGAGGACATGCTACACAGACATAGCATACTTCGGCAAAGTATCATAGCTCCAGAAAGTGATGCAGTTAACAATCTCGTTGAGGGATTGGTTGCTCGAGATCACGCTCAGTAGACTTCAGTTCCTACCTCTCAGGATAGACATTACACATAGGAGTTAAACTAGACGTTACCTTCTCAAGTTGACTCACTGTCTTATCTCATGCACGTCTATTCTAAGATTTTCTTTGTTCACTTGGAGTTACATTTAGGGTTTACGTTAACTGATGGTAGTGTTCCAGTTAGCTTGCTTTCAATAAGGACGTGCATGCTTGCACATTGTCCACATAGATTAGGGTTTTTGATTAACTGATGGTAGCTTTCTAGTTAACTGTATAGTTTACTTTATTAGGGCTTAGCAATAAATCTTGCATGCATTGCAGGACTGTAGTTGACTCAAGGTGATTTTAGGGTTCCCTACACCTTTCGATGTCTATAAATAAGAGCTTTTGCTCATTTGTACATAACTTTTGCACAAGAGAGAAATATATGCTGTGCCTACCTTGCCTTCAATATTGCTTGTTCTGTATGTGTTCTTGCATTTTTGCTATTGTGATGAATTGTTATGCCACTTGGGTTTCATGCAATTATAATGGTGAATTCTTTCCTTAGTTAGATTGAATCTATTTTGTGTTCAATAAACTTGTTCAGATTGAGATGATAGTTGTGCCACCTTGCCTTCAAGTAGAGAATCTATACTTGGTTATCATGTGATGTGTGTGAATAATAGACATATTCAGATTGAGCTGATAGTTGTGCCACCTTGCCTTCAAGTTGAGAATCTGTATTTAGTTTATCGTATATTGTTGTTTCCAATAAACTTGCTTAGATTGAGCTGATAGATGTGCCACCTTGCCTTCAAGTTGAGAATCTATACTTGTTTATCGTCAGATAGTCATCCTTGCTCCATTTCCTCATGCTCTGTTTTCTTGAGGAAACTAGATAGATTAGTTGTAGTTAGTAGTCTGCAAAACCAAAAAATACTTAGCTGCAACGTATATAGTTTTCGAGAAAGCCTTGTACCTCTACAGCTGAGACAAAAAGACAAGAGATAGTTTAGATTACTTTTCCCTTTCCAAGCATTTTTGTTAAGTGCAACGAGGGAGCTTCCCCTCCTAATTTGAAGAGCACTCATTGCGTAGTGTGCATAGCTGTCCGTACCAACTCTTACTCCAGAGGTGCGAGTTGTTACGCCAACAATATGTATGTGTGCATAGTGCAGTCTTGACTCTGCATACACACATACCTACACACACAAACATCATACTTACAACTTACAAGTTACACACACATGTTGCAAACTTGCATGCATACACATACTACATACATATATATCCACACACACTACTTTTGTTCATCCACATAGATTACTCACCCATTTGCGAACTATGATTGAAAGTCTCAAAGTACTTTTATAGTGGAATATCTGCAATAAATTATTAAGTACAGTATAATTTTGAGCAATTGCTACGTAATGATAATCTGCTGCTCCCACCTGCAAATTTGCAATAGTCAACAGGGTTAGGAGTCAGGAGTTAGGACTGCAATGCCAATTTGCATACATGTAAATTAAATCAATGTGCATCCAACAAAAAATACAAATATAAGAATGAAAAAACTGAAATTAGATAATGATTGAATAAAGTTAAACAATTAGTTGATTGTTCCTTTGTACTGGATTTGTTACAACTCACAACTTCTAATATATTTATTATTCAACTTCTAATATTGTAGGTTAATATTTAATCACAATGGCATCCGCCTCTGCATCTGGTTCAAACTTAGCTGCCACAAGTCAAGCCATTGAAAGGAGACCTCCTAGTAGCCATGATCCTACTTGGAAACATGGTTATTACGAGCCAGTACCAGGGAGTGTTATTTGTACTCATTGCAAAAAGAGGGTTAGTGGAGGCATCAATCGCCTCAAATACCATCTTGCTGGTATTCCATGTCGTGATTCAAAGGCATGTGAAAAAGCCACTGAAGAGGTGAAACGTGAGATGTTAGTTGTTCTTGCAGCACTCGAAGAAAAAAAAAAATAGAGAGGGAAAAGACAAAAGCAGCCATGCAAGAAGCCATTGCTCCTAATTTGGTTGAAGATTTTGGGGTGAATATGCAAACTCAAAGCATTACGGACTCTAGTTGCGGTCCACATTTATGTGCCGGTCGCGGTACCCCATCCACTTCATCCAGTTCGAGAAAATTCCTGTTTTTTGCGCCTAGAAATGTTCCAGGATCACAACCTTCATTGGAAGGTACTGGGTGGAATAGGGAGGTGAAATATGCTAACCAATTTTTTTCGATAGATTTTCACACACAATCAACACTTCGCTAATTGAATTAGTGTTAGCATCAAAACTGAAATCCAAGCTTGAAAGAAACTCAACGCCAAGAATGCACACTCAATCCCAAGGAAGGATAGGTGTTGTCATATGCCAGAGAAACTAAAGAACAGTACTTGAAATGAAACAAACTCAACGTCAAGAATGTGCACTCAAAATCCCACTGAGGGCGAGGTGCTAACATATGACGGAGTTATTAATTGAAAACTGAAACAATAGGCAGATAACCAGCCATGGAAAACACAACTATCTAATTCATTTGCTGCGGCGGGCATCCATTGGAGAGTGGGGATTCACCACTTGAAAGTGGGTACAATGAGATCTGCAATGTTCATTCTCCACACTAGCGGTAAACCATCCAGGGGTAATTAATAAGAAATTAAACAAGTAATTACAGCAATAACATTGATTGGATTAGTACTACTTAATCTCAACCTTACAATTCAAGAGTCTGCAAATACGAGTATTACAATGATCGAGAATGAAACTAAGAAGAGGAGAATGAATTACAACAATGATTTAACACTCCAAAACTGAAGTAATAGGCCAAAACAGAAAACTAATTAAGTCTGATATAAAAACTGAGATTCTGGAAATTCTGATCAGCAACTGTGAAATTCAAAGAAATATTCACAACTCACTCAAAATACCTCCGATTTGCGTGAAACGAAAGCCAATGTGCTGTTGGAAGATAGGCGCCTAAACTCAGATGAAGAAACAACAAAAACTCAGAATTTATTTCTTTGCACGATTCCCAATGCTCTCCAAATGGTACGGCTCTTGAGAAGGGCGATTTAGCAATATAAAATCAAAGACTTGGAAATAAATTCCAATCTCTTGTGGAAGGGGTCGCCTTGGGTCTAGAAACACTTTGCAAACATACCCAAAATGGTATATAATTTGCTCAAAAAGCTGTTAATAAAAAACACTTTCAGCTGTAGCAATATCAGCAACACCAAAACTGAGAATAACTCCAAAATCTTCAACAATTGAACTCCATCTGCTAGTTTGAATGAGAAGCAGCAATAAAAACCAATTAGGTGTTGTCTCTCAAACACGAAATTGATTGGAATCTAGGAGGTAAACATCCCTCGAAGAAATAATCACAATGTCATTTCGACAACATAACTTTAGCAATTAACAATGGATGATAAAAGCTGGAGCAAAACTTCTCTTTTATAGAAAAAGAGGTGACTTTTCAAATTCCCAAAACTCCTCCAAGAATGGGACGCCAAAAGTCCCCTTTGAAATATTTTAAAATTCAAAATATTAAATCCTCGTTTAGAATGGTGCCCACTTCAAGGCACAATAAAACTTTATTAAATATTTAATATCTCCTTCATGAGGGCGTCCCCCTTCATGGCCACCTTTTAAACACAACTTAAAGTTAATGAACTAGGCCAAGGGGTCAACTTGAAATTAAAACATTAATGCCTTGAAATATATTATTTCACCAAATAATGCTTTTTTAAAGCCAAAATCAAACCCAAACAACTGCTCCAACTGAAAATGACTTACTGAAGTGCTGACAACTGATCACTGCCAAAAATAGAATTTACTAAAAATAGTAAATTCCGAAAAATGCCAAAAACCATCAAGTGAAAGAAACCCTAATTTCACTTCTGATCAGCCTACGGATTTCCGGAAATAGGCTATCAGTCACAGAAGAGCATATGGCCAAAATGGGGACATTACAGGAGGTGCACAAAGAAGTAGACAAGGCTTGTGCAAATTTTTGGTTTTATAACAACCTTCCCTTCAATGTGGGAAGGAGTCCATATTGGGAGAGTTTGGTGACAACATTGATAGTTGTAGGGAAAGGGTACAAGGCCCCTAGTCCAAGAGATCTAAGTGGCAAGTTACTTGAAGATGCTATTGTAGATGCAAAAGGAATTGTGGAAGATGAAAAGAAGCAATGGCAAAAGTATGGATGCTCAATTCTTTCAAATGGATGGACAGATGGAAGAGATCGCACTCTTATCAATTTTATAGTGGCTTCAAATGGTGTGATGGTTTTTCTAAAGTCAATTGATGCCTCCAACATAATAAAGTATGCAGAAAATTTGAGCTTGATGTTGGAGCAAGTTGTTTTAGAGGTGGGCATAGAAAATGTTGTCTAAGTTGTTACTAACAATGCAACGACATATGTAGCAGCTGGTAGATTGCTTGAAGCAAGGCATCCAATAGTTTTGTGGATCCATTGTGCAGCTCATTGCCTTGACCTCCTTTTGGAGGACATAGGAAAAATTGACTGGGTGAAACCAATTGTAGAACAAGCAAGAGACAACAAAATATATATATAAACACCCATGGGTTCTTCAATTGATGAGAGATCACACCAAGGGGAAAGAGCTTGTGCGATCGGTGCTACAAGGTTTGCAACTAATTTTTTAATGTTGCAAAGTATCATTGGTTTATTGACTTCCTTGAAGCAGATGTTTGTGGGTCAACCATGGGTAGACTCAACTTACTCAAAGAAGGTTGATGGAGAAAAGATTGTAGCAATAATCTTCAATGGTCAATTTGCAACTAGAGTATTAGAGATTGTCAAGGTAACTTCAACTCTAATGAATTTTCAGATTTAATCCTTAATTCTTAATTTAAAATTCTATAAGTATTTTGTTTCATTGTAAGGTGTAATATAAATTTGGTTTACTTTGTACTTTATAGGTGACTGAGCCATTGGTAAGGGTCTTGCGCTTGGTGGATAGTGAGAAAAATGTGATGGGATATCTTTATGAGGCAATGGATAGGGCCAAAGAGGCCATCCAACACTATTACATGGGGGATGCAAATAGATTTACCCCTATTTGGGAGATCATTGATCAAAGGTGGAACAATCAACTCCACCAACCTATTCATGCAGCGGGGTACTTTCTCAACCCCAAGTTCTACTTCTTTGATGGCTTCATGGATGTTAATGGAGAGGTTATGGAGGGCCTATTCACTTGTATTGAAAGGATGACACTAGTATCTAAAGTGAGAGACCTCATCCTTTTAGAGTTGCAAAATTATAAGGCAGCTAGGGGGCCTTTGTTTTCTTCCAAACTATGTGAACGAGGAAGAGAGATCCAAACACCAAGTAAGAAAAAGTGAATTCTTATATCTTGCATTTGCAAGTTATGAATTGTAATTATTATTACTTATTACAATATTGTTTATGAATATTTACAAAAATTTGAATATCTTATTTGCAGGTTCTTGGTGGGAAGATTGAGGTGGAAAAACCCCAAATTTGCAAAGGCTAGCCCTTCGAATATTGTCTCAACCTTGTAGTTCTTCTGGCTGTGAACGGAACTGGAGTTTGTTTGATTCCATTCACACGAGAAGCGTAATAGGTTGACTCAACGCCTCAATGATCTTGTTTTTATGCAATATAACCTTCAGCTTCATACAAGAAAGGTGTAGGACCAGTCAGACGAGCTCATTGATTTGGATGACATTGATCCATACAATGAATGGACCGTTCAAGATGATGAGGCCTCCTTGTTTGCAGAGGATGAGATTGCTGATTTCGAGAGGCAAGCTATGGAGGATTTTCCTACAACAAAAGTAGGGGAGATTGGATTGGATAAATTGATGTGGTGGAGGAGGAGCCACTGCCACCTACCAGCATGGTGGAGCCACTACCACAATCTTCTATGGAAAGCAGGGAGCCAAAAGTGAGCGCAAGGACCATACCCTATACCTCCCAATTTTTCACTAGGTTGGGGAAGAGGAAATTGTAATTGCCTAGATATGAAATTTATGATGATGATTTTCAAATACAACCATCATAAATTCATTATAGTTATTAGCAGTTTCACTATGCGGCTTTGTATAATGATGCCATTTTGTAATCCATATGTATTGAACAATGAAATATAATATAAAACACTCCCTCATGGTTTTTAGACTCATTTGATGCATTTTGTAATTCAATTTTACAAAAAAAAGGTGTTTTTATAAGAAATTTTTCTACTTTTTAAGTTGCCAAGTATTTTTTGAGTATTTGCCAAGTATTTCTCGAGTCAAAAATTTTGGGCTTGCTGAGTACTCTCCAATTCTGAGTATGTAAAGTATGGTTGCAAGGACTCCGCAGCAGAATGGAGTTGTAGAAAGAAAGAATCTAACCATGCAAGAGATGGCTAGAACAATGTTGAATGAATCTATGCTTTTGAACAAGTTTTGGAGAGAAGCATTTAACACAACATAGTCTATATTCTAAATAGAGGGAAAATCAGAGTCAACTATAGCAAGACATCTTATGAACTATGGAAAGGAAGACCAACAATAGTCAAATGCTTAAAGCTTTTCATAAGTAAGTGCTACATAAGAAGAGGTGATGAAGATTTGGGAAAATTTGACTCCAGATCTGATGAAGGCATCTTCCTTGGTTATTCTTCAAAAAACAACGATATTATAGATGTTATAATAAAAGGTTGCAAAAGATTGTAGAAAGTTTCAATGTAAAACTGGATGAAGCAAGACATCAAAAGGAGAAATTACAAGCAAATAATCACCTAGAGACTCAAGCTGCAAGGAAGAAGAATTTGAAGACTCAAGCTGCAAGGAAGAAGGAGGTGGAAAAGAAGAAATAAGAGAAAGAGATACAAAGACTCCATCTAGACTTGTTCAAAAGAATCATTTAAAAAATCTAATTCTTGGTAATAAAGATATTGTGATATAAACTAGAAGAAGATTAACAAGTGCATTAGAACATGCAAATTTCTCCTTGCTATCTAAAATTGAGCCTAAGGACTTTGTGGAAGCTAGAGAAGAAAAGCATTGGATAGATGCTATGGAAGAAGAAATGAATCAAATTGAAAAGAATGAGACATGGGAACCTGTTCCAAGACGAAAATATAAGAATGTGATTGGTACCAAGTGAATCTTTAGGAATAAGATGAATGAAGATGGTCAAGTGGTAAGAGACAAAGCAAGGTTAGTTTGTAAGGGTTATGCTCAAGTTGAAGGTATTGATTTTGAAGAGACTTTTGCTCTTGTTGCGAGATTAAAAGCTATCAGAAGGTTTTTAGTATTTTCTTGTTTCAAGAACTTCAAAATCTATCAAATGGATGGTAAGTCAGCCTTTCTCAATGGCAATTTAGAGGAAGAAGTATACATTGAACGGTTGGAAGGGTTTTTATTATCAAAAAATGAAGATTATGTGTGCAAACCAAAGAAAGCACTCTATGGACTAAAACAAGCCCCCAGATCCTATTATTCAAGACTTGACAAATATCTACAACAAGGCTTTAGAAGAGGAATTGCGGTAAGCAATCTCTACATTAAGACTAAAGGTAAGTGCAAACCAAAGAAAGCACTCTATGGACTAAAACAAGCCCCCAGATCCTAGTATTCAAGACTTGACAAATATCTACAACAAGGCTTCAGAAGAGGAATTGCGGTAAGCAATCTCTACATTAAGACTAAAGGTAAGGATCAGTTGATTGTTGTGGTTTATGTTGATGACATCATTTTTGGAGGCAATAGTAACAAAATGTGCCAAGAAATTGCAAAAGAATTTGAGATGTCTCTGCTTGGTGATTTATCATTTTTCCTTGGTTTACAAATTTCTCAATTCAACAAAGGCATATTTATCTCGCAAACCAAATACATCAAGGAAATGTTGAAGAAATTCAGCATGAAAGATTGCAAACTAGTTACCACACCCATGGTCACAGGTTGTAAATTAAGCAAGGATGATGAATCTCTTGAAGCAAATTAGACACTATATAGGTCCATGATTGGGAGCTTACCGTATGTGATAGCAGCAAGACCAGACATTATGCATGTAGTAGGCATGGTGGCATGTTTACAAGCAACACCAAAAGAAACTCATGTGCAAGCAATCAAAAGAATATTCAAATATCTATAGGGAACTTTGGACTTTGGTTTGTGCTATTCAAGAGGTGAACATTTCATGCTAGCAACATATACAAATGCGGATTGGGTAGGTAGTGTTGATGATAGAAAAAGTACAAGTGGTTGAGCATTCTTTCTTGGCAACAGTCTAATGTCTTGGCTAAGCAAGAAATAGCCTTCAATTTCTTTATCAACAATAGATGCCGAATACATAGCAATAGTATCATGTTGCGCACAAGTCCTTTGGATGAAGCAAACATTGAAGGACATGAAGATAGAATATGATCATCCAATTTCAATACTTTGTGACAGCAAGAGTGCAATTAATATTTCAAAGAGTCTGGTTATGCACTCTAGGACAAAACACATTCCCATCAAGTATCATTTCTTAGGAGAATAGGTAGTAGAACAACATATCAAGTTGGAGTATATTGTGACACAAGAACAAGTTGTAGATATTTTCATGAATCTGTAATGAACCGGACCAATTTTTTTTTAATTTTTCAATAACAATTACAATGCAACACGCACCCGTTAAGGTTAGCTGGAAAACCCAAACGATGCGGAAATAACTCTAACCAAGAATGTGTCCAAGATGGACGAACATATGGTTAGAGGATCTGATACAATGCATAACTGGAAATGAACTCTAACCAAGAATGCGTCTAGGATAGATGAGCATATGGTCAGAGGATCTTGTGCATGTTGAGCTAAAGTAACTCTAACCAAGAATGCGCCGAGAGATGGCGAGCATATGGTCAGAGGGTCCCTAAGGCTACTAACTGAAATTAAATAGGCGGCATAGCCATCCTCTTCCACTAAAGTGGGGATACAAAATGTTAAGTGCAGAAAGTAAAAGAGCTGATCAGTACTACTGATTCAGCGTTACAATATGATGAACAATTTGCAAATACAATGAGATATAGATAACCAATGATCTCCAAAATGTTAGGAAATGAACTCCAAACAAGTACAAGCTATCCAACATATGAAATATAGCAAAAGGGACTAAAATATCAGGTCTGATATAAAATTGCAGCAATTAGAAAATTCATACCAGCAAGCCCTAGAATCACCAAAATGCTCATAACTTCGTCAAAACACCTCCGAATGATGTGGAACTGAATGCCAATGAGAGCTAGGAGTTGAGCAACCAAGACCAAGCCAAGAAACTCCTCCAAATAGTAGTGATTTATTTATGCACGCTTTCCAATGCAACCTCAAAGAAGGTACAACCTCCAGAAAAGTTCTACTAGCAAGATAAAATCCGAGACACCTCCAAAAAATCTGAAAACTTGCAAGGAGGGGCGCCCAAGGTAGACTAAAGCATAGGGCCAATACCCAGAACCACCAAAAAATCGTGCATGGACTTATGAGCAGATTTGTATTTCAGCAAAACCCTAACCAGCAATTGCAAAACTGACAAATCTCTAAAATCTTCAACCTTGATGCTCTGTCTGCTAGTCTGGATGAGAAGCAGTCTCTGAAAACTTAGCTAGGTGCTATCTTTCAAGCACGAAACCAAGAGAAAGAACTAGGAGGTATGCATTCCTCGAAGCAAGCTCTGAAAGTATTTCAGTAGCATAACAGTATGATAAGCAACAATAGATAATCCAATTGAAGGCCAAGTCTCTTATTTATAACTTTTCTATCTCCAAATTCAAATCTTCTTTTCCCTCCAATTAGGGTGCCTAAATGAAATTCACTTTTTACCTTTTCTCCAAATTTCATTTGCATTTCATTTCCAACCCATATGTAGAAATATAATTTAATAAAATGCAAATATATCACCAAAAGGCGTCCAAGTTAGACTTAAGTGAAATATTCTATAACTTGCAAATATTTCACTAAAAGATTTAAGTGAAATATTTAATTAAACTCAAATGTCTCCAAGCTAGGCGTCCCCTTTTCCTTAACACATATTCTCTTAAATATTAATTCATCAAATAAGGCCTCCAAAATGTTTAATTAATAAACATTATAAAATCACTTATCTCTCCAAGTGGCGTCCCAAATAAAAGCATTAAAATATGACTTCATCAATAAATCATCCTCCAAACCTTAGCCAAGAATATTTAAATATTTTAGCTCCACCAAAGGACGCCCACACAACTTCAACTTGCCAAAAATAGCTCCGAGAATGTTGGAAAGACCAATTGCCCAAACTGACCTGCCAAAAATAACCACTGCTCTGAACTGTTGAGCTGCTGCTAAAAATAGCACTGCCAAAAATAGAACTTACTAAAAATAGCATACTGCTAAAAATAGTAAGTTGTTCCAAACTCATTTTTTCCACATTTTGAGCAGGCAACTTACTAAAAATAGTAAGTCCAGAAAAGTTCTTGGATTCAGTTGCATGTCACACCATCGCGAAGCTCTCTGAAAACCCAGAAGGAATCCAAAAGCCAAACTGGAAAACTCCAACATGCAAGCCTCCAAAAAGCAACCTAGAACGCAAGTCAATATCCTGTCATGCATGTTACCTCATCACGAAGCTCTCCAAAAACCTAGAAAGCTTCACCAGACATGCGTTAGAAACTCTTGCATGCAAGACCTCAGAACCTCCTCTAAAAGTGGAAACCCTAATTTTCATTTCAGCTTAGCCTACGAGTTTCCGGAAATAGGCTAAATCCAAACGAAGAGTGTAGGGCTAAATTGGGGACATTACAGAATCCCCTTCCTAAAGAGACTTTTGAGTATCTTAGGAAAAAATTGGGAGTGATATCACTCTCATCTAGTCACTAATTTTATAATGTCCCTAATTCTCGATTGGATAATATTTAATTTATTTAGTTAATTAAATATTATTTATGTCCTAAATTAATATTTGGGACATTCATATTAAAGTGAAACCAATAAAAAATAATAAATAATAAAAGTCACTTTATAATGATGTGATTTTGGGTTTTGGAGGGAAAACCTAAGAGGGTATTATAAAAGGACAGGAGAGCTCATTTTGGGATGCAAAGATTATTTTTAATTTGTTTGGTTTCAGAGAGCTCTACTTTCAGGTGACTTGAGGACAAAAACGCTCAAGTTTTGGATTTGAAGGATTGCATGAAAACCCAATTCCTTCCACAGGCGGATTCACTTCAGGATTCGTGTTTGGATGTCATTGATTGGTTCATCGGTTTGCGGAAATTTGTGTCTCGTTCCTAGACAAATTTCTAGGGTTTGATTGATATCAGCGTTTATGCAAAAGATCTCTTAGGGTTTACATTTGCGGAATATGGTTGCATCTTGTTGGAGACGAGTATCTAGGATTATTCATGATAATTTCTCAAGATACCAAGTGGTGATAATTTTATTTTTTTTGTTCTGTGAATCACTGCTAAGGGGCAACACCTTGATCGCTTTTGACTGGAGCTATGAATCAATGAGGCCACATTCGGGGGACCTCATCCACGCCATTCCTCTCCTCGTCTTCCTATCTTCCCTCAACCTCCTCACTTCTCTCCTCCTCTCCACCTCCTCCTTCTCTTTGCACCTCCTCAGCACTCCTCTACCGATATTCCTCCAACCTACCACCCCTTGCAGCCAGCCAAGCCTGTCATCTTCAGCAGCCGTAGATCCATTACCCTCCTCTTCGAGCCAACCTCCTCTGTACCCGATGTCGCCACTCATCCATCACAATCTCCATCACATCTTCCTATCGCCTTTGACCCCATAGTTGAATCTGGTTGTCCTCCTTCCTTTGTTCTCCATCCACTGGCTAGCGATCTCCCCCCTACACTAGCGCCGTCCTCCATCTTCTGACTAGCAATTGTTCGTCCCACCATCCGCTGGTGGGATTCGAACTCTTGACAGTAGTTTCACTACTACTTGCAACTTGTTGTTGCATTGCAGGGTCATCTCCCAAGTGGTGATAATTTTTATATATATAATGGCAAACAATTTCAAAGGTTGTTGGTTATCACAATTGGATTCATAACTTGAAAGGAAGGGTTGTTACTTATCTCAATACATAAATGGTTTTGTGTAACTTGTTTTGTTTCTCTTCACCTATGCTTGTAAATAAACATTTTTGTTTGTATGGTGTTAATGTTGTGTGGTTATGTGTTTTTGTATTTAGTAATGTGTATTATGTTCCATTTATCAGTGTTTTGTTAGAATAACCTTGTATTTAGGTTATTTAGGAAATGCTTGACTTCATGCTTGACTAGTAAGACATTGTTCAACTCAGCACACTAGAGATTTTGAAAGTTCTCCTACATCACAAGTATGTGTAGTGGTCTCTAGACGAAGCCAATGGTGGTACCCATACTTCAAAAACTCATGACTCAAAACTAGATAGTCCCAAATTTGACTCAAACTCAACGAGTTGGCAAAAACTCTACAAAACTTGGCAACTTAAAAAATATTTATATTCCTCACAAAAGAATAAATTTTATGCAAAATATAGGTACACAATGTACAAATGAGTTTGTAAAATGTTACGGAAATATTTTTTATTATATTTGAATACAAAAAGAGTACAATGTAACATCATCATGTGAATACAATAGATGATAAATATGATGTGTATAATGAGGGTTGAAAATCATCATCAAAAATTATATATGCATGCATGTTACAACTTTCCTCTTCCTGATTTATGTTTTAGTGATGGTTTGGTTCCTACACCTCACAGTTGGTTGCAGCTCCACCCTTTGAATAGAAGGAAGTGACTCCTTTGGCTCAACATCATCACTTTCCATGATATCATCCAATCCAGTAGTTGCTTCTTTTTCTGTACTGTCCTCTGCTTCCATCTCAAAATCAACAATCTCATCTTTTGTAAACCTGGGGATGCAAGTCAATTGGATCATGTCCACCTTTCTTGTACAAAGTAAAGGTTTTATTGAACAAAGATGAGGTCATTGAGGTTCTTCTGTGCCAACTTGTTGCAATTCTTCATGTAAATGGCCCTAAAAAAACTCTAGTTGTGATCACATCTAGAAGTATTACAAGCTTGAGACAAAGAAATGGATTTTGAAGATTTGAGGTATTTTTTCCCTAATTGTCCCACCAAGAAGCTGCAAAGAAGACATTACATTTTTTGTAAATAAGCAATAATTGTAACTTGTAAGAAATAATTGTAATTAATAAGTGAAGACTCCATTTTTTGTTACCTAGGCTTGTGTGATCTCCCTCATAGCTAGTGGCAAAGAAAAGAGCCTTCCCTAACCTGCTTGTAGTTTTGCAACTTCCCAATAATCATGTCCCTCATCTCAACCTTGGGTGTCATCCTCTCAATGCATGTTGAGAGGTCTTTCATAACCTCCACATTATTCGAAGATCTTAGAAGAGGGACTGCCAGTAGAATGCCATGTGTGCGAGGAGTGTCCTGATTTGTCATACATGAGGACAAGATGAGTTTTGTCTTGAATGGTAATGATTCACAAGTACCAAAAATATTCCAGTAGTCATAAAGGGATACTACTAAACCATGCCTTCAATTCAAATTGGTTGTCACTAAGGTCTAGAAATAAACACACACCATGATAACACCATGTGTAATGTAATATAAGTGAGCTAGAGTCATGTAGATGTTACCATGCCAGATTGTGAAAGTTCCCTGATGGATTGAATTATTATTATGTAATGTTCAAATTGTGGCATTTAGAACAAATGGTAATGATCCACAAGTATCAAAATTATTCCAGTAATCATAAAGGAGTCCTACTGACCCATGTGGCCATGCCTTCAATTCTAATTGGTTGTCACTAAAGTCTAGAAATAAACATGCACCATGGATACACCTTGTGACATGTAACAGGAATGAGCTCAAGTCATGTAGAGGTTACCATGCTAGATTGTGAAAGATCCCTAATTTATTGACTTATTATTATGATAATGTTCAGATTGTGTCATTTAGAACAAATCTCTTTCTTTCTTAGTGTGATTATGAATCAACTATATACGTGTGAGACTTGAGACAATCAAAAGGTACAGTCAGAAACCGTAGTTGCACCAAAGTGAGATGATATTTTGAAAGGAGAGGCTAATAAAATCATTAACAATCTATGAGAACATTGTCAAAGTGAATAAGAGAATCAAAATGTGAAAGTTACAAAATAAAAAAAATAAAAAAACTCAAAAAGGTGAGTAAAGATCTTCTATTTCAGGGGCCTAGTGCCTCTGTGAATGAAGTACTGAAAACGAATGGGCATAGGCCTCTGTAATGACCTGTTGTGACCTTTTCACACATCGCCCCATTCAAGATGGGGACCCCTAATTTTTGCTCCATTTTGGTCTTTTGGCTTTGATTTTTGTCCCTCTCTCTCTCTTTCCCTCTCTTTCTGCTGTCTACCTTTTTGAGGTCGTGCCCGTCTGTGAGTTTAAACGTGAATTTTAGCCAAGTCTGAAAATTAGGGTTTTAAACTTCCCTGCCAATTTGAGGTCGAACAAAGTGAATAAACTTAAAATTGAGACTAATATCGTTGTCAGTATGCTTCCAGCAGGCTCTTAGCAAATTTTCATTAGATTCCAACTACTTACTATTTTTAGTAAGTGTGAAATTTGGGGCGTTCTCTCAGCATTTTCGAAGTTCCGACAGTCACACTGCATCCATAACACATCAAGCTGCTCGCGTGCAAAATTTGAGCCGAAATGGACAACTTGCTATTTTTAGCAGTCTAGCTTTCGGAGCCAATTTCAGGGCCTATATGCAGAGTTTTTCAACGCATGTTTGGAGATTCCTTCTGGGTTTTTAGAGACCTTTGCGACAGTATAACATGCAAAATGAGACGACAACTTTCAGAGTTCAGCCTTCCGAGGCTATTTTTAGGGTTTGCATGTCAGGGTTTTCTTCGCATGTCTACATATTCCTTATGGGTTTTTCGAGAGCTTCGCAGTGAAGTGACATGCAAACGGAGATGATCACTTATTAGGGAACTTGCTATTTTTAGCAGATACATCCCGATAGCCGCCTCCTAGCACTTCAGAATCATGAGCTGATCGCAATGCAACAAAAACGAGAACAAATGGAGATCATTTGATGTGCATGCAGAAAAAATTAGGGTTTCCAGCTTTGGGACCCAAAAAGAGGGGTAAAAAGTCAGAATTTTCGAAAACCGGTGTAAACCACCGCGATCAGCATCTTTCAAGCTATCTGCTGGTAAAATTTGAGGGCAAACAGAGCACTTACTATTTATAGTAAGTCATTTTGGAAACAGGCTAAAAATAGCAAATCAGCAGCATGCGTCGATGTCGACAGGCAGGTCACGTGGTGAGGTGCACATCATTCAAATTTCAAATAAAACAGAGTTGTGGAGGTATTAGAAGCAGGCAGTTACTATAAATAGCAAACTACCTTCAAAAATGGGCTAAAAATAGCAGGCCAACCCGAAATAGCAATGTCAACAGGTTGATGAAGTCGTGAAGATCCAGTGTTCAAAATTTCAAATCATTCTGAGCTTCAGAGATGCAAGAATTGAAGGACTTACTATAAATAGCAAGCATGGAGAAGCTGGCAGAGGTAAGGAAAAATGGCTAAGGCATGAATTTCATCTTGCAGCACCCAAGAAATGCGCCCAAGGTGGTAGAGACATCAAGAAATTTTCAGAGTGTTGATCTCATCCTGTAGACCCCCCTAAATGCGCCCTCATCTCCAGCATGTGATGAAAAAATTACTAAGTCTGAGAAAATCTTCCTGCCTAGCCAAAATGCGCCCAAGGAAGAGCTGGTGAAAGTTAGAAATTTTCTAAGTATGAAATATCCACCTGCCACCTCCAAATGCGCCATCCTTGAGGAGTTGCTAAAATTTTTTTCTAAGTGTTAATTTTCATCCTCCAACACATGTGAAATGCACCCAGCTACAAGAGACATCAAGAAAAAAAATTCTAAGGCAAGAAACTCGTCCTCCTCACCCATCAAAATGCGCCCACCTTGAAAGCAAGATGCTAAAAAAATTCTAAGGCAAGAATCTCGTCCACCTTACATGGCAAAATGCGCCCATGCAGCAAGTGAGTCAAAGGGTCAACAAAGTTCGTCCTCCTTACATGCCTAAATGCGCCCAAATGGGGCCATGTGAGGACAGAAATAGGGAAGTCCAAGGGTCATCCTTCACACATGCTCATATGCGCCCACTTGAGGAGTGTGGTGAGAAATATTCTAAGGCGTGGCATTTTATCCTCCACCTATGATGAAATGCGCCCACCTTCTAGCAAGTTCATATGCGCCCTTCTTGAGAGAGAGTCAAAAGGTCAACAAACTCATTCCTCTCTCCTTACTAAATGCGCCCTCAAGACATGCAAAATTTTTCTAAGTACAAACTTTATCCTCCATCAAGTGCCAAATGCGCCCATGTTTGAGGGGTCAACAAGTCAAAGCAAAGGTGGCGCCCTCAAGTTTTCATCCTCCACCACCTCCTATATGCACCCAAGACACAAAGAGGAGAGATTTAAATATGCTAGGCGTGGTGAAGTTTTAATATTCACCTTCAAGTTGGATATGCGCCTAAAGTATATAAGGTGATGAATATAATATTATAAGGCGTTGAAGATGATGGAAGTAAAATATGTTAAGTATGATGTGCTTGCAGGAAGATTTTTTTTCTAAGTAAAGTTGATAATTTTTCTCACAGGCAAGGTGAAGAAAGTTGAATAAAATTTTCTAAGGCAAAATTTGCTAAATGATTCAAAAAAAAAAATTCTCTAAGGCAAAGTATTTTCTTCCTTAGAAAATACGCCTGGACCTTGAAGGTGGTTGAATTTTCCTGAAGTCCGAGTGAATTTTGCCAGTGATGAAGTCAGAAGATGTTGGCAGTGTAGGAACAACAGAAATATTTTCAAGTCAGAGCAACAAGAAATGTTCACAGATGTGAAGAACGGGATTAAATTTGTTTAAAAATTATTTTTCCAAGGTTCAAAATTCAAGAAAATTAAATGAACCCGTTCGTTGTACGCCCATGGGTCCGACGCGTTCTGAAGGAAATTTTCTTCTGGGTATTGAAGATCTTCGATGAGAAGTTGATTTCAAAGTCTTCCACGCTTCGCCGAGGCCTTCGGGATGGAGATTTTTGATGGGCACTGGAATAATGAATTTCCTAAGCAAAAGTTTGAAAAATTTTCTAAGGCAAGTAAAAGGATGTTGAAATATGTCGCCTTGGCGGATGAATTTGAAGTTGGGAACCTACATAATTTTTGATCAAGTTCCTGATGAAAGCATTTTGCTTGAGTCTGAGTAGGATGAAATATCAAAGTGAAGTGTGCCTAGGCAGAATACAAGATGGGTTGGAAATTTGGCTAAGGCATGAAGAATCGTGAAGAAGGCAAAAGTTGGCTAGAGATGGACCCTCAGAAATTAAAACATCGAGATCAGGTGAGTAAAGTGGATTTATATTATGAAATGTTCTAATGCTCTTCTCCTTGCTTGTTTTGTAGGAGGAACGTCGAGACTAGGCGATGATGACTTAAGTGATGAAGAAAATACTCCGAGACTACATTTCAACCTCGAAGGAAGAAAATTTGCAAAAAGTGGCTAAGTGTTGAGACTTAGTATGTGCCCGGCTCGAGTGACAAAGAAGGAATTGAAGAACAACGTCAAGAAGAAGATCAAGAACAGTGTGAACGCATTTCAAAGTTGGAATCTTCTAGAAGGATGATGGACATTAATGGCTCATTTATTACCCCACTCTCCTTTGTGGTGGTTTTTAGGGCAAATCTTGTTTAGGTCTGAGGTGGCGCAATCCTGGCCATCCAGCCGATTGTAATCTAAGCCGTCCGTTGGACTTGGCCATCTATAAAAGGGGGAGTCCCCCTCATTTGTATCTCATTAGAGAATTAAGAATTAGATCAGAGTTAGGATAGCAGAGGAGTAGAGAGAAATTGATAGAGTAGAAAGTAGAGTAGTTTAGATTGAAAAGGAAGGAAAGTCTTCCCTTTGGATACTTTGTAAGAAGTTGTCATGAATGCTTTCATAATAAAAGAATTTTTTATTGATGGTGATTTCTTCTTTGTTATGAGTAGTTGTTGAGGCTTCTTCGTCCTTCCAATTCACGTAGCATCTTGAAGTAGCTTAAAGTAAAGTAGATTTCATTTCATGCAAGTACTTAGTAATTGTGGAATGTGGTGCTCGATTTAAACAAGACTTCGCTTGTCCATACCACTAACGGGCTTGCTGACGGTGGGTTCGCCTTGCGTGATCAACTGGAACTTTGTGAAACTTAACTTCGATTATGGTTTATATGTTGGCATGCGTCGTTGTGATGGTGTCTTCATGCTAGATCGTGATCTGAAGATCTTGAGTCACTCCTTTGAAGATTGCACCGGCTTTGTGGAAGCTGTCCGAAGCGAGGCAAAGCAAGGCTCGGTTGAAGTCTGTAAGAAATGATCACCATGTCCCACGCCTTAGAGTAGAACATAAATTTCTTAGGCCCTACACTCATTTGATTTCAGTTCATTTCTGGTTAGCTTTAGGAAACTTGTGCTCACTTGCCAAATCATTTGAACCATGTGAAGCCCTTAATCCGCTGTTTGTTGTCAGCTGCCGAACAATTGTGTAAGTCCCCTTGAAATATCAGCAAAATCACATCAAGCCAACTGAGACTATTCGCACTTAAGGAACCTTGGAGTTAAATGTATGATCTATCTCGCAATCTTAGCATGCAGGAAACTTTGTTCAAGAGAGGATAGGGTATCCGTTGGGAAACTTTATTCTATGTTGGTGCGGTCGCAAAAACCACGTCAACATGACCTTGCTCAAATCTGGTTGAAAAACTTCTGTTTTTGGCTCCAGGAATTTCATCAAATACTTTGCATACAAGGGATATGTGACTGATATAACTTTTCAGTTTGCTTAAATGGCACTTTTCTTCACTTATCACCAGTAAGAATGTTTGCAAAATGACTCTAGATTGTCTAAGAAATGTCCTAACAGGAATGTGCAACCTATTTTGGCAATATTCAATGCATATATATGACCTAAACATGAGAAATGATCACCTACAGCCAACTGGTATTTTAACAAACAGTTGGTATGCAACCTATATGCTGATAATAACATCTACAGCCACTTGACATGAGATCAAACATTTAGCATACAATTGAAATGACAACTTATGGCTGCAACTTATAACTTCATTAATTCAAATGTTCTTCCCCATACAATGCGGATGCACTAGCCAAGACTCTTGGCATTAAATTGTATGTTTCTTACAATGCCAAATCTGAGAACAATGCTTAGCTACAGCTGCAACTTCTTGCAACTAAATATGACAATGCAATGGACATAAAATAAGTGCTAAAATGAATGACAAAACCTGATAATGATTGCCTTCAATATTGAATGATAATGACAATGAGCCAAACTAACTGAAATATAATGTCTGATAAAAACCTGGAGAAAGATGGCTGCCTGAACAAAGGGGTCGATTCTCCACAAATACAATAGATATGCCTCCAATGTTGAAGCGCCTAGTTGTCATAAGCATCAATGATGACTCCAGAGTTTATTTAGATTTTATTACAACCTCCTTGATGAAATCACCCTCATGAGAGAGCCGCCCCTGCTGCCTTATGTCAGACCTCAGTAATAAATCAATTGCTGCCCAAATCACCTTCAAATTGCTTTGAAAATCATCCCCAAACTCCCTTTCATGAAGCGCTGCAATCCTTGGAGAAGCTCGAGGTCAAACAAGGGAGTAGCATGCAAAATTGTGGCTTCCAGCTGACAGTCTAAGTGACTGATAATGTCTGATATAAATCAGATTACATTAAATATAACCTCCAGAAAAATCGACCTTCTTGATAACAAAGAATGAAGACTTCAAATACCAAAATGCCTCCGACAATTTCACCAATTGAACTATACCAAAAACTTGTCCAAAGGCCACAAAGTTTTTACAATGAAGCACAAATAGAAAGTCTGAAGTGACTTCCTCTAACTGCAATAATTCGGATGATATTCCACACCCTCAAAATTGCTACCAATTGAGAGTTTTTGTTCTTAATGGCCAACTGAAACAACTGCAAAAACCCTAGGCTCCACAACTGAAAATATCAAATCAATACTCAAATCTGGATGATAGGCAATGAGCTCCTCATGTTTATTTATTCTTTTCCTCAAGAGGTCGGCCTCCTTCTAGAACTTTCCCAAGTCGACTTCTAGAAGGAATATTATAATATTATTTTATTATTGTACTTTAATAATATAAAATATTATCAACTCCTAAAGTGCAATATAACATTGTAATATAAAATAAAGGTTTTCATAAATAGAAATATCCATGATGATAATAGGAAAACCTTCATGAAATCATGAAATGAGCCAACCAATCAACTGGGTATCTGCCAAACATTCTTCTTATCAAGTCCCATTAGCCTACGAGGATTAGGAATAGGTTAATTCCTCTAAACTCCATCGCTCATGAAAAAGGGGACATGTTGTGATCTTTTCACACATCACCCCATTCACAAATGGGAACCCCCTAATTTTTGGTCCATTTGGGTCTTTTGGCTTTAGTTTTGGGTTGTTTTGTGTCTCTCTCTCTGTCCTTTCTATCTTTTTGATGATGTACCTATCTTTTGACCTTTATTGGAATTTTGATTGAGCCTGGAGAGCATGTGGTCAAATTAGGGTTTTCATTCTTCAGGTTACTTTGAGGTCCAATTGAGTTGGCAAATTGAGATCTAAGCTTGGGACTATAATCAATAGGCTACCAACAGGTTCCCATTAAGTTTTCACTGAATTTTGGCAACTTACTATTTTTAGTAAGTACTCAATTTGGGACATTTTCTCAGCACTTCTGAAATTTTGACTGCTAAACTGCATTTAGAACATCTTGAGTTGCTTTCCTGCAAATTTTTGAGTTGAATCTGACAACTTGCTATTTTTAGTAGTCATGGCTTCAAAAGCCAATTTTAGGGTTTGCATGTGTTCTTTTTCAGTGCATGTCTAGAGAATCTTTCTGGGTTTTTCAAGACCTTCGCGATGATATAACATGCAAGCTGAGATGGTGACTTTCAACAATTCAGACTACAAAGGCTATTTTTAGGGTTTGCATGTATGATTTTTCAATGCATGTTTGGAGAATCTTTTTGGGTTTTTCAAGACCTTCGCGATGATATAACATGCGAGCAGAGATGGTGACTTTCAACAATTCTCACTCCAGGAGCCATTTTTAGGGTTTGCATGTCCGATTTTTCAATGCATGTTAGGATATTCTTTATGGTTTTTTCAAGAGCTTCACAACGATGTGACATGCAAGACAAGCTGATCATTTTTTAGGAACTTACTATTTTTGGCCAATGCTCGCATGCAGACTAATTTACTAGGTTTTTCTGGGTTTTTTGAGATCTCTTGGGAAATATGACATGCAAACACATCTGGTAGATGGTTGGTCACTTTTTCAGGCATTTACTATTTTTAGCAGGATCACTCCAGCAGCTCTCCAGCACTTCAGTTTCACGGACAAAGCAACATGCAATGGAAACGAGGTCAAACGGAGGTCATCTAAGACACATGCAAGTCACATTAGGGTTTTTAGCTTCGATGCCTAAAATAGGGGGTAAAACTCGAGAATCTCTGAAAACGGATGTATCCCATCGTGATCAGTACCCTTCAAGCAATGCATTGGTGAAATTTGAGCGCAATCCGAGTACTTACTATTTATAGTAAGTCACCTCCAGAACAAGGCTATAAATAGCAGGGTAGCACAAGAAGCCAATGTGAACAAGTTGGTGATGCTATGAGGGTCACATGGCGCGAATTTCAAATCAAGAGGAGATGCAGAAGTATGAAAATCAAAGATTTACTAAACATAGAAAGTTAGGGTGGATCAGTTGCAAAAAATTGGCTAAGTATTCAGATAGGTTCAAAGTCATAAAAAAACGGAAGTATCACCTGTCATATGCGCCCTAGGCATCATGGAGGCCTAAAAACTTTCTAAGGCATTGGAAATTCCTCCATCACCCCCTCAAATGTGCCTTTGATGGAGGAGGCTGGGGAAAAGTTGCAAGTTGCTAAGTCATAGGAAAATTTCCTGACACCCCACCTCAAATGCGCCCAAGAAGGAGGAGGCATGCAAGAAATTTCTAAGTTTGGAGAAAAATGGAAGCTTGACCCTCAATATGCGCCCATCATGAGCAGGAGGCATAAAAAGTTTCTAAGGCATTCAAAACTGGCAGGAGTCCCATCAAGATGCGCCCAGCTTGTGAAGATGGATGAAAATTGTCTAATTCTTGGCAAATGGAAGCACACAGGCTTAAATGCACCCTCAATTGGCACCGCCATCCTTGAAATGCACCCTAGGCATCAAGGTGACTTGGAAATTTTCTAAGTCTGCAAAATTGGAAGTAGACACATCAAAATGTGCCATCAAGTTGAGAAAGGAGGTTTGAAAATTTTCTAAGTCTCAAAGTGGAAGCTCACCCCCTCAAATGCGCCCAAGTTGGGAGGGCATGCAAGAAATTTTGCCAAGGCATGAAAAATGGAAGCTAGACCCCCAAAATGCGCCCAAGCCTCAAGGAAGACTGAAAAAGTTTCTAAGTTTAAGAAGCTGGAAGTAGGACTCCCCATATGCGCCCAAGGTATGAAGGACTTGGAAAATTGTTTAAGGTGATGAAAATGGAAACAGACTACCCCAAATGCGCCCAAGTTGAGAGTAGAAGCATGAAAAATGCTAAGTCTTGGGGAAAATGACATGACCACCTAGTAAATGTGCCCAAATAACCAAGATGAAGACATGAAAATTTTCTAAGGCAAGTGAAAGTGGAAGTTGCCCCCATGAAATGTGCCCAACTTGAAGGAGTTAGTTAAAAAAAAAAATCTAAGTGTTGAGAAATGGAGGCTAGAGGGGTGAAATGCAGCCAAATTGAGGAAAGGCATAGGAAATTGTCTAAGTGTTTGAAAACGTCAGCAGGACCCCCAAAATGCGCCCAAACTTCATGGAGGAGTTAAATATTTCACTAAGGCATTAAAAATGGAAGCACACCTTGTCAAATGCGCCCATGAGGAAAGAGGTGGCTAGAAATTTTCTGAGGTATTGAAATTGGTTGGAGGCCCACCTAAATGCGCCCTTGGTAGTATGGCAAGTTGGAGAAATATTTCTAAGGCACAAAAGAAAAAAAAGTTGCCTCACACCCCTCCAAATGCGCCCTAGGTGAACAAGGTAGATGAAAATTTGTCTAAGGGAGAAAAATGGAAGAAGACCCTCTCATTTGCGCCTAGGACAAAGTGGAGAGGTGAGAATTTTTTTTTTTCAAGTCATTAAAAGTTGCTTGGCACCCCTCTAATATGCGCCCAGAGCAAGAGGTATGTTGAAGAAAGAAATTTCCCAAGAGAGAGGATAAAATAAACATTAAGGAAAAATATTTTTCAAGGGTAGAAAAATTAAATGAACCCCTTCATGTGTGCCCTTGATAAATAAAGTTGAGAAATATTTTCTAAGGGGAGTTCTTGAATATTTTCTAAGGGAAATAGTTTTTTTGAAAATATTATGCCTTGGCTGGTGATTTTAGGATAGACTCCTGGCTTATGATTGATAAAATTTTCTAAGATGGATAAAATTTCCTAAGGCTCAGATGGATAAAATTTTCTAAGGCATAGAAAAAAAAAGATGGCAGAAGGGGTCAAATGCGCCTAGGCTCAAGATGGATTGAATTTTGTCTAAGTCATGAAAAAAAAAGAAGACTCCCTCAAGATGAAGTGAAACTCAAACATCAAGCTCCTAAGAGAAGATGGACAAGATAGGTGAACGAAACTGCTTGGGCAAGAAGATGAAAGCATCAGATGTTAAATACGCCCCTGATAAAAATTATGAAGGCAAAGTCTGCTGGAGAAAATGATGAGCCCTATCAGATCCAGAGATCACTTAGACCTTGGAGATCAGAACATGGGGATTAGGTAAGTGAAGTGAAATTCTATTATAAAGTGTTTTGATGCTCTCTCCTTTATTTGTTTTGTAGGATGAACACTAGGGGCCAAGGCACGATGACTTGAAGTGATGAAGCAAGTAATCCAAGACGATATTACAACCCTGAAAGGAGATAAAGTTACGTGTTTCAAGCTCCTCCATGACATCTTAGTTGCACCCAAATCATGAAGGAAGAGGTTGGAAGAAATGGCTAAGTATTGGAATTTCTCCTCAAAGACTAAATATGCACCCAACTCAGGGAGATAGGTGGCAAGGAAGAAATGCTCGAGTCCAAGACTGAAAAATTCTTCAGGATCAGGATGGAGGAAAAAGATGAAGGCCCAAGCATTATGGATCATTCTCAAAATTGAAATCATCCTCAAGCACCTCAGAATTAAAGAATGACAGCTAAGAAGAAAATCATCATCAAGCAGGAGAAAGAAGTTACAGTCTTGGAGTTTCAGATTAAGAACGTGTCGGTTGAAGCTGTATTGGCCAGATTCATCAAGTTTGCAGTCAAAGAGAAGAATAATGTGAACGCATTAATTGCTCATAGTGGTCAAAGGAAGAAAGTGGGAATCTTGGCTCATTTATTACCCCACTCCTCTTTGTGGCAGTTTTTAGGGTGAATCTTGTTTAGGGCTAAGGTGGCACGATCTGGGCCATCCATTTGATTGTAATCTGAGCCGTCCATTGGACTTGGCCAGCTATAAAAGGGGCATTCCCCCTCATTTGTACATTATTAGGAAGATAGAATAGCAGAGAGATTGATAGTGTAGATTGATAGAATAGATTGATAGCTTAGCTTAGATTGGAGAGGAAGGAAAGTTTTCCATTGAATGCTTTGTAAGAAGTTGTTGTGAACACTCTCATAATAAAAAGAGTTATCATTGATGGTGGTTTCATCCTTTGTTGTGGGTAGCTAGGGAGGCTTCTTAGTCCTTCCAATTCACATAGATTCTTAAAGTAGCTTAGAGTAAAATAGATTTTATTTTATGCAAATAGATGATAGTTGTGGAATGTGGTATTTAATTTGAGCAAGCTTTGCTTATCCATACCACTAGCGGGCTCAATGATGGTGGGTTCGCCTTGCGTGGTCAATTGGAATAGTGTGGACTTAACTTCGATTATGATCTTCATGTTGGTATGCATCGTCGTGATGGTGTCTTCATTGTTGAATTGTAATCTGAACATTTCTAATACTCCCTTTGAAGATTGCACCGGTTCTGTGGAAGCTATCCGAAGTGAGGCACAGCCGAGTCTGGTTGAGGCTTGTGAAGTTGATCTCCATGTCCCGTGCGTAGATTAGTCCATAGCTCTTCTTATCCTTGCAACCATTCAATTCCACACTTTTTCTGGTTAGTATTAGGAAATTTGAACTTCATTGATAAATCTTTCGAACTTTGAGAATCCATTTCTTTGTTGTTGAACAATTAAGTAAGTTCCCCGCGTGATACCAACAAATCACATTGAACCAACTGAATCTATTCCACTGCATAAAAGGAACCTTGGAGTTGAATGCATGAACTTTCTCGCAATCTTAGCATGCTAGATACTTTGATCAAGAGAGAATAGAGTAGCCGTTGGAAACTTTATTTTGCTAGTTGGTGCGGTCACAAAAAACACATCAACAGGACATTACAGCTTCTTAAACTCTTGTGCACTTCAAAACCCTAAATGACATCATAGAGAATCTACATAAAAAATAAACACCTAGCTACATGCTACGCTCTTAATATTAGTGTACATTGGGTTATGAATAGTCGGCTTGTGGCTATCTTAACTCTCTATTAAGTCATATTATCATTAGTATATTGTTATTTAGTTGTTTAGGTCGGCTTAAGACTTATTTAGTTTTGTCTAAGTCGGCCTAGGTGATATCCTAGGCATAAATAGGTATATATAGGAGATTGTGAGTCTTATTTCATCATCAAGTTGTGAAGTGTGTTCTCATTAGAGATATTTGGAGGTTTTCCCCCTCGAAGTGGCTTGTTATTCTTAGTTATTATCAAGTATTTGCAGCATATTTCATATCATATTCTTCTATTGTGCAAGTTATTTCATAACAAGTGGTATTAGAGCATGATCTTGGCACCGTAGAGGCAAGGTTTTTCTCAAATTTGGAGGCAATTTTGGGAAGAGCATATCTTTCAGAATTTGGCGAAATTTTTTCTGATTTTTAAAGGGTTTTTGAAGAACATATTAAAGAAGCTACAGTCCAGATTTTAGAAGAATTAGAGCAGAATTAGGGTTTCTACACAATTTTTTTGGAATCTGCATATCTCGAACATCTTGTTGAATTGGAGTCTGATTTTTATTGGGTTTTTGAAGACATACTAAAGGAGATTATAGTAAAAATTTCAGAGAATTTGAGTTTCATTTGTTTGATTTATTTCAGAATTAGTGGTTTCCATCATGACAGGGCTAGGGGCAAAAAGAATGTTGTCACTCCGGGGAAGACTCGGGGTAAGGATGGGGTAACAATAGAGGATATTACTCCTAATGAGGAAATCAATAAGGTCAAGGAAGACATTTCCTCAATTAAGATGGATATGTGTGACCTAAGAGGAGATATATCAGACATACGAAACATGTTAAGCACCTACATGGCTGAACCAAGAAAGGAGTTCTCAAGCAACCAAGGTGAAAATTCTAGGTCAGCTACCATTGACACAAGCTTTAGTACTCCTATGGGATCCAATAATTTATTTCCAAAGGTGGATATGCGTAAGTTCGATGGAAAGAATCCTCTAACATGGATAAACCAAATGGAGAATTTTTTTGAAGTACACCAAATCCCAAATGGGAAAAAGGTCACGATGGCTTCCCTATATCTAGAACTAGATCAATTCATTTGGTATCGTTGGCTTTGCACTCATCGAAGGAAAAAGGGGCTCACTGTCTCATGGTCAATTTTTATGGAGGAACTCCAAGCACAATATAGCAATAGCGTGATAGACAACTTCTTCAGCCAGCTAGCTAAGCTTCAACAAATAGGATTAGTTAAGGATTATATTCAACAATTCCAAAATCTATCCTTAAGAGTGGATACAATTACGGAGGAAAACTTGAATGATTTATTCTTGGGTGGTCTCAAGGATCACATTCAACATGAGGTACGCATGTTTAGCCCTAGTTCCATAAATGAGTCTTTTATCTTAGCACGTAGGGTAGTGTTGTGACCTTTTCACACATCGCCCCATTGCAAATGGAGACCCCCTAATTTTAGCTTTGTTTGGGTCTTTTGGCTTGGTTTTTAAGTTGATTTTCCTATTGTCTCTCTCTTGTTTTGTCTATCTTTCTGGGGATGTGCTCGTCTGATGTGAAATTTTGGCTAAGTTTGAGAATTAGGTTTTTCTATCTTCTGGTCTGTTTGAAGTCAAATGGAGTGAATAGATTGAAATTTGACTTTGGCAATGCAATTAGCATGCTTCTAGCAAGTCCCCAACAAAATTTCGTCGAATTCTGACAACTTACTATTTTTAGTAAGTGCCTAATTTGGGACATTTTCTTAGCCCTTTTGAAGTTCTAACTGTTGCATTGCATCCAGGACACATCAAGCTGTTTGTCTGCAAAATTTGAGCCAGATCCGACAACTTTCTATTTTTAGCAAGTATCACCTTTAGAAGTAGATTTTAGGGTTTGCATGCGAAGTTTTTCAATGCATGTCTGGAGAATATTTTTGGGTTTTCAGAGACCTACGCGATGATATAACATGCAAGATGAGATGATGACTTTCAGCACTCAGCCTTCGGAGGCTATTTTTAGGGTTTGCATGTTAGAATTTTCTACCCATGTCTAGACATTCTTTGTGGGTTTTTTTGAAAGCTTCGCAGTGGTGGAACATGCAAACCAAGATCAGGACTTTTTCAGGAGCCGTCTTCAGAGGCCATTTTTAGGGTTTGCATGTTGGACTTTTCAACGCATGTCGGGTTATTCTTTATGGGTTTTTCAAGAGCTACGCAATGATGTGACATGCAAACAGAGTTGGTCACTTTTTCAGGAACTTATTGTGTTTAGCAGATCCACTCTGGCAAACCCCCCCCCCCTCCTAGCACTTCAATATCACAAACTAACCAACATGCAACAAAAACGAGGTCAAACGGAGATTGTTTAAGCAACATGCAAGTCAAATTAGGGTTCCTAGCTTTGGGACCCAAAATGAGGGGTCAAACGTTAGAATTTTTGAAAACCGGTGTATCCCACTGCGATCAGTATCTTTCGAGCTATCCACTGGTAAAATTTGAGGGCAATCAGAGCACTTACTATTTATAGTCACTCCTGAAACAGGCTATAAATAGTAAGTCAGCAGCAGGCGCTAGCGTGAACATGTAGGTCATCTCATGAGGGTCACGTCATTCAAATTTCAAGCTGAACGGAGTTGTGGAAGTCTCAAAATCAGGCAGTTGCTATAAATAGTAAAACACCTCCAGAAACATGCTATAAATAGCAAGTTAGCTCGAGATGGCAGTGTGGACAAATCAACTTGATCATGAGGACCCCATGGAGCAAATTTCAAATCAAACGGAGTTGCAGAGGTTACAATGCGCCCAGTGGTCAACTTCCTTTAGGCAATCTGCACACGAAGTTTGAGCTCATTCTGAAAAGTTACTATTTTAGCAGGTTACTAAAAACAACAAAGGTCAGGTGCCAGCATTTTGGTCATGTCACGAGGATCAAGGCAAAGCAAAAATCAAGACTTCCGAAGCCCGAAATCAGCTTGAAATTCGAAAATTGTGAAACTTTCTAAAATTAGCAGGTTAGGGCAAGCTAAAGATATCATGGGCAGTCAGAAGAACACCTCCCTAAATCCGGCTTAATAAGCTGCAATGAGTTGAAAATCCATCTAAGTCTGGCAGATTGGAAGTAGACATGGTGAAATGTGCCCTTGCAAGCTGAAGATTGATAGAAAATTTTCTAAGTTATGAAAATTGGAAGCTCAGGGTCCTAAATGCGCCCAACCTTGAGGAGATGGCATGAAAATTTTTCTAAGTATTTCAAACTCGAAGCTCAACCCCTCATATGTGCCCTAAGCAAAGATAGGAGCTGAAAATTTTAAGTGTTGAAAACTTGAGGCAGCTACCCGCATATGCGCCTGTTGTGACCTTTTCACACATCGCCCCATTCAAAATGGGGACCCCCTAATTTTTGCTCCATTCTAGTCTTTTGGCTTGGGTTTCTCTCTCTCTCTTTCTCTATCTCTTTTCTGATGTCTGCCTTTCAAGGATTATGCCCGACATTGCGCTTAAGCGTAAAATTGACCAAGTCTGAAAATTAGGGTTTCATCTTTCCTGGTCAGTCCGAGGTCGAACAAAGTGAGTAAATTGAAAATTGAGCTTAACATTGTTGTCAGCATGCTCCCAGCAGGTTCTCAGCTAAGTTTCATCGAATTTCGGATACTTACTATTTTTAGTAAGTGTACAATTGCAGGCAATCTGTCAGCATTTTTGAGATTCCGACAGTCACACGGCATTCAGAGCACATCAGGCTACTCGCGTGCAAAATTTGAGCTGAAATAGACAACTTTCTATTTTTAGCAGTCCAGCTTCCAGGACAAATTTCAGGGCTTAAATGCAGAGTTTTTCTCTACATGTCTGCATATTCCATCTGGGTTTTTTGAGACCTTCGCAACAGTGTAACATGCAAAGTGAGACGACAACTTTCAGAATTCAGTCTTCCGGGGCTATTTTTAGGGTTTGCATGTCAGCGTTTTCTTTGCATGTCTGCATATTCCTTGTGGGTTTTTCGAGAGCTTCGCAATGATATGACATGCAAAACAAGATAGTCACTCATTTGGGAACTTACTATTTTTAGCAGGTGCATCCCGGCAGCTGCCTCCCAGCTCTTCAGAATCACGAGCTGATCGCTATGCAACAGAAACAAAGACAACTAGAGACCATTTGATATGCATGCAAGACAAATTAGGGTTTCCGGCTTCGGGACCTGAAAAGAGGGGTAAAAAGTCATAATTTTTGAAAACCGGTGTAAACCACTGCGATCGGCATCCTTCAAGCTATCTGTTGGTAAAATTTCAAGTCAAACGGAACACTTACTATTTATAGTAAGTCAGTTTGGAAACAGGCTAAAAATAGCAAATCAGTTGCATGCGCCGATGTCAGCAGTAAGGTCACGTGGTGAGGAGCATGTCATTCAAATTTCAAGTCAATCTGAGCTATGGAGATATCAGAAACAAGCAGTTACTATTTATAGTAAATCACCTTCAAAAATGGGCTAAAAATAGCAGGCCAACCCAAAATAGCAGTGTCAACAGGTTGATGAAGTCGTGAAGATCCAGCGTTCAAAATTTCAAATCATTCTGAGCTTCCGGAGTATGAAAATCTAGAGACTTACTATAAATAGCAGGACGTTGTGAAGTTGGCAGAAGTCAGGAAAAATGACTAAGTCTGGAGTTCATCCTTCACCACCTTCAGAATGCGCCCACCTCAGCTGAAGTTGAGAAATTTCTAAGGCACAAAGTTCATCCACCTACCTGGGTAAAATGCGCCCAAGTTGAGGGACATCAAGAAAAAAAATTCTAAGTATAAGACTTCATCCTGCACCACTAGCAAAAGGCGCCCATGCAGCAAATGGTCAAAGAGGTCAACAAATTTCATCCTCTACCACCCTTTAAATGCGCCCAGCTCAAAGTGGATGACTTCAAGAAAAAAAATTCTAAGTATGAATATCCTCCTCACCCCCCTAAATGCGCCCATCCTGCAGCCATGTGAAAATGCGCCCACTTCCCACTCAAGTCAAAGAAAGTCAAATGTTTTATCCTCATCCACTAGCAAAATGAACCCAAGGAAAGAAAGGGTCAAAGAAGTCAAATGTTTTCATCCTGCATGAGGTGCAAAATGCGCCCAAATAGAGGCATGTGAGGACAAAAATAAGAAGCCCAAGGGTCACTTGTTGAAGGCATGGTAGAAGTTTTATCCTTCACACCTTGCTAAATGCGCTCAAGCTGGTCAACAAGTCAACAAATCTTCATCCTTCTTGCATGGGAAAATGCGCCCAAATGGGGCCATGTGAAGACAAGAGTTGAGGGCGTTGAAAAGTCAAGTCCTTTATGACATCAAAAATGCGCCCAAGTGCATGAAGTGTGAAATGAAATTACTAAAGGCGTTGGAAGGGTAAAATAAAGTGTTGCTAGGCGTTGAAAATGCCAAGTGAGGGATGAATAAGCTAAGGCGTGGTTAATATTTCCTCTTGAAGTGAGAAATGCGCCCAAGGGGTGATGAAGAATATGCAAGGCGTTGAGAAAATTCTTCATGCCACACGGAATGCGCCTAAAATGCATGAAGTTTGAAGTAAGACAAATAAAATATGCTAGGCGTGGATGTGAAATATCCTTCTTCAAGTGTCATATGCGCCTAAGTGTCCAAGGTGTTGAGTAGAAAATAATATGTTAGGCGTGGGAATTTTAAAATGAAAATGTCCCTCGTAGAATATAAAATGCGCCCAAGGCATTTTAAAAGAAATTTCTCCAAGGCAAAATAAATCTTGCTCACCGCAGGCAGAGTGATTGAAGGTGAATAGAAAATTTCTAAGGAAAAATTCAAAATGCAAAGAGATTCAAAATTTTTCTAAGGCACAAAATTTTCTTCCTTAAGAAAATACGCCTGGGCTTGGAGGATGATAAAAATTTTCCTAGAGCACGAGCAATTTGCCAGTGATGAAGTCAGATGATGCCTGCTACACAGGGTCAACGAAAATTTTCAAGTCAGAGCAACAAAATTCTTAGAGGGGATGAAGAAATGAAATAAATTGTTAAAAATTATTTTTAAAGGTTCAAAATTCAAGAAAATCAAATGAACCCGTTCGTTGTACACCCATGAGTTCGACGCATTCTGAAGAAAATTTTCTTCTGGGTATTGATGATTATCGATGAGGAATGGATTTTAAGGTCTTCCACAGCTTGCCAAGGATTCCGAGGTAAAGATTTTAAATGGGCACCAGATTGATGAATTTCCTAAGGGGAATTTTAAAATTTTCTAAGGCAAGGAATAAAATGTGTTTTCAAGATAAAATTTGCCTTGGTGGATGAATTTGAAGGTAATCACCTAGATAATTTTTGATCAAATTCTTGATGAAAGGATTTCTTCTCGAGTCTGAGTTAGATGAAATATCAGAGTGAAGTACGCCGGGCAGAATGCAAGATAGGTTGGAAATTTGGCTAAGGCATGAAGAATTGTGAACAAGGCAAAAGTTGGCTAGTGAAGGCGATGAACTCTTGGAAGTTAAAGTGCGAAATCTTGGTGAGTAAGTTGAATTTATGTTATGAAGCGTTCTAATATTCTTCTCCTTGCTTGTTTTGCAGGAGGAACGTTGAGACCAGGCGGTGATGATTTGAAGCAAGTAGTTCAAGATGATAAATCATGAAGGAAGAAAAGTTGCGAAAAATGGCTAAGTGTTGAGACTTAGTATAACTCAAGTGACAAAGAAGAAGTTGGAGAACAACGTCAAGAAGAAGATCGAGAACAGTGTGAATGCGTCTACAAACAGGAATCTTCTAGAAGGATGATGGTGGACATTATGGCTCATTTATTACCCCACTCCTCTTGGTGGCGGTTTTTAGGGCGAATCTTGTTCAGGGCTGAGGTGGCATGATCTAGGCCACCCAACCGATTGTAATCTAAGCCGTCCATTGGACTTGGCCAGCTATAAAAGGGGGAGTCCCCCTCATTTGTAATTCATTAGAAATTAGATTTAGAAGTAGAAGCAGAGCTTAGAGAAGGAGTAGAGAGAAATTGATAGAGTAGAAAGTAAAGTAGTTTAGATTGAAAAGGAAGGAAAGTCTTCCCTTTGGATACTTTGTAAGAAGTTGTCATGTATGCTTTCATAATAAAAGAATTTTCATTGATGGTGATTTCCTCTTTGTTATGAGTAGTTGTTGAGGCTTCTTCGTCCTTCCAATTCACGTAGCATCTTGAAGTAGCTTAAAGTAAAGTAGATTTCATTTCATGCAAGTACTTAGCAATTGTGGAATGCGGTGTTCGATTTGAACAAGACTTCGCTTGTCCATACCACTAGCGGGCTCGCTGACGGTGGGTTCGCCTTGCGTGGTCAACTGGAACTTTGTGAAACTTAACTTCGATTATGGTTTATATGTTGGCATGCATCGTTGTGATGGTGTCTTCATGCTAGATCGTGATCTGAACATCTTGAGTCACTCCTCTGAAGATTGCACCAGTTCCGCGGAAGCTGTCCGAAGTGAGGCAAAACGGAGCTCAGTTGAAGTTTGTGAGAATTGATCACCGTGTCCTACGCTTTAGAGTAGACTAGAACATTCTTATCCCTACACCCTTTTAATTTCAGTTCATTTCTGGTTAGAATTAGGAAACTTGTGCTCACTTGCCAAATCATTTGAATTATATGAAAGCCCTTAGTCCACTGTCTGCTGTCAACTGTCGAACAATTGTGTAAGTCCCCTTGAAATACCAGCAAAATCACATCGAGCCAACTGAGTCTATTCGCATCAAAGGAACCTTGGAGTTGAAAGCATGATCTTACTCGCAATCTTAGCATGCTGAATACTTTGTTCAAGAGAGGATAGAGTATCCATTGGGAAACTTTATTCTGTGTTGGTGCGGTCTCAAAAACCACGTCAACAGCGCCTAGGTTAAAGAGAAGTTGGTGGCATCAAAAATTTGACTAAGGCATTGAAATTGGAAGCTCCAGCATCAAAATGCACCTTGGGAAGAAGAGGAAGATTATGAAAGTTTCTAAATACTTGAAATTGAAAGTATACCCTCTAAAATGCGCCCTTGCAAGCTTGAAGTGAGTTGAAAATCTCTAAGTATGGAAAAATGAAAGCTCCTACCTTCATATGTGCCCAAGGTAAAGAGGGACACTTGAAGAATATTCTAAGTGTTGTAAATTTGAAGCATGGCCCCCTAAATGCGCCCAAGGAGCTGAGAGAGTTAAAAAAGTTTCTAAGGCATTTAAATCTGAAGCATGGCCCCCTATATGCGCCCAAGGAGAGGAGGAGGTGATTGAAAGTTGACTAAGTTTTGAAGATTGAAAGAAGGGACCTCCATATGCGCCCAAGGAAAGGAGATGGCATGGGAAATTTTTCTAAGTGTCCAAAACTTGATGTAGCACCCAGAAAATGCGCCTTAACTCAAGAGGAAGTGTGAAGAATTTTCTAAGGCATTGAAATTGAAAGCTTGAGGAGTCATATGCGCCCAAGAAGAAGAGAAGGCCTTGAAATTTTGTAAGGCATAGAAATTGGAAGCTCCAAGGTCAAAACATGCCCAAGGTAAAGAGGGACACTTGAAAAACATTCTAAGTGTGGAAAGTTGAAAGCTCACTATGCTAAATGCGCCCTAGCCTTGACTGGAAGGTAAAATTTACTAAGTGTTGAAAATGTGAAGCTCAACTACTCATATATGCCCATGCTGATGATATTATTTGAAATTTTTCTAAGTGTCGAAATTTATTCCACCTCTAGAGAAATATGCCTAAGCTTGACAAGGGATGATGAAATTTGTTAAGGCATGGATAAAATTGGCAAGGATGAGTCAGAATACTCCAGCTTCATGAGATTGAAGAAGATTTTCAAGGCCAAGCAAGAAAATATGCCTAGAGATGAAGAACGAGAATAAATTTGATGGAAAAATATTTTTCTAAGGTCTAAAAATTCAAAAATTAAATGTACCCCTTCGTTTGTAGACCCATGGATTTGATGCTTTTTGAAGGGAATTTTCTTCTTGGTACTAGACATATTCATTGAGGAATTGATTTTAAACTCTTCCACACCTCGCCAAAGATTTTAAGATGAAGATTTTTGATGGGCACCTGATTGATGAATTTCCTAAGGGAAATAAAAATTTTCTAAGGTAGAGGAATAAAATATGAAAATGCCTAAGTCTATTATCACCAGAAGAATAAATTATGTTGAAAAATGTTGATGAGGTGAAACACGTTCACAAGCAGGAAATGAAATTTGTCTTGGGCACGAAGAATTTGCAGATAAAGTGAAACTCAAGCTTCCAAATGCACCCTCAGGGTGGAGAAATTTATAAGGCACAAACTCCAGACATATAGGTCCCTAAATGCACAGATGTGGAAAGGCTATGAAGAAGGAAAAGTTTGCTAGAGAAAAGGATCCAAAGATCACTCAGACCTTGGAGATCAAAGCATGAAAATCAGGTAAGTGAGGTGAATTTATATTATGAAGTGTTATGATGCTTTTCTCCTTGCTTGTTTTGCAGGGTGAACACCAAGGCCAAGACATGGTGGCTTGGGGAGATGAAGCAAGTACTTGGAGGAAATGGCTAAGTGTTGAGACTTAGTATGTGCCCAACTCAAGTGGCAAAGAAGAAATGTTTGAGTTCAAGATGAGAGAATCCTTCCAAGCATTAATGGTCACCATCAAGTACTTCAAAGTTGAAGAACGACATCAGGAAGGAGAAAAAATCATCATCGAATAGGAGAAAGAAGTTGCCGCCTTGGAGTTAGATCGAGAATGTGCCTGCCATACCCTTTCAAGAAGTTGAAGTCGTGGCGATGAGACTCATCCAGTTTGTAGTCAAAGAAAGAGCAGTGTGAACGCGTTTACAGATTGGAATCTTCTAAGAAGATGGTGGACATTAATTGCTCATTTATTACCCCATTCTTCTTGGTGGCGGTTTTTAGGGTTAGGGCTGGGGTGGCACAATTCGAGCCATCTATCTAATTGTAATTTGAGCCATCCATTGGACTTGGCCAGCTATAAAAGGGGCATCCCCCCTCATTTGTACCTCATTAGAGTAGACATTAGATTAGCTTAGAGATAGGAAGATAGAGAGACAACTTAGAGATAGCTTAGTATAGATTGATAGTGTAGATTGGAGAGGAAAGAAAACTTTCTCATTGAAAGTTTTGTAAGAAGTTGTTGTGAACACTCTCTCAATAAAAAGAGTTTTCATTGATGATGATTTCATCTTTTGTTGTGAGCAGCTAGCAAGATTTCTTCGTCCTTCTGATTCAAATAGAATCTTAAAGTAGAATAAGTTTCATTTCATGCAAGTAGTAGATAGTAACTGTGGAATGTGGTGTTTAATTTGAGAAAGCTTCGCTTATCCATACCACTAGCAAGCTCACTAATGGTGGGTGCGCCTTGTGTGGTCAACTGGAATATCGTGTGCTTAACTTTGATCATAATTTGTATGTTTATATTCATTGTTGTGATGGTATTTTCATGCTAAGTTGTGATTTGAACACCTTGAGCTACTCCTCTGAAGATTGCACCAGTTATGTGGAAGCTATCCGAAGTGAGGCAAAGCGGAACCTGGTTGAAGTTTGCGAGAGTTGATTGCCATGTCCCATGCCTTAGAGTAGATTAGAGCCTTCTTATCCCTGCAACCATTTCAATTCAATACTTTCTGGTTAGTTTAGGAAACAAGAGCTTTATAGACAAACCTTTCGAGCATTCGAATTCCTTTCTCCGTTGTTGAACAATTTTGTAAGTCCCCTTGAAATACCAGCAAAATCACATCGAGCCAACTGAGACTATCCACTGCATGAAGGAACCTTGGAGTTGAATGCATGATCTTTCTAGCAATCTTAGCATGTAGGAGATTTTGTTCAAGAGAGGATAGATTCGCCGTTGGTAACTTTATTCTGTGTTGGTGCAGTCACAAAAAACACATCAACAGGTAGAGGAGAAGTATTTGATTCCTAAGAAGCAAGGGGCTAATGTGACAAGAGAGAAAGAATATTCAACACAACCTACTAAGTTGACTCCACAACAAATTGAGGAGAAAAGAGCAAAAGGGTTGTGTTTCAATTGTGATAGCAAATACAGTCGAGGACATAAATGCAGTGAAAAGAAATTGTTCTATATTGAAGGTCCAAGTGAGGAAGAAGAGGAGGAACCCATACTAGAGGATGAAAGGGAGTCAAATGAGGAATCACATGATTCTCAACCAATCATTTCTTGTCATGCACTCTCAAGTTTCTGCTCCACAAACTCTCAAGGTGGTGGGGTTCTTAAAGAAGCGTATAAAGCGTGTTGATCGACTCGTGTACTACTCATAATTTCATCAACAAAAAGTTAGCTACTGCCTAAATTGTTTTATATATCCAGCTCCGTAGTTTCAGGTTTTGATTGTAGATGGTGGTATAGTTAGTTGTTCAAGGAAGTGTCATAGCATTAAATTATCCATGGGAGATTATCAACTTGATACCCCAATGTATGCGATATCCATGGGTGTAGCAGATATTGTTTTGGGAGTACAATGGCTTACTACATTAGGAACAATTGAGATGAACTTCCAAGAACTATTCATGAGATTTCAATCGGAAGGAAGGCTAGTAGAGCTAAGGGGGTTGAAGGAAAAATCTCCACAAATGGTAAGCTCTCATCAAATGCAAAAGTTGCTTAAGAAAGGAGTGGATGGATTTGTGGCCCAACTATGTTCATTAGAAGTCTCTCAATCTAATACTCCTACTCATCCAGATTTGCAAGCTATAATTGATTGTCACTCAGTTGTTCTTGGAGATATGCCTAAAGGCCTTCCTCATAAGAGGGATCATGATCATGCTTAGTCCTGTGGAGCCAACCACCTAACATCGCTCCTTACTGATATCCACACATACAAAAGAGTGAGATAGAAAAAATTGTTGAGGAGATGCTAGAGGCAGAATTATCGCATATAAAGTGCTCACTCCTCAGGGTGATGGTACGTAAGAAGGATGATATTTGCATGTGTCCAGATTATAGAGTGCTCAACATGTACACCATTAAAGATAAGTTTCTATTCCAGTCATTGATGATTTGCTAGATGAATTGAATGGAGCTATGTATTTTACCAAGTTAGATCTTAGATCTGGTTATCACAAAATTCGGATTAAGGAGGAAGATATTTGTAAGACAACATTTCAGACTCATGAGGGTCACTATGAATTTTTGGTGATGCCATTTGGCCTTACCAATGCACCATCTACATTCCAAAGTTTGATGAATTCCATTTTTAAGGAGTTCTTGAGAAAGTTTGTGTTAGTATTCTTTGATGATATATTGATTTATAGCAAAATTTGGGAAGAACATTTGCAACATGTGGATCAAGCATTACAAATACTTGAAGATCATAAACTCTATGCTAAGCCATCCAAGTGTGCTTTTGGTCTGACGAAGGTGGAGTATTTGGGACACATAGTTTCGCATGAAGGAGTAAAGGTGGACGCAAACAAAATTAAGGCTATCATGGAGTGGCCTATTCCAAAAACCATTAAGAAATTGAGGGGTTTCTTGGGATTGACAGGGTACTATAGAAGATTTGTGAAGAATTATGGTCGTATAGCAACACCTCTCACCACTCTATTGAAGAAGGATTCTTTTCATTGGAACGAGTTTGCCAATACAACATTTGAGAGATTGAAGGAGGCTATGTGTACAACTCCAGTGCTTGCCACTCCTGACTTCACCAAGGAATTCATTGTGGAATGTGATGCTTCTGGAAATGGGATAGGAGTAGTGCTCATGCAAGAAGGTTGACCAATTGCTTTTGAGAGTCGTCAATTAAAGGGAAAGAATCAATTAAAACCCATTTATGAGAAGGAAATGCTAGCAATCCTCCTTGCAGTTAAACAATGGAGGCCTTATCTATTGGGTAGACACTTCGAGGTTAAGACAAATCATGATAGCCTAAATTATTTTTTGGAACAAAGACCATCTTCTAAAGAGCAACAAAAATGGGTCACTAAGATGTTAGGATATGACTTTGAGATTGTATATAAGAAAGGGAAAGAAAATATTGTAGTAGATGCACTTTCAAGGAAGGATGAGAAAGATGAAGCCTTATTGTGTGCCCTTTCAATATTACAAGCAAATTGGGCGGAGGAAGCCAAAGCAGAGTGGAAAAATGATGTTACAACAAGTAATCTCATCGAACAATTAAAAAGTGATCCTAGTAGTTCAGATAAGTTTTATTGGAAGGGAGATACTCTTGGGTATAAAGAGTGTTTGTATCTCTACAAGAATTCCGCTTTTAAACACAAAATTCTCACAGAGTTGCATGAGTTTCGAGTGGGTGGTCATTCAGGATTTTTGAAGACATATCATCGAGTCAAGCAAGATTTTTTTTGGGAAGGGCTAAAAGGTGATGTTCAAAAATTTGTGGCTGAATGTTTGGTTTGTCAAAGAAATAAAGGGGAGACAATTAAGACATCGGGTCTCTTGCAACCCTTATCTATTCCTAGCCAGTGTTGGGAAGAGGTATCCATGGACTTCATCACAGGGCTTCCCAAATCTAAAGGTCATAATGTCATCATGGTGGTAGTTGATCGCCTCACTAAATATGCACATTTCATTGCATTATCACATCCTTTTATAGCAAGTGCAGTGGCAAAAGCTTTTTTGGAGAATATCCAAAAGCTACATGGTACACCTAAGGTTATTGTTAGTGATTGTGATCCTATCTTCACTAGTCACTTTTGGAAAGATTTATTCTCATGTTTGGGTACTCAATTGGCTCATAGCTCTTCATACCACCCTCAATCAGATGGGAAAA
>VDFB02379711.1:104646090-104670886 GCA_007258455.2 Sequoia sempervirens
TGTGTCCATCTTCTTCCTCTATGCTGGTCTGATTTTTATTCTCCATAGGATCAGTTGTATGTTGGTCATCAACTACTGCAAACTCATTGTAGAGGTTTCTAGATACCTCACTTGTAAAGACCTCTTGTTCTTCCTTCCTTTCATTTTGAGATGTAGACTTCTTAGAAATGGAAGTCATAATTCTATCTATGGTTGCAGGGTGTGAAAGCCATTCAACCTTCTTTTCCTGACTTTGTATAAGCTTCTCCAATTTTCCCATCATGGCATTTAACTGCTTCCAAGGAATAGCCATGTTGTACACTGAACTGCAGCTGAAACTCACCCAACAGGATGGCAGGAAACCGCTCTAATACCACTGTAATGACCCTGCTCAAATCTGATTGAAAACTTCTGATTGAAGGCTCAAGAAATTTTGTCAAACACTTCACATACAAGGGTCATATGACTGATATAACATTTCAGTTTGCTTTAATGACTCTTTTCTTCAATTAGCATCAATGAGAATGCTTACAAATGACTCTAAATTGACTAAACAATGTTCTAACATGAATGTGCAACTTATTTTTACAATATTCAATGCATATATATAACCTTAGCATGAGAAATGAACACCTACAGCCAACTGGTATTTTAACAAACAGTTGGTATGCAACCTATATGCTGATAAGAACATCTACAACCATTGACATTATGTCAAATAGTTGGCATACATCTTTATATCATATTCAAATGAACATTACAACCATGTAAGACTTCCCAAAGATGATGTCTTATTGAAATGCAATCATCTACACTAGATATCATAAGAATGCCAAGACTCTTGGCTTACATTTTATGGATGCAATTGCAATGCCAAATCTGATATACACAATAATCATCTACAGCTGCAACACTATCAATTCTATGTGCAATACAAAATCTGACTTCAATGTTCACCTACAGCAGCTCAATAAAATGCACCTATGTAATCATGAAAATGCATGTAAATCACAAAGGAACCTAATATATCAAATCGCCATATGCCATTGATGAAGAGGCAAGCAATATCACATGAAATGATGACCTCATAAGCCCAAATCGAATTTATGAAGCAACCGCCCCTGTTCTTGCCTGGCAATGTTTTAGAAAAATAAATACAGCCTCTAAGCTCCTCAAATTTGTCCTTGAAATGATTGTCTCAGCGATAGCAATTGAATGAAACAATACCCAGAACCAAAGGACACCTCTAAGTGAAGATATGAACAAAAATATGTTTCCAATGATGCCCCAATAGCAGTATATCATACTTCTAAATAAATTGTAGATGCTGCAAATCACCTTCAAAATGCATGAAACATCATCTCCATTCACTATAGAATCTAATGTTGCAACCTCCTCAGAGAATCAATGCCAAAACAAGAAGATATATGCAAAATCATGGCACTAATATGCAGACTAAGATGACTGTAATAATATATCAGAATTCTGGAAATGACTGAATGAATGCAATTTGACCTCCTCAATGCAAATTCATTGAAGACTATGAACTCCAAAATGTCTCCAAAGCAAACACCAATTGATATCATACAAAACTTGGCCAAAGGCCACAAAGTTTTAACCAATGAAGCACAAATGAAAGTTTGAAGTAACTTTCTCCCAACTACAATAATTCAAGTGATATTTCACACCCTCACAATTGCTTACCAATTGAGAGTTTTTGTTCTCAATGGCCAAAGACAACTGTAGAAACCCTAGGCTCCACAACCATCAAACATCAAACATCAACAACAGCAAATCTGGATGATGAGAATGAGGCCCATGATGTTTATTTATACTTTTTCCTCAAGAGGTCAGCCTCCTTCTAGAACTTTTCCAAGTTGGCTTCTAGAAGGAAATATTACATTTTATTTTATTTTTATTATTTTTATTATTTGCACTTTATAATAAAATAGTATTCATAACTATAAAGTGCAAACATAACATTACTATAACATGAGGGTTTTCTAAAAATAAGAGAAACATATCAAAGGAAATCATTAGAACACCTCCATATGTAGAGGCTGAATCATGAAGCGAACCAATCAAGTGGGTTATCACGCCAGAAGCGACCAGATCTTATCAAGCTCCGACTAGCCTACGAGGGATGAAATAGGCTAATTCCCTCTAAACTCCATGCGGCTCATGAAAAGGAGGGACATTACATCACGCTGCGTGCTGCCGGATGAGCCAACGACCTAGCACGGCGAAAGAGGTGAATGTTGATGAAGTCAGTGAACCAATGTTTGCTGATGATATGATGGTAGCAAATGATGAGTGGGAGTTGTTGACACCTCAGGTGAGAGAACGCATAATCTTTAATAGGTTTCTGAGTCAAAGAAGAGAGCATTACAAAGAAAGACCGAACCGGAGACCAAGAGGACAAAACAGAGATCAACACAGTGACCTTATGCATGCCACCAACAAACTCACGTTACCTACATTTGATGGCAGTGGGACAGTTACAGCTCAGTCTTGGGTTCACAAGTTGGACACTTTCTTGAGCCTCCGACCTATGGCAAAGACCGATGCAGTTAAGTATGCCACCTTACACTTGGAGGGAGTAGCTCATGATTGGTGGTACCATGGGATGGTCACGTTGCAGCATAACCGCATCACCTCTTACCAAGAGTTTGTGGATCGGCTGGTTGAATGTTTCGACAAGAAAGATCTGGAAATGTATTTTAGAGACCTAGCTCAACTCAAGCAAGTTGGGAGTTTGGAGGGATATATAGGTGATTTTCAGCGGTTATTAGTTATGGTTCCCAACATATTAGAAAGAAGATTAGTTGTATTATTCATCGAAGGTCTATTAGAACCATTGAGAGGTTGGATCAAAGCTTTTGATCCCCCGACCCTACAGAAGGCTATGAGAAATGCGAGAAGCATGGAACTTGCAGCTCCCCAAAGCAAGTTCTCATCGAAAGCATCCTCTTCATAGAAGGGCGGAAAATCATTCTCTAAAAAGAATGAGAAATCAGATTTTAAAGGGAAATCAGCAACCCCATTAGACAAAGAAACCATCGATGACTTGTGCAAGAAGAAGTTGTGCTTCTATTGTAAAGGACCCTATGATGCAAACCACAATTGTCCTCTGAGACCTAAAGGGAAGGCTAACAGAATAATGTGGGCCTACTATGAGGATTCTAAATCTGAAAAATCGGACCAGCACACTGAGCATGAGGAATCCGAAATGGAAAATTTTGAAAATGAGGTTGAAAATGATGCGGAAGCGGAGGAGGAAGTTAAGCTTCAAGAAGCACATCTCACTAGCATACAGCAAGAGGGCTCTTTTAGAATGTGAAGGGTCTTAGCTGGGAAAAAGATCATTACTCTGTTGGATACACGTGCCACGCATAATTTTATTGATGCAAGGTTGGTTGAAAGGCGTGGGATTCAGACCGAAGAATTTGAGGGCATAAGAGTGAAGGTCACAGATGGCTACACTCTCAAGTGTGATAGGATGATTGCAGATCTTCCTATGAGATTAAATAATTATGACTTTAAGGCAAATTTCTATGTAGTGAATATGGGAGACACTGATATGGTCCTAAGGATGAAATGGCTTCACGACATTGGAGAGTTTACTCTTAACCTTCATGATATGGAGATGAGATTCAAGGTGGACGGGAGGAATCATGTGTCAAAAGCTATCTGAGATAGCAATTTTAGAATGATATCTCTCAGTAGAATGGAGAGACTCATGCAACACGACATGATTGAGTGGGAAGCCGAGTGTATGATGATGCCATCACATGAGGAGCAGCAAACCCCAGTTTATCATCCAGACATACAAGAGTTGAAGATTAAACACGCTAAGGTGTTCAGTGAGATTCCACTCGGTAGACCACAAAAACCGTGGTATTGACCACATCATCGAGTTGGAGGAGGGCGCAAAGCCCGTGATTGTCACACCTTATAGACATCCTAAGCGACTTAAGGATGAAATAGAAAAAACTATTAAGGAGTTGCTCGCTATGAGGCATATCAAGCCTAGTAAGTCACCATTTGCCTCATCCGTTGTGTTAGTGAAGAAAAAAGATGGTACCTTGCGGATGTGCATTGATTATAGATTGTTGAATAAAAGGACAATCAAAAACAGGTATCCTATTCCCCAGATTGATGAGCTAATAGATGAGCTACATGGTGCCCATTGTTTTTCAAACATAGACTTGAGATCGAGGTATCATCAGATTCGTGTGAGGGAACAGGACATTGAGAAAACAGCCTTCCGTTGCCAATGTGGACACTTTGAGTTTGTGGTTGTGCCATTTGGGTTGACCAATGCACCTGCTACGTTTCAATCCACTATGAACAGGGTCTTCCAGTCACAACTAAGGAGGTTTGTGCTAGTTTTCTTTGACAACATTTTGGTGTACAGCAAGACGGGTGAGCATATCGGCCATCTAGATGTTGTATTAGATATCCTTGGCAGGGAATCCTTGTACGCCAAGGAATCCAAATGTGATTTGGGCATGACCGCATTGTTGTACTTGGGCCACATCATTAGTGCAGAGGGAGTGTGTATGGACCCTGACAAGGTCAGGGCTATCATTGAGTGGTCGGTACCTGAGAACCTTACTCAGTTTAGGGGATTTTTGGGCTTGTGTGGGTTCTACCGCAGATTCGTCAATGGATATTCATGACACGCCACACCCCTTACGGATTTAATGAAGAAAGGGGCATTTGTTTGGACTCCAGAGGCACAAGATTGTTTCAAGAAGTTCAAACAACTAATGACTACTTGTCCAATTCTTGCTTTGCCAGATTTCACTCACTAGACCATTTGAGTTGCAGTGTGATGCATCAGGTGAGGGAATTGGTGCAGTCCTTATGCAGGACAAACATCCGATAGCGTTGAGAGCAGGAAACTGCGGGGTCCAGAGAGGGGCTATAGTATCTATGATAAGGAGATGTTGGCCATTATGCATGCGTTGGCCAAATTCAGGCAGTATCTTGTAGGCAACAAGTTTGTTGTCAGGACGAATCATAACAATCTGAGGCATTTCCTAGGACAGGGGGATCTCAACGATTGCCAGCATAAGTGGGTGAGCAAATTGCAATCGTATGACTTTGATATTGCCTATGTCAAAGGGTCCCAGAATGTGGTTGTTGATGCCTTGTCCCACCGTCCACATTTGAACTCCATGATCAAGATTTCAGAGAACTAGAGACATCTGATTACAGCAAAGTATGCCAAAGACTCTTGGGCTTCTAGCATCATCGAGGGTTTCGTGCATGATGATAGATATTCAGTTGTAAATGATCTTATCATTTACAAAGGATTTTCTTGACCTTAGGATCAGAGATGAACACAGTATTGAGGGCCTTTCATGATGCACCCCTGGCCAGACATCCGGGGTATTTCAAAACTTACAGGAAGGTTCAGGAACGTTTCACTTGGAAAGGACTCAAGTTAGATGTCCTTCGATATGTCAAAGAGTGTCTTCTTTGTCAACAGAATAAACAAGAGCACACCTATCCCGCTGGGCTATTTCAACCACTTCCAATTCCTGATAGGAAGTGGGAATGCTTGTCGATGGATTTCATTATGGGCTTGCTGAAAGCCTAGGGTAGAGACTGTATCTATGTAGTTGTTGATCACCTCACAAAGTATGCTCATTTCTTTCCGATAGCAGCTACATATTCAGCTACACAGGTAGCATAGTTATTTTACCGTGAGGTGTTTAGGTTGCATGGGCTACCTCGGAGCATCGTCAGCGAGAAGGATAGTCGGTTCTTGAGCCACTTCTAGCAGGAGCTATTTAGGCTTTGTGGGACCGAGCTCACTCTGAGCACTAGCTACCACCCGCAGACTGATGGTCAGACAGAGATTGTGAACAAATGGGTGGAAGGATACCTCTGAAACTATATAGCAAGACAACAAAAGGGTTGGGTGAAGTGGATTCATCTTTGTGAGTATTGTCATAATACCACTCACCACATGTCAATTTAGATGTCCCCATTCATGGCCTTATATGGGTATGAGGCACCCAACTTTCTTGATTTATTGTTGAGTGACAGTAGAGTGCCTAGTGCTAGGGATCTTTCACAAGAGAACCAGGATATTATGAGAGCTCTCCGTGAGAACATTCAGAAGGCACAAAATTAGCAAAAGCAATATGTGGACCAAAGGAGATTTGAGTGCTCTTTCGAGGTTGGGGATATGGCGTATATGATGTTGCAGCCCTATCACCAGTCTATTCTCAGGAAGAGTGGTGCTAAGAAACTCAAGCCGCGGTACTACAGACCCTTTAGGATCATCAAACGAGTAGGCTAGGTGGCTTATGAGTTGGACTTGCCAACAAATAGCAGGGTACACAATGTATTTCATGTGTCACGCCTCAAGGCATCAGGACATCGTGTTGTTCCATCCAAAGCTTTACCACCCCTAGATGATGACGGGAAATTGATTCTGGTAGCTGAGGCCATCTTAGATGTCAGAGAGAGACAGTTGCAAAGGATCATCAGGGAATATCTAATTAAATGGAAGGACTTGCCGGTAGAGGATACTACATGGGAGAGCGAGGACATTCTACAGCATCCGAAGTTGAGATTGCTTGGGGACAAGCAATTTCAGGGAGGGCGGACTGTGATGTCCCCTTCTAATTAGACACCTGTACGTCAATAGATTAGCCTATCATGTCGACCCTCATAGGCTAATAATCCTGGATAGAGGGTCACTTGGACAGGCACTTGGTCGTCAAATGGCAGTGTTGATCTCTGGAGTATGGTGGTAGGGTGAATTCTTGCGTTTGGCATGATAATTGGGCTTAAATTAATGATGTTCACCTTTTATTTCATCATCCTTGACTTAGGAACCATGTGTTTTTAAAATGAAGGGGTCACTTTATATTTTTCAATTACTATTCATTCCTAAAGTGAAAAAAGTTATAACTTAAGTGAATAGTGCTCACTTTATGAATAGTGTTTTTCAATGTAAAATTATAAAAGGCAAGTGGAGAAGTTCGACCCTCTTATGCTTTGAGTTATTTTTTTGCTTTGGCTTGTGAGTTTGGAGTTTGGGGAAGAGGGAAACTAGGGTTTCCTGATTTTTGCAGTGGGTGAGCTTGGAGGGGGTTTGTTGTTCGTTTATGAGCTGCTTGAGGGTGTGAAATACCACCTTAAGGTTGCTGGTCAGACTTTGGATACTTCATTTGGAGTCATATTTTTCTGTTTAAAAGTTATTTTGAGCTATTTTCTGTAAGGGTTTTTGCTGTCATAGACTTCCCTACATCTACAAAGGAGCTGCTTGCTTTTTATGAATGTTTGGGACTGATTTGAAGCTGCTACAGCCAGCCGCCTTTTCATGAGGGTTTGAACCAGCACAAGAAAAAAAAATGCCTCTCTAGTGAGGCTGCAATCACTTCTAAAAGGGGTGCCCTTGCCCTAGGAAGCTTTCCATTTTGAATCTTGGTGGGAGAAAGTTGGATTTTGAAAGTTGTAAGCATTTCATTGGGGTTTGTTACTGTAGCAAATCACTATTCACAGTGTTGTATGGCTGTAAGTTAAACTATGGCATAAGATATATTTTGTTTTCTCAATTTGATGTAAGTTGTCTATTTTATATGATCTTTATGTAATGAAGAAATCATATTTGGCTTCCAAAATTGAGCGTTTTATTCTATGTATCTCAGTAGATTAGTTTATTAGAAGTTTCTACTTCATGTACATGCTCTTGAGGACTTATTTAGCATATTTAGCAAGCAAACTCAAAAACACAAAAGACGGAATACAAAACCAAAACAAAAATCAGACATACAAACTCAGTGAAAACAAATCAGCAAAGTGGTGGTTCACTACATAGGATTATAAAAGAACTAGCTTTTAGAAATATCATGGAATTTAAAATCCAAAATACACATTGTTTGGGAGCTAGACTTAATTTAAAAACAGAAAGAGATTCATCTTCAGTAGCTTTGCAATCTCTTCCCCTTCATCTTCTAAAATAGGTAAAATAAGTGGAATTAATAATAAGAAGATTTACATTCCTCTTTTTCAACAACCCTACTTGGCAGCTTACTTCCTACCTTAGAAGTCCAAAACTTGACCCCAAGAAGTCGAACTAGTTAGTAAGCATATGTCAAACTTCATCACTCCAGCCAAATATATTTTAGATTAATATCTTACAAGATGGATGTCCAAATTTTACATATTATTCAAGTCTTCGATGTCCATGGAAGCATTTACAATAGATGGATGACAGACAAGGACAAGGAGTAAGTTTGGCATCACCCATGCATGGAACTTTCTAATGAAATTAATTAAGTTCATTAAAAGTGCCTTTGATTCAAAACATATCTCCTGTATCGCATAATTTATATGGTTACTGGTGTGTCATGTCATAGGCATGAACAAGAGAAGCTATAGTTTTGCATTTGCATCCCAACATATGTTGCGATGTACTTTTAAGTGTGTAGGTTTTGGCTTGGATAAGAAGATTCCCATCCCTTTAGGGTCCAAGTCAAATTATTTGTGTAGTTGTTTGTCTCTTCTCAATTCCATAATTAGATTTAATCTAAAATAACTAAATATAGATCAAGTTTTAAAAACAAAATAGATGCACTAAGATGAAGATCTCTAATAGTCCCAACCTCATAATAGGTAAAAGGTAGGTCTCTCTTAGTGGAGACACAACCTAATATCCATAGAGGATATTAAGATGGACAATGTATTGGACAACAAGGTAAAAGGGAAAAAAAGAATGGTTAAGAAGGGGTTAACTGAAAGGAAAAAGGTAAAGGACAGCTAAGCCAAGGGCTAAATGAATGGCAATATCATAATAAAGTAAATAGCAAGCAATAACCAAATGGCAAGCATATGATGAGAATAAAAACTTACATAAAAGAAAGAAGTAAGGTTAGAGATACTTACTAGGCTCAACTTGTAACTGCTTTAACCTCCCACTTTTCTAAAGCACTAGTGGAGAGGTGATTGTATGCAAAGTCTAGGCATATAGGACAAACCTAAGTAGGCCATAGATACAAACACTAGAGACCTGGCATATATCAAAAGAAAGTCCCCTACCCTTGACTCTTCAAAGGTCCTTTCTTTTTATTTGTCTTCCTTCGATAAAGTACTCCTTCCTCTAGTCCGTTAATGGTAGATGAGACCACAATAAAGCAAATAGGTGATTTTTACTATTCACAAAGGGAAACTTATAAAGAGGGTTTCCAACCCTTAAAAACCAAACCCAAAAATAGCCACCAATCGATGATGTCAACTAGGTAGGGAGGACAAAAGAACTCCATTGGCCAAGCTGATAATGTTCAAGAGGGAAGGAAGCAAACAAAACATTATTCACCAAGCTAATGATGTTCAACACTCACAAAGGTAGCAAGGAGGGGCAAATAGAGGCTAACAACGTTCAATAGGGAACAAGATAGCATGGAGGGACAAACAAAGGCCATGAAGAATGACACTAGTGATCAAAAGGTTGGAGAGGACACTAAGGGACAAATGTGGAGGAAAAAAGGAAGGCAACTACAAGAAATGCAACCATGGCCACAAAACAACCCACAATGACTTTTCAACAAATATTTAATCCATCACATTCCCATCCTAATCTGGGAGGTTAATGTTCCCACAAGTCTTGAAAAAATATGTTAGTAAAGTCATTTTCAAGTTTAGAATTGTACCCTCATGAAGATCATTATCCATCATGCAAATTGCAAAGTAAAGGGTGGAAGTGCTTTGTGAAAATATATGCCAAAAAGAAATTAAAAAGTAACAAAACAAAATCGACCTAATGAAATGATTAAACATATGTACCTTCACTTACCTTTCCAATGATGAAGATGCACACACCTTTCCAAATCTACTTGTGGCAAGGACCATAAATGCTTGTGATATTCTAAAGATGCAAGATTACATGGACAAATGCAACACTAGCATACATAGATGAATCCAAGTGCAACTATATGTGAATGCAAACAATACCTATATGTTGGAGACGGATCACTATTGGGTTGTGCATCACTAACCATTTTAGCAAGTGGCTAAGATAGGGCATCACTCACCATTTCATCAAATGACTCAAAAGGAATACCACTAGTCATTTTATCAAGTGACTAGTATAGAGCATCATTGGTCATTTTGGAAGGTGACTAAGAATAACACTAACCATTTTGACAAGTAATTGAGAAGGAACATCACTAACCATTTCAGTGTGTGACTAGAATAACCATTACCGGCCATTTTGGCAAGTGCCTAGAACATAACAGCACTAGTCATTCCATCATGTGATTAACACAAAACATCACCAGACAATTTAGCAGGTGACCGAGAAGAAACATCAAAGACCATCTTAGTAGGTGGTTGGAACAAATGTCTATAGGTGATTAAAATAGGGCATCACCAAATAATTTAACAAGTGACCGATAAGAAACATCAATGAACATTTTAAAAGGTAGTTGAGAATAGAACATCACTAGCCATGTAAATAAGTGAATAAAACAAGACATCACTAACCATTTTAGCATGTGATTGAGATGATTATTTAAGTTCATGGAAGGTTTTAGAGAAGGATTCTTGGATCTTAAGCTAAGTGCACTACTTAGTCTTTATCTTTATTTGAATTTTGAACAACATAAGCATGGTAGTTATTTTAAGTTTGTTTGTATCCTATTCTCAAAGAAACACCTTTAGTTTTTTTTGTTATGCATGAACCACCCAAAAAACACTATACAAATTGTAAATAGCAAGTACATATTGTTCAGATTTGATTAGTTTTTGTTATTGAGAATTTCCCCTTCTAATTTGAAGAATAATTATATTATACACACTTTTCTATTTTCCATCACATGGAAAGGTGCAAATTAAAACACCAAGTTTATGACAAATGAGTGAGATGACGTACTTCTACATGCACTAACTCTACACTCACTCAAGGCAAGGCAAGGCAACCCACCTCTCTCACTCAAGGCACCACGTTCTTGTTGTTTCTTAGTCCTTGTTAAGGTCTTATATTAGGCATGTCACCAGTTTCTTAGGTGGGGGAGGGTCTTTGGCCATGGGTGTTAGGAGAGCTTCAAACATAGTTTCAAGACAATGCTCTTCATGCCCCCTATGTTCATCTAGCTAGGGTCTCTATGGTTGAGGCACCATACAAGAACATCATCAAATCTTGTATCAGCACCTTCACTATTATCAATAAGGGTATAGGATCCTCTTCTATTAATACAAATTAGACCCAATTCACCCAACAAATAGTATCCTCAACTCTATCTTCTTTGGCGACGACTCCTTTCTCTTCGATTTTTGGACTATTTGTAGATTATTTAGTCATTTTGTTAAATTCATAGGTTCTTTCCCTTTTGACAAGATTAGTGTTCTTTTGTTCATCAGATTACCTTATAGTTTTTGTTTTGATTTTAGATATCTTTTACTTTTTAGCTTCTTTGGAGCCTCTTTTTGGCTCCCTCTTGTTATTGTCTCTAGTTGTTTTTTTGGGTCACATTGACCTTTTTTGTTCACTTGTGGACATTAATATAAATTATTTCTTTCCATTCTTGCTAAATAGGTAAAAGGCCTCTCACAGAAAGCACACAATGACAATATATATAGAATATCAAGATTGGCAATGTATCGGGCAACAAAGTAAAGAACAACTAATAATGTAAAATACAGTTAAGCCAAGTGACAAATGTAGGATAACATGGTAGTAAAATAAATAACAAGCATACAATAAGAAACCAAATCTACAAAAAAGAAAGAGATAAGGATAAATATACTTGAGGTTGATTTGTAGGCACATTAGACCCCCTTGGCCTAAGCACTTGAGGTGAGGTGGTTGTAGGTGAATTTGAGACATATAGGAGAAACTCTAGTAGACCATAGCTGGAGAAAACACACTTGCCATACACTAAAGGAAAATATCCAATCCTTGATTCTTCAAAGACCCTTTCTTGGTACTTCCCTTCCTTCAATGAAGTATTCTTTCCTCTAAATCTCTAATGCAGATACAAGTGAAAAAAGAGAAAATCAATGACTTCTAATTCTGAAAATGTTAAGGGAAACAAATAAAACGGTTCCAACCCTTGAAACCAATAAAAAAATAGCTAGCATCATTGACTCGGCCTGTGATGTCTGCTATGTATTCAGGGAGGACAAAATAATGAGGCAATGATATTTGGCAGGAAAGGCAGCACACAAAACATCTTTGGCTTCAATACCAAATAAGACAGCAGCTCTGTTCCAAGACTAAGTACCTTTATGAACTTTGTTTTTCACAACACACTGGCATCTCAAGCAATACAAAATAAACCATATGGACAGATGCTATTAGTTCAACTGGCTGGTGAATTTAAGTTGGGTGGTTTTAAGAGAGCAAAGCTAACTCCCTAAGAGTTCTAGATGGTAACTATCTCAATGCCTCACATATCCAAGTCAAAATTTAATATCATTTAGAAGGTTTCTACAAGCACTAATACAAAGGGAACTGATCAATTATGTGATGAAGCAAGACATTCTTTGCTGTATCTAAAAATATTTGGGTGTGTTACAGTTAATAAAGCTGAATTCACATCCGTATTTATAGGCTTGAGGATTTCTAAGGACAATGTTTACAAAAACTAGTTATTATGATGTCTCTAATGTGATCTTAAGATGGAAATCATATTATATTGTTGTGTTTTTTAATCCAAACTCTCAATGATTTGACATTAGAATGGATCATTTCTGAAAAAATTTAGATCTGTGGTTAGTATATGACCATTTAATATCAAAAAAAGGTAACACTTGGGCTATGCCTAAAGAGACATATTAGTTATTACCTCCACAATGCATGTACCACATGTGCCGCCGCCTCCACAATTAAATAAAGGCAAATTCTGCCAAAATAAGATTAAAAAATATAATGATAGCAAGTTAGTTTCAATCCATTTGTCAAATAAACCTCTTCAAACAAGAAGACACCGCCAATTGGAACCTCTAAGCAAAAAAGCATAGATATGAACATTCCACGTTTGTAAAGAATTATCCCTTAATATCAAACAATTAGATCACATTAACTCTTAGTAGAAAAGTAGTTTAAATGATTCTAAAGTAGCAATCACATTAACACAAATAAGAAACAGCATGCATTTCTACAAGATTTCAAAATAGAGATTTCCATTATTTGTCAAGCATTTCTACAAGATTTCAAATTAGAGATTTCCATTATTTGTCAAGCATTTCAAGTTTAAGGTAATACATATTATGGGATGGGCTAAAGAACACAGTTTTTACCAAGGTGTTTTCTTCTATAACTAGGGTTTTAATGTTTTTAGCTCATGTTCAATTGGTGAAGTTGGTCATTCAAACATTGTAAATATGCTATATTATTAGCTATATCCCTCACCAAGGTGCTTTATTGGGTAGCTAGGTGTTTAATTTTTTACGCACATTCTCTGTGATGTCATTTAGGGTTTTGAAGTGCACAAGAGTTTAAGGAGGCTGTTTGTGACCACACCAAACAGAAGAATAAAGTTTCCAACAGCTACTCTATTCTCTCTTGATCAAAGTATCCAACATGCTAAGATTGCAAGAAAGTTCATGCATTCAACTCCAAGGTTCCTTTTATGTAGTAGAATAGATTCAGTTGGTTCGTTGTGATTTGCTGGTATCACAAGGGGGACTTACGTAATTGTTTAACAGCAGAGAAACAAATTCTCAAAGTTTGAAAGATTTATCGATGAATTTCAAGTTTCCTAATACTAACCAGAAAAGTGTGGAATTGAATGGCTGCAGGGATAAGAAGAGCTATGGACTAATCTACACATGGGACATGGAGATCAACTTTCACAAGCCTCAACTAGACTCGGCTTTGCCTCACTTCGGATAGCTTCCACAAAACCAATGCAATCTTCAAAGGGAGTAATTAGAAATGTTCAGATTACAATTCAACAATGAAGACACCATCACGACAACGCATACCAACATGAAGATCGTAATCGAAGTTAAGTCCACACTATTCCAGTTGACCACGCAAGGCGAATCCACCGTCAGTGAGCCCGCTAGTGGTATGGATAAGTGAAGCTTGCTCAAATTAAACACCACATTCCACAACTATCATCTATTTGCATGAAATAAAATCTATTTTACTCTAAGATACTTTAAGAATCTATGTGAATTGGAAGGACTAAGAAGTCTCGCTAGCTACCCACAACAAAAGATGAAACCACCATCAATGATAACTCTTTTTATTATGAGAGTGTTCACAACAACTTTTTACAAAGCATTCAATGGAAAACTTTCCTTCCTATCCAATCTAAGCTAAGCTATCAATCTACACTATCAGTCTCTCTACTATTCTATCTTCCTAATAATGTACAAATGAGGGGGAATGCCCCTTTTATAGCTGGCCAAGTCCAATGGACGGCTCAGATTACAATCAAATGGATGGCCCAGATCGTGCCACCTTAGCCCTAAACAAGATTCACCTTGAAAACCGCCACAAAGAGTGGGGTAATAAATGAGCCAAGATTCCCACTTTCTTCCTTTGATCACTATGAGCAATTAATGCGTTCACACTGTTCTTCTCTTTGACTGCAAACTTGATGAATCTGGCCAATACAGCTTCAACCGACACGGCAGGCACGTTCTTAATCTGAAACTCCAAGACTGTAACTTCTTTCTCCTACTTCATGATGATTTTCTTCTTAGCTATCATTCTTTAATTCTGAGGCGCTTGAGGATGATTTCAGCTTTGAGAATGATCCATAACACTTGGGCCTTCATCTTTTTCCTCCATCCTAATCCTGAAGGATTTTTCAATCTTGGACTCGAGCATTTCTTCCTTGCCACCTATCTCCCTGAGTTGGGTGCATATTTAGTCTTTGAGGAGAAATTCCAACACTTACCCATTTCTTCCAGCCTCTTCCTTCATGATTTGGGTGCAACTGAGATTTCATAGAGGAGCTTGAAACACGTAACTTTATCTCCTTTCAAGGTTGTAATATCGTCTTGGATTACTTGCTTCATCACTTCAAGTCATCGTGCATTGGCCCCTAGTGTTCATCCTACAAAACAAATAAAGGAGAGAGCATCAAAACACTTTATAATAGAATTTCACTTCACTTAACTAATCCCCATGTTCTAATCTCCAAGGTCTAAGTGATCTCTGGATCTGATAGGGCTCATCATTTTCTCCAATAGACTTTGCCTTCTTCATAATTTTTATCAGGGGTGTATTTAACATCTGATGCTTTCATCTTCTTTCCCAAGCAATTTTGTTCACCTATCTTGTCCATCTTCTCTTAGGAGCTTGATGTTTGAGTTTCACTTCATCTTGAGGGAGTCTTCTTTTATTTTCATGACTTAGACAAAATTCAATCCATCTTGAGCCCAGACGCATTTGACCCCTTTTGCCATCTTTTTTTTTTCTATGCCTTAGAAAATTTTATCCATCTGAGCCTTAAAAAATTTTATCCATCATAAGCCAGGCATCTATCCTAAAATCACCAGTCAAGGCATAATATTTTCAAAAAAATTATTTCCCTTAGAAAATATTCAAGAAATCCCCTTAGAAAATATTTCTCAACTTTATTTATCAAGGGCACACATGAAGGGGTTCATTTAATTTTTCCACCCTTGAAAAATATTTTTCCTTAATGTTTATTTTATCCTCTCTTTGGAAATTTCTTTCTCCATCATACCTCTTGCTTTGGGCACATATTAGAGGGGTGCCAAGCAACTTTTAATGACTTGAAAAAAAAAATTCTCACCTCTCCACTTTGTCCTGGGCACAAATGAGAGGGTCTTCTTCCATTTTTCTCCCTTAGACAAATATTCATCTACTTTGTTCACCTAGGGCACATTTGGAGGGGTGTGAGGCAACTTTTTTTTTTTTTTTGTGTCTTAGAAATATTTCTATAACTTGCCATACTACCAAGGGCACATTTAGGTGGGCCTCCAGCCAATTTCAATACCTCAGAAAATTTCTAGCCACCTCTTTCCTCATGGGCGCATTTGACAAGGTGTGCTTCCATTTTTAATGCCTTCACTCCTCCATGAAGTTTTGGCACATTTTGGGGGTCCTGCTGACGTTTTCAAACACTTAGACAATTTCCTATGCCTTTCCTCAGTTTGGGCGCATTTCACCCCTCTAGCCTATATTTCTCAACACTTACAATTTTTTTTTTTTAACTAACTCCTACAAGTTGGGCGCATTTCATGGGGGAAACTTCCACTTTCACTTGCCTTAGAAAATTTTCATGTCTTCATCTTGGTTATTTGGGCGGATTTACTAGGTGGTCATGTCATTTTCCCCAGACTTAGCATTTTTCATGCTTCTACTCTCAACTTGGGCACATTTGGGGTAGTCTGTTTCCATTTTCATCACCTTAAACAATTTTACAAGTCCTTTCATACCTTGGGCGCATATGGGGGGTCCTACTTCTAGCTTCTTACACTTAGAAACTTTTTCAATCTTCCTTGAGGCTTGGGCACATTTTGGGGGTCTAGCTTCCATTTTTCATGCCTTGGCAAAATTTCTTGCATGCCCTCCCAACTTGGGCGCATTTGAGGGGGTGAGCTTCCACTTTGAGACTCGAAATTTTCAAACCTCCTTTCTCAACTTGATGGCGCATTTTGATGTGTCTACTTCCAATTTTGCAAACTTAGAAAATTTCCAAGTCACCTTGATGCCTAGGGTGCATTTCAAGGGTGGTGGTGCCAATTGAGAGCGCATTTAAGCTTGTGTGCTTCCATTTGCCAAGAATTAGACAATTTTCATCCATCTTCACAAGTTGGGTCCATCTTGATGGGTCTCCTGCCAGTTTTGAATGCCTTAGAAACTTTTTATGCCTTATGCTCATGATGGGCACATATTGAGGGTCAAGCTTCCATTTTTCTCCAGACTTAGAAATTTCTTGCATGCCTCCTCCTTCTTGGGCGCATTTGAGGGGGTGATGGAGGAATTTCCAACGCCTTAGAAAGTTTTCAAGCCTCCATGATGCCTGGGGCGCATATGACAGGTGATACTTCCATTTTTTATGACTTTGAACCTGTCTGAATACTTAGCCAATTTTTTGCAACTGATCTGCCCTAACTTTCTATTTTTAGTAAATCTTTGATTTTCATACTTCTGCACCTCCTCTTGATTTGAAATTCACACCACGTGACCCTCATAGCAGGACCAACCTGTTCACACTGGCTTCCTGTGCTAGCTTGCTATTTATAGCCTTGTTCTGGAGGTGACCTACTATAAATAGTAAGTACTCGGATTGCGCTCAAATTTAACTAGTGGATTGCTTGAAGGGTACTGATCGCGATGGGATACATCCATTTTCAGAGGTTCTCAAGTTTTACGCCTATTTTAGGCATCGAAGCTAGAAACCCTAATTTGACTTGCATGTGTCTTAAATGACCTCCGTTTGACCTCATTTCCATTGCATGTTGCTCTATCCGTGAAACTGAAGTGCTGGAGAGCTGTTGGAGTGATCCTACTAAAAATAGTAAATGTCTGAAAAAGTGACCAACCATCTGCCAGATGTGTTTGCATGTCATATTGCCTAAGAGATCTCAAAAAACCCAGAAAATTAGTCTGCATGCGAGCATTGGCCAAAAATAGTAAGTTCCTGAAAAATGATCAGCTTGTCTTGCATGTCACATCATTGTGAAGCTCTTCAAAAACCCATAAAGAATATCCTAACATGCATTGAAAAATCGGACATGCAAACCCTAAAAATGGCTCCCGGAGTCAGAATTGTTGAAAGTCACCATCTCTGCTCGCATGTTATATCATCGCGAAGGTCTTGAAAAACCCAAAAAGATTCTCCAGACATGCATTGAAAAATCATACATGTAAACCCTAAAAGTAGCCTCCGTAGTCCGAATTGTTGAAAGTCACCATCTCAGCTTGCATGTTATATCATCGCAAAGGTCTTGAAAAACCCATAAATATTCTCTAGACATGCACTAAAAAAGGAGACATGCAAACCCTAAAATTGGCTTCCAAAGCCATGATTGCTAAAAATAGCAAGTTGTCAAATTCAGCTCAAAAATTTGCAGGCAAGCAACTCAAGATGTTCTAAATGCAGTATAGCAGTCAAAATTTCAAAAGTGCTTAGAAAATGTCCCAAATTGAGTACTTACTAAAAATAGTAAGTTGCCAAAATTCAATGAAAATTTAATGGGAACCTGCTGGAAGCCTACTGATTACAATGCCAAGCTCATATCTCAATTTGCCAACTCAATTGGACCTCAAAGTAACCTAAAGAATGAAAACCTTAATTCGACCACATGCTCTCCAGGCTCAATCAAAATTCTAATCAAGGTCAAAAGATAGGTACATCATCAGAAAGATAGAAAGGACAAAGAGAGACACAAAACAACCCAAAACTAAAGCCAAAAGACCCAAACGGACCAAAAATTAGGAGGTCCCCATTTGTGAATGGGGTGATGTGTGAAAAGGTCACAACATTTCCCCTTTTTCATGAGCGATGGAGTTTAGAGGAATTAGCCTATTCTTGATCCTCATAGGCTAATGGGACTTGATAAGAAAAATGTTTGGCAGATACCCAGTTGATTGGTTGGCTCATTTCATGATTTTATGAAGGTTTTCCTATTATCATCATGGATATTTCTATTTATGGAAACCTTTATTTTATATTACAATGTTATATTGCACTTTAGGAGTTGATAATATTTTATATTATTAAAGTGCAATAATAAAATAATATTATAATATTTTATATTGCAGCTGGAGGAAGTCACTTCAGACTTTCGATTTGTGCTTCATTGTAAAAACTTTGTGGCCTTTGGCCAAGTTTTTGGTATAGTTCGATTGGTGAAATTGTTGGAGACATTTTGGTATTTGAAGTCTTCATTCTTTGTTATCAAGAAGGTTGATTTTGCTGGAGGTTATATTTTAATGTAATCTGATTTATATCAAACATTAGCAGTCACTTAGACTGTAAGCTGGAAGCCACGATTTTGCATGCTACTCCCTTGTTTGACCTCAAGCTTCTCCAAGGATTGCAGTGCTTCATGAAAGGGAGTTTGGGGATGATTTTCAAAGCAATTTGAAGGTGATTTGGGCAGCAATTGATTTATTACTGAGGTCTGACATAAGGCAGCAGGGGCGGCTCTTCATGAGGGCGATTTCATCAAGGAGGTTGTAATAAAATCTAAATAAATTCTGGAGTCATCATTGATGCTTATGACAACTAGGCGCTTCAACATTGGAGGCATATCTATTGTATTTGTGGAGAATCGACCCCTTTGTTCAGGCAGCCATCTTTCTCCAGGTTTTTATCAGACATTATATTTCAGTTAGTTTGGCTCATTGTAATTATCATTCAATATTGAAGGCAATCATTATCAGGTTTTGTCATTCATTTTAGCACTTATTTTATGTCCATTGCATTGTCATATTTAGTTGCAAGAAGTTGCAGCTGTAGCTAAGCATTGTTCTCAGATTTGGCATTGTAAGAAACATACAATTTAATGTCAAGGGTCTTGGCTAGTGCATCCGCATTGTATGGGGAAGAACATTTGAATTAATGGAGTTATAAGTTGCAGCCATAAGTTGTCATTTCAATTGTATGCTAAATGTTTGATCTCATGTCAAGTGGCTGTAGATGTTATTATCAGCATATAGGTTGCATACCAACTGTTTGTTAAAATACCAGTTGGCTGTAGGTGATCATTTCTCATGTTTAGGTCATATATATGCATTGAATATTGCCAAAATAGGTTGCACATTCCTATTAGGACATTTCTTAGACAATCTAGAGTCATTTTGCAAACATTCTTACTGGTGATAAGTGAAGAAAAGTGCCATTTAAGCAAACTGAAAAGTTATATCAGTCACATATCCCTTGTATGCAAAGTATTTGATGAAATTCCTGGAGACAAAAACAGAAGTTTTTCAACCAGATTTGAGCAGGGTCATTACAGAGGCCTATGCCCATTCGTTTTCAGTACTTTATTCACAGAGGCACTAGGCCCCTGAAATAGAAGATCTTTACTCACCTTTTTGAGTTTTTTTATTTTTTTTATTTTGTAACTTTCACATTTTGATTCTCTTATTCACTTTGACAATGTTCTCATAGATTGTTAATGATTTTATTAGCCTCTCCTTTCAAAATCTCATCTCACTTTGGTGCAACTACGGTTTCTGACTGTACCTTTTGATTGTCTCAAGTCTCACACGTATATAGTTGATTCATAATCACATTAAGAAAGAAAGAGATTTGTTCTAAATGACACAATCTGAACATTATCATAATAATAAGTCAATAAATTAGGGATCTTTCACAATCTAGCATGGTAACCTCTACATGACTTGAGCTCATTCCCATTACATGTCACAAAGTGTATCCATGGTGCATGTTTATTTCTAGACTTTAGTGACAACCAATTAGAATTGAAGGCATGGCCACATGGGTCAGTAGGACTCCTTTATGATTACTGGAATAATTTTGATACTTGTGGATCATTACCATTTGTTCTAAATGCCACAATCTGAACATTACATAATAATAAGTCAATCCATCAGGGAACTTTCACAATCTGGCATGGTAACATCTACATGACTCTAGCTCACTTATATTACATTACACATGGTGTTATCATGGTGTGTGTTTATTTCTAGACCTTAGTGACAACCAATTTGAATTGAAGGCATGGTTTAGTAGTATCCCTTCATGACTACTGGAATATTTTTGGTACTTGTGAATCATTACCATTCAAGACAAAACTCATCTTGTCCTCATGTATGACAAATCAGGACACTCCTCGCACACATGGCATTCTATTGGCAGTCCCTCTTCTAAGATCTCTAAATAATGTGGAGGTTATGAAAGACCTCTCAACATGCATTGAGAGGATGACACCCAAGGTTGAGATGAGGGACATGATTATTGGGAAGTTGCAAAACTACAAGCAGGTTAGGGAAGGCTCTTTTCTTTGCCACTAGCTATGAGGGAGATCACCCAAGCCTAGGTAACAAAAAATGGAGTCTTCACTTATTAATTACAATTATTTCTTACAAGTTACAATTATTGCTTATTTACAAAAAATGTAATGTCTTCTTTGCAGCTTCTTGGTGGGACAATTAGGGAAAAAATACCTCAAATCTTCAAAATCCATTTCTTTGTCTCAAGCTTGTAATACTTCTAGATGTGATCACAACTAGAGTTTGTTTAGGGCCATTTACATGAAGAATTGCAACAAGTTGGCACAGAAGAACCTCAATGACCTCATCTTTGTTCAATAAAACCTTTACTTTGTACAAGAAAGGTGGACATGAGCCAATTGACTTGCATCCCCAGGTTTACAAAAGATGAGATTGTTGATTTTGAGATGGAAGCAGAGGACAGTACAGAAAAAGAAGCAACTACTGGATTGGATGATATCATGGAAAGTGATGATGTTGAGCCAAAGGAGTCACTTCCTTCTATTTAAAGGGTGGAGCTGCAACCAACTGTGAGGTGTAGGAACCAAACCATCACTAAAACATAAATCAGGAAGAGGAAAGTTGTAACATGCATGCATATATAATTTTTGATGATGATTTTCAACCCTCATTATACACATCATATTTATCATCTATTGTATTCACATGATGATGTTACATTGTACTCTTTTTGTATTCAAATATAATAAAAAATATTTCCGTAACATTTTACAAACTCATTTGTACATTGTGTACCTATATTTTGCATAAAATTTATTCTTTTGTGAGGAATATAAATATTTTTTAAGTTGCCAAGTTTTGTAGAGTTTTTGCCAACTCGTTCAGTTTGAGTCAAATTTGGGACTATCTAGTTTTGAGTCATGAGTTTTTGAAGTATGGGTACCACCATTGGCTTCGTCTAGAGACCACTACACATACTTGTGATGTAGGAGAACTTTCAAAATCTCTAGTGTGCTGAGTTGAACAATGTCTTACTAGTCAAGCATGAAGTCAAGCATTTCCTAAATAACCTAAATACAAGGTTATTCTAACAAAACACTGATAAATGGAACATAATACACATTACTAAATACAAAAACACATAACCACACAACATTAACACCATACAAACAAAAATGTTTATTTACAAGCATAGGTGAAGAGAAACAAAACAAGTTACACAAAACCATTTATGTATTGAGATAAGTAACAACCCTTCCTTACAAGGTATGAATCCAATTGTGATAACCAACAACCTTTGAAATTATTTTCCATTATATATATAAAAATTATCACCACTTGGGGGATGACCCTGCAATGCAACAAGAAGTTGCAAGCAGTAGTGAAACTACTGTCAAGAGTTTGAATCCCACTAGTGGACGGTGGGACAAACAATTGCTAGTCGGAAGATGGAGGATGGCGCTAGTGTAGGGGGGAGATCGCTAGCCAGTGAATGGAGAACAAAGGAAGGAGGACGACCAGATTCGACTGCGGGGTCAAAGGCGACAAGAAGATGTGATGGATGAGTGGCGACATCGGGTACGGAGGAGGTTGGCTTGAAGAGGATGGGTAATGGATCTACAGCTGCTGAAGATGACAAGCTCGACTGGCTGCATGGGGTGGTAGGCTAGAGGAATATCGGTAGAGGAGTGTTGAGGGGGTGCAAAGAGAAGGAGGTGGAAAGGAGGAGAGAAGTGAGGAGGTTGAGGGAGGATAGGAAGACAAGGAGAGGAATGGCGGGGATGAGGTCCCCCGAATGTGGCCTCATTGGTTCATAGCTCCAGTAAAAGCGATCAGGGTGTTGCCCCTTAGCAGTGATTCACAGAACAAAAAAAAAATAATCACCACTTGGTATCTTGAGAAATTATCATGAATAATCCTAGATACTCGTCTCCAACAAGATACAACCATATTCCGCAAATGTAAACCCTAAGAGATCTTTTGCATAAACGTTGATATCAATCAAACCCTAGAAATTTGTCTTGGAATGAGACATAAATTTCTGCAAACCGATGAATCAATCAATGACATCCAAACACGAATCCTGAAGTGAATCGGCCTATGGAAGGAATTGGGTTTTCATGCAATCCTTCAAATCTGAAACTCGAGCGTTTTTGTCCTTAAGTCACCTAAAAGTAGAGCTCTCTGAAACCAAACAAATTAAAAATAATCTTCGCATCCCAAAATGAGCTCTCATGTCCATTTATAATACCCTTTTAGGTTTTCCCTCCAAAACCCAAAAGCACATCATTATAAAGTGACTTTTATTATTTATTATTTTTTATTGGTTTCACTTTAATATGAATGTCCCAAATATTAATTTAGGACATAAATAATATTTAATTAACTAAATTAATTAAATATTATCCAATCGAGAATTAGGGACATTACAAAATTAGTGACTAAATGAGAGTGATATCACTCCCAATTTTTTCCTAAGATACTCAAAAGTCTCTTTAGGAAGGGGATTCGTGAAAATATCTATAGCTTGTTCTTGTGTCACAATGTACTCCAACTTGATATGTTGTTCTACTACCTATTCTCTTAAGAAATGATACTTGATGGGAATGTGTTTTGTCCTAGAGTACATAACCAAACTCTTTGAAATATTAATTGCACTCTTGCTGTCACAAAGTATTGAAATTGGATGATCATATTCTATCTTCATGTCCTTCAATGTCTGCTTCATCCAAAGGACTTGTATGCAACAAGATACTATTGCTATGTATTCGGCATCTATTGTTGATAAAGAAATTGAAGGCTATTTCTTGCTTAGCCAAGACATTAGACTGTTGCCAAGAAAGAATGCTCAACCACTTGTACTTTTTCTATCATCAACACTACCTACCCAATCCGCATTTGTATATGTTGCTAGCATGAAATATTCACCTCTTGAATAGCACAAACCAAAGTCCAAAGTTCCCTATAGATATTTGAATATTCTTTTGATTGCTTGCACATGAGTTTCTTTTGGTGTTGCTTGTAAACATGCCACCATGCCTACTACATGCATAATGTCTGGTCCTGATGCTATCACATACAGTAGGCTCCCAATCATGGACCTATATAGTGTCTAATTCATTTCAAGAGATTCATCATCCTTGCTTAATTTACAACCTGTGACCATGGGTGTGGTAACTAGTTTGCAATCTTCCATGCTGAATTTCTTCAACATTTCCTTGATGTATTTGGTTTGCGAGATAAATATGCCTTTGTTGAATTGAGAAATTTGTAAACCAAGGAAAAATGATAAATCACCAAGCAAAGACATCTCAAATTCCTTTGCAATTTCTTGGCACATTTTGTTACTGTTGCCTCCAAAAATGATGTCATCAACATAAACCACAACAATCAATTGATCCTCACCTTTAGTCTTAATGTAGAGATTGCTTACCGCAATTCCTCTTTTGAAGCCTTGTTGTAGATATTTGTCAAGTCTTGAATACTAGGATCTGGGGGCTTGTTTTAGTCCATAGAGTGCTTTCTTTGGTTTGCACACATAATCTTCATTTTTTGATAATAAAAACCCTTCCAACCGTTCAATGTATACTTCTTCCTCTAAATTGCCATTGAGAAAGGCTGACTTACCATCCATTTGATAGATTTTGAAGTTCTTGAAACAAGAAAATACTAAAAACCTTCTGATAGCTTCTAATCTTGCAACAAGAGAAAAAGTCTCTTCAAAATCAATACCTTCAACTTGAGCATAACCCTTACAAACTAACCTTGCTTTGTCTCTTACCACTTGACCATCTTCATTCATCTTATTCCTAAAGATTCACTTGGTACCAATCACATTCTTATATTTTCGTCTTGGAACAGGTTCCCATGTCTCATTCTTTTCAATTTGATTCATTTCTTCTTCCATAGCATCTATCCAATGCTTTTCTTCTCTAGCTT
>VDFB02379711.1:104670986-104782003 GCA_007258455.2 Sequoia sempervirens
TAACATTTTCAGAATTAGAAGTCATTGATTTTCTCTTTTTTCACTTGTATCTGCATTAGAGATTTAGAGGAAAGAATACTTCATTGAAGGAAGGGAAGTACCAAGAAAGGGTCTTTGAAGAATCAAGGATTGGATATTTTCCTTTAGTGTATGGCAAGTGTGTTTTCTCCAGCTATGGTCTACTAGAGTTTCTCCTATATGTCTCAAATTCACCTACAACCACCTCACCTCAAGTGCTTAGGCCAAGGGGGTCTAATGTGCCTACAAATCAACCTCAAGTATATTTATCCTTATCTCTTTCTTTTTTGTAGATTTGGTTTCTTATTGTATGCTTGTTATTTATTTTACTACCATGTTATCCTACATTTGTCACTTGGCTTAACTGTATTTTACATTATTAGTTGTTCTTTACTTTGTTGCCTGATACATTGTCAATCTTGATATTCTATATATATTGTCATTGTGTGCTTGCTGTGAGAGGCCTTTTACCTATTTAGCAAGAATGGAAAGAAATAATTTATATTAATGTCCACAAGTGAACAAAAAAGGTCAATGTGACCCAAAAAAACAACTAGAGACAATAACAAGAGGGAGCCAAAAAGAGGCTCCAAAGAAGCTAAAAAGTAAAAGATACCTAAAAGCAAAACAAAAACTATAAGGTAATCTGATGAACAAAAGAATGCTAATCTTGTCAAAAGGGAAAGAACCTATTAATTTAACAAAATGACTAAATAATCTACAAATAGTCCAAAAATCGAAGAGAAAGGAGTCGTTGCCAAAGAAGATAGAGTTGAGGATACTATTTGTTGGGTGAATTGGGTCTAATTTGTATCACTAGAAGAGGATCCTATACCCTTATTGATAATAGTGAAGGTGCTGATACAAGATTTGATGATGTTCTTGTATGGTGCCTCAACCATAGAGACCCTAGCTAGATGAACATAGGGGCATGAAGAGCATTGTCTTGAAACTATGTTTGAAGCTCTCCTAACACCCATGGCCAAAGACCCTCCCCCACCTAGAAACTGGTGACATGCCTAATATAAGACCTAACAAGGACTAAGAAACAACAAGAACGTGGTGCCTGAGTGAGAGAGGTGGGTTGCCTTGTCCTTGCCTTGAGTGAGTGTAGAGTTAGTGCATGTAGAAGTCGTCATCTCACTCATTTGTCATAAACTTGGTGTTTTAATTTGCACCTTTCCATGTGATGGAAAATAGAAAAGTGTGTATAATATAATTATTCTTCAAATTAGAAGGGGAAATTCTCAATAACAAAAACTAATCAAATTTGAACAATATGTACTTGCTATTTACAATTTGTATAGTGTTTTTTGGGTGGTTCATGCATAACAAAAAAAACTAAAGGTGTTTCTTTGAGAATAGGATACAAACAAACTTAAAATAACTACCATGCTTATGTTGTTCAAAATTCAAATAAAGATAAAGACTAAGTAGTGCACTTAGCTTGAATCCAAGAATCCTTCTCTAAAACCTTCCATGAACTTAAATAATCATCTCAATCACATGCTAAAATGGTTAGTGATGTCTTGTTTTATTCACTTATTTACATGGCTAGTGATGTTCTATTCTCAACTACCTTTTAAAATGTTCATTGATGTTTCTTATCCGGTCACTTGTTAAATTATTTGGTGATGCCCTATTTTAATCACCTATAGACATTTGTTCAACCACCTACTAAGATGGTCTTTGATGTTTCTTCGGTCACTGCTAAATTGTCCGGTGATGTTTTGTGTTAATCACATGATGGAATGACTAGTGGTGTTATGTTCTAGGCACTTGCCAAAATGGCCGGTAATGGTTATTCTAGTCACACATTGAAATGGTTAGTGATGTTCCTTCTCAATTACTTGTCAAAATGGTTAGTGTTATTCTTAGTCACCTTCCAAAATGACCAATGATGCTCTATACTAGTCACTTGATAAAATGACTAGTGGTATTCCTTTTGAGTCATTTGATGAAATGGTGAGTGATGCCCTATCTTAGCCACTTGCTAAAATGGTTAGTGATGCACAACCCAATAGTGATCCGTCTCCAACATATAGGTATTGTTTGCATTCACATATAGTTGCACTTGGATTCATCTATGTATGCTAGTGTTGTATTTGTCCATGTAATCTTGCATCTTTAGAATATCACAAGCATTTATGGTCCTTGCCACAAGTAGATTTGGAAAGTGTGTGCATCTTCTTCATTGGAAAGGTAAGTGAAGGTACATATGTTGAATCATTTCATTAGGTCGATTTTGTTTTGTTACTTTTTAATTTCTTTTTGGCATATATTTTCACAAAGCACTTCCACCCTTTACTTTGCAATTTGCATGATGGATAATGATCTTCATGAGGGTACAATTCTAAACTTGAAAATGACTTTACTAACATATTTTTTCAAGACTTGTGGGAACATTAACCTCCCAGATTAGGATGGGAATGTGATGGATTAAATATTTGTTGAAAAGTCATTGTGGGTTGTTTTGTGTCCATGGTTGCATTTCTTGTAGTTGCCTTCCTTTTTTCCTCCACAGTTGTCCCTTAGTGTCCTCTCCAACCTTTTGATCACTAGTGTCATTCTTCATGACCTTTGTTTGTCCCTCCATGCTATCTTGTTCCTATTGAACATTGCTAGCCTCTATTTTCCCCTCCTTGCTACCTTTGTGAGTGTTGAGCATCATTAGCTTGGTGAATAATGTTTTGTTTGCTTCCTTCCCTCTTGAACATTATCAGCGTGGCCAATGGAGTTCTTTTGTCCTCCCTACCTAGTTGACATCATCGATTGGTGGCTATTTTTGGGTTTGGTTTTTAAGGGTTGGAAACCCTCTTTATAAGTTTCCCTTTGTGAATAGTAAAAATCACCTATTTGTTTTATTGTGGTCTCATCTACCATTAGAGGACTAGAGGAAGGAGTACTTTATCGAAGGAAGACAAATAAAAAGAAAGGACCTTTGAAGAGTCAAGGGTAGGGGACTTTCTTTTGATATATGCCAAGTCTCTAGTGTTTGTATCTATGGCCTACTTATGTTTGTCCTATATGCCTAGACTTTGCATACAATCACCTCTCCACTAGTGCTTTAGAAAAGTGGGAGGTTAAAGTAGTTACAAGTTGACCCTAGTAAGTATCTCTAACCTTACTTCTTTCTTTTATGTAAGTTTTTATTCTCATCATATGCTTGTCATTTGGTTATTGCTTGCTATTTATTTTATTATGATATTTCCATTCATTTAGCCCTTGGCTTAGCTGTCCTTTACCTTTTTCCTTTCAGTTAACCCCTACTTAACCATTCCTTTTTTTCCTTTTACCTTGTTGTCCAATTCATTGTCCATCTTAATATCCTCTATGGATATTAGGTTGTGTCTCCACTAAGAGAGACCTACCTTTTACCTATTATGAGGTTGGGACTATTAGAGATCTTCATCTTAGTGCATCTATTTTGTTTTTAAAACTTGATCTATATTTAGTTATTTTAGATTAAATCTAATTATGGAATTGAGAAGAGACAAACAACTACACAAATAATTCGACTTGGACCCTAAAGGGATGAAAATCTTCTTATCCAAGTCAAAATCTACACACTTAAAAGTACATCCCAACATATGTTGGGATGCAAATGCAAAACTATAGCTTCTCTTGTTCATGCCTATGACATGACACACCAATAACCATATAAATTATGCGATATAGGAGATATGTTTTGAATCAAAGGCACTTTTAATGAACTTAATTAATTTCATTAGAAAGTTCCATGCATGGGTGATGCCAAACTTACTCCTTCTCCTTGTCTGTCATCCATCTATTGTAAATGCTTCCATGGACATCGAAGACTTGAATAATATGTAAAATTTGGGCATCCATCTTGTAAGATATTAATCTAAAATATATTTGGTTGGAGTGATGAAGTTTGACATATGCTTACTAACTAGTTTGACTTCTTGGGGTCAAGTTTTGGACTTCTAAGGTAGGAAGTAAGCTGCCAAGTAGGGTTGTTGAAAAAGAGGAATGTAAATCTTGTTATTATTAATTCCACTTATTTTACCTATTTTAGAAGATGAAAGGGAAGAGATTGCAAAGCTACTGAAGATCAATCTCTTTCTGTTTTTAAATTAAGTCTAGCTCCCAAACAATGTGTATTTTGGATTTTAAATTCCACGATATTTATGAAAGCTAGTTCTTTTATAATCCTATGTAGTGAACCACCACTTTGCTGATTTGTTTTCACTGAGTTTGTAGGTCTGATTTTTGTTTTGGTTTTGTATTCCGTCTTTTGTGTTTTTGAGTTTGCTTGCTAAATATGCTAAATAAGTCCTCACGAGCATGTACATGAAGTAGAAACTTCTAATAAACTAATCTATTGAGATACATCAAATAAAATGCTCAATTTTGGAAGCCAAATATGATTTCTTCATTACATAAAGATCATATAAAATAGACAACTTACATCAAATTCAAAACAAGATACATCTTATGCCATAGTTTAACTTACAGCCATACAGCACTGTGAATAGTGATTTGCTACAGTAACAAACCCCAATGAAATGCTTACAACTTTTGAAATCCAAGCTTCTCCCACCAAGATTCAAAATGGAAAGCTTCCTAGGGCAAGGGCACCCCTTTTAGAAGTGATTGCAGCCTCACTAGAGAGGCATTTTTTTTTCTTGTGCTGGTTCAAACCCTCATGAAAGGGCGGCTGGCTGTAGTAGCTTCAAATCAGTCCCAAACATTCATAAAAAGTAAGCAGCTCCTTTGTAGATGTAGGGAAGTCTATGGCAGCAAAAACCCTTATAGAAAATAGCTCGGAATAACTTTTAAACATAAAACTATGACTCCAAATGAAGCATCCAAACTCTGACCAGCAACCTTAAGGTGGTATTTCACACCCTCAAGCAACTCATAAACAAACAACAAGCCCCCTCCAGGTTCACCCACTACAGAAATCAGGAAACCCTAGTTTCCCTCTTCTCCAAACTCCAAACTCACAAGCCAAAGCAAAAAAGTAACTCAAAGCATGAGAGGGTCGAACTTCTCCACTTGCCTTTTATAATTTTACATTGAAAAACACTATTCATAAAAGTGAGCATTATTCACTTAAGTTATAACTTTTTTCACTTTAGGAATGAATAGTAATTGAAAAATATAAAGTGGCCCCTTCATTTTAAAAACACATGGTTCCTAGGCCAAGGATAATGAAATAAAAGGTGAATATCATTAATTTAAGCCCAATTATCATGCCAAACGTAAGAATTCACCTTGCCACCATATTTCGGAGATCAACACTGCCATTTGACGACCAAGTGCCTGTCCAAGTGACCCTCTATCCAGGATCATTAGCCTACGAGGGTTGACATGATTGGCTAATCTACTAATGTACAGGTGTCTAATTAGAAGGGGACATCACAGTCCGCCCTCCCTGAAATTGCTTGTCCCCAAGCAATCTCAACTCCGGATGTTGTAGAATGTCCTCGCTCTCCCATGTAGCATCCTCTACCAGCAAGTCTTTCCATTTAATTAGATATTCCATGATGATCCGTCTCCGCAATTGTCTCTCTCTGACATCTAAGATGGCCTCAGGTACCAGAATCAATTTCCCATCATCATCTAGGGGTGGTAAAGCTGTGGATGGAACAACACGATGTCCTAATGCCTTCTTGAGGTGTGACACATGAAATACATTGTGTACCTTGCTATTTGCTGGCAGGTCCAACTCATAAGCCACCTCGCCTACTCGTCTGATGATCCTGAAGAGTTTGTAGTGCCACGGCTTGAGTTTCTCAGCACCACTCTTCCTGAGAGTAAATTGGCAATAGGGCTGCAACATTAGATATACCATATCCCCAACCTCGAAAGAACACTCAACTCTCCTCTGGTTCGCATACTGCTTTTGTTGATTTTGTGCCTTCTGAATGTTCTCATAGAGAGCTCTCATAATATCCTGGTTCTCTTGTAAAAGATCCCTAGCACTAGGCACTCTACTATCACTCAACAATAAATCAAGAAAGTTGGGTGCCTCATACCCATATAAGGCCATGGATGGGAACATCTGAATCGACATGTGGTGAGTGGTATTATAACAATACTCATAAAGATGAATCCACTTCACCCAACCCTTTTTCTGTCCTACTATATAGTTTCAGAGGTATCCTTCCACCCATTTGTTCACAATCTCCGTTTGACCATCAGTCTGCGAGCAGTAGCTAGTGCTTAGAGTGAACTCGGTCCCACAAAGCCTAAATAACTCCTACTAGAAGTGGCTCAAGAATCGACTATCCTTGTCTTTGACGATGCTCCGAGGTAGCCCATGCAACTTGAACACCTCACGGAAAAATAACTATGCTACCTGTGTAGCTGAATATGTAGCTGCTATCGGAAAGAAATGAGCATACTTTGTGAGGCAATGAACAACTACATAGATACAGTCTCTACCCTGGGCTTTTGGCAAGCCTGTAATGAAATCCATCGACAAGCATTCCCACTTCCTATCAGGGATTGGAAGTGGTTGAAGTAGCCTAGCGGGATAGGTGTGCTCCTGTTTATTCTGTTGACAAACAAGACACTCTTTGACATATCGAAGGACATCTGACTTGAGTCCTTTCCAAGTGAAATGTTCCCGAACCTGCTTGTAAGTTTTGAAATACCCCGGATGTCCGGCCAGGGGTGCATCATGAAAGGCCCTCAATACTGTGTTCTTCATCTTTGATCCTGAGGTCAAGAAAATACTTCATTTGTAAATGATAAGATCATTTACAACCGAATATCTATCATCATGCACGAAACCCTCGACGATGCTAGAAGTCCAAGAGTCTTTGGCATACTCTACTGTAATCGGATGTCTCCAGTTCTTTGAAATCTTGATCATGGAGTTCAAATGTGGATGGCAGGACAAGGCATCATCAACCACATTCTGGGAGCCTTTGACATAGGCAATATCAAAGTCATACGATTGTAATTTTCTCACCCACTTCTGCTGATGATTATTGAGATCCTGCTGTCCTAGGAAATGCCTCAGACTATTATGATCCGTCTTGACAACAAACTTGCTGCCTACAAGATACTGCCTGAATTTGGTCAACGCATGCATAATGGCCAACATCTCCTTATCATAGATACTGTAGCTCCTCTCTAGACCCCGCAGTTTCCTGCTCTCAAATGCTATCGGATGTTTGTCCTGCATAAGGACTACACCAATTCCCTCACTTGATGCATCACACTGCAGCTCAAATGGTCTAGTGAAATCTGGCAAAGCAAGAACTGGACAAGTAGTCATTAGTTGTTTGAACTTCTCAAAACAATCCCGTGCCTCTGGAGTCCAAACAAATGCCCCTTTCTTCGTTAAATCCATAAGGGGTGTGGCATGTCGTGAATATCCACTGACGAATCTGCGATAGAACGCACACAAGCCCAAAAATCCCCTAAACTGAGTAAGCTTCTCAGGTACCGACCACTAAATGATAGCCTTGACCTTGTCAAGGTCCATACGCACTCCCTCTGCACTGATGATGTGGCCCAAGTACAACAACGCGGTCATGCCCAAATCACATCTGGATTCCTTGGCGTACAAGGATTCCCTGCCAAGGATATCTAATACAACATCTAGATGGCCGATATGCTCACCCCATTTCTTGCTGTACACCAAAATGTCGTCGAAGAAAACTAGCACAAACCTCCTCAGTTGTGACTGGAAGACCCTATTCATAGTGGATTGAAATGTAGCAGGTGCATTGGTCAGCCCAAATGGCATAACCACAAACTCAAAGTGTCCACAATGGCAACAAAAGGCTGTTTTCTCAATGTCCTGTTCCCTCACACGAATCTGATGATACCCTAATCTCAAGTCTATTTTTGAAAAACAACAGGCACCATGTAGCTCATCTATCAGCTCATCAATCCGGGGAATAGGACACCTGTTTTTTATTGTCCTTTTATTCAACAATCTATAATCAATGCACATCCGCAAGGTACCGTCTTTTTTCTTCACTAACACAACGGATGAGGCAAATGGTGACTTACTAGGCCTGATATGCCCCATAGCGAGCAACTCCTTAATAGTTTTTTCTATTTCATCCTTAAGTCGCTTGGGATGTCTATAAGTGTGACAATCATGGGCTTAGCACCCTCCTCCAACTCGATGATGTGCTCAATACCACGGTCTAGTGGTCTACTGGGTGGAATCTCATTGAACACCTTAGCATGTTTAATCCTCAACTCTTGTATGTCTGGATGATAAACTGGGGTTTCCTGCTCCTCATGTGATGGCATCATCATACACCTAGCTACCCACTCGATCATGTCATGTCGCATGAGTCTCTCCATTCCACTGAGAGATATCGTTCTGAAATTGCTATCTCAAATAGCTTTTAACACATGATTCCTCCCGTTCACCTTGAATCTCATCTCCATATCACGAAGGTTAAGGGTAAACTCTCCAATATGATGAAGCCATTTCATCCTTAGGACCATATCAATGTCTCCCATATTCACCACATAGAAATCTGCCTTAAAGTCATAATTATTTAATCTCATAGGAAGATCTGTAATCATCCTATCATACTTGAGAGTGTAGCCATCCGTGACCTTCACTCTTATGCCCTCAAATTCTTTGGTTTGAATCCCACGCCTTTCAACCAACCTTGCATCAATAAAATTATGCGTGACACCTATATCCAACAGAGTAATGATCTTTTTCCTAGCTAAGACCCCTCACATTCTGAAAGAGCCCTCTTGCTATATGCTAGTGAGATGTGCTTCTTGAAGCTTAACTTCCTCCTCCGTTTCCGTGTCATTTTCAACCTCATTTTCAAAATTTTCCACCTTGGATTCCTGATGCTTAGTGTGCTGGTCCGATTTTTTAGATTCAGAATCCTCATAGTAGGACCACATTATTCGATTAGCCTTCCCCTTAGGTCTCAAAGGACAATCATGGTTTGCATCATAGTGTCCTTCAGAATAGAAGTGCAACTTCTTTTTGCGCAAGTCATCGATGGTTTCTTTGTCTAATGGGGTTGCTGATTTCCCTTTAAAATCTGATTTTTCATTCTTCTTAGAGAATGATTTTCCGTCCTTGTATGAAGAGGATGTTTTCGATGAGAACTTTCTTTGCGGAGTTGCAAGTTCCATGCTTCTCGCATTTTTCATAGCCTCCTGTAGGGTCAGGGGATCAAAAGCTTTGATCCAACCTCTCAATGGTTCCGATAGACCTTCAATGAATAATACAACTAATCTTCTTTCTAATATGTTGGGAACTATAACTAATAACCACTGAAAATCACCTATATATCCCTCCAAACTCCCAACTTGCTTGAGTTGAGCTAGGTCTCTAAAATACGTTTCCGGATCTTTCTTCTCGAAACGTTCAACCAACCGATCCATGAACTCTTGGTAAGAGGTGATGCGGTTATGCTGCAACATGACCATCCCATGATACCACCAATCATGAGCTACTCCCTCCAAGTGTAAGGTGGCATACTTAATTGCATCGGTCTCTGCCATAGGTTGGAGGCTCAAGAAAGTGTCCAACTTGTGAACCCAAGACTAAGCTGTAACCGTCCCATTGCCATCAAATGTAGGTAATGTGAGTTTGTTGGTGGCATGCATAAGGTCACTATGTTGATCTCTGTTTTGTCCTCTTGGTCTCTGGTTTGGTCTTTCTTTGTAATGCTCTCTTCTTTGACTTAGAAACTTGTCAAAGCTTATGTGTTCTCTCACCTAAGGTGTCAACAACTCCCACTCATCGTTTGCTACCATCATATCATCAACAAACATTGGTTCACCAACTTCATCAACATTCACCTCTTCCCCTTCGTTTCTCAAAAAGGTAGGTCTTGTTGGCCTATCTGCAGTACGTGAAGGGGCACAATATGCCCTAGGTGTCCCAGCCACACTCCTGTTATCCTTTGCAACCCTGTTTTGCTGTATTTGCGGAACAAACTGTTGCATTGTTGCTGTGAACCCTTCAAAAGCCCGAGTCATCTGCTCGAAAAGCTCTCTACCATCTCTGTCTTCATTGTTTTCCTCATTTCTTCTTTCGTTTCTTGGTGGACCTTCTTCCCTGTCACCCATTTTTTCTACTGGTATATCCTCAAACGGGTTATCCTCTTGCCAATTGTCTACTTACTCCGCCCTTTTGTGAGTGTAGTACCTAGTATTACCTCTTATGTGAAATTTTGACCCTCCAGGATGGCAGGATCAAGGCTCTGATACCACTGTACTGAACCATCACTTTGCTGATTTGTTTTCATTGAGCTTGTAGGTCTGATTTTTGTTTTGGTTTTGTATTCTGTCTTTTGTGTTTTTGAGTTTGCTTGCTAAATATGCTAAATAAGTCCTCAAGAGCATGTATATGAAGTAGAAACTTCTAATAAACTAATCTACTAAGATACATCGAATAAAATGCTCAATTTTGGAAGCCAAATATGATTTCTTCATTACATAAAGATCATATAAAATAGACAACTTACATCAAATTCAAAACAAAATACATCTTATGCCATAGTTTAACTTACAGCCATACAACACTGTGAATAGTGATTTGCTACAGTAACAAACCCCAATGAAATGCTTACAACTTTTGAAATCCAAGCTTCTCCCACCAAGATTCAAAATGGAAAGCTTCCTAGGGCAAGGGCGCCCCTTTTAGAAGTGATTGCAGCCTCACTAGAGAGGCGTTTCTTTTTCTTGTGGTGGTTCAAACCCTCATGAAAGGGCGGCTGGCTGCAGTAGCTTCAAATCAGTCCCAAACATTCATAAAAAACAAGCAGCTCCTTTGTAGATGTAGGGAAGTCTATGGCAGCAAAAACCCTTACAAAAAATAGCTCGAAATAACCTTTAAACAACAAACTATGACTCCAAATAAAGCATCCAAACTCTGACCAGCAACCTTAAGGTGGTATTTCACACCCTCAAGCAACTCATAAACAAACAAGCCCCCTCTAGGCTCACCCACTGTAGAAATCAGGAAACCCTAGTTTCTCTCTTCCCCAAACTCCAAACTCACAAACCAAAGCAAGAAAATAACTCAAAACATGAGAAGGTCAAACTTCTCCACTTGCCTTTTAGAATTTTGCATTGAAAAACACTATTCATAAAGTGAGCACCATTCATTTAAGTTATAACTTTTTTCACTTTAGGAATGAATAGTAACTAAAATATATAAAGTGACCCCTTCATTTTAAAAACACATGGTCCCTAGGCCAAGGATGATGAAATAAAAGGTGAATATCATTAATTTAAGCCCAATTATCATGCCAAACGCAAGAATTCACCTTGCCACCATACTTCGGAGATCAACACTGCCATTTGACGACCAAGTGCCCATCCAAGTGACCCTCTATCCAGGATCATTAGCCTACGAGGGTCGACATGATAGGCTAATCTACTGACGTACAGGTGTCTAATTAGAAGGGGACATCACATCCTATTTCAAATGAAATGAAATTCAAATTATTATTTTTTTGAAAATATTCATTAGAAGAACTTTTTTATAATGGTGCATTTTTAATATTTCATAATAGATATGCATCTTAGTTTGTACAAGAAAAATCGTCATTCCCAATAAACTGTATTGATCAACATTGCTGTTTAGTATGCAGATTTTGCAAGGAAAAGAACTACTTAATGAGCGAACAAACAAAGAGAAAGAACATCTTAAGAAGGCATGTATTTGGGTCCTTTCCAGTTTTGCATACACTCACCAACTAAAATGAAGAAGAGTACAAGAAGAAAGTAATGTGTCAAACTATTTTTCAATGTTCCAAATTCTGAAGATATGATGAGCTGTATAGAGTTTTGATGCTGAACTTATTATTGATCTCTTCCATGTTTTCTATATGCAGTATGAACTTTGAATGTTGTATTCTTAAAATGTAATGGATGCTTCTCAACTGACAGTTTTTTAATGTTGATTGTACTAATTACAAATTACAGAAGCCCAAAACGTGGAGGCTTGCCTGCCAAACTGTTGTGGGAAATAAGGACTCTGTTGGCAAGGTGGGATTTAGTTCCAGTTTTTAGTGATTTAAGCATAAATAATAGAGATTTTGATTGAGAAATAAATAAAATTGATCACTCATCCAAAACTGGAAAGATTCAAGTTCCACAACTATTCCACTCAACAGACATCTTGGCACTTCTCTTTAGTTTTTATTTTTTTCTCATAATGTAAAACTCACATTATTTATTTTCAAGTAAAAATTATGCTTCAGAAAAATTATGTCCCAAACTTTAGAAAAAATTCTTCTCTTATTAATTTAGTCTTGGTTGTTGATATTAAAATTGAACTCTGAAACCTTTTGGTTGATTAAATTTATTTTTTGGAAGTCAGTTTCTCTGTTATTTTGCAATAGAGGGCTTTAAACCAAATAAAATTTGATCATGGTCCTTTTGCCTGGTGATGCCTAGTCTTAACCAGTCAGCCTGATCTTAAACAGGGACAATTTGTTGGAAAACATTTATTTCAAGGTGGAATAGGAAAAAGTTAACATAATAGCAAAGGCTAGGCTTTTAAGCAACCAGAAATTGAGTTGGATCATACTTCTAAGTTCTGCCTCTATCTCTAGATGAAAATATTTCTTTGTTTTGCTCTATCCCTCCATCTATCAAGATAATGTTTATTAGGTTTATAGATGAATATATCATAATGATATTTTCAATGTCTGTCTGTTAATGTAAGTTTAACTGGTGTCTAGATGAGCATATTTTAATGTTATGTTATCATAATTATTGAAAAATGATACATCAATGCAGCCTTCATAAAATTAGAGGTCTTCACAATAATTTACATTAACTCTAAATAAACCAATAAGGTTAAGTGAAATGTGTACTAAACAATAGCATGCATGAAATCTCTTCCTCTAACACAATACATAAATCTCAACGAGAGCTCAATTTTTGCTTTACCCTAAGTCTTGACCAGGTAATTCTCAAAAATCAAGCTTACATCTCTCCCCACTACTACGGATAGGTTGTTGGGAGAGCCCTGGCATCAGAAGGGCCTTAATTTTGTTAAGGCTTCACTAAAATATTATTGAGTGATTCACCTAGTTCACCTTTCTTCCCCACTGCTGTGGATAGTGTGTCAAGAGAGTGCCACCACCCTCCACTCCCCTTTCTATAGCTATTGTAAGGTTCTCGATTCAACACATTTTCGAGTGCCCCTTCCTATCACTGTCCTACGGATTGGCCTACCATAGAAAGGAAGGGCTTCAGTAGGGCAGTCTATTGATCAGTCACTTTTGAGATTCAACACATTCTCCTTTACGTAAATTGAGAACGGTTGACCTACCATAGAAAGGGAAGACTTCAATAGGGCAGTCATATGAAATCCCACACATTTTAGTGAGATTCAACACTTTCTTTCCAACTAGAACTCTTGTTGGACCACCCATTATTTGAGATAGGGCAGTCTAGTGAAATTATTTAAAGTTCCATCTTTGCATTATTTAACACTCTATTTGTGCACAATACATGATTTATTTATTTTATGCATAAATATAAATTCATACCAAAAGTGCCAAACTTGAGTCCTTGGTGAGGCACTTTTATCTGAATTTATTATTTATTTATTTTCCTTTCTGAAGTTACGGTTTGACATTTGTACTATTGTAGAACATACAACTCCCCAAAAGGGAATTGATCACAGGTCAATTTGCTTGTAAATGTAAATGCACACCAATTAACCAAACCTCACAACACAGATTATGTACAGAAGATTCTGGAGGAGATAGTTGAGGAGGAAGGCATTCCAGATTAGCAATAACAAATTACTGTAGTTCATAGAAAGCAAGGTTGTGAAGTTACAAGCTTGGTTTGTTTGTAAAGCCTGACTAAAGGTGATTTGAAAACATTCTAGGTTAGACACCTTTGGCAATCAGTAAATGTTTTTAGAAGTTATGAAAAAAAAATGAAATAATGGACATGAATTTGACCCCTATCAGAGAAGGAAAAATCTAATTTTCTTTTACACACAAAAATAAAAAATCTCTTAACAGGGCAGCATTTCAGAGTTATTTTACGCTCTGAATGAGCTTTGTATTTGCAGTTGCAAGAATGTGCAGAATAAAGCACCCCATGAATAATCTGCAAAATGACTAAAGAATAGTCATTTGTGGATTCAATATGGATCAGGTGGATTTTGCCAATTGTCAGAGAAGTCATATTTAAAAAAATAAAATTAAAGAGTTGACAGTTTGAGTATTAGCAAAAATATTAAAGTCCTATGACTCAAAAGTTAAAAATCACTAGAAAAAGAGTTGGATTCAGGTGTATGAGCTCTGCTAGGGTTTTGTGTTTTCTGCGGTCACCCTTGGCCCCTCTTGCGTCATGTTGCACAGGAAACCCCTCTTTTCTTGTGTGTACAGCTACATTTACTGCTGTTTTTTTGTTTTAATATGCCTTCAACTGGCTCTAACCCAGCAGTTCTTGTTGGTGTTAGCGGTTCGACGATGTTGCTCAATGGCTCCTCCTTCGAACAAACGTCCCCGAAAATTTGTTCCGAAAGTCTTTCATGAGGTAAGTGTTCTGATTCACCAGCTGATGTGGTTTTGCCTTTACCAAATTTTGATACTGCCTGCCAATGGCTTGAGCAATACACCCTTGTTGGGTATTTTGTTGGGAGAACTCCCCCTGAAAGTGTGCTTAAAGAATGGGTTAACAAGGCTTGGGTCCCTCATGGGGTCCGCCTTGATATGGTCCAAAATTTAACCAAGGGTTTCTTTTTGTTCCGCTTTGCGGAAGCCAATCATGTGCAAGATATCTTAGCCATGGGCCTTGGTATGTCCAATCTTCTTTGTTAGTTTTCTAAGCGTGGACCCGTGATTTTGCTGTCTCAGATGACACCAAGTTGTAGGTCCCGGTTTGGATTGAATTCCCTGGTCTACCCTTTCCTTGTGTTCCTTTTTTGAATAATATAGCTTCCTCACTGGGGAGGGTTATTTGCATTGAGCCAGATAGGTTCTTTCAGGCCTGACCCCAGAAGAGGGTTTGTGTGGCAATGGACCTTTCCAAAGATTTGAAAGACTCCATTGATATCCAAATTGGAGCTCTTCGCCACACCCAAAAGGTCACATATTTTAATCTGCCCAACACGTGCTATAGGTGTCAGTCAACGGATCACAAGATTAAGGACTGTCCTTTAGCAGTGCCTCATACACCTTCTCCGCCACGAGATGCTAAAAAGCCTCGTTCGGTGGCTGCATCTGTTGCCAAGCTTGATGCAAAATGGACTACGGTTACGAACCGAAAGAATATGTCCACTGGTTCTGGGTTGGGTCTCGTGACCTCTGAACCAGTGAAAGATGTTTCAAACCCTTATGTGAAGGGGAAAGAAGCTCCGGTTAACAAAGCCGAATGTTTCTTCCCCTATGATGGGAGCTCAAAGGTGATCTCACAGCCCTTCCCCTCCTAGGGAAGAAGGGGAATATGTTCATGAAAAGAGGAGGATGTCCTCTTCGTCCATCCAGATTGGATCAGTACCGCCAGAATTTTTGCAGAATCGTTTCTCTTCTTTGAATGAAGAGGAATCAGGTTTCGAAAACACGGAGGAGTTTCACTCATGAAGTTCCTCTCATGGAATGTTTGAGGTTTGACAGACCTCTCCAAAAAGTATTCTGTTAGGGATACCTTGCGTAAGTACTCTGGTATTGAAGTGCTTTGTCTCCAAAAAGTTAAAATTTCTAGTTTTTTGCTTGTTGCGGCTTGTCGCTCTATTTGGCCAGCCAGTAAAATGTTTTGTACTACTCATGATGCTGGGTGTGGCGGAGCTGTCAACCTTTTGACCCCACGGTGGCACTCTTTTGTGGTCGACCACGGGTCTGATCCCACCCATTGGCTCGTTTGGATCCTTCTCAACATTGATAATCATTCCCTTGGGATTATAAATGTCTATGCTTCTAATGATGTTGTGGAACGCTCTTTGTTTTGGCATTGGATTGTTGATTCTTTACCAGTTGCTACCTGGTTACTATGTGGGGATTTCAATATGGTAGAAATGGCGTCTGACAAAGATGGCACTTTACCATTTAGATGGATAGCTGGGGAAAGGGAGGCGTGGTTCTACATGCGCAAAAAATTGGGGCTTTTTTATCCCAATATTGGCTGCCGCTATTCTCATTCTCTTTGGCACACTTGGTGTAATTATAGAGCCGGTTCTGACAGAATATTTAAGCGCCTTGATCGTGCCATGATCTCAGTGCAATCTTTTTTCTCTTTTGACAACTCCTTTCTCCCGGTTAAGTCGTTAGTGGATGTGACTTTGTCAGACCACTTCCCCATTTCTTTCTGCATTGAATGGGAGACTCGACAACCTTGTATGTGTAAAACTCAATTTTTTTTAAACATGTCTTTACTCTGCCACAAGCCTACCCTAACCCACATTCATAGAGTCTAGAATTTAGAGTGCAAACCAACTCATCATACAGGCTGGATTAATTGGTGGAATGAGGCTATCATCCGCACGGCTAGATTTCTACGCATTTATGGGTGTTGGCTGGCTATTTTTCGCCGTCGGTCTTATGAGGCTACCACCGCTGACCTCCGTGTTGCCATTGAGGCTTTGGCGGTCAGCCCCTTTTCTCCATCATTGCAAGTCAGGGTGGTGGAATTAAGGCACAAGAAACAAATTGCTGACAGAAATGCTGCTAGAGGTGCACAAATCAAAGCCCGATTACATTGGCTAAAAGTTGGTGATCGTGCCTCCAAAGAGTTTTTTTTGGCTCTGTGTGCTAGGCACTCATCCTCGGGCATTAAAAAAAAAAGATGGCATTCAAGTGCTTTCTGAGCTGCCTGATATTTTGTAGGCCTTTGTGCGTCATTATGAGCAAGTCTTCACTACGCAGGAATTCACGCCTGTGTGACAGCAAGCCCTTCAGGATTGCCTTGCTATTGTGCCAAATAAGCTTTCTTCAGCTCATAAAATTTGTTGTGATCAACTGTTATCAGTTGATGATCTTAAAGAGGCTATCTATTCCATGGATGATGACAAAGCCCTAGGAATTGATGGATTCCCTTGTGAATTTTACAAAGCCATGTGGGACTATATTGGGCATGATCTGCATCAAGTTTACTTAAAATATTTTCATTCTAATTCTCTAGGTAACTTAATTAATAAAGGTAACATAAAATTCATACCTAAGCCGGGTGACCCATAAGACATTTGCAACTGGAGACCCATCACACTTCTTAATGTCTCCTACAAGATTATTGCCAAAGCTTTGGCTCTTAAAATCCGCCATCTTCTACCTTAGATTGTGCGCTCGGAACAAACTGGGTTTATCAAATCCAGATTTATTTTAGATAATATTATTGCTGTTTGGGAAGACATGGAATGGGCTAGATGTTCAAACCAGAGAGCCGTGTTCATTAAAATTGACTTTTCCAAGGCCTATGACCGCATTGAATGGCCGTTTATTCTTGCTATGTTGCAAGCTTTGGGTTTTGGGCCCAATTTCATTCAATCTGTTCGAATGCTCTTTGTGGATGCCTCAGCTTGTATCACCGTCAATGGTCGTCAATCCTCTACCTTTGGACTCTTTCATTCCATTCAGCAAGGGTGCCCGTTGGCCCCCTCTTTATATGTGCTTGCAGCTGAAGGTTTTGGCTACCTCTTGGCCAATGCGGTTTCCTAGCAGCGGGTCAAGGGCATTTCTCTGCCCAACTCTCAGACTCAGCTTGTTAATGGCCATTTTGCTGATGACTCATTCCTCACCCTTCTGGAGGAAGAAGACTCTATTGCGGTGGCCCTTGAGTGTCTTAATACCTTTTGTCTTGCTTCTGGCTCTGCCATCTAGTGGCATAAAACTTTGTGTTATTGACAGTCTATCTTGCCGTCTTTGCCTTGGTTGCAACAGTATGGATGGAAATGGATTGGGCCTGGAGATTTTTTTTGGATTTTTGGGCATTCCCTTTGCCTTTCAGGCATCCTCGGCTGAGCTTTGGCAAGTTGTGCTCTCTAGAGTTGAGCAGAAGCTTGCTTATTGGGTTACTAAGCCCCTTTTTGGCAGGGAAATTCCAGGTGTGTTCCAAAATTCCGGTGAAAAGGACAAAATTTGGCATTATAAAGGATTGAATATTGCATGTTGTTGTTACCATACTTCAGACTGATTACCTACGATTTCATTCATAGTTGGGTATGTTGGCTGCAATTCCAAATGAGTACAAGAGTGCTACAATCTGTGACAGATGGAGATGGGTTTTGAAGACTTGAAATGAAGGTTAGAAGCTGCTATAATTTTATTTTGAGGAATTTGGACCTGAACAGGGGTGACACCTTTTGGGGTTGATTTGATTTGTTAAGAGATCATTTTGAAGGAACCAAGGCTGCTATCTTATCACCAACATTAGGAGCTTAAATTACACTAGGTTTTAATGTTATTTGCATTCATATATGAGCATATAAGATGATGCTCGTTGCTGCAATGTGTATTCAGACCATAGTAACGAGACTCGGACTCGGCTCGGACTCGGCGAGGGTGACTCTGCTTGGGACTCAGACTCGGAAAAATGAAAAAAAGTTGAAAAAACCCTAGAAATTTAGAGATTTTTAAGGATTTAAAACTTGTTTCAAGCACCCTTTATTGAATACAACACAAATAAAAGCAAATTTGATCACATGCACAAGTATACAACGATCACATAAGTATAAAGTACACAAATTGTAGTTGCGCTGCTGAAGGAAATAGCATACTTAGATATATAAAATTAGTCAAGTGTATACAAAACTCATGGAATATGAAATCCATGACATCAAATGTTCCATACAAATATGAAATATCAAAAGTAAAACAATAGCTATAAGTCTATGATTCTATGCCCTATGGCATAGTGGAGCTAGCATCCTTCCTACGAAGGTGTCTAAGGGTCCTGGATGATGTTGCAGCTGCAGCCATAGTCTCTTCCTGTGTCTGACTCTCCATGCCACTTTCACCAACAATAGCTATGTCTCCTCGTGTTCTCGCCTCCTCCTCAGCTATGGCTACAACCTCGGCCTCTCTCTCTCTGCCTAGTCCACCCAATCAAGGTCCTTGTCACTAAATACTGCATCTGTAGCCTTAGTGATCCACTCAGACTGTGGATCAACCTCCTCTAGATTGATCAGGGTTTTGTCGTGGTCAAAAAGCTTCCTGTATCTAAGCCGAAGGTTGTAATGAACATATACCAAGTCATTCATCCTCTCCACTGTCAATCTATTGCGCTTCTTGGAGTGTATGTGCTCAAACATACTCCAATTGCGCTCACAACCAGATGAACTACATGGCTGGCTCAATATACAAATGGCAATATTTTGCAGGATTGGTGTATCAGAACCAAACATATGCTACTATCTATCTGAGATGAGAAAAAGAAACAAAATCAATCTCATTTCAAGTTTCAAGTTCAAGTTCAACATTTAATAATAAATTATAATATAAAAAGATGAAAATTATGCCCTTAAATATATTTTTACCAGGCAGTAATGTTGTGCTACTATCTTTGCACATTTGACCTGTAAATAAGTCTCCTTGTGCCTTAGTGAAGGCATCTATCTCCTACACCATCTATGTAGTAACAGCGGGCAACATCCGCTCTATTATCGAGTAGAGCCCACTAAGAATTTCTCTATCTGCATGGAAATCATGGCGGAATTGGAAGGCCGGATTTAGGAAACATGCGGCTGCATGGATGGGCCTATGAAGTTGGTTTTTCCATCTCCTATCAATGATAACCCAAATGGGACGATACTTCTCCTCAACTCCACCATAGACTGATCTAATGGCCTCTTTGGCTCTATCCATGCCCTCATATATGTAGCCCATTGCGGGCTTCTCCCCATCTACAACTCATAGGAGAACTAGCAAGGGCTCAATAAACTGTAAAGTGCAAACATGTTTCACAAATAAGTGTGAACGAAAATAAACAAATAAAAGTAAGATATGATTAAAAATTAAAACATAATAAATAATTAAATTTTACCTTCACAATCTTGTCCATTGGTGTCCAAAACCCTTGCTCATCAAAAATGCAATCAGCCACAACAATCCCTGCAGTGCTTGTAGAAAAGGATGAGGAAGACCACTCCTCATAGTAAGCATGCGCCTTAAAGCTGCCTTTGACCGAATCAAGGATTGCATCGTGATAAAATTTGTTGCAAACCTAGTGATGCCAGGACGAGACAACTCCCTCAACCCCGTGTATTGCCTCATAAGGTTAAGCACCCATGTGTAATTGTATACAAATTTGCATATGTTTTCTGCTGCATCCACAAATGTTTTGATCCATGGGAGTTTGCCAAGATCCTCCAACATGAGATCAATGCAATGGGCGGCACATGGAGTCCAAAATATAGTAGGGTGCCTCTCCATCAATAATCTACTAGCAGCAACATAATTTGCTGCATTATTTGTCACCACTTGCACTACATTCTCTTCCCCCACATCAGCTATCACCTCCTCTATAGCCTCACACAGGTATGTGGCATTTTTGAATTGCGTAGAAGCATCAATGGACTTCATGAAGACGGTGTCACCTGAAAAAATAAGCAAAACCAATTATTCAATAAATTAAAAAACATAAATCACCCATATTAAATTATTAATCATTAAATCAAATTCAAATTTCAATGTATTGAGGGAAGTACAATTACCTCCGGAGGAAACTAGGAAATTAAGCAACGTCTTATTTCTCCTATCGGTCCAACCATCAATCATGATGGTGCAACCAATCATCCCCCATTGCTTGCGCTGCTCCTCTAATTGTGCTTTCACATCTGCCACCTTTTGAGTCAAAAGTGGGCCTTTTAATTCATCTTCACTAGGGGCTTTGAACCCCGCCCCACATATGTTTATGGCATCAACCATGTTTTCCCAAAAAGGTGACCTAAAACATGTCATAAATAAATTAAGTTACATAAGTATTGTAAAATGAAATTTTTTAAGTTTTTAACTTTAAATTTGAATTCGATAATGAGATACATCTAGATTCTAAAATTTAAATATAAATTTTAAAACAATTAAACGAAAAAGAATTACCTAGCTATATGGAAGGGAATGGTGCAGTAGTACCAAAAGTCTGCAATTGTCTTTTTTGTTGCATCATGTGCGTCCTTGTTCCAACCCATGCTCTCAAGCGATGATTGGGAACCAAGAGTAGTGCATGGTACAAAATATGAGTCCACCCTAGATTTACGAACTTTAGGGCCAATGCTAATATTGCCACTACCACTAGTAGTAGCAGCGCCACCAGCACTAGGAGTACACATAGGCATAGCTAATGCAGAAGTAGAAGCACTAGCACTAGGACAGTATGGAGGCATGGAAGAAGCATCTCCAACAACACCAAGTCCCTGTCCAACTCTAACACTTGCCAACTCTTGCTTCTATTTTTTTTTCATTTTGTTTTGCATTTCAAAAGTTTCTAATTGCACCTGCACTCCACGAACAACCTTAGGAAGTGCTTTAGTGCAACCTACTGCATCATGGACGGGTATGCGTGCAAGATGGTATTTTAATCGATTTATGCCTCCATGATATATTGTTTTGTAGTAGTTACATTTTGCGTCTCCTTTTTTCATTTCGGGAAAGATTTCAACATGTTTCCAAGCAGGGTCTTTTTTGATTGGGGTTTGAGACATTGTGAAAATAATAATATGGTTTGATTTGCAAATGAATGTGGCTACAAAAGTAGGGTTTCTAAAATTATTTAAGTTGCAAGTAGGGTTTGTAAAAAAAATATGCAAACTCAAAAAAACAATGATTTTACAAATTACAATGAATTATTTGTTAAAAAAACACAAAAAAAATCAATTAAAATCAAACTTACCTCTTAGATTTGACTTGGAATGTAATGCAAACCCCTCCCAATCACTGGTAATGAGCTCTTAATGCACTTCCTTGCTGGTATGAAGCTCCCCAAATGATATATGACCCTGGATTTGTCTTCAATAGCTTGCTGGTTGCCCTCTCTTCTCCTCCTATTTTTCCAAATGAATGAAATGAGGTTGCTTTTAGGGTTGGGGAGATAATATAGGACAAAAAAAAAACGCACTTAAACTTTAATTTTATGTTTTTTTAATGCCTTTTTCACTTGCTGCCGTTGGCCGCATCCAGGGATTGGGACTCTCCTGGACGCGGCGCGCCCGGCCTGGAAGCAGCTGGACGCGGCTGCGTCCGTGCCTGCACTCCCAGGACTCGGCCAGGGGTGCTCTGTGCACGACTCGCCAAGTCCGGGCGAGTCCCGTAACTATGATTCAGACTTTAGGAAGGCATTAGATTGTTAAGCCAAGTGTCTTGGCTAAACATAGTAGTATTGTAATTAGATTCTCTGAGTCTTTGTAATCAGACCTCTTGATGTGATTTTTGTGACCGCACCAACACAAAATAAAGTTGCCAATAGCTACCCTATCCTCTCTTGATCAAAATCTCCTGCATGCTAAGATTGCTAGAAAGATCATGCATTCAACTCCAAGGTTCCTTCATGCAGTGGATAGTCTTAGTTGGCTTGATGTGATTTGTTGGTATTTCAAGGGGACTTACGTAATTGTTCACTCCAAAGGAAGGGGCTTTCAGGATTCAAAGGATTTATCAGTGAAGTTCAGATTTCTTAAACTAACTAGGAAGTACTAAATTTAAATGGTTGCAGGGATAGAAGATGCTATGGACTAATCTGCTTGTGGGACGTGGAGATCAATTTTCACAAGCCTCAACCAGATTCTGCTTTGCCTCACTTCGGATAGCTTCCACAGAACCGGTGCAATCTTCAAAGGGAGTAACTAAAGATATTCAGATTACAATTCAACAATGAAGACACCATCACGACGACGCATACCAACATGAAGATTGTAATCAAAGTTAAGTCCACAAATTTCCAGTTGACCACGCAAGGCGAACTCACCATTAGCGGTATGGATAGACGAAGTTTGCTCAAATTGAAGACCACATTCCACTGTTACTATCTACTACTTGCATGAAACAGAATCTATTTACTTTACTTTAAAATCCTACTTGAAGTAGAAGGACGAAGAAACCTTGCTAGCTACTCACAACAAAAGACGAGATCATCATCAATGAAAACTCTTTTTATTGAGAGAGTGTTCACAACAATTTCTTACAAAGTTTTCAAAGGAAAAACTTTCCTTCTTCAAACTATACTATCAATCTATCAGTTATGCTAACTCTAAGCTATCTCTCTAATGCTCTCTATGTCTAATCTAATCTCTACTCAAATAATTTACAAATGAGGGGGGATGCCCCTTTTATAGTTGGCCCAGTCCAATGGACGGCTCAGATTCAATTACAATGAAGGGATCAGATTGAGCCATATAAGCCCTAACCCTAAAAACTGTTAGAATGAGGAGTGGTACAATAAATGAGCAATTAATGGCCATGTCCTTCTAGAAGATTCTCGTTCAGAGACGCGTTCCCACTATTCCTTTTTTGACTACAAATTGGATGAGTTTGGTCACCACTGCTTCAATTTCTTGGACTGGTACGATAGGCACATTCTCAATCTGAAACTTCAAGGCTGTAACTTTTTAACCTGTTTAATAGTTGAAGAACATCTTTTGGGTCATTGAAGGACTTTACACTTAAGGAGAATTTCTCTGCTTTGCTCTTTATCCCATTCCGTTGTCATTCTTTAACATTGAAGCCTTTTGTTCACTCCCCATCCTTAGCCTTGAAGGCGTTTTAATGCTTGAAGATGACTCTTTAACGCCTAGTTCTTTATCATTTCTTCATCCTCATCCTGAAGGATTCTCCAATCTTGGACTCGATCTGTTCTCCTTTGCCACTTGCCTTCCTGAACTGAGTGCATACTGGGTCAACACTTAGCCATTTCTTCCAAGTACTCGCTCCATCTCCCCAAGTCATCATGCCTTGGCCTTGGTGTTCACCCTGCAAAACAAGCAAGAGAAGAGCATCAAAACACTTCATAATATAAATTCACCTCACTTACCTGATCTCTATGTTCTGATCTCCAAGGCCTGAGTGGTCTTTAGATCCTTTTCCTCTAGTAAACTTTTCCTCCCTCATATCCTTTCAACACTTGTGTGCATTTAACAGTTGAGCAACAAACTTTCGTGATTTAGCTTTTCTCCACCTCTTCCACTTTGCAAATGAGAGGAGTTTATTCAACTTCCTCATACTTAGAACAATTTTCAATCATCAAACCTGCCTATGGGTGCATTTGATGTGTAACGGGGATTTTGCATGCCTTAGAAGAATTTTACCCATCTGAGTTCTAGGAAATTTTATCCCCCTTTAGAAAATCTTATCAATCACCAACCCAACATCCATCTTCAATATTTCTCCCTTTGACTTAGGAAATTTTATTTCCTTTGCCTAGAAAATTTCATCAACTAGGCGCCTAGTTAAAATCTTCACTTTAAAATCTTTAGCAAGGTGTGAAAAACTTCAAAATCATCCCCTCGTTGAAAGTATTCAATACCCAGAAGAAAATTCCCCTCGGAGAATGCAGAATCCATGTGTATACAGACGAAGGGGTACACTTAATTTTTTTTATTTTCAACCTTAGAAAAATATTTCATCACCAAAGTTTATCTCTGCTTTTTCCTTTTGCGTTTTCCTTGCCTTAAGAAAATTTTCAAATCACCATTTCAAAGTGGGCGCAATTTCATGTATCTACTGCCATTTACAACACTTAGAAAATTCTCTAGTTAACACATCATCTTGGGCGTATTTGACCCTATGTGCCTCCACTTTACATGCCTTAGGCAAGTTTTCAGCTTATGCACATAGATGTTAGGCACATTTGACTAGAGGAGCTTCTAGTCTTTAACATTTAGACTCTTTTCCCTCTCCTCCTTGAAGCTAGCGCATTTAGAGACCCCTACTTCTACCTTCAATGCCTTAGACAAATTTCTCCATGACCTATCAAGCTTGGGCGCATATGGAGGGTCATACTTCCATTTTAGACACTTAGAAAATTTTCCAAGGCTTCTCCAAGTCAAGGGCGCATTTGGAGGTCTGAGCTGCAAGTTTCCAATACTTAGTCAAATTTCAAGCCTCCTTCAAGTGTGGGCGCATTCTCAAGGGCCTACAGGAATTTTCCCACACTTAGCATATTTTCAACTTACCCAACTCTACCTTGGGTGCATATTAGGGTTGGAGAAGGAAAAATTTATACTTAGAAACTTTTTAAGCCATCACTTTACCTCAGTATGGGCGCATTTTACAGGGGGTGAACGAACTTTCTTAGACTTAGACATTTCTTTGGCTTGCTCACTCTTGTTTTACTATATTTAGTAAGTCCTTTGATTTTCATACCTCTGAAGCTTGGATTGATCTGGAATCCGCGCCACAAGACCCTCATGACCTAATTAAGCTGTTCACACTACCATCTCGTGCTGACTTGCTATTTATAGCATGTTTCTGGAGGTGTTTTACTATTTATAGCAACTGCCTGATTTTGAGACTTCCACAACTTTGTTTAACTTAAAATCTGATTGGTGTGATCCTCATGGGATGACTTGCCTATTCACATTGGCGCCTGCTGCTGACTTACTATTTATAGCTTGTTTCTAGAGTGCCTTACTATAAATAGTAAGTACTCATATTGCCTTCAAATTTCACCAGTGGATAGCTCGAAAGATATTGATTACAGTGGGATACACCGGTTTTTGGAGATTCTTGTGTTTGACCCCTCATTTCAAGTCCTAAAGCTGGAAACCCTAATCTGACTTGCATGTTGCTTAAACGATCTCCGTTTGACCTTGTTTCTGTTACACTTTGCTCTGTTCGTGATATTGAGGTACTGGGCAATTGCCAGAGTGATCCTACTAAAAATAGTAAGTCTCTGAAAGAGTGATCAACTCTGCTTGCATGTCACATCACTGCGTAGCTCTTGAAAAACCCATTAAGAATAACCTGACATGCGTTGAAAAGTCCTGCATGCAAACCCTAAAAAAAGCCTCTGAAGACAGCTCTTTGAAAAAGGTCTTGATCCTGGTTTGCATGTTATACCACTGCGAAGCTTTCGAAAAGCCCACAAAAAATGTTTAGACATGCGTAGAAAATTCCAACATGCAAACCCTAAAAATAGCCTCCAAAGGCTGAGTACTGAAAGTCATCATCTCATCTTGCATGTTATATCATCACGTAGGTCTCAGAAAACCCAAAGATATTCTCCAGACATGCATTGAAAAACTTCGCATGTAAACCCTAAAATAAGCTCCTGAAGGTGAACTTGCTAAAAATAGAAAGTTGTTCGTTTCAGCTCAAAACTTGCAAACAAATAGCTTGACGTGCTCTGGATGCAGTGTGACGGATAAAACTTCAAAAGGTGCTAAGAAAATGTCCCAAATTAAGTACTTACTAAAAATAGTAAGTTGTCAGAATTCACTGAAATTTTGCTGGGAACCTGTTGGAAGCATGCTGACTACATTGCCAAACTTAGATTTCAATTTATTCACTCCATTTGGCTTCAAACTGATCGGAAGAAAGCAAAACCCTAATTCTCAGACTTAACCAAAATTTCAATTCAGACGGGCACATCCCCGAAAAGAGAGACAAAACAAGAGAGAGACAACATGAAAACCAACCAAAAACAAGCCAAAAAAATGAAATGAAGCAAAAATTAGGGGGTCACCATTTGCAATGGGGTGATTTGTGAAAAGGTCACAACAAGACCATTGCATTAAAGAGTCTAATTTTGAAGTTGCTTGGCAATTGTTTGTAAAATTGTCTATGGCTGTAGCTTTCATTTGTACACACTAGTATGCATGCCAATTGTTTGATTAAATGCCAAGTGGCTGTAGATATCTTCTTGCGCATTCAGTTGGTAAGGAAAGTGTTTGTATTAATGCTTAGTTGCTGTAGATGCATAGTGGCCACCATTGGTTGCATGAAAAGTGTTTGACATTATGTCAATTAGCTGTACAAGATAATTTCAGTCACTCGTGTATGGGAATGATAAAAAACAGTTAGTATATCACTTTATTTGAATTGTTAACCTATCTTGCATCTTTGGGAGCTTTCAAACATCAATTTGCAGCATTCATTTCATAGCCAAGCAAGCAGAATCAGAACTGAAACTCAGGATCAGCAAGGTCAGACATTGCGTGCTAAGTGTTTGACAATATTCCTTGAGGCTCTAATCAGCAGTTTGAGGTCAGATTAGGCAAGGGTCATTACAGACATGCCTCCAAGCAAGGTACTTGGCCTTGCCACCACTATGGTTACTTGTGGATGGCATCTCTATATACAAAGTTGGAAATCATAATAGAAAGTAAAAAATAAAGCTTCAACATTAAAAGTAATAAACCCTGGCTCTAAAAGAATGAAGAGAAGGGAAAAAAGAAACAAAAAGAAAAATTGAAACCCTAGAAGTGTTAGAATACAAAAATGAAAGAAAAAGACACAAAAACCTAAATAAAAAATACAAAAAACAAGTTACATACCTTACAAATCTGGTCAATTTGAAGATCAGTCCAAACAAATCCAAATCAACTGAAAATTAGTTGCAATGATGTCAATTGGAAAAAAGCAATGTCATAAATATGAAAAAATGTCACTTTTGGCTGTTTTTGAAGGTGGATTATAATTATGCATGGGTTGCTGAGTTTTAGCTTGGTATTTGTGAGTTTCAGCAAGTGCATAGGAAAAGGTGATGTATTATTGATGGAAGTGGATAATGCTACAACTTATGTATAACAAACAAAGTGTTGGTACATCAAACCGAACCTCACAATTCTAGAGGATACACCATGAGGTCTAACCCCAAGGAAGAAAGTCAGGCTAGACGGGCAGATAGGATTCATAATTAAATTACAGCTAGTTTAGGTCAATTGACAGGAGCAGGTACAACTCCTCTACACTTTAAGCTCTGCCAAGCTTAGGAGGTTGTTCCCTTCTGATCTCGCAAGACACTTAAAGAGAAGTAACATAAATATGTTACAAACAAAGACCAAACTTTAATGGCATAGAACCAATCCAATTATTTATCATTGATTATCCTTTATGCTAATCTTTGTGATCTTACAGCTTGAGATCTTTGAAGCATATTATAATGTACAACCTATAGTTGTGATCATTATTAAAGAATTTCAAATAATATCTTTAATACTGATTCTTTACAGATTTAGACAGCAGTTTGTAGGTTTGAAAGAATATAAATTACAATGAAATGAAACTTTCTTGGAATAAAACTTTGATTAGTGGCAAATCTGTAACAAGATTTCCTAAGAGCTCTATAATCTCAAAATAAGAAAACCAATGTGTTACAAACACAATCTTAACTATCCATTAATGATCCATCATATTCCATCTATTGTACTAAAGATTCTTTTAATATTCAGATTAAATTGAAAACAAATCAACCACAATATCATAGCAACAAATATGAACTTAGAGATGTACAAATCTCTTGAAATGCTTAATGGAGAACTATTTGTAAGACCAGCTTTCATATATTAATTCTTCAAAGAGAATCTTCACAAAATTTACTGTAGATAGACTTTAGAATTAAATGTGCCAATTTGACATCCTAAAGCATGTTCTTGGATAGAGACAACACCCAACTTCTTAAGGACTGTGGAAGATGATCTTAACAAAGACAATAACCTCATCTAATAGCAATAACACAATGCTCACCTTACTCGGATGATTAACACTTGTCCTTGCATTACATGTCAAGTAGGTTGCTTATTTTCTTATTACAAAATTTCCTACAAGATTTTGTCCCTATAGAAGTTACACTTAACAGAAAAGTTGCCAACTCATCAAATAGTAAAATTCAAGTGGTGGTAGAGTTCTTGGAGAATTGTTTCAATTCTCTCAAACGTTCTTGGATGTAGATTTCTTGGCTGTGCTCTACTCCATGAACAACCTAATATTGTCCAAGTCCTCTAGTATGATCTACAAATGGATGGTAATTTTCATGATTGTTCTTTCCATGTCCTTCAACATCCTTGTAAGAGCCATAGTATCAATTCTTAGTTCTCTCAAAATTTCCTTTGAAGAATCCATATCCTTCTTGAGTCCCTTAAGGGTGGACTCCAAACTATTAGAAGAATCGGAAGATCCAAAAGCCGTTTATGCTTGAAATTTTTTTATAAGCCTAAAGAAATTTATTTAAAAATATGCAAGACTCTTTTGTTAGAATTTCTTGATTTCTATTGTTTGGATGATACATTCATGAAAAACCTCTGCATTTTATAGCTTGATTGCATGATTCAAAGGTCTCAATAAGGTGCCACCTATTCTAACATGACTTTCTTTTGGAAATTCAAAAATTTACCAATAATTCCCTTAGAACACCACAAATGCTTTGCTATACACTTAATTGGGTATTTTTTGACCAATGTGAATAAAATCTAAATTGATAAAGACATGAGAAGGCATTTACCCTTGAAAGAGCAAAAGAATCAAATAATTGGTGCTACATTATTCCCATATACCTTATTTCAATTATCTAAATCTTCATCATTTGGGAGATTTGCATTGATCATCATATTCACATTTTCCAAGGTGTTGTCCCACCTAGCATCCAATAATATTTTTCTCATTAATAAATGCATTAATTCATGCTTCTAGTGCCAAAATATCCTCAAGGGATTTATCGAATTTTGTAGAATTAAATTGATCATCTTGGATGGTTCTAAAAATTCATATGCCAATTATGGAATTTACCCTTCTACATTCACAACTCCTTGAGATTCCCTTTTTCATTTCTAGGCTTAGGTACCTGTGATTCTATCATTTTATTGTATTATTGAAACTTATTCTTCAAGTCAATACCCACATGATTAATAAATGAAATAATGTTAGCAATAAGATTGCATGCGTAATGCGTTATCATGCTATGGGGAGTTCTATTGGATTATTATATTTTTTTGTGAGGTAGATTCTATCCATTTGATGGGTCCAAGACATCAATTTATCTCTTATTTTCATGACCCCCACCTCTGCTTGGCATGCTCGATCATTGTATTATTGGTATTCTCAAAAGACTTCCATAAGTCCTCACATGTTTGGACTCTATGTTGAGAAATCCCTTGAATCAAATCTATCAACTTTGATTTATATTTTTGAGGCTCTAATTTAGCATTGTTTTCTTTTCTCCTAATTACATGCAACAAATGTTTTAATTCCTTTATTTTCTAGCCCATTTCCTCCCCTCCTATAAAAATAGATTATAGTTGGAATATAGGGGCAGGTGGCAATGCCTTGTGCACATGAGTCTACGTCTATTCCTTTATCTTGTTGTATGCCACCCTCAAGTCTTTCGACTCATTCCTTAATCTAATATTTTCTTCTTCTAGTTTCTTATAGTTTGTTGCTAGCTTTTGGGTGGTAGCTTGATTGAACTAGGCACATAGACTAAATTTTTTGTTGCATCCACCACTAATACATCGTCAACCCTCTTGATCAAAAATTGTCCTCCTAGCTATTGACGAATGTAGTTTATTTGAGATCTTCCATATGAGGGGGCCAATGCCCGGATAGTGAAGGTTAGTAGATTAGGGTTGAATGATGACCAAGAGAAAAACTAAGCTGCCTCCACTTCATCCCTAAAAATATCAGTAGTACCCTTACTTCTTGTCATAGTATAAAAAATGATGGCTTTTGCAATGCCTCAACCAAGTAGTAACAAACACTCATTGCCCTTGCCTCTCTCCATTTCTTTTGGAGTGTTTCTTTTTGTAGAAAATTCAAAACTAAGAGAGCCACTACTCTTTGTAGCATCCAATTCTTCTACTAACAATATGGCCTTAGCCTTCTTTGAAAGCTGAGCTTGTTTTTCTTTGTACTTGATCATCCAAGCAAATTTATTGAACTCACGAGTCTTGAAAAATTAGTCATCTACCAAAAGCTCCATGCAAGCTTTCATTCAAACATCCTCTATGCCTTCGTCATTTGCATATCTCTATTTTGCTACATTATTGTCTTGGATGATAGGATTCTGCCCTCTTGGGTTCTGGGGAGACTTAATGGAACTAAGTTCATAACCTTGTGGAGGCACAAACACCTTGGTCATCTCATTCATAGAGTAGTCCACCAAAGGGGAAAGATTAACTTGCATTATTATTGGCTCACTCCTTTATGGTGTTTGATGAGCCACTGGGGTGACAAGGGACGAAAGTCAAGAAGGTCCTACTTCCATTATTTGCATAGATTTATCCTCATCAAGTTCATTACCTCCTTGTATCTTACATATTCATCACCTCCTCATGCCTTTGCATGTGTTGGCTTAGGTTCATTTGGAATGATTCCATGGAATTGAACATATTTTAGGAGTGCATCCTTTCTTTCCATTTTGTCCGAGAAAATGGGGAAATCTCCTAGAAGTTTGGGATAAATAATCTGCCTTTTGTGCTTTGCCAAATTAATCTTTAGACCAACATTCCTTATCATTTTATTTGCAACATCACTGACACAACTTTTTGATTAGATCTTCAGATTCACAATATCATTTTATTCACAACATCACTGACGCAACTTTTTTATTAGATCTTTAGATTCACAATATTCATGCTGAAATCTAACCGAGTTTGAACCCTCCTCAATCCATTAATCGATTTCTTAGGGTCATATTCTCTCTAGCAATCAAATCTCGTGCCCAACTTGTCAACATATGCAATAACTGCATCAAGTGCATCCTTTCCTAGAAGTTTGAAAACTCCAATTTCAATGGAAAAAGGAAGAAACATACCTTTATTGTTATCTTTGAAGTGAGACTTGTCAGAAAAATGCATTTGCCTTATTTCTTTTGAAAAGTCAATTTGTGGAGACAGAGGTTTGGCTATGGCTCCAAACATTCCGATTAAAATTTATTCTTGGAAAAGGAACCAATCTCCTGAATTATGCTTCAACTCTCCATCTAGTTCCATATGCAAGGGCCCAATAAATATAATACTTCCTAGGTCAACCTAAGCCTATTTTTGTCCATTAATTTCTTTAGTATTGGATTCACAAAACTAATTCTCAAAAATACAATAAGATGAGTAGACATGATTTTTATCCATATGGATGAACCATGGTTGTACTAATTTGATTTGGCCTCTTGGGGTTGCACGAGATGTAAACTTTATCCCCAACTGTCATTCAATTTACTTACTAAAGCATGCAAGAAAATATAATAGAGAATTGAATATATTTTGAATGTCTTGGGATGCTTCAATTTCTTGAACACCCTATTTTAGTGTGATTTCTCTATCTAGATAATCCCCAAAATCATATGAAGTATTTTGTGTGGATTCCAATTACCAGAGAGAAACACCAATGATGATGCAACAGTCTTCTGTCTAGCATCCTGCCCTGTAACTTGGCTGAAAGCTTGGAAGGCATCTTCGAAATAAGACATGTATTTTTTTGCATTCAATGGCTCATTTTCCCCATTGGAATAATTTTCTTAGCAAGTGCCTCATTCCCAATAGATAGCATATAGTGGAAATTTGACTCCCTTATAGGGATTTTGTCTTTGAACATGAGGATTAAGTTTCTCAACTTTAATTTAACTCTAGTCTTAGGGGTCAAACAAAACACCACCTGAATATATTCTCTACTCAATGTAAACATAAGTTTTCCATTCACATGTCCCATCTTTTCGGTTTTCTCATTGTAGCATTTGCATGCCCATTCTATAATCTTTGTGGTAGGGAGACAATTTCAAACAATATCTTTGCTCTATCGAATCTCCAAGCCTTGCAGATTGGAATCAACTTATCCCTCTTCTCATGCAACCTCTTAAACATTTTTTTCCTATACAACTTAGTGATTGGGGCTCTAATGTCACCTTTTGCATCCTCAAAAAGGTTTGTGGATGCTTCTTGGTTCCTGGTAAATTTCTTATACCTTTTGGAAGCTCACAAAATAGGTGTAGTTGTGTCCTGGCTTGAAGCTCTTCTAAGGGCCATTTATATAATTCAAAGGGAATAAAGGGTCTCTGGGCTTTTCTGCAGAAGAGTTTGAATTCCATTCTGCCATACAATTTACACATATGCTAATTATCTACCTAATTACAACAGGGCATATAAAGCAACATAACTAAACCCCTCCTCTAGAGCAAAAAAATACTCTAATTATCTCAATTCAATCTTACAAATTCCTGGGATAGTTTGTTCATTCAATTCCTTCAAAGTAATACAATCACAAAGGAGAGTGTTTGAACTTACTCAGGAAACTTTGAAAAGTTGCAAGCGTACAAATTGATCAAGAGAGCTCTTGGTTCAGCTAGGGCATGGTCTCTTGTTGTATGCAAAGTTGCAAGGTGAAAAAATAAACAGCTTTAATTAAGTTATACCAAAGCTTAGAACATTTTGCAAAATACACATTAATCATGCCTTTAATTAGTATTTGACAATCACTGCCTATTTTTTGAAAATCAAATACGCATCTTGTCAAGTAACTAGTTTGAACTTCATCATTGATCAATGGCTTAGATTCATTTCCTTTCGAGATCAACAGTTGTGGCAAATCTATGAACTAGTAAAGTGCAGACCACTTCAATTTGCTGATCTATAGAAGCTCTCAAAATATGACATGTGGCACCATTTGCCATGTCTTGTCAAGAGCAACTACCTCAGAACTTCTAAGGACCTACCTAAGGGGACCTGCCAGCTATCTATGGATTTACCAAAGTTAACAAGATTTGAACGTGTTGCATAATTGGTAATCTGTAAAAGAATCCATGGTCTGAGCATGCTCTTGACAAGTCACCTCAGTGGGCCCATCATTACTGATACCATTAGATGCCATATGGTATTCATCGTCATATTTTGATGGATTAAAGCTTGCTTGTACATCCTACAAAGAAAATTGCTGATTTCCTAAGAGTCAATCATAATGTGCCAAGTATTATTTTAATCAAGCATTGACTGTAATTAATGCTCCATATCCTTTGCCTTTGAGAACAAAGGTTGTGGTAAATCTATGGCACATGATTTACCAGTTCATAGATTTAACTAGGTTATAACATGTGCCTTATAGTGACCACTTGATCTCACTGCTCAATATGTTCCAGCTTTATTTTCAACCAGTGGCTCAGATCTATTTTACTCCAAGATCGACGAGTGTGGTAGATCTAAGAGAAGGTAAAGCACTCAATAAGATGATTGACAGATCTATAGAAGCCAATTACAGAAAACCACCTGTCACCATCAGCTATATTCTCCAAAAAGATCAATGCTTGTAGAAGATATGAAGACTATTACTATAGATCTATAGAAGCCAGTTGAATGCTGTCTATTGCCTTAAGTGCTGCTGTTGAAAGGGAGCCAACCATACTTTGCCAAATGTACCTCCTTATTTGGAACTAGTTATATCATGGTCCAATCAGAAGCATACACATCATCCTATCATCATAAAGACTTCCACACCAGGTGTATCTTTGCGGTAGATTGGAGGATGAGTTTTTTACCAGCCCAGCCAATCTACAGTATTATAGAAACTGGTAAACTGGTCAACCAATGGAAATAAATGGAACACTTAGGAAAAAGGTAACCCATTTAGTAGGTGAACAACTGAACATCTCAACAAAGACATGATACTTAGCAAGTTTTCAACTCCTTTTTAGACTTCTATAACCAGGTGGCCACTAAAGGCTTACCAAAAATAAAAACAAAGGGGATAATAACAAAGGCACACATAGGTCAAGAGGCAGACTTTATGAACCACTGATGCAGGGGTCAACACAAACGAGACTCAAAGACACAACAAAATATCTCAGATCAGTGATCAACATGAGTACAAAGGAAAATTGAACAAAATACAAAATGAATTTAGAAACAAAGAACAATGCCATTCATCCATACGAAGTCAAGAACACGCTATTGTAATTTAGCTTTGTATTATTGCATATTTCTATACAGGTTTCCCTAAAACATATGTGAAAACTGAAATAAAAATATGACAGTAAGACAATAGAATGCTAAATTCTCTATCATTCATATGATACACGTTGTGCAATTCCTAAGTTGAATCAAGGAAAACAATTGTGGAAGGAATATTTGTTCATCTTTTACTGTTTTGTGTTCTTGATGCACTATTGGGGATTGGATCCACATGCAGGCATTCACGCTAGTATTTTGGCATTGTCACCAAATCTGATGTTTTTCAATCTGGACTTCTGTTACAAGACAATTTTGTTTGGTTTTGAGTCTTGACATGGACTGCAAGACTGAAGCTGCCACCTGGATTAAAAAAAAAGAACAATTTTCCTAAACTGATCAAGTGTATGCAAATACTATGCATTGTTCAGTATAGCAAATCTTGATATGAATCCAAAATAATTTTAGCTGTTAAAAATATGCTTACATTGTGAAAATTATACTTATATGTCCATGATGAGAAAAAACATTTAAGAAACTTCTTTATCATCTCAGAAATGGTTGACATATTTCAAAGGTAAAAACTCAAATTTTACATTTTTTCTCTTAATTAAAAAAAATAAAATAACCTAATGATTCCATAACAGAATCATTTTTGTCACTTAATTCCCTTTCTTTCATATAATTTCTTGTTATTTCCTTATTTTTTGATGTTGTTTAACCAATGCTTGTGTGTATTGGGCCATGTCTATATTGATTTCCGAATCGGAATATCACTTCTTGTTCTCAAGTTCTTTTCTTTTTTCTGATCATTTTAAATAAAATAATTTGAGTTAATTCACCGTGCAACATGGTGATCATGAAATCATGTATTGTAATGATGATGATTTTTATAAGCTACACATGATAAATTATCTGTGCAGGTGGTGGTGCAAAGATTGCCAGAATTCAAGCAGTTTGATTGGGCTTAAAGACAGTCTTTTTCATCTCATAGCATGCAAGAGCGTCTCTTGGACTTAATGCTCTTCACAAGTGAAATGGAAAAGCAGCCTCCAAAGATACCACATGCGGCCATTCCTACTATGCCTTACAATTGGCATTTAATTTAAGTATTCACGAGGATGTTTATCCCATTAAATAAATCACCCACTGTAAAATTCATATTTAACTAGTGATTAATTTAATTAATCATAACAATTGGCATTTTAGTATTCAGAATGCTTATTCTATATGAGTAAATTACTTATGGTATATTCATATTAATTTACATAGACTTGGGGTTAATTGTCCATAAACGATTTTATTACAATTTTATAGTAGAAGTAGTACTTATGAAAATTTGAGTGATGGGTATTTCGTGTTTATACATTCTTCCAAACAAGGTTCTGACGTAGAAAATAGAGTATTAATTTTTATTCAAATTTGAAAGAACTATATTTCAATAAATGGAACATTACTATGATGTTTAACTCCACAAAAAAGCAAATTTATTTGGTAAAAAACTGCCACAAAATTATAATATTCTCTTAGATCAAGAATAGTGACAAGATAGTAGATACTAGAGAAATCAAATTTAACAAGGGCTCTGCTGCAGCTCAAGTTCTTGCTAAAGGCTGCAAAAATGGTTTCCAGAGACGGTCAGTAGACTATGAGAAAAACAACAGATAGCCAGGAATTATTAGAACTTTTATCATTTGTTTCAGCTGAATGATACATTACAAATGTTGCAAGTAGTTGATCAAAGCAAAAGATCATGACATTGCTTATTGGAGTCAAAGAACATTGGTGGAAATGATAAAATAATTTATGCACAAGCTACTGAGCATTATCAAAAACAAGCTAACAGGAAAAAATTATGTAAACAACTTAAACTCCCACTGTTATTGATGCAGTTGGATTCCATTAGGAAAAATAGTCAGTCTCATTAAGCAAGATTCAAGCAATGGAAAAGATTGGGTGTAGAATATAAGTAAATCATCAGAATGATGTTGAGAGTTATACACATGCCTTTACAAAAGCTCAGGACTGTAAAAAAAAATTAACCAATCCCACACTATTAGTTCTTGGAGAATAAATACAACATAGTTGAATTCTCAAGCCATGCTTCTTATAAAATCAGCATTTGGACTAAAACATAGCTGAGCTAAACAGATTTAAGATACATCATGATACCTGCATAATTAAACATCTTTGAGATTATACAGCTTGCTCAGCATTGGACACATCCTATAGACTTGGCATTCACTGTTTCGACAAACAAAACAGTAGTGCTAGAACTCTCCAAAGCAATATTGTGAACCTCAAAATTAGAGAATGACACCTGGCAAATGATCAGATTCCTCACTTCTATTGATCGGATCAGCTGGCCCTTGGTTAACATTGATATGAATTATGTGGTGAAGCAATTGGTCTTGAGTAACCTGGTGAGGGGTGACTTGCGGTTTTAGGATTAAAGTAGAAATGGGCATTGGCATTGCCTCTAGAACCAGGTTGTCTTATTACTACTCTTTCAGTTTGAGAAAACTTTTGACATTTACATTTAGAAACTGTTATAGTGTCTCAATTACTTTTTTGAAACATGTCAACAAGCCTAGAGGAGAAAAGGCACTTTCAAGCATTTCAAATCTTAAAACAAAGAAATTGGTAGGTTTTTTTCGCGTTTGTTGGCATGCTTGATACTCAGCCCGCGCGTCTGCAAGCATGAACAGGGAGGAGGACCTTCTCAGTGCAGAATTGTGGAATTACTGATCTGGTGGAGCCGCCCTTGAGATTCCTTGCACGTGGATTTCCTAGGTTCGAGGCGCTTCAACAAATCAACTTCCAAATAGGCAAAGACGTGGCTAGCAGCTGAATAAAGTTTTCAAATGGGGAGCCTGTCGGTCTAGGTACAGATTAGCCTCATCTTTGTTATTTTTCCTTATTTGGCGTTTATGCAGTAGTTTTTGTTTCTTGTCGGTTTGCCTCTCTCAAAGTCAACATTCGAGCAATTTCTTCAACCATGGTTTTTTTCCGAAACTGGGTTTTGTTAACCTCGATTAAACAACAACATATCACCAAGGCAGTTTCAATATGGAGTTTTAGGGACCCATTGCAATAAAAACACATTTTCCTTTGGAAAACAAACACTCTGAAACCCTAGGTTTAGTGAAGTTCACCCCAAACGGTTCTGAGGTAATAAATGGTTCGCAATTGTCGATCTTTGGTCCCTTGTTAGGATGGTTATTCCAAGAGGGTTTAAACATACCCCTGAATCACATCTTCAGCTAACTAGGGGGCCTACAGATTCTTATCATGTTGATCTTGCAAGGAGTATTCTGAGGTCTTGGAAATCTTTGTTGCTAGGGTGTCATCAAGCTAAAACAAGTGGAATAGGTGAAAGGTTGATATTTGTGAATGCAACACAATATAAGGACATCCTAAGGCAAAAAATAAATTTGAAAGGGGAGGCATTTGTAGAAAAAGAAACTATCATTTTACCAAAAAGAGTTAGCAACAATGCAGCTATCGCTATTAAAGGGCATAATATAGTAGAAATCCAAACAGTTCAAGGTGCAAACAAGGGCAAGGAAGTAGAGGTTTCTTCACTCCATAAAGTTTTGGAGTTAAAACAAAGTAAAATTGAAAAAACTACAACAAATAGATGAGTAATGAGGAGGGGTCCCAAGGTATTAAAGACCCATATAGCCCCACGTCCACTCTGTTGTTGTGGTCATCAAAGATGTATGTAAATGAGCTCATGAACATGAAAAAGAGGATAGAGTATATAGAAGCAAAGGGGCAACAGGAAGATATCAAGCTAAAGGAAATTACAGAAACCTACTGGAACCTAGAAAGGGAAAACAAATTACTTAAAGAGAAAGTAAAAAATCTGCAAAATAATATGGAATGGGGACAACAAGAACTAAACATTGTAAAACAAAAATTAGAACAAGTAAAAGTAGCAGGAAAAAAGGATTCAATAGCATTGGAAGGTAGTGACACAACACAACTGGAATCTTTGCAATTAGCAAATGCAAGCATGGAATTAAGAGAAAAAAATTTAAAATAACAAATAGAAGAAGCCAAGTCTTGGACATAAGTTGCAAATGGACCATCAATAAAAAAAAATGTAACTGTCGAGAAACAAATCAAGATGCAAATAAAAGAAGAAAAAGAACAAGACAAGGCTGTAAATATAACCATCAAAGGTTTAAAGGACTTTGGGGAGAAAGAGAGAACTGATATTTTAGCAAGAGACTTTCTTAAGGAGAATTTGAAATGGACAGGTTGCATTTAGCAAGCAAATAGGATAGGAAGGAAAATAGAAGAAGGAAGAAATAGGCATGTAAGAGTTGCCTTAAGGAACATGGAAGACAAGTTTGCAATCCTAAAGAACAGGGGACTGCTTGGGGAGAAAGAGAGAACTAATATTTTAGCAAGAGTCTTTCTTAAGGAGAAGTTGAAATGGACAGGTTGCATTCAACAAGCAAATAGGATAGGAAGGAAAATAGAAGAAGGAAGAAATAGGCATGTAAGAGTTGCCTTAAGGAACATGGAAGACAAGTTTGCAATCCTAAAGAATAGGGGGTTGCTAAAAGGAACTCATATTTGTTTAGATGATGACTTAACATTTACACAATGTTGTACCCAAAATTAAAATTTTTGCTACATTTAGGCATTTTGAAGAAAGGGTAAAAGTCTTGTCAAAAAATAAAAATTTACATGTCACGCGTTGGTCAAAAACTCAAAATTTTCAAAATTTGATGATCTAGGTCCGCTCAAAGCGACCTTGTCTACAAAACCCAGATTTCAATTTTTCAGCCCTAAATTTTAGTAAATTTTCTAAAAATAAACTTTTTTTGGGTTTCTTCTCAAAAGGACAATGGCAAAATTTTCTAAAAATAGAAAAGTTCTAAAAATAGAATCTTGACTTCCAAGGTTCAAATTGATTTTGATTGATTGAAAATACCTCCTTATCAGGCTGGTCCAGTTAGAATTGTCAAAAGATTAGTTTTTCTATGGTGGGTCTATTCTACTTTTTCAGAAGCTAAAGTGGAAGCTTCGAGGTAAACAATGGAGGTTGCTCAACTACAAGGTGTCAGATTTGAGGTCTCAAGCACTACACATATTAGATAACGGAAAAAGATTTTCGTAAAACAGAGAACACAAGGAGGAAAGTTGAGAGTTGAAAAAATGCAGACTCAGTAAAAAATAACTAACTCTGGAAGAGTTGGGCACTCTAGCAAGCTAAGGGTGCCTAGTGTTACATCCCTTACATTGTGAATATGTGTTTGGTTATGTATTTCGAATGCAAAGTTAGTTGCAAGTAACTGCTTTCATGTGAATGTGAAATTGAGAATAAAATAGTTGTTTTATTTATTTTAATTGTAATATAAACAATCTTTTTATATGCAAGTGAATTTCTTGTTTGCATGAAATTGAATGTGTTCATGAGATTATATTTAAATGCAAATTTATATAGCCATTGAGAACGAGCTAACCATAATACTTGTCAGTGGATGCAAGACTATCAATGCCACTACGAAAAATGAAATATCTTCAGGGAGAGGTTGTGGTTAACAAAGGATCGGAAATTATCATCTCGCCATGAGTCGGTGAAAGACAGTGTATCGATGAAGTAGCTTGGCCATAAGAATTTAAAAACAAATATCATTATACGAGTCAATTTTAAATATATATATATATATACACCAAAAATCACCTATTGCAATGGTCAATAAATATCAAATTAAAATATTTGATAAAATCAAGTATTTAATAATAATAATATTCTCTTGAGTGTTAAGCGAAACAATTCTTGTCATATATATAAGTATATTTTGGAGAAGGCTATTTAATAATAAATTAATTAAAAGGGATATATGTCTTTGGCCATTGATCTATAATGGAAATATTTGAAGGCATAGAAAACAAAAATTAATTAATAATTGGTGAGTTGTCGGAGCTTGGGGAAATAATTTTTACCGTCATCTTCTCCTTCAAGCTCTGGGGGAAAACATCCAAGAAGAGGCCATGCAGCTGTGACTCTTGAGATATTTTGATGGGAGGTTTCTTGGGAGTCTCTTTATAACCATCTGAGGCCATTATTTTGCTCTCTCAAGTCTTCTCATGACATTCTTCTTGAGTCGATACTCTACATTCACCTTAGACTATCTTGGAAACTCTCTATATTTATTTCTAAGTTGCATCTCATTCTGTTTGGGCATTGTAGTGTTCCTTTCTTAGCTGCCGAACATTTCCATTAATCTTCTTTGGTTGACTTTCCTTAAGGCAAATTTAAGAGGCAGCCATTTGGACTTCTCTTGTTCGGCATAAGTGGGAAATGAGGTTGAAGCTCGAGCATGCAAGACCTATCGTTGGGAGATTTTGAGCGGGCTTCATCAAGACTTTGATCAATTTTTCTAGGCATGTAAAGTAAATTAGATTTTGATAACCATGAATTCCTTAAAATGAATTTGTTCAAAGGAATAATGCATATGAGCAAAATTGTAAGGGTCTCTCAATTACATGAAAGATAAAGGAATTTGATCTTGTAGGAGCTTGATTAAAGTGTTATGTTAAAAGAATAGTCTTGTTTTCAATCATTCTATTCTTCTTCTTGAAATGGAGGTTAGGCGGTCTGCTATCTATTTATTTCCCTATTCAGATTTACTCATGTTTGAGTCGAAACCCTATTCCTCTTCTTTTTTGTATATCAATAATAGTGTTGAGACTTTTATGTCCTCGTCTTAAACTTCTGAGACTAATCTTTATCTTGAAGATCAATTGGTTGCTGATGTCTGAATCAGATAATCGAAAACTAGATTAATTTTGTATATGGGTTTAGTTGAACCATTTAGAAATACCTAATGTACTCGTCCTATCAGAACAATTGAATTTCTACTCTATAAAGAGATGTTAAAATGGAATTTTCTTGCTCAACCAAGTCTTATTGTAATTCATATATAATTGTGAGTCCTGAAGGCTCTCTAAGTTGAATCAATCCCATTTATTTTGTATAAACTTAATGGGTAAGATATAACCCAAAACTTAAGAAAATGAAAATCAAACCAGATAACATAATTTTATTATTGAGACAATGTAAACATGTCAAGCAAGGTGAGAGTGCTGATAGCATAGGAGTGCAAGCATAATTAATGAAATCCTTGGCCAAGGTACTATGCTAGATTAGTATTTGTTAGCTATCAAGTACCAGATGTACCACTGATCAGAGTAATCTTCTAGTTGGGAGGTACCCATAGTGAAGGTTCGATCAGGAGGTACAAGTCCTTGACACCAAGCTCAGAGGCATGATGATAAAATGAGATCCTTGTTGATTACCCTCGTGAAGGGGCGGGTTTCTTCAGTAGAAGAAACATGGGAGGCCAGTAGGTCTTCAGATGGGCGGTAAAGCCCCTGATGATATCTCCTTTTCCCATGATGACAGTGTCAAGTTCAATGCTTTAGCTTCTTAACTGTAAACTCTTGAAACCTCTCTGTTTTAGTATTTGAAATGATTATTTAGAATAAATTTGATTGGTTGCAATTTTATTTTGAAAGCAATGAAAAATAGTTAAAGTTCATTTGTATATCTGTTTGGAAATCAGTTAGACATTTCTTTTCAACAAAAAATGAAAATTAGAAGTTAGTTATAGAAATGAAGGTTATGTATCTTTTTATTTAAAAAATTCTTTTCGTTAAAATTGTAAAAAGGAAACCCTAGTTCGAACAAGTTAGTTGCCCTTTCAGCTGAAAGTAGTTAGTTGGTTTCCTTTCTTAACTGTAGGACTATTAGAGTATTACATATGGTATCAAAGCTACCAGGTTCGACATTGAACCTTGGGGCTCATCATGCAACTCAGAAAACTGAAACCTACACTAGGAACCTATCATAGATAGTGACAATGATGCTTAACTAGTTTTGTGTTAAAGTCTATCACAGGAAGTGATAGTTATTTTTGTAAACATCTTTGCATTGGATCTATCACAAGAAGTGATAGTTATAGTAAACAATTATGTAATTGAGTCTATTACAGGAAGTGATAGCCAATTCTGTAAACAAATCTTGTACTGAGCCTATCACAGGGAGTGATAGCCTTTTTGTAACCATTCTATATTGAATCTGTCATAGGGAGTGATAATATATTTTGTAAACAATTTTGCTTGTAATTCTTAAAGGCTCTTAGAAGTAATTTGAGTTATCAAGTATTTATGAAACCATTCTATCTAGTTAAGGCAAGGTATGCCTAGGGTACCAAGATTGTGATCAAAACCTATATAATAGTTTATTTTGAAATTGTGGACTTAAGGATGGGAAGATCCATAAGCAATTAACCAGGTGCAGGGGCATCTGAGTGTTGAAAATCCTTGAAATTATATCACTGACACATAGATAAGATTGGTTCTAGCTTAATTTCTAGATGGCTAGGAAGGAGCCAAGTGGAATAAAAGGATCAAAAGGGCAAGTGGTGATACATTGGCATGGGATGCTGAGAAAAATGGAAAGGACCTGGAGGTACTTTTGTTCACCGAGATTCATGAGGAAATCAGTTGCCATATGCAAGATAATTACGCATAAGGCGAAAACGAGAATCCTTAATACCTCCTGAAGCCTTTTGGAAAAGATGTTAATATGTGAAAGAGGGAAAATTAAAGGGGATCATATTAGGCCCTATTTTGATGAAAATATCAGGATTAGAATCATTCTTAAATTTTTTGTTAACAATCTACTTGGAGAATGCAGGATAAAACATAATAGTTGTATGAAGATATTAGTTATTCTCATAGCATTTCAGCCAAATGGTTGTGAACCCTAAATTTTTCCGTTCAGAGGAGTTAGAAAGCTCAATTGCAATAGTGAATGTAACCATCATCAAGGTATTTAGCTAAAGTGGTTTAATTTTTGAGCAGGTAACTTATCCAGTGAAATAAGGAATAGAGTTTTGTAAAGTGGAACGAAGGAAAGAAGTTTATGATCCAAATATAAATTTTGTGTGTTGCTATGGCACAATTTTAAAATGTCATCTTATCCACGAATGATAAATACTCCAGGAAATAGGAGTGAATGTGTTATAACCCTTTTCAAGTACACATTTTTTAGCATAATGAAAGTCTCAAGGGACTTATTTGTTTAAAGCGCTTGTAATGCAATCTCTAACCCATTGTAAGTTTTTGGGAAGTGAATATAATGCAGTAATCTACTCTCTTGTTAGTGACTTAGTCAAGTCATGTAGTGCATAAGGAGTGTTCCTCTAGATTATGGCACTTCTTGGGATTTTGGTAAAATTCCTTTTTTATATTGGCAAGGAATGTTGTTTTATTTCTTTAATTTGAAATGGTTTAACCATTGAATTTTAAAGATTGTTTATTTTATGGCCAGTTGGTCAAAATTTGACTAAGTGTCAGGAATAAGCTCATTCTTTTGGTTATTGCTGAAATTAAAGTTGTTTATATTTTGTTATAGAGCTAAGTATTGTGGGGGTTACCCAAGAATATTTGGGTTGTTCACCATGTTTGATGTAATGATCATCTCTATCATGTCTGGGATGGGCCTCTAATGGATTATGTAAGGGAGTAATTGTGGGAAAATATATCTGGTATGTCCTTAACCTTGCAAAAGAAAGAAACCTTGTGTTAGGGTATGTGGGTGGACATGAAGTCCAGTAAGCCTAGGTGAATAGTCTCTCCAAGTCGAGCAGGGTGATGAACTTTATACTCCAGACACTTAGCTAACTAGAGTTGTCGTACTTAGTAGGAGGGTATCCTTAGTAGTGCGACATAGTTGGTTAAGTGGGCGTACACACTAGAGCTCAGATGACAACTGAGAGGGATTCCCTCTTATTAGTGGCATGCCGAGTCTTGGAAGACAGTTGAATTAGAAAAGAAATTCTAATCCTTTCTCTTGTATTTACTTATCAAATTATTTAAATGATGCTTGAGATAAATGAAATTGGTACCTAATGAATAACCTTTTCAGCTAGAAAGTGAAGGTTGTTAACCCTTGGTGAAAATCTCTTGGTAAACCAGTATTAAAAATAATTGATTACTTTACATAGGAAGATTATCCGCCTTTATGGTGTTTGTTATAACAACTTCTATAATCTTGCTATCAAGATGATTCCATTTGAAACATTGGATAAAAGAAAACTTTGAATTCTTATAAGCTAGGTAAGCTAGAAGACAAGAATAGCATTAGTCCAAAAATGTTGTCAGAAATGGATAAGCAAAGAAAACCGATCAAGAAAGATTGGTAGAAGCTATTAATAGATAGAAAAGCTAAGTAAATGTCTACTGTACTTTAACACAATTCTTAGCTAGAGAAGAAAAGATTCATAAGGTAAGGAAGGTATACCAAACCATATTTTAGAACTAGGCACAGTCATTACAAATTCATAGAGTTTCCATTTGATCTCTCCAATGCCTAGTTGCGGTTATGAATTCAAGAAACAATATTCTCTGAGATTGCTTGGACAAGTTTGAGTTGGTCTTCCTTGATGACATTCTTATTTATTCCAAGAATGAGGAAGAACATCTTTGACATCTTTGGATAGTCCTTCAACATTTAAGGGGACACCAACTTTATGGTAATTTTTCAAAATGCATTTTCTTCTAGAAGGATGTACTATAATTGGGTCATAACATATCAGCTAAGGGAATAGTAGTAGATCTTGCAAAAAAAAAAAGCTATAGTGGAATGGTTGGTACCTAAGAAGATGCACGAGGTTAGGAGCTTCAGGGGTCTAATAGGGTATTATCAAAGGTTTGTGAAAAAAATTTCTAGAATTGCTCACTGCATCACCTCCCTTCAAAAAAAGGGGAAGAGATTTGAATGGACTGCAAAGTGTCTGGAAGCTTTTGATACATTGAAGGAGAAATTAACCACGACACCCATTTGGGTTGTACCAGACCCTAACGGTTGTTTTGTAGTAATCACAGATGCGTCTGGTGATGGATTGGGTGGAGTATTGATGCAAGATGAGAAGGTGGTGGCATATGAATCCCAGAAATTGTAACATGGGTAGAATTATGCACCACATGATCTAGAATTAGTAGCTATTGTTCATGCCTTACAAATATGGTGACATTACCTGTTGGGAAAAATATTTGAACTCTAATTAGATCACCAAGGGTTAAGTACTTATTTACTTAGCCTAACTTAAATGCCTGACAAAGAAGATGGATGGATTTAATATCTGATTATGATTTGAGATCAGTTACATTAAAGGCAAGGAAAATAGGGTAGCTAACAAAGGCATATAACTTCTATGATGTCAGTCAACACAAATTTTAGAGCTCAGGTGTTGCAAAAAATGTGTGAAGATGAATTTTACCTTCAAGTGTGGGAAGCTCTTCAGGAAAATCCAAATGACCCTAAATATGAAGGTTATTAGATTGAGACAAATGGGCTATTAAGGTACAAGGGAAGAATGTACATACTCAATTCTTCATAGTTAAGGAAGACAATATGGTAAGAGACTCACTCAACACCCTATTCAGGACACCCTGGGGTAACAAAAATGTTGGCAGATGTCAAAACCCTATATTTTTGGAGAGGAAGGAAAAAGGATGCAGCCAAATTTGTTGTGGGTTGTTTTGAGTGTTAGAAGGTTAAGGTAGAGCATTAACACCTAGTAGGGTTACTACAACCTCACAGTGTACCCGAATGGAAATGACAAGTCATTAGTATGGATTTTGTCCAAGGATAACCAATGACCAGGAATAGGCACAATGCAATATTGGTTGTGGTGGACAAACTCACCAAGACAACACATTTTACCAGGAAATTTGACAGATGGAGCTTTAGTGGTTTCTTGGAAGTTTTTGCAAGAAATTTTTTGATTGCATGGAATTCCAAAGAAGATTATCTCCGATAGAGATGCTAGGATGACTTCCTGATTTTGGAGGACTCTGTTTTCTGCTCTGGGAACTTAGTTAAACATTGGTACAACTTATCACCCAGAAATCGATGGACAAATGGAAAGGGTAAATCATATTTTGGAAGATCTACTCAAAATGTACTGCATGGATCAACAATATAAATGGGAGGAATATTTACCATTGGTAGAGTTTGCCTATAATAGCTCCTATCAGTTAGCTATCAAAATGGCACCGTTCAAAGCCTTATATGGTAGAAAGTGTAGAACACGTATTAGTTGGGATAAAATCGTCCTTGAACCTGAAATGCTCTTAGAAATGGAAGAACAAGTTAAGTCGATTAAGCAGAGGTTAAAAGAAGCCAATGATCGGAAAAAGAGCTATGCAAATGCAAAAAGAACCCCCAGATAGTTTGCAGTTGTGGATAAAGTGCTCTTGCGGGTAAAACCCCATAAAATCTCAATCAAATTTGGAAAAGCGTCAAAACTAGCTCTGAGATATGTGGGACCATTTGAAGTCCTGGAAGTTATTAACCCACTAGCTTACATAATTTCTCTACCACCAACCCTTGTCAAATTACACAATGTATTTCATGTTTCCTATCTTAAGAAATATTATGCAGGTTTTGATCACTAGATTGAATGGAATTCCTTGCAGGTGCGGGATCTAGGGGTGATCACATTCAAGCCGTTTAGAGTGCTTGAGGTGTGCAGGAAGCGCTTACATAACCGCGAGGTTATGCAATGCAAGGTCCAGTGGGACCAATACTCTAAAGAAAATGCCACTTGGGAGGATTATGAAGAAATCCTGCAAAAATTTCCTTATCCTTTTCATGAATAATTGAGAACACTATATTATGTTTATGTTAAATTTGAGACTTTGAATAAACAATCATTGAGGACGATGATTCTTAAGGGGAGGAGTATGTTACATCCCTTACATTGTGAATATGTGTTTGGTTATGTATTTCAAATGCAAAGTTAGTTGCAAGTAACTACTTTCATGTGAATGTGAAATTGAGAATAAAATAGTTGTTTTATTTATCATAACTATAATGTAAACGATCTTTTTATATGCAAGTGAATTTCTTGTTCGAGTGAAATTGAATGTGTTCATGAGATTATATTTAAATGCAAATTTATATAGCCGTTGAAAACGATCTAACCATAATACTTGTTAGTGGATGCAAGACTGCCAATGCCATGATGGAAGAGGAAATATCTTCAGGGAGAGGTTGTGGTTAACAAAGGATCAAAAATTATCATCTCGCCATGAGTCGGTGGAAGACAATGTATCGAAGAAGTAGCTTGGCCATAATAATTTAAAAATAAATATCATTATACAAGTCAATTTTAAATATATATATATATATACCAAAAATCACCTATTGTAATGGTTAATAAATATCAAATTAAAATAATAGATAAAAGCAAATATGTAATAATAATAATATTCTCTTGAGTGTTAAGCGAAACAATATTGTCATATATATAAGTATATTTTGGCAAAGGCTATTTAATAATAAATTAATTAAAAGGGATATATGTCTTTGGCCATCCATCTATAATGGAAATATTTGAAGGCATAGAAAATAAAAATTAATTAATAATTGGTGAGTTGTCAGAGTTTGGGGAAATAATTTTTACCGTCATCTTCTCCTTTGAGCTTTGGGGGAAAACAACCAAGAAGAGGCCATGCAACCGTGACTCTTGTGAAATCTTGATGGGAGGTTTCTTGGGAGTCTCTTTATAACCATCAAAGGCCATTATTCTGCTCTCTCCTCTTCTCACGACATTCTTCTCAGGTTGATACTTTGCATTCACCTTAGACTATATTGGAAACTCTCTTTATTTATTTCTGAGTCACATCTCATTTTGTTTGGGCATCATAGTGTTCCTTTCTTAGCTGTCGACTATTTCCATTAATCTTCTTTGGTCGACTTTCCTTAAGGTGAATTTAAGAGGCAACAATTTGGACTTCTCTTGTTCGGCATAAGTGGGAAACGAGATTGAAGCTTGAGCCCGCAAGACCTATTGTTGGGAGATTTTGAGCAGGATTCATCAAGACTTTGATCAATTTTTCCAGGCACGTAAAGTAAATTAGATTTTGATAACCATGAATTCCTTAAAATGAATTTGTTTAGAGGAATAACATATATGAGCGAAATTGCAAGGGTCTCTCAATTAAATGAAAGATAAAGGAATTCGATATTGTAGGAGCTTGAATAAAGTGTTATGTTAAAATAATAGTTTTGTTTTCAATCATTTTGTTCTTCTTGAAATGGAGGTTAGGCAGTCTGCCATCTATTTATTGCCCTATTCAGATTTACTCATGTTTGAGTTGAAACTGTATTCCTCTTCTTTTCTATATATTAATAACAGTGTTGAGACTTTTATGTTCTTCTCGTCTTAAACTTCTAAGACTAATCTTTATCTTGAAGATCAACTGGTTGCTCATGTCTAAATCAGACAATCAAACATTAGATTAATTTTATATATGGGTTTAGTTGAACCATTTAGAAATACTTGATGTACTCACCCTATCAAAATAATTGAATTTCTACACTATAAAGAGATGTTGGTAAAATGGAATTTTCTTGCTCAACCGAGTCTTACTGGAATTTATATATAATTGTGAGTCCTGAAAACTCTCTAAGCTGAATCAATCCCATTTATTTTGTATAAACTTAATGGGTAAGATATAACCCAGAACTTAAGAAAATGAAAATCAAACCAAATAACATAATTTAATTCTTGAGACAATGTAAACATGTCAAGCAAGGGTGAGAGTGCTGACAACATAGGAGTGCCAGCATAATTAATGAAATCCTTGGCCAAGGTACTATGCTAGATTAGCATTTTTCAGCTATCATGTACCACATGTACCACTAATTAGAGTAATCTTCTAGTTAGGAGGTACCCATAGTGAGGGTTCAATTAGGAGGTACAAGTCCTTGACACCAGGCTCAAAGGAATGATGATAAAATGAGATCCTTGTTGATTACCCTCATGAAGGGACATGTTTCTTTAGTAGAAGAAACGCGGGAGGCTAGTAGGTCTTCGGATGGGCAGTAAAGCCCCTAATGATATCTCATTTTCCCATGATGATAGTTTCAAGTTCAATGCTTCAACTTCTTAATTGTAAACTCTTGAAACCTTTCTCTCTTTTAGTGTATGAAATGATGACTTAGAATAAATTTGATTGGTTGTAATTTTATTTTGGAAGCAATGAAAAAAAGTTAAAGTTCATTTGTATATTTGTTTGGAAATCAGTCAAACGTTTCTTTTCATCTGAAATTGAAAATTAGAAGTTAGTTATAGAAATGAAGGTTATGTATCTTTTTATTTTAAAAAAAAAATCGTTAAAATTGTAAAAAGGAAACCCTAGTTCGAACAAGTTAGTTTCCCTTTCAGCTAAAAGTAGTTAGTTGGTTTCCTTTCTTAACTATGGGACTATTAGAGTATTACACCCAACCTTAAAGACCTCCAAAAGTAGTATTTAGTGTTTGCTATTCTGAGGATTCTTCTTAGGTTTCTTCAAGCTTTGCAATGAATTCATCAACAAGATCACTAGAATATTTGTCAAACTACCAAAATCTCATATTGAACAGAGGAGTTGCATCAAAAGGACAAAATTGCAACATATAAAAATCATGAAAATTCTCCAAGTCTGCACAGTAAAGGAACCCCTGCTAGCCAGAGGTGCCCATCTTTTCAAGGCCTCAAATGTTGTTTCTAGGGTTTGTGCATCCAAGACATTTTTGCTCATAATTCTTCCATATTCATAGTAAATCTATAATAGGTCCATTTGATCAATCAGTCAATCAAAATCTTAGTTCAAGCAAAGAAGTTTCATCAAAGTAGCAAACTAAAAATCATGAAAATCAGAAAACTATTTTGGGTACCCTAGGTAGCTAGGGGCGCCTAGGGTTTTGGAAGGTCAGATTCATCTATTAGGGTTCGTAAAAATTTTCATCTTCTTTAGGATTCTTCAAGCTATCTAAAGGATGTCTCAGCTAGTTCATCATATTCTTTAGTCACCCATAGTTTCAAATCAAATGGAGGACAAGGCATGAAAGGTCAAAATTGAAAGTTTAAATTCACTAAAAAGTGACTAAGTCTGGAGAGTTTGTGTGCCCCAAGTAGTCAGGGGTGCCCAAGATTTTGAGGGCACAAAAGGTGGTTTTAGGGTTACCAATCTTTAGAACATTCTTTCAGTTTCTAGCAGTCTCTAACAAATTCAACAGTGAGCTTAGAAGATTTTCCAATCATCAGATATTGTGGATCGAAAAAATAGATAAAATGAAGAGAAGAAATGAAAAAAACAATCTAACTCTAGCAAGGTTGGGCGCCCTAGGTAGCCTAGGAATTTAGGACACCAGATGAAGTTTTTAGGACAAGTTACCTCCAGGAAGATTTTCTCCAGTTTCGACAAGTTGTCCAACAAATCTAGCATCCAGTTCATTGGAACTCCTCAATAGTCAGAATTGTGAATTCATCTGAAGATCAAAAAACTCTAAAAATTGAAGAACAATCAGAAAAAAAAATCTAAGTTTGGAGGACTTGGGTGCCCCAGCTAGCCAAGGGCGCCCAAGATTTTGAGGGTTTAGATGATGTTTTTAACAAATGTTTCCTCTAGAAGAATCATCTCCAATTTGATCAAGCTTCACAATGGATCAATTAGCCAGTTCATAGGATTCATCTAGTGTTTGGAAATGAAGATCAAAGGGATTCATTTTTTAGAAAAAAATGGTTGTTTGCCAAGTAAAGGCGCCTAAGTTCAATGCCTTAGTGAAATTTCCAAATTTCATCATTCATCATGTAAAACAATGTCTACATTCGATGAACCTACTTTTGGATGGGCTTCAAAGATTTAAAGCTAGAGAATAAAGCGTTTTCATCCTCAAAACCTATTTAAGAAGGCTTTTGGCATTCACTATTCACTTTTTGAAGGTTAGCATCTAGAGGAGGAAACATACAATTTTCCTTACATCAAGATTTGGAGGCCAAAATGTGGTGCTTTTTAGTGTTCTTCGCGGTTTTGAGATCAGGATGCATAGAGGCTCACTTTTTCATGCTTTATTTTTCTAGGGCATCATATTTCAGAAGAAGGGGGTCATCTTTTTCAAATTCCATCAATTTGGGCCCGCTTGGTTTTTCATCCTCTTCAAGTTTGGAAAATTTTATTTTTTGCTTTTTCCATTCTTTTTTTGAGAAAACCTTGGTTTTCTCAAAATCTAATAATCTGGGTCTATTTAGTATGAAATTCTCTACAAAACCCAAATCCTAGTTTTTTAGTTATTTTTTGAAGCTCTACATGTCGAGGAAAGATCAACTTTAAAATTTTTTTTGACAATCTGGGTTGCTTCAGAATATATCTTCAAAACCCATATCTTCGTTTTTCAAAATTTTTAGCCAAAAATTGAACATCTTGCATGTTCTTGAAAAAATCAGCTTTTCTAGTTTTCATCAATTTGGGTTTGTTTAGAACAACATTCTGTACAAAACCCAAACCTCAAGTTTTTTTGGGAATCTTCTTTTCAAGAAAAAATTAGCAACTTGTTTTCAACAGTTTGCGCAAAACTTTTTTGGACATAGGCGTATTCACAATCAAAATTCAAGATTTTCATCGTACAATATTCTTCCATTGAAAAATCAAGAGAAGTTTCAGAAGCATAAAAGTTGCAAAAGAAATAGAGGAATGGCAGAAGATGATCACACACAGGGTAAAAAAGATATGCTGAAGCAAGATGATATAAATTTATAAAAGGTCATCGTTCCAAGTTACAGAGCCACCAAAATTAGCAAGATTTGATAAAGCAAATGAAGATGTTAAAGATTTTCTAAGTTCAATTATAGAAGGCAAAGAAATTCTGGGAAGAGCAAAATATTTCCTTAGATATTATCAATGCTCCTAAGAATGAGGCAATTACCAGCATTTTGGCGAATATACTTTCACAAAATACCAATGGATGAGTTATCTTATCAGGACATCAAGGATCTCCAAAGATAGATTTAAAGCAATAGTTAACTCGATGGTTTTTCTGAGTTTTCCTACTATTCTTGTCTCATGCTTATCTATTCTTTTTGAGAGAAAAAATCAAGTTGTAATAGTTGGGAGTTTCCCTTCTTTTTTCTTTCAATAGGTTGTTAGTTAGTTGTCTTGTTTTAGTTTTAGAAATACAACTTGCAAGTTGGCAAGCCTTATTGTAAAAGCAAGGAGATTTTAGGGTTCCCTACTCCGAGCTTGTGTATAAATAAGGGCAACCTTGCCCATTTTTCTTTAACCATTATTGTGATAGCAAATTGCTGAGCCTACTTTTTCCTACAAGTTTTTATTCAGTTTCTATTCACTTAGTGTAAGAGCAAGCTTACATGCCTGCCTTTTTGTTGCAAGATATTGTTCAGTTTATGTGCTTTGTGTCAAGTGTATTTTGGTTGATCGCTAAAATGTAAGCCTATTATTGCTACAAATCTATTGTTCCAAAAGTTTAATCATTGTTATTTGAAATTTGAGAAAGGAAATCTTATGCCTACTTTGTTGCTTTGATCTACTGTGTTAGGTTTTAGTTTAATGTGTTTTGCTTATATGATCTTTACTTCAACTTGCATCGAATAGTACAATGAGTCTTCAAATGGATGTTGGGAGGAAGTTTCTTTAAGTATCTATGTTGCCAAATCATTCATTGTTTACTTCTAATACTTAAGCTCTGAGTTTACTTAAGTAGCTAAAAGCAACATTAGAGTAGGCCTAGTTGTAGTTGAAATTCAAAAAAAAAAATCTCAGCTACGATGCTAGAGTTTTATAACCTTGTGCTCTTAGGTGAGAACAAAAAGATTGGCAAATAGTTTAGTTTACTTTTTTTAAGCATCATCAACAAAGAGGGAGCTTCCCCTCCTAATTTGAAGAGCAATTAATTTGTTCATAGTTGTCTGTTTCTAATCCACATACTAGAGGTGCGAATTGAAACGCCAACAATTTTCTAGTGCCCACTGCGGGGCATGAGGCATAAAATTCAATAAAGCTTACACTTTATGATATGGGAATGACCATCTAGTATCCTATTGCTCCAGCCAAGAAGAACATGTGATCCAGCCATAAGCAATGGGTGATAACAACAATAATACTGATAGGAATCAAAGATGGCCACCCCCATTACCTTGGGGTAATACTGATAGGAACATCATGAATTACCTAAAGAGTCAAGGAAGCACTTTCCACGGTTTCACAACAATGGAACTCAACATCCTGATGATCATATTCCCGCCTTCTCAATGACTTGCACTGTGTTGCACGTGGCACATGAATACATCATAGTGTGTCTCTTTGTTGAGACTCTTGTTGTGAATGATGTTGACTAGTTCAATCATCTAGAGCCAGGCATTATTACAAGTTGGAAAATTATGAGTGAGAAATTTCTAGTGAGATTCAAGCCCATTGAAGATAGTCATCTGTTGTTTTCCCAACTTGTCAATTCAAAGTTGGAACACCATGAGCCCATGAGGGAGTTTGTAGAAAAAATAATCTTCTTGTTACACAAATTTATTCTACACTTAATCCATCACCAAAGATTCTGATGAGTTGTTTTGTAACGCCCCGCCGTGTTAACCCCAAAGGACAACAAAATACCGCACATTTTTTTTTTTTGAAAGAGAAACATTACATAAGATGATTATGAAAATACATTATATAATATGATCATAATATACATTATATGACAAAACTTAACTAGTCCCTTGGGGTTACAGGGTTGCATTACACGTAAATCTCCCCAACCCAAAACATCGTTAAAGATAAAGCCCATAAGTTAACAATAGAGGCATACATTCACAAGATAACATAATCATACAACCATCCATAAGCAATAGTGATGGAAAAGATACATACATCATTCTATTACAATTCAATTCATAGTTTTAATATTACAATTGTGGAGCATATTTCCACAGATACAATACATCAGGAATACATTACAACATTACATAATGCTTCCCTTATAACAACGAGAAGAGTACATCAAGTACAAGAATAATCACATCAATGAAGAATAAGGTACAAGGCATAGAATAGTCTTCAACCAAGTGAAGCTTTGGAAATTCTGCGTCTGCTTCCACATCACGAACACAAACTGGGAACCCAATGGGGTGCATAGCACGTTCCACTCGACCACGTAGACCCGAAGGTCCACCCCCCATGCTAGAAGTGACAAGAAAGACCCACGACCAAGAAAAACAAGCAAAACGACCACAAGACCACACCACAAGAGCAACCAAACATAACAAACAACACTCTCAACGACTACTTACAAGGTGATTGCTTTCAGAGGCATACAAAGGGAAACTCAAGGGATACTATGGGAGAGTGTCATCACACGGTCCTATCATGGGTTATCCTGGCTGCCTCTCAACAAGTGTTGATCCCCATCTATGGTTATCATGGCTGCCTCGTACTAGGCGCTAGCCCCATAGGGTGACTCATGAGGGACCACTAGCCTCTCATGAGGATGAGGTAGCGATCTTGCCAACCATGGCCTTCTCAGCCCACCCTCAGTCTATGGAAGCACTAATGGCGAGGGTGAGGTATCTTATTTATCTTTAGTTTATGTATCCTACCCAAACCCACTAGTACATTTTGTTAGGTTTTCACTTATTTAACCAACTCTTCAATGCGTTATCCAGGTCGCCCCTTTGTGCGTCGGCCCCCATGGAGAGCCACTCTCTCTAATAGCCCTAAAACAAATCCAAGTCATCAAGGGTGTACTAAAACAGAAAGAGCACTAAAACCACAAAACTAGTGTACTTGCAAGGCATGAACCATCTCGCCAAAGCCATTTACAAAGACCATCCTGATACAAGGTTTGATCCACACATGAAACTCAAAATCAATAGTAACATCAAACTTATTATAATGATTAAACTATGGAAGTTCAACATGGAACAAGATTTTCCTTAGCCTCTGGAAGCCTATAGGACAACCTACCCTTACACTCCTAGAAGAGTAACACAATGGCATGGGTTCCCAACATGATCTCACAACAAGTCCAAACACATAATCTATTCCAAACAGAAATAATGCAAATGAAAGATGAAACCGATCATGGGGCATAAATAAAATTAACTTCTAAATCTACTGACACATTCCATGTAACAAATAAATATTAATTGCTACAACTCTTTGTATAAGCAATTGAATACTAATTGGACAACTAAGGGATTATGCAATTCATATTCACATTCACAATCAAGACTTAATCAGAAACTGAAGTATATGTATAAACTAAAATAAAAATGTTTTTACAGATTAACTAATGTAAAATAAGGTTTACAAATATTTTGCTCGTATCAATAATTAAATTATTGAGAAATTAAATATTAAAATAAAAACGCTTTTACAGATTAACTAATTTAAAATGAGGTTTACAAATTTGTTTTGCTCACATAAGTAAATAAATTACTGAGAAACTAAATATATGTATAAATAAAAAATGTTTTACAGATTAAAAATAAGGTTTACTTAATCTAAGGTTTACAAATCTTTTGCTTATGAGAACCAAAATATATTTAAAAATTAAAATAAACGTTTTACAGATTAAAAATAAGGTTTACAAATATTTTGCTCATATAAGTAAATAAATTACTCAAAAACTAAATATTAAAATAAAAAAAAACATTTTTGGATTAACTAATTTAAAATAAGGTTAAAATAAAAAACATTTTTACAGATTAACTAATTTAAAATAAGGTTTACAAATATTTTGCTCATATCAGTAATTAAATTACTGAGAAACTAAATATTGAAATAAAAATATTTTTACAGATTAACTAATTTAAAATAAGGTTTACAAATATTTTGCTCATATCAGTAATTCAATTATGAGAAACTAAATATTAAAATAAAAACATTTTTACTAATTTAAAATAAGGTTTACAAATATTTTGCTCATATCAGTAATTAAATTACTGAGAAACTAAATATTAAAATAAAAAAATGTTTTTATATATTAACTAATTTAAAATGAGGTTTACAAATTTATTTTGCTCACATAAGTAAATAAATTACTACAGTTCTACAGGTTTTCTATAGTTCAACAGAGTTTTCCAAATTTTCTTTTTCTACAGCCGTAAATCAAAATTTACTAAAATTTGTTTAGGATAAAAAGGGTATAAACTTTACAATTCTAAATTCTAAAAATTGTTTAGGATAAAAAGGGTAGAAACTTTACAATTCTAAATTCTAAATTTTCATTTTCTACAGTCATAAATGAAAATTTACTAAAATTGTTTTGCTAGGGTTTTCACTTCAAAATTTCATTTTTCATAATTAATCTAGGCAACATAATTATAAAGGAGTTATTTAAAATACAATAAATGACCAACCTGAATTAGGTGCTTGCCAATGGGGATGGAGAGCTGGGTTGTTTTCAAATGCTTCCCGACTGTGATATTTTCTTCTTGCTTCCACTTCTTCCCATAGCACATTGCAAGTTAAACCTTCTTTTTTTTTTTACCTTCTCCAATATGTATCTCCCCCTTGTTTATCAAAATTTTCCCAAATAAATTAAGAAACACTCTCTCTAGTTTTTCGACAACTAAGGGACAAATGGAAAACTTTTGAAAATAATTTACACTTTCAAGGGTGCACCTGGCCACTTAATTGTTTCCCGTTTTACCACTTGTTGAAAATCCTTGCATTTTAGTTAATTTATAAACCTAACCCTCCACTACTGTGCTTAAAACTTCAGGCAATAATTTTCACCCTATTTTTAATACTTTACCGATTATCAAGAGTTCACACTATCTAATTTAATTACATCATTACTATTTCATAATTCCTTTTATTATTATTATTATTTTATTTTATTTTTTTAAATTTATCCTCCCAGATATAATATGCATTAAATCTATTTTGATATTTTATTCATTACCCTTTTTTATCTTAATATTTTAAATTTGTAAATAAACTCAATTAAATTTAAAATAAATATTATTTATAAATACAAATTTATGCTTTATTTACATTTTTTAATCTTTAATAAAGGAATAATATTATAAGCTATTAAATTATTATCCTCTTTTAATTAATTAATAAAATATTTTTAATAATTTAACAATTTGATTTAATATTTTAATTAAATCATATTAGAACTACGAGCAACATAACCCCATCAACACCGAAACAACAATGAATCTTGACCATGAAAAATAATTGAAACACGTTAATTAACCAATTAATTTGAACGACAAAATAGATCAACATTAAATTGCCAATTAAAACGATCGACTCAAACAAAACAATACAAAGACAAGAACAAGGTCACAAACGGATGACAACGTCAGACACAGTGATGGGGTGGCGGACTAGGATGAGGATACTTTCTTGTCAAATCCTTAAACCACATCATATCCATTGGGTATGTTGGGCACGCTCAAACCCGATGGTGCAGGTGGAGTCAGTGCCCAATACCTGCAATCCTGCATAAAACCAAGTGTCAAAACAACATATATATTCCATGCCAAACACACCGTGAGAGAGAATTGCAGTGTAGCAAGGAACTCACAGATGAGCAATGCAGCACCATCCCTCTCACCTGACTCTCAAACAATTAACACATAATCATAAACATCATGAAGTGAGCATTAATCAATTTTCATAACCACACAATATCACATAATCAGGTAGAGATGAACACCATGCATCATTATATCATCAACACCATAAAACAATATTATGTGCATCCAAACAAAACACACAAGTCAAATAGGTGAAACAATCACCATCAAGGTCTCGATTATGCATCAAAACATAAACAGTATCATAAGAGTAGCAGTAACATGTGAAGCACTACATGCTTCATAAATGCTCTTACATCAAAAATAGCCTTCTTCTTGAGGATGGAAAAAGAAATAGAATTGATAGATGTGCAAGAGCACGCCATCAAGTTGGAGGATAATATGATTACTTCTAGAAAGATGAATAAGGATTCAATCAAACCTCTTGTTTAGGGTTCTACAAATCCATTGCTATAGAAGGTAGCCAATGAGATGCTTGAACTGCCACCACCACAATATCAACCTCAACAATAGTATCAACCTCAACAGTCATATCAGCCTAAGAGAAATAATTTTCAGCTTTTCAATAATTACAGGCCACGGTTTCCAACACCTCCACCTAGAAAAATAGTTGAAGCTGCACAAAATGCAGTATTTTGTTCCTTCCATGAGACTGATGCACATATTGGTTCTACATTTCCTGAGAACTTAAGAATGAATCAGATCATGGGATTCATCGATGTTGCACTCAATTCTAGTTTTTTCCCAACACCAACTTCAAATGTTGTCTTACCATAGACTTCAATGGCGACTCTGCTCTGGCATACTTTCAAAGTGAACCCATTATTGAAGAAAAAGAAGACCTTCATCACTACTCTCTTGCAGTAAATCCCAAAAGACATTCTCTTCCTATGTTTACATGTTCTTTGCATTTGAAAGTGTAAAAGAAAGAAGAAGAGAGGTGGAGAGCTAAAGAAAAAATTAAGGAAGCGGTTGCAACTTCCACTTCTAAAAATTCACAAGAGAATGCTAAAGCGGTTGCTCAAGACCCATCTCTAGCCAATTTTGATATTGTAAACTCCATGATGAAGACCAAGGTTAAGATTTCAATGTTGGAGTATCTTCATGATCATCCTGAGCAGCTGGAAAAAATAGTACATGTAAATAAAGAAGCTTCAATTCAGCCTACATTTCTCAAATCACCTGTTCTAGTGGAAGAAAATCCCAAACCCTTCTATATATCTCTATATATAGGAGGATTCAAACTGAGCAATTGTATCATTGATTCAAGAGCCTTGGACAATGTCATGCCTCTACAAGTGATGAACGCATTGGGAATTTCATGCACTAAGACACATGACAAGTGTTATTCACTTGAGTCTAAGTTGATGTCATTGGTCAAACAATTGAAGGACACTCAAGTAAGGTTGGTAGCTTGTCTAGAGAAAAAAGATAACGATGACCATCCTAGTGGTTGATATTCCAGCCAGCTATGAGATGTTGTTGAGCCAGAGCTTTTGCAAAGATCTTGGTGGTGCAATGCAGTTAGATTAGTTGTCCACAACCATTCTTGTAAAGGAGGGAAAAATAAAGATAGAACTTGAGCCCAAATCCCAGTTCATAGTGGTGAAATCTCCAAACCCCCTAGCCCAAATTCTATATCAAGAAACAGGTCTTGGTAATTATGTGATGCTATTAGAGATAGAAACTGAGGATCAAAATATTTCTTGTCCTAAAAAGAAACTAACAAAGGATACAAAGTTATGGACAAAGCAGTTTGATGGGGGTTGTTCAAATGTAGGTTCAAAAGTAGGGGAAATAATCATCTCCCCTAGAAGAAAGTTGCATCCACTTGCATACTCCCTACAATCGGAATTCACTGAAGCTGAAAAGAAGGCACTTTTGATAGGCCTCAAAAATGTCAAAGACATGGAAATTGAACTCCTATGTGTTAAAGGGGATGTAGAGTTTCTTGATGAGCCAATCAAAGGATATTTCCAAGTTAGAAGGGATCACCTGCGACATTATAGAAATTGAGTTTGGAACACAATCAACTAGTTTGAAGCATTCAACATCAAAGACATCTCGAGGATGGACGACAACAAAATTGATGACTCAGTGGTATCAGCCTCCCTCTTTGCACCATATTCTAACTTTTTTCAGGGTGCCTTTGCCTGGGCTTATGAAGATATGAGAATCTTCATCCCAGAGGAATTTTCTCCTGCGATACCCATCAAAAGAGAAGTAAATCCTTTCAGGAAGAAATGACATCCTTCAAGGATTGAGTAATTTCCCTTTCTGTTTCATGATGTGTTTCCCCTTTCTATAATGTGTTCATTATGTTGTGATGTTTTTCCCCTTTCCATGAAAGTTTTGTCGTGTTCTAGGTGATTAAGCATCTTGTTTTAGGTGATTAATAGGGAAGTTCCAACTTATACGCGATTTTAGGAAGTCTTGTCCTAGGCGATTTAGGGAAAAAGTCTTGTGATAGGTGATTAGTATATGATCCTAACTGTGATGCCCAATGGACAAGACACTGGTCTATGCTTAAAACTCCAAAGACTCTTGATTCTCCTATGTCTATTATGCTTTTTTAGAAGCTAAAACGAAAGCTTTGAGGTCATCAATGGAAGTTTCTCAACTGCCATGTGTCAGATTCAAGGTCTCAAGCACCGTATAGATTAGATAATGGAAAAAGATGTTCGTGAAATGGAGAACGCGAGGAGGAAAGTTGAGAGTTGAAAAAATGCAAACTCAGTAAAAAAACTAACTCTAGAAGAGTTAGGAACCCTAGCAAGCCAGGGGCGCCCAACCTTAAAAACCTCCAAAAGTAGTATTTAGGGTTTGGCATTTGAGGATTCTTCTTAGGTTTCTTTGAAAGATTTGCAATGAATTCATCAACAAGATCACTAGATTTGTCAAACTACCAAAATATCAGATTGAATAGAGGAGTTGCATCAGAAGGACAAAATTGTGAATTATAAAAATCATGAAATTCTCTAAGTCTACACAATAAAGGTGCCCCTACTAGCTAGGGGTGCCCATCTTTTCAAGGCCTTATATGTTATTTCTAGGGTTTGTGCATCCAAGACATTTTTTGCTCAAAATCCTCTTGACTTTGTAGTAAATCTATTAGCAGGTCCATCAGATCAATCAATGAACCAAAATCTCGATCAAATAGGGAAGTTTCATAAAAGTAGCAAACTAAAAATCATGAAAATCATCAAAAATATTTTAGGCACGCCAAGTAGCCAAGGACACCTAGGGTTTTGGAAGGTCAGATTCAGATGTTAGGGTTTCTAAACTCAATCATCGTCATTAGGATTCTTCAAGCTATTTAGTGGATGTCTCACCTAGTTCATCAGATTCTCCAGTCACCCGTAGTTTCATATCAAATGGAGGACAAGGCATGAAAGGTCAAAATTGAAAGTTGAAATTCACTAAAAAGTGACAATCTAGAGAGTTTGGGCGCCCCAGGTAGCTAGGGGCGCCCAAGATTTTGAGGGCATAGAAGGTGGTTTTAGGGTTAGTAGTATCCAAAAGATCTTCCAGTTTCCAACAGTCTCTCCAATGAATTCAATAGTGAGCTCATAATATTTTCCAGTCATCGGATATTGCAGATCAAATAGACAAAGAAAATGAAGAGAAGAAATGAAAAACACAATCTAACTCTCACAAGGTTGGGCACCTCAAATAGTCAAGGGAACCTAGGAATTTAGGACACCAAATGAAGTTTTTAGGACAAGTTACCTCCAAGAAGAGCTCCAGTTTTGACAAGTTGTCCAACAAATCCAACATCCAGCTCATCAAAGCTCATGAGCAGCCAAATTTGTGAATTCATCCGAAGATTAGAAAACACTAAAAAATGAAGAACAATCAGAAAAAAATCTAAGTTTGGAGGACTTGGGTGCCCTAGCTAGCCAGGGGCACTTGAGATTTTGGGGGGTTCAAATGATGTTTCTAGCAGATGTTGCCTCCAAAACAATCATCTCTAATTTGATTAGGCTTCACAATGGTTCAGTCAGCTAGTTCACAAGATTCATCTAGTCTCTGAAAATGAAGATCAAAGGGATTCATTTTTAGAAAAAAATGACTAATTCTGCCAAGTAAAGGCACCAAAGTTCAATGCCTTAGTGAAATTTCCAAATTTCATCATTCATCATGCAAAATAGTGTTTATGTTTGATAAACCTTCTTTTGGATGGGCTGCAAAGATTTAAAGTTGGAGAATAAAGCATTTTCATCCTCAAAACCTATTTAAGAAGGATTTTAGCATTCATTATTCACTTTTTGTAGGTTAGCATCCAAAGGAGGAAATGTACAATTTTATTTACATCAAGATTTGGAGGCCAAAACATGGTGCTTTTTCAGTGTTCTTTGTGGTTTTGAGACCAGGTTACACAGAGGCTCGCTTTTTCATGCTTTATTTTTCTAGGGCATCACATATCAAAAGAAGGGGGTCATCTTTTTCAAATTCCATCAATCTGGGTCCACTTGGTTTTTCATCCTCTTCAAGTTTGGAAAATTTTATATTTTTCTTTTTCATGCTTTTCTAAGAAAACCTCAATTTTCTCAAAATCTAATAATCTAGGTCTATTCAGTATGAAATTCACTACAAAACCTAGATCCTAGTTTTTTAGCTATTTTTCGAAGCTCTACATGTTGAGGAAAGATTAGCTTTTTCAAAAAACTGACAATATGGGTTGCTTCATAATATAGTTACCTTCAAAATCCATATCTTAGTTTTTCAAAAAAAATCGGCCAAAATTTGAACATCTTGCATGTTATTGAAACAAATCAGTTTTTCTAGTTTTCATTAATTTGGGTCTCTTTAGAATGAAATTCTCTACAAAACCCAAATCTCAATTTCTTTTGGGAATATGTTTTTTCAAGAAATTTGAGCAACTCATTTTCAGCAGTTTGCAGAATTTTTTTTCGGACAAGTGTGTTCATAGTCAAAATTCAAGATTTTCATTGTACAATATTCTTCCATTGAAAAATCAGAAGTGTTAGAAGCATAAAATCTGCAAAAAAAATAGAAGACTAGTAGAAGATGGTCACACACAGGGTAAAAAAGATATGCTGAAACAAGATGATTGTAATATCCCTTGAGAAATTTGGCCTTAACTTGTTGATTTGGTGCTCAAGGAATATCACCAAACACTTTTCCAACAAACCAGTACTTGTTGTTGATTTCTTTGTCTTTATGTGTTTGTAGTTTTGAATACAATTTTCAATTTTGATATGAACTTGGAAGAAGTAAAGTAAAGTCTAAAATGAAATGCAGTAACTAATAATGCAAGATATGACTGAAAATGATGATGCATAGACAACTATAGCATTATAGGAATTTCTACAAACATTTTCCATGCATTCTAAGGATTGAAATAATCATCTACAACTTTGGACATTTTTACAAACACTTGGTATATAAACTTAGTATGCAAATGATGACTTTCAGCTCATAGACAATGGGACAAATAGTTGGCTTGCAAACTAATATAATGGAAAAAGAGCTACAACAGTTGTCAATTTATCAAATGCATGACTTGTAACCTTATAACTCCTTATTACCTGATGCAAAGTTGAGTACAATGTTATTACATAAACTTTCCCAGACTCTTGGCTTTACAAGCCTCAATATTATGCAACTGCAATATGAACTATATGACAACAATCTAAATATATGATAGTGTTGCAACATATACAAAATGATAAAGAACCTAGTCACAAATGCTGATAGGAGCTAGAAATGTAATGGCAAACCTTAGGAGCAACTTAATATTACTTCTCCATGGTAAATCAATCCTCAAGAAGTGTCACCCCTGTTTCTACCATGCAACTTCAAGATAAAATTTGTAACAACGTCCAAACTCTTTCAATTGTTACCAAACATCATTTCCATGGCCTTTAAAATGCAGCCCTCCAATACCTAGATGAAATTGATGTGTGCTTAGCTTAGTATGAATAAAATCGTGGGTTCTATATCTATAGCAATTTATTGAAAATGGTGCTACGAATCGAACCTCCTCAATGCCAAGTTGTCTCCTCTAATGAATGCAACTCGTCTTCAATGATTTCTTCAAATGTTCAACACAAACTAAAAATGTGTTCTCAAATAGCTACAACAATACATTAGTTGTTGCAAAACCCTTATTCAGAAAAGTACAATTATACATCAACTATTGTACTCAAATAAATTTCACAATGAAGCACAAATGGAAAGACTGAAATATCTTCCCCAATCTCGAACTAGGATTGATATTTCACAAACGAAACTGAGACTCTAGATTCTTCAAACCCTCAAGCCGATGAATGCATTCAAGCTCTCTTTCTACCACCCAGGTATGTAAGAAGGAATAAAATCCAAGTGCGCTTGAATGACTAGCTATGGGCTTCTTATATACTTTTCTAACCCATTTCCAAGAAGCTTCTACAAAATAATATTATTTTATTCACTTAAGTGACTTTATGATTTATTATTTTATTTAGTCACTTTATTAAATTAATTAAATATAAAGTCATCCTTTTGATATTAATTTATTGGAATAACTTTATAAATAATTAATCTAAATATTTAATTAAAATAATCAATTAAGCTATCCTTTTGATAAATTATTAATTTGGACAACTTAATCAATTAAATTAATTAAATCATGCTACCTCCAATTTGGGGACGTGACACTCCTCTCTTCCTAAAGATTACTTTCCCTCAAGCAATCTGCAATTGCCACATCACCAGAAGCCTGAATGGAGAATCATCTGCCACTGCCCACCAACCATCTGGATCCCAAGTGATCTTGAGAAGAGCTCCAACCAACATCCTTTGAATTAAGCTGAAGTCCCTGCCATTGTGAAGTCTTATCAATTTGTGAGGTCAACTATCCAACAAGATAACTCTTGGATCCCAAACCTATATATCTGCCCCACCACGTGATTCTACGTACTGCGATAATAATCCTCATGCATCCAAACTCTCCAAAAAAAATCTCTACCTGAATCACATGAATAAATTGGAAGTCCCTCCATCTCAACACCAATGGATTTCTGTTGTGCCACTCTGATACCCCCTAGAGACCAAGTCTCAAACTCTTGCTGTTGGAAACACCCAACATGCATCTTAGAATCCTGAAGAGCCAGTTGAGTACTCATCAAGGAATCCCTAGTGACCACCAACCCATGAGAGAGCTTATCAGCTTCCCCTTCTTTCCTCATTGAAAAGAATTTGAGTATATCTCAACAAGGTTAAGAAGGTGGTCACGATCTAAAAGAAGGTTCAAATAATGTGACTTCATTATCTGCAAACCTTCTTTGATAACCTGTGAATCATCATGAGAAGACTCTGCTCCAATCCCCTTTTTTCTTCTCTCTAACTGACCCGCCCAAAGATGATCCTCAATTTTTTGTGCATCCTGTCATGATGAGATAATGATGCAATAATCTCATCCTCATTCACCTTCAATTGAGTCTCCAAGCTATGAAGACTTATCTCATCCTCATTCACCTTCAACTGACAAACCTCATCACCATCATTAGAACAATGTGCATTTTCATATTCATTCTCTTTTTGAATAAAGATTCTTCTAACGTTATCTATCCTTTTTTGTCTTGCTATGTTGATGATATTGACCTTTTCTTTGACATCTTGAAGATGTTGTCTTGCATTGGAAACCACTAATTTAGCCTCTTTGGTTTTTTGCATCCATTCTTTATTCATCTTTTCAAATCTCTTTACCTCTTCCATGTCAAAATATACAAACTCAGTCCTCTTATGTTTGATATCTTCATGTCTATCAATTGGTGTAGGGCTGCCATCAATGTGTGATATCATATCAGTGAATTTATCATGATCAAAAACTCCTATCTCATGAGAATGTTGGACATATTGCTGTTGTCCTCAAATAAAGCAATAATGACATCATCCCATTGTATTGTGTCTCCTTCATCATGTGTAGCCAAAACACTAGTGGCTGCTCCACTAAGTAAATGATCAAATTTTCCATCCACCTTAATGTCTTCATGTAGCTGCTCTAATGTAACTGGTTTGTCTTCAACCATCATGTGCTCTTCTTCAATCTTGAAGTCATCATGAAGTGTCATGTGCTCAACATATTTCTCCATTATGCTCTCCTTGAGATCAACTATATATTGGTCACTAACTGCTGAAAATTTGTCATAAAGAATCTTAGATGTTTCACTTGTAGATACATCATGCTGCTCCTTCTTTTGGTCTTGCGATGTAGACCCTTTAAAAATGGATGCCATATATTGTGTGAACCTTGGTTGTGAAGCCAATTCATCCATCTTTTTTTGACACTGTCTTAATTCTTCCATCATGGCATTCAACTATTTATTATCCTCTTTAGAAAATACGGTGTCCAACTGAAATAGTTGTTAAAAAATATGATTACCCAACAGGCTAGCAAGAACTTTAGTTCTGATACCACTGTAATATCCCTTGAGAAATTTGGCCCTAACTTGTTGATTTGGTGCTCAAGGAATATTTTCAAACACTTTTCCAACAACCTAGTACTTGTTATTGATTGCTTTGTCTTTATGCTTTTGTAGTTTTGAATACAATTTGCAATGTTGATATGAACTTGGAAGAAGTAAACTAAAGTATGAAATGAAATGAAACAACTAATAATGCAAGATATGACTGAAAATGATGATGCATATACAACTATAGCATTATAGGAATTTCTACAAACATTTTCCATGCATTCTAAGGATTGAAATAATCTACAACTTTTGACATTTTTACAAACACTTAGTATGTAAACTTAGTATGCAAATGATGAATTTCAGCTCATAGACAATTGGACAAACAATTGGCTTGCAAACTGATATAATGGAAAGAGAGCTACAATGGTTGTCAATTTGTCAAATGCATGACTTGCAACCTTATAACTCCTTATTACTTGATGCAAAGTTGAGTACAATGTTATTACATAAACTTTCCAAAACTCTTGGCTTTACAAGTCTCAATATTATGCAACTACAATTTGAACTATATGACAACGAACTAAATATATGAAAGTGTTGCAACATATACAAAATGATAAAGAACCTAGTCACAAATGCTGATAAGAGTTGGAAATGTAATGGCAAACCTTATTAGCAACTTAATATTACTTCTCCATGGTAAATCAATCCTCAAGAAGTGTCGCCCTTTTTTCTACCATGCAACTTCAAGATAAAATTAATAACCTCCAAACTCTTTCAATTGTTACCAAACATCATTGCCATGGCCTCTAAAATGTAGCGCTCCAGTACCCAGATGAAATTGATGTGTGCTCAACTCAATATGAATAAAATTGTGGGTTCTATATTTGCAACAATTGACTGAAAATGGTGCTACTAATCGAACCTCCTCAATGCCAAGTCATCTCCTCTAATTAATTCAACTTGTCTTCAATGATTTCTTCAAATTGAATCATTCAAATGTTCAACACAAACTGAAAATGTGTTCTCAAATAGCTGCAACAATACATGAGCTGTTGCAAAACCCTTATTCAGAAAAAGTACAATAACACATCAACTATTGTACTCAAATAAGTTCCACAATGAAGCACAAATGGAAGGACTGAAATATCTTCCCCAATCTCCAACTAGGCTTGATATTTCACAAACGAAACTGAGACTCTAGAGTCTTCAAACCCTCGAGCCAATGAAAGCATTCAAGCTCTCTTTCTACCACATAGGTATGTAAGAAGTAAAAAAATCCAAGTGTGCTTGAATGACTAGCAATGAGCTTCTTATATACTTTTTCTAACCCATCTCTAAGAAGCCTCTAGAAAATAATATTATTTTATTCACTTAAGTGACTTCATGATTTATTTTTTAATTTAGTCAGTTTATTAAATTAATTAAATATAAAGTCATCCTTTTGATATTAATTTATTGGAATAACTTTATAAATAATTAATCTAATATTTAATTAAAATAATCAATTAAGCTATCCTTTTGATAAATTATTAATTTGGACAACTCAATCAATTAAATTAATTAAATCATGATACCTCCAATTCAGGGACATGACAATGATATATTTATAAAATGCCATCACTCCAAGTTTCAGAGCCACCAAAATTAGCAAGATTTGATAAAGCAGATGAATATGTCAATATATTTTCTAAGTTTGATTTCAGAAGGCGAATAAATTCTAAGAAAAGTGGAATATTTCCTTAGATAGTATCAATGCTCCTAACAATGAGGTAGTTACCAAATTTTTGGAAGATATACTTTCCCAAAATACAAATGGATGAGTTATCGTATTAGGAAAGCAAGGATCTCCAATGATAGATTTAAAGCAATAGTTAACTCGATACTTTTTTTTTCAGTTTTCCTACTATTCTTGTCTCATGCTTATCTATTCTTTGTGAGAGAGGAAAAATCAAGTTGTAATAGCTGGAACTTTCCCTGCTATTTTCTTTTGGTAGGTTGTTAGTTGTTTTGTTTTAGTTTTAGAAATAAAGCTTTCAAGTTGGCAAGTGTCATGTCCCCAATTTGGAGCAATAAGGAGAAATAATTAAATTAATTATTTGTAAGGTTATCAAATAAATAAATACTAAAAGGTGACATTATATTTAATTAATTTAATATTAAAGTGACTAAATAAAATAATAAATCATAGTCACTTAAGTGAATAAAATAATATTTTATTCTAGAAGCTTCTTGGAGACTTGGTGAAAATTCTTTATAAGGAGCTATTTTCTTTGCATTTGGGCATCTTGGTTGTTGACATCTTTTCTTCTACATTGGTGAGCTTGAATGCTTGACAATTTGGCTAGATGGTTGAAGACTCTAGGGTTCCAGTTTCATTTGTGAAACACCAAACCTAGCTGGTTAAGGAGGGGATACTTCAGTCTTCTCATTTGGGGCAATATTGGTGGTTTTCATTGGATCATATCTTTAGATTATTGGCAGCAACATTTAGTGCCATTTTAGCTACTACACTAGGATGAATTGCATATTATTAAATTGCTATTGGTAGAGGTCAAACTTCATTATTTCGTGATCATCTTGCATTCTTTGAAGGAGACAAATAGAAATTAAGGATGAATGATTGATTGGGAGACATTTTCTAGTCTTTGTTGCAGACCAAGAGCCACAATTTTATTTATTGGGGGTTGAGTATGCATTGAATCCACATGGGTAGTGGTGTGTTGCCTTCCCAGGAGAGTGTCAGTGATTCTTGATGCTTAGGAGAGGAGTTATAAGTTGCCGTTAATTTATTTTATAAGACTTCGGGCTAGAGAAAGGGAAACTCTCATAAGGGATCAATTTGGGCTTGTTGAAGGTTATATTTTTTTATTCTTGGGTGCCACACTTCTCCACATAGGGGTGATTTACATCCCAGGTTCTTCATTAAGTTTGCATCATTTAAATTGGTCATTTTGCATTGTAGTGGTTGCTGCCATCAGGTGGTTGTAGCTACACATTTCATATCAGTTTTGTAATGCCATTAGTTATATGCCAAGAGTCTTGGCAATGCATTCTTGATTAGCATATCAACTTTGTACTTGGTCTCATTTTGCAATAAAGGAGCTATAAGGTTACAAGCTATATATTGTCAAGTTGTCTTTATGATAGTTCCATGCCAAGTGTTTGTCTAAATGATCAATAGCTAAAAGTGATCATTTACAATCTAAGTTTGGATTACAAGTGTTTTGGAAAATGTCTTATGTTGTAGATGAGTATTGTAGTCCTTAGGAGACATGGTAAATGTTTGTAGAAATTCCTTTAGTGTTGTAGCTGCATATGCATCACCATTTTCAGTCATATGCTTGTATTTTCAAGTTCATTTAGTTGCTGCAATCTATTTTCAGTCATCTTAGTTATATTAGCATATCAAATTGCATTCAAAACCAATAAAACACAAAAATAAAACAATCAACAACAAGACTAGGTTGTTGGAAAAGTGTTTGACAATATTCCTTGGGAACCAATAAAAAATTTAAGACCAAATCTCTCAAGGGATACTACAGTGGTATCAAAGCCATTGTTTCTACCAACTTGTAAGGGTACATGAGTGAAAGAGAAAAGAGATACACAACAAGAGAAGAAAAGAAAGTACAACAATACAAAAAAGGGACAAAACAATTCAGATTTCCATAGGTTTAGGAAGATTGAGAGAACATTGGGAGAGTGAAGAAGAATCATCCAACACAATGGGGGATAGAAGAGGGATCAACCCTAATCATGAAGAACCAAGAAGAGAAGACTTAATAGGTTATGCACTCTTGAGGGCGCATATAGCAGAACAAAGAGCAACAAATCATCATTCAGCTCAGATGGTGGATTTGTTGGTAAGAAATTCAATCAATAATAATAACAATACGAATGGGGGAAACAATGGTCAAGGAGACAATTCAGTTAACAATAGGACTCCCAACCGTAGGACTATGCAACTAGGATCAAGAACTATGATGCCAATCTTTCCTAATAGAGAGAAACCACAAGAAGTCAATGGACTTTCAATGATTGAGTTATAGGAGCAACTTAAACAAGAATGGCTAAATGCTAGTCCAAGCTTCCAACATGATATTCCTCTTCATGAGTTCATCGAATCAACAATGAGACATAGACCTAGTAGAGGTAACCATGAGCAACACAATGAACTCAAGAGGAAGGTAGGAAAATTGAGCTTTCCTTATTTTGATGGGTCTGGGAAGATGACAACACGAGCTTGGGTACAAAAAATTGATACTTATTTTCAGCTAAACCCTATGCTTGGGGAGGAAGCTATTAAATATGCTACCATACATTTGGATGGAGCTACACATGAGTGGTGGAATAATGGATTAGTCACAATGTGTCATGATCAAATTACTTCTTATGAAGACTTCACTGAACATTTGATAGAAAGGTTTGATGTGAAGGACCCAAAACTCCATTTCAAGGAGTTAGCACAACTTAAGCAGGAGGGGTCATTTGATACATACATTGCTTATTTTTAGAGGTTGGCTATTCTAGTAATTGATATTTCAAAGAGGAGGTTGTTGGTCCTTTTCATGGATGGTTTGATGGATCTATTGAGAGGTTGGGTTAAAGCTCTCAACCCTACTTCATTATAGGAGGCAATCAATAGGGCTAGAGACATGGAGTCTAGCAATAAAAAGAGAAAATCCTCAAGCAATCAAAAGAGAAAACCTTCATCCCACAGCTCATCTCCTTCAAAAGATACAGGAGAAAAGCCTTCCCATAAGAAATACAATAAGAAAAACAAAACAGATGAATATTTCTGGAGGGAATGTAGAGAAAGGAATTTGCTATCATTGTAAGGAAAAATAGGTGGCTGGTCACTATTGCTTGGGAAAAGGGAAGGTACATCTCATTGAGGTAGTGTTAGATAGTGAGGATGAGGATGAGCATGGGATTGAGGAAAAAAACAAATCAAATGAAGAGTTGGACAATGGAGGCTCCATTAGTACTCTAGCAGGTTCATCTAAGTTCAACTCTTTCAGGATTAGAGGAATTCTACAAGGCCAACACATCACAATTTTGGTGGATAGTGGGGCTACACATAACTTCATTGATTCAACATTAGTGGTGAACCAAAAATTAATGAAACAACGCTTTAAGGTGTTTAATGTCATGGTGGCAGGTGGTCATAATTTGGCATGCAAAAAGAAGGTTCCTCAATTGAGTATCACACTAGGAAATTATACTGCCACCGATGACTTCTATGTGTTGGATTTTGGTGATACCCATGCCATATTGGGTATTCAATGGCTCTATTCATTGGGGGAATACTCACAAAACTTCAAGAAGATGGAGCTCAATTTTAGGACAACTAATGGTCGAAAAGTGGTGCTTAGGGGAAAGGAAAATAGAGCACCCAAGGTCGTGTCAGCTAAGCAAATGGAGAGCATTTCCCATCATCAAGGTGTATCATGGGAAACAATAGGTGATATGGATAGGAGACCACTTAGAGCGGGAGTAGACATCATTCATGATGGTGATCTTGATGATATAGTTTTTTTTGCATTAGGTGGTGAGTCATCTTTTGATGTTGGAAATATGGTGAGGAATACACATGACTACTATGGTATTCCATTAGCACAGCTAGGAGACTTCCATCTTGATTGCATTATTAGGTGTACTCATCAGTTTTCTTTCAACCCACATGTATGCAATGTGACCATGACATTATTCACACAACGAGGTGGTTGAAGAAAAGGAGTTTGGGTTCACTCAGGTCCAATATATTGTTAACTTTAGGTGATGAATCCAAGTAGAAATTAGGGACTTGGTCTAACTAGATTCTAGGAGCTCTCTTGATGGATTGTTGGCTTCATAGATTGATGAGATTGAATAGTGCCAAAGTCCTCAACCTTGTTCAGAGGTTGTTGATAGGAGTTCTTCTTAGGATTATTTGGGATTTAGGCGGTTGGTGGACAGGCATACTCCAGACATTATGGTGGTGGTCTTGGGATGGCAGTCATAGAATGCTTGAGGGCAAGCAATCTTTGGGAAGGGAGGACTGCCATGTCCCCAATTTGGAGCAATAAGGAGAAATCATTAAATTAATTATTTGTAAGGTTATCAAATAAATAAATATTAAAAGGTGACCTTATATTTAATTAATTTAATATTAAAGTGACTAAATAAAATAATAAATCATAAAGTCACTTAAGTGAATAAAATAATATTTTATTCTAGAAGCTTCTTGGAGACTTGGTGAAAATTATTTATAAGGAGATTTTGTCTTTGTATTTGGGCATCTTCGTTGTTGACATCTTTTTTATTACATTGGTGAGCTTGAATGTTTGGAAATTTGGCTAGAGTGTTGAAGACTCTAGGGTTCCAGTTTCATTTGTGAAACACCAAACCTAGTTGGTTAAGGAGGAGATACTTCAATATTGTCATATGGGGAAATATTGGTGGTTTTCATTTTACCATATCTTTAGATTATTGGCAGCAACATTTAGTGCCATTTCAACTGCTACACTAGGACGAATTGTAGATTATTAAATTACTATTGCTAGAGGTCGAATTTCATTATTTGGTGATCATTTTGCATTCTTTGAAGGAGACGAATAGGCATTAAGGAGGAATGATTGATTGGGAGACATTGTTCAGTCTTTGTTGCAAACCAAGAGCCACAATTTTATCTATTAGGGGTTGAGTATGCATCAAATCCACATGGGTAGTGGTGCACTTCCTTCCTAGGAGAGTGGCGATGATTCTTGATGCTTAGGAGAGGAGTTACAAGCCGTCATTGATTTATTTTAGAGGACTTCAAACCAGAGCAGGGGTGACTCTCATAAGGGGTCAATTTTGGCTTGTTGAAGGTTATATTTGTTGATTCTTGGTTGCCATGACTTCTCCACATAGGGGCAATTTACATCTAGGGTTCTTCATTAAGTTTGCATCATTTAAATTGGTCATTTTTCATTGTAGTGGTTGCTGCCATAAGGTGGTTGTAGTTGCACATTTCATATTGTAATTCCATTAGTTATATGCCAAGAGTCTTGGCAATGCATTCTTGATTAGCAAATCAGCTTTGTACTTGGTCTCATTTTGCAATAAAGGAGCTATAAGGTTACAAGCTATATATTTTCAAGTTGTCTTTATGATAGTTCCATTCCAAGTGTTTGTCTAAATGCTTAATAGCTGAAAGTGATCATTTACAATCTAAGTTTGCATTACAAGTGTTTGCGAAAATGTTCTATGTTGTAGATGAGTATTGTAGTCCTTAGGAGGCATGGTAAATGTTTTTAGAAATTCATTTAGTGTTGTAGCTGCATATGCATCACCATTTTCAATAATATGCTTGTATTTTCAAGTTCATTTAGTTGCTACAATCTATTTTCAGTCATCTCAATTATATTTTCAAGTTATATTAGCATATCAAATTGCATTCAAAACCATAAAAACACAAAAAAAAAACAATCAGCAACAAGACTAGGTTGTTGGCAAAGTGTTTGACTATATTCCTTGGGCACCAATCAAAAATTTAAGACCAAATCTCTCAAGGGATTCTACATCAAGTATTATTGTAAAAGCAAGGAGATTTCAGGGTTCACTATTCCTCCCAAATCCTCACTTGTGTATAAATAAGGGCAACCTTTCTCATTTTTCTTTAACCATTATTGATAGAAAATTGTTGAGCCTGTTTTTGCTTGCAAGTTCTTATTCAATGTCTATTCACTTAGTGTAAGACAAGCTTGCATGCCTACCTTTTGCTACAAGATATTGTTCAGTTTATGTGTTTTGTGTCAAGTGTATTCTGGTTGATCACTAAACTATAAGCCTGCTATTGCTACAAATATGTTGTCCCAAAAGTGTAATCATTGTTATTTGAAATTTGAGAAAGGAAATCATATGCCTGCTTTGTTGCTTTGATCTACTGTCTCGGGTTTTAGTTTTATGTGTTTTACTTATATGATCTTTATTTCAGCTTTCATTGAATAGTAGAATGAGTCTTTAGATGTACGTTGGGAGGAAGTTTGTTTAAGTATATATGTTGCCAAATTATTCCTTGTTTACTTCTAATACTTAAGCTCTAAGTTTACTTAAGTAGCTAGAAGCATCATTAGAGTAGGCCTAGTTATAGTTGAAATTCAAAAAAAAAAATCTCAGCTACGATGCTAGAGTTTTATAACCTTGTGCTCTTAGCTGAGAACAAGCATCATCAGCTAAGAGGGAGCTTCCCCTCCTAGTTTGAAGAGTAGTTAATCTGTGCATAGTTGTCCATTTCTAATTCGCATACTAGAGGTGCAAATTGAAATGCCAACACACAAAAAGAAGAAAGAAGAAAGGAGTGGGAGAAAGTGAAATAAAAAAGAGAGGTAGAAAAATGGGCACGGTTGAAAAATGAGAAAAATCAAATAAGAAATAGGGATTCGGGGCCCCACAAGAATATCTACACATGGTAAGTTGGAGTTGCAAAGGTTACTTGTGGAGGAGAGGAATGGGTTTGGGGCCCATAGTAGAGGGTAAAGACATTACTATTCTTATAGAAACACATGAACTTGATAGTTGCAAAGTTCCTAACTTTTTGGAATGAAGGTACTATGATAGGTAAAGGGTATGGAGGGATCGTAGTACTAATAAAAGAATTGTGGGGTGGAACGGTAAAAGTAGAAAAAGAAGACCCTAATAAGAAATTTATATGGCTGAAAATAATAGATAATGGGCTAAAAATTAGGCTAGCTACTTGTTACTTTGCTCCAAAAATTTTGAAGTTCTACAAAAAGAGAAATCTAGATAGCGAAGATTCATATGCTTCTTTAAAAAAAGATATGTTTGTTTTCGACACCTTAGGGGAAATAGTTCTAATTAGTGATTTTAATGCTAAGATAGCAAATAATCGGTCTATACAATTGGGCAGCAAATGGGGAGAGGATAGAAATTCTCTTTGGTTAGAGGGAAATGGGGAGTAGTTGCGGGAAAGGTCTTCTCAGGATGGAAATTTGACTGTGTCACACTTTGGAGTGGAATTGTTAGGATTATGTAGCTCAAGTATGGAATGGTTATTTGTAATGGCATGAGAGCTTGGTCAAGATTCAGTGGTATCACTTGTAAAACATGCAATGGGAAAAGTGTGGTGGATTATGTATTTTTCTCAAAGACTTCTACTTCTAGGTTGTTGGAGTTCAATATTGGGGGGTGTCGTTTTGAGTTAAAATTAGATCATATGCCTCTCCTTGTTAAATTTTCATCAACAAAAACAACTTGCATGAGGGTAAAATCTAACACAGGCACAAAAAAGTTCATGCTCAAGGTAAAATTTTGGTGAATCAAGAAATTCAAGTGCTCTTTGTTGCTGCTCTTGAACAACACTTGCAATTGGAAAAAAACAAAGAGGATAAAGAAAACAATGAGGAAAGTGGTTCTATTTGCAACAATATTTTGATTCCTTTAATCCACAAAGCTTTGAAGGTGTGTACGAGATCTCATCCTATGAAGAAGGTCTCAAATACTTTCTTGACAAATCCTTGGTATGATGAAGAATGCAATGTTTCTAAAATAATATTTAAAGAGAATAGGCCAAACAAAGTAAGCAAGAAAAACTATGAACAATTGATAATATCTAAAAAAGAAAGATAGGTGGTTTCAAGAAGAAAAGAACTAATATCTTTGGGGGAACACAACCCCAAAGGATTTTGGAGGGAGCTACAAGAAAAAAGAAAACAAATAGAAAAAAATATCATAGATACTCAATGGTTAGATTATGCAAAGCACTTTATGAATGGTCACATGGGATAAGTAATCTTCCCATAATTAACACATCTACACAACTCTTTTCAATGGAGGATATCAAACAAGGAATAAATAAATTAGCAAGTAGTAAAGCTCAAGACATTAATGAGCTATAGGCAGAATTTTTAAAATGGGGTGTTGAGTTGCTTGCTCCACACATCAAAGCAATCTTTAATACCATTAATCAAGGAATTTTCTTGACTAAATGGACTACTAGTATTGTTATTCCACTTTACAAAAGTGGATATCAATAACCCTTCCAATTATCATACACTTATGGTCAATCCTCTTTTCAATAAGCTTTTTGGGAGCATGTTAGAATGTAGAATCAACAAGTGGGCATAAAAAGAGGGAAAAAGAGCTAGGGGGTACGATTTCTTTAGGCCAAGGCACTCTACTGTTGATCATTGCATCACTCTTAGGAACTTCATTAAATTTTTTTGAGAAAACCAAGGCGAAGAAGCCTTTTGTTGCTTCGTAGATTTCAAAAAATCCTTTGATATGGTTCCTAGGGACAAGCTTTGGAATAGGATGGAGGAACTTCGGGTCCCTAAAGAGTAGAGCAATTGTTCATAAGCTGTATGAGTAGGTTAGAGCTAAAATATGAACTAAAGAAGGTATGTCTAAATGCTTTGGTAGTGACATTGGGCTCAAGCAGGGGTGTCCTCTTTCCCCCACTTTGTTTGGTTTATATATTGATAAACTAGAAGAATGGTTATACAACTCTATTGGAGGTGGAATCCAGTTGGTGGGTTATGTGGTAAAGTTGTTGTATGAAAATGATATTATTCCAATTGCAAGAATTGTGCATGGCTTGAAAGAGCATTTGAAGGCTCTTGAATCATCTTTCCATGAGGTCGGGATGCAAGTCAACACCAACAAGACCAAAGTCATGATTTTTTCTTTCAAAAGGAAGAAGTGACAGTTTAACTTTATCTTTGAGGGAAGTTTGTTTGAAATAGTGGAAGAATACAAGTACTTAGGAATTGATTTTCATAATAAGCTTAGCTAGGTGACTTGTAGAGAAAAATGGATACAAGGTTGGTGGAGAGCTTCTTTCCTACTCCAAAATAGGTGTAGAAAAGTAGAGTTATGGGATTGGAAAACCAAGAAAATCCTTTTTGGTTTGTTGGTTGTCCTCTATGGCTACAAGGTTTGGGGGAATAACATGTCAACCCACAAGTGGAGGAAGGTTGAAAGAATCCAAAAAAAATTAATTATTGGTAGTCTCAAGGTCAAATCAACAATCCCCTATGAGATCCTTTTGGATAAAACGAGTATGTTCCCAATGGAGGCATCCACAATAATTCATTTGATAAGTTATAAAAAAGGTCAACAACATGGATAAGCATCGTTGGCCCAAGTTTGTCGTGGAGGAATAATTAGAGCATAGGAAAAAGACTTGGATGAAGCAAATTGGTCATAAAAAAGTGCCCTATGTCAAAGAGTTCAACCTCACAAAGGAACATGACGAAAAATATTATTTGAAGGTTGGGTTAAGGGTAAATCTAAAATTTTAATTGCACAATTGAGGGCTGACTCTCATCATCTTAGGTGTGAGACAGGTAGATGGAGGGTCCCCAAGGAGGAATGGAATGAAAGAATTTGTATTTTCTACAACAAAGGGGTGGTTGAAACTGAATGAAACTTCATCTTTGATTGTGTGGCATATGAGGATATTCATATTCAGTTTAAAATTATTTTGGAGGATAGTTTGAATGGGCTTTTTGAGGAGAAAATACTCCACAAAATGAGTTTCTTAGTCAAGATACACAACAGAAGAGGTGACATTGAAAGGAACCTAAAAATGTGTTAATGTTGTGTTCCTTGGTCCCTTAGACTGCTTGGTCTCGTGGACATCACTAAAAATCCTTCATTCATTCATTCTTGGGAGGTGTGTATGAAAGTAGTAATGACAAAAAATGGACTAGCAAGTATGAAATATTGTAAATCTAGTACTACAATGAGAAGGCACTAGGATCAATAAATGTGCTTTTAAAATTTATATCTTGGAAAAGTAGAGTGTCAATTAGCTCTAGGTAGCTTAGGAGCCTTGGATTTTCTCTTTTGTTGTGAAATGATTTTAACAAAGAACCCAACTATCATATCCCACCGAATTTAAATCAAAGGAATATTTAAGCACTTTTTACGGCAAGCATTGTCCAAATTGTTGAAGTAGAACTTCTCTTTCTTAAATTGAGAGTTACTTGGGAATATGGGATATACAAATGAAAATTCATCTCTAAATAGGGTCCTCAACTAAAAATAGTGTTGGTTCCATTTTACACTATAACCAGGTTTGTCTTCTAATCTACCTATGGAACTGTCAATTCCAATCAAGGGAAGCTCAAAGGACCTGAACCAACTGATAAGGACTTTAAAAATCCTCCTACACTTTAGGCTCTAAAAGACCTAGGACAGTAATCCCTTAATGTGTTTACAACCTCTACACCATTATCATAAACAACATTAACAATAACAGATAATCTCACTTAATAGCTCAACATAATAGGATAATACTGAAATAAATTGGTTGTTTATCAATACTATTAACTATTTGGAGCATGAGATAATTACAACACAACCCACAACATAATATAGTCATTGATTTGCAATTTGTAGCAAGCTCTAGGAAAAGACAAGCAAATATTGAATCATACGGGTAATTACAACTTAGATCAGTGCCATATATCCATTGGGAAGGAGTCAAATTCATAAGCATCTAAAGGTATATGACAGATTTAATACATAACATATAAGATCCCTGATAACACTACCATACAATCTCATTAGTATGCATTCTAACCCAATACTACTTACAAAATCCTTATACATCACATACCCACCTATAATCCCATTCAAGTATTTTAATTAATTCCTTGAATTAAAGCTAAAATGGAATCATACACACCACAATAGTGAGATGAATGAAACAACCATTAGTTATTTTATTCAAAGTCCAAATATGCATGTACAATGGAGAGACATGAGCTTGAATTTATCATTTCAACTCAAATGCTAGTACTGTTATACAACATTAAATCCTCATGAACTCAAAACCTGTTACAAAATGACTCAAAACCTAAATTGCATTTTTCTCTAAAACCATTAGACTTTACAAGTTGCTCTGCAACTTTGCCTAAACTCGACAAAAATCTATCTAACTTGCTACCCCTTTTCTTCTGGCCCTGAAATCCTTCTTATAGAAAATGAAGGAGCAGACAAGCATTGGGCCAGAAAGTACACATCTCACTAGCCAACATTTGATTTATTGATTACATCTTGCTAGTAAGCACTTCAACTACCATTAAAGCTCACCCGCACGCCAGATGAACGACTCCAACCATATTTGACTCAGACTTTAAATTCAACCCTTCGATCCTTTAGTTGAATCAAATCATCAAACGACCGTCTTCAAGATAAGCTGACACAATTGCCAACATGGAAAATAAGGGGCCCACAATACCATACGCTGCCAAGGAAGTCCACGTGGTGGTTTCCCACTATATCGCACTCGATAAAGGTCCTGCAACTTTGGATCACGCGATGACGGGTGACTATTGATCCTGAGCATCAATGATCTCATTCCTTCAACACAGTCGCCAGCCATACCATTAACCTTCGAGCAGTTTTTTGTCAAGATTATAACATATCCGTTGATTCAAAACACATGCACCATAAGAGCACTTTAGTAACCCACCTTTTAATGTATTAAGGTCGAGCAGTACCTCCTTTATTCTTTCGGCTTCATCGGATGAGACATGTGGCGCCCACCTGTGATATCGCAATCGGTAAAAACCTCGCAACTTTCGATCACGCGATGGCAGGTGACTGTTGATCAAATGGTAGTTGATCAATGGTCACTCAAACTTTTATCCCCTTTAGACTCTCTAGATAGGACACGTGGCACCCACCTGTGATATCGCAATCAACCAAAGAAGTGTGGTGGGGTCATTGTGGGATGAAGGGGAACGATTGAGATCAAACGACAACACATCAATGGTCGCGCAAATTTGATCCCCCAGAAAGGCAACGTGGCACTTGCCTGTGATATTGCGATCAATAAAGATCTTGCAATTCTCGATCACATGATGGTGGGAAACCATTGACATCTGAAGGCAATTAATTGACGGTAGCACGAATTCGATCCCTCTGCAAAAGAAAACATTTATTGAAAGCATGAGGGGGGATTACTAGGCAGATGGTAAACAACGACATAAGTTGTTTTTAAACAATGAAACCTAGGCCACCTAAGACCTAGGAAAATAAAACCCTACAGAGGACATAAAATATTTGAGACCAAAGGGACCCGGCCTAGACGAAACGATAGGACATAAGTTCTTTTAAAGACCCCTCAAAAAGTAACAGCAAAATAGATCCCACCCCAAGCGTAAAGCAAACATTAGGGTTTTACAAGAAGACAAAGGTAAAACCCCAACCCTAAGAAATGTTCAACACCATGAAAGACCAGTGACACAAGGCAGGGCATGAGTGAAACATAAGGAGAAAAAATTTGAAGTTCCATCAGTGGCTCCAGTTGGGGACGTTCATTCCACTAGAATGAAGCAAGAATTTAGAATCTTAGGTGGAGCAAACCAAGATGTAGAGATGACCAAAAAGGGATTGTTAGGCTAAAACAACCCAAACTATGTACAAAATATACACAAAATGTACAAACCTAAGCTACTGTTCATGGAAAAGATTACTTCAAGTGAAATATAACTTCAAGAACTATCCATGAACTAGCAGTTCAAGGATATCCCCTGTCATATCTTGGAGGAAGTATGAACCTTCACCCCACTTACTATTAATAAAAAATGGACCCAACCAAATTGCATGGAATTTCCCATGTTTCCCTTTATCTTCCAATCTGGCATCAAATAAACACATTAAAACCAAATCTCCATCTTTGAAAATCCTTGCAGTTGTCCTCGTGTCATACAAATTCTTTACTTGCAACTGCAAATTTGCATTTCTCCTTTTCAACTTCATCTAGTGACCCCAAGCCACCTAATGAAAAAATGAAGTCAACATTTACCTCTGTCAATCACAATTATGTGAAAAAAATGATCTCCCTCAACTCATGCTTGCCTCTGTCAAACCATAATAGCATTGGTGACTACACCCCTGCAAACAAAAGCATTAGGCTGCCTTCATGCAAGTGAAAACTTGCTCTCTGTTCAACTTTTTCATCAATTGGCAACCAAATCAAGTAGGCCACCTCACTACCATTCTCTTCATTCTTTGATTTTACATCAAGTGGCAACATGAGAGGATAGTGATCAAGACCACATTCACTGACCCCCTCATAATGATCATGCTTAGAGGAGATATCATAGCTAAAAAATAACATGCAATCCTCTTGTGTGTTGAGAAAAGATTCCTCATACATTTGTATCTCCTCCAACTGAAATACATCACCGGTCAACTTGTCCTCATCCCAACAACACAATCCTAAAACATTGCCATGTGTTTCAAGATTCTGAAAATCAGGCTTATCAACACCCACAATACCTTCACTTCCATTCAACTCATGGCATTCAGAAGAAATGCCAACATCCCAAACAATTTTCTCCACCTCATATTCATAGACAAGATCATCAACATTCAATATGTTAACACAAAGGGAAAATTCAAGTATAGGTTCATGTGAATCAAAACCTTCACTTGCAACAAATTCATCATAGTGAGTTTCAAAGACACATTCACCAATGCAAGGTGTATTAAATTCAACATCATCTCTTGCTGCTTCAACATGAAAATCTGACATATACAGCTCATGAGAGGAAATATGAATTGCAGATCTAGAAAAAAAGTCCTCATATGCATCAATATGATAGACACAATCATGTTCCTCGTGTGCATACTCGCCATGAAAGTTGTCATTGGTTGTACCAATGTTTATCTCTACATTTTCATCCTCATGTACATCTACATACATGGTATCCTCATCCAAACATTCAGTTATGGCTTCCAAGGCAGCAAAAGGGACAAAAGAAGGAAAAACATCAAGCAAAACAGGGGTTCCTTGTTCATCATTATCAACTTCTTGTACTAATTCATTCAATATATCTCTTACATGCATATACTTCTCTTTGTTCACACTACTGCAACAATTAGCAGGGCTGCATTCCTTACTATCAAAGAGAAATTCATCATTTATTTCTTCATGGAAACTCCTAACAAATGACTGCTCTAACTGACAATCCTTGTATACTCTGTCATTTGCAGCTGATACACTGATGCTCTCAATAGCATTCTTCAACTCTGCAATTACCCCTATCTCATCATGAAAGCTCCCATCAATGCTACATACACTCAAAAGATTGGTATAACCAAGTGTACTGTAGTACTACTGATTACACATGTCTTCTTCAAATAAGATGTTCAATTCATATCCATCACATTCTTGTTCTTGTGAGCCTTCAGAATTATTGTCATCATCTTCATTAGAATACTTTTCATTCAAGGATATCAATTCCATCTCCTGCTTTTGAAATGAATTAGAATCACTAGGGTTGCAAATAGATTTGGAATCCTCTAGATCACCTAAACAAGGATTTTTTTCAGTTGATTGCAAACTTCCATGTACAACATTATTGTTCTCATTAGGAAAACTTGAAACATCAAAATCATCATGATCTTCAATTGTGTATTCAGAGTCCATAGAGGAGACAACACTCTTAGTATCATCTGCATCATTGCAGCCTTCATTTGCTATGGAAAATCTGCTTTCTATTTCTGTATTTTCAAAGAAAATGGAAGACACTTCACATGTTTCATTTATCTGTTCATGACCATCATGACTGAAATATTCTTCTGGACATATTTCTTATGTAGGTTGTTCAAAAACAACATCCTTATCACTGCATGATGCACTATCATTCTTATCTTCTACTATACCATCTGCATCCATTGGATTAAATCTTGAAAAAGTACCATCACATAATTGAGTTAGGAGATGACTTCCATATTTATCTATCATTTCCTGAATTATTGAAAGCCATTGATATAAGCAACCAAGGCTAGGGGGCCTCAAGTGAACTGGCATGGAACTCAGACCTAGCTTATATTTTTCATAGAACAAATCAATGCAAATTGGTTCATCAGGTCTTTCTAACTTAGGTATAGCAAGAAAAAATTTCATAAATCTATCATGAAAATCGTAGATAAATTCATCCTCCAATCTTTCTATATCACACAGTGCATCAATATATGATTCAAACTCAACCTTTTTTGCAATTTCCTCTTCAAATTCTTCTTGAGTATGCAAACTTCTACCTTCAGACAAGCATTCATCATTCATTACTGATTCATCTTTAAAAGTATCAAGGAAACATGTTCTAAGTTTATGCCATGAGTCTATGGAATGCATTGGTAAGCAAGTAAACCAACCTTCAACCGTACCTTCTAAATTTTTTACAAAAAATTTCATGATAACATCTTCCTCTTCAATCTGACAATCTTCCATCAAATGAATGAAACATTGTACATGTCTTCATGTTGATTCTTCAAAATCATCTCTAAACTTAGGAAAATGTTCATTAATTCTTCTTGGGACAAAATGTGGGTAACCTTGGATTTTACTAAAATCTAAAGGGTTGTATTTTTTTATTATCAAACACCTTCCTTTTAGGAAAAGGTTGTGTTCTAGGCATAATACTATAGCTTGTAGAGGGAGAACTAAAACAACCATACATTTTTCAAATGAAAATTATTCCCTCTACAAGTATTCAATTACAATATTGAATCTCCCTTGATTGTAGTGCGTAATTTCACTAAATAAGGGAACCAAAGTTCTTTCCTAAGATGTTAAAATATGTGAGGAATACCTGGAAACATTGCCATCACTACAAATTGTTCTGGATTTGCAGATCTAGAACTTTTCTTTAAATCTTCAATAGGTTCTTTTAATAGAGTCACCACCTCTTCTTCTAGAGGACTAAACTTCAAGTATTATGAAGTTCTTTCACAAATAAATCTATCTATGAGTTCCTTCCACCAGTAGAGCACCACAGATCATAAAATAATCAGGTTCACTACAACAAATCTTTCTCCAGGCTTGAAATTCTTCAATATTTGAACTAGATTCAAAATGACAAACAATAATATGATCTGTAACTAAGTAGTTTGCACTTGGAGATTCAAAGCCATCCCCAGCAGAGTCACCATTTTTTTGGTTTTGTTTTACATTGTAACCAAGTTTGTCTTCTAATCTACCTATGGAACTACATATTCTGATCAAGGGAAGCTCGAAGGCCCTGGACCAACTGACAAGGAATTTAAAAATCCTCCTACACTTCGGGCTCTGTAAGACGTAGGAGGGTAATCCCTTAATGTGTTTACAACCTCTACACCATTATCATAAACAACATTAACAATAGCAAATAATCTCACTTAATAGCTCAACATAATAGGATAATACTGAAATAAATTGGTTGTTTATCAGTACTATCAACTATTTAGAGCATGAGATAATTACAACACAACCCACAACATAAGATAGTTGTTGATTTGCAATTTGTAGCAAGATCTAGGCAAAGACAAACAAATATTGAATCATACAGGTAATTACAACTTAGATCAGCGCCATATATCCATTGGGCAGGATTCAAATTCATAAGCATCTAAAGGTATATGACAAATTTAATACATAACATATAAGATCCTTGATAACACTGCCTTACAATCTCATCAGTGTGCATTCTAACCCAATACTACTTACCAAATCCTTATACAACACATACCCACATGTAATCCCATTCAAGCATTTTAATTAATTCCTTGAATTAAAGCTAAAATGGAATCATACACACCACAATAGTGAGATGAATGAAACAACCCTTAGTTATTTTATTCAAAGTTCAAATATGCATGTACAATTGAGAGACCTGAGCTTGAATTTATCATTTCAACTCAAATGCTAGTACTGTTATACAACATTAAATCCCCATGAGCTCAAAACCTGTTATAGAATGACTCAAAACCTAAATTGCATTTTTCTCTAAAACAATCAGTCTTTACAAGTTGCTCTGCAAATTCATCTAGACTCGACAAAAATCTATCTAACTTGCTACCCCTTTTCTTCTGGCCTTGAAATCCTTGTTATAGAAAATGAAGGAGCAGACAAGCATCGGGCTAGAAAGTACACATCTCACCAGCCAACATATGATTTATTGATTTCATCATTCCAGTAAGTGCCTCAACCACCATTAAAGCTCACTCATGCATTGCATGAATGACTCCAACCATATTTGACTCAAACTTTAAATTCAAGTCGTCGATCCTTTAGTTGAATGAAATCATCGAACGACCATCTTCAAGATAAGCTGACACAATCACCAACATGGAAAATAATGGGGCCACCATACCATACACTGCCAAGGAAGTCCACATGGCGTTAACCCGTGATATCGTAATCGATAAATGTCTTGCAACTTTGGATCACGCGATGGCGGGCGACTGTTGATCCTGAGCATCAATGATCTCATTCCTTCAACATAGTCCCCAACCATACCATTAACCGTCGAGCGACTTTTTGTCAAGATTATAACATATTTGTTTATTCAAAACATGTGCACCATAAGAGCACTTTAGTAACCTGCCTTTTAATGTATTAAGGTTGGGAAATACCTCCTTTATTCTTTTGGCTTCATCGGATGATACATGTGGCGCCTGCCCGTGATATCATGATCAGTAAAAACCTAGAAACTTTCGATAACGCAATGGCATGAAACCATTGATCAAATGATAGTTAATCAACAATCACTCAAACTTATATCCCCTTCGGCCTCTCTAGATAGGACACGTGGCGCGCACCCATGATATCGCAATCAACCAAAGCAGTGTGGTGGGGTCATCGTGGTATGGCGGGGAACGACTGAGATCAAACAATAGCACATCAATGGTTGTGCAAATTTGATCCCTTAGAAAGGGCAGGTGGTGCCTGCTTGTGATATCGCGATCAATAAAGATCTTGCAATTCCCGATCACACAATGGTGGGAAACCATTGATAATCAATGGTTGCATGAATTCGATCCCTCTATAAAATAAAACATTTATTAAAAGGATGAGGGGGGCATTACTAGGCGGATGGTAAACAACAACATAAGTTGTTTTTAAACAATGAAACCTAGGGCCAACCAAGACCTAGGAAAATAATACACTGCAGAGGACATAAAATATTGGAGACCAAAGGGACCCAGCCTAGACGGAACGATAGGACATAAGTTGTTTTAAAGACCCCTCAAAAAGTAATAGCAAAATAGATGCCACCCTAGGCATAAAAAAAACATTAGGGTTTTACATGAATACAAAGCTAAAACCCCAACCCTAATAAATGTCCAACACCATGAAAGACCAGTGACGCAAGGTAGGGCATGAGTGAAACATAAGGAGAAATTTTTTGAAGTTCCATCAAATAGATGAAGAAAAAAGAAATGAGAATGATAAAATGTTTCCAATTGGCATCAAATGTCAAAGTCTAGCTAGTGCACAATGTTTATGTCCAATTCCATGATTGTGGGGTAAGGTTGTAAGTTCTCTTCCTCTTTTGTACTTGAAATCCTAAAGTAGAAAATATGTTAAAAAATAGAATAATTAGTGAAAAAAAGAGCCTCTAAGCTTAAAGAGGAAAAGGTGGAGCCGATATTGGCAACGTGTGATGGTTTAAAGGTGGTGTTATTCTTGCCACCACGGTTAAAACCCTTTGGGGTGTTATTGTTGAGTGGTTATATTGGGGATGAGGTTGGGGATGAGGTCCCTTGTTTGTGACCTCACTAATTCATAGCTCTGGGTCAAAAGTGTTTACCCTTTAAAAAAAAGGAAGTTTCTAGTATTTTAAATCTTAGAACAACGAAATTCCCAGGGAATGTGCATAAAAGTGGTAATGGAAGAATAAGGAGGCATAAAGTATGACATAATGCAAATTTTCTTGCCCCATGGTTTGTCTAAGTTAGATGATTTCCATTAGCATTGTAATAATATTGCTAAGAGCGTTACCTTCACTAAAGATCTCAAATCCAACAAGCATCTTCCCTTGACATCCTTCTTTTGAGAAAGTCAAATGGATCCCTTGCATGTCGTATTCCACAAAGCCACCCATACTGATCTTTATCTCCATGCCTTATCCCATTGCTACCCTTGCCAAAAAGTTAGCATCCTTAAAACTCTTGCCACTAGAGCTTTTCACAATTATAATAAGGATTACCTAGAACTCGACCAGGCTCAACTTTTTAAAGTGTTTAAGCTAAATGATTTCAATAGTGAACTCATCTTGAGAACTTTCAACCAAGCTAGGTCTTGTTACATTGACAATCCATTTGTTAGATTTCTTTTGAACTCCCCCTCATCTCTTCTCTATGCTAAAGGAATTTCAAATAAAATTTAAAAAATTCTTCAAAGAGAGGGCATAAGATGTGCTTTCAAACATGCCTTGACTCTTAGAACCCAAATCCCCCCTCACAAACTCCTTAGATCCTTTGTAATGCCTAGGTGTCTATGAGATATTATGTTCATGTGGTACCCCTTCCATTGAAAAAAATAATTGCTCTTTTAATTCCACATTTAAAGAACATTGTACAAATATTAGACATGAGAGAATTTGCAATTCCACTCAAATGGAGCACTTCCACCAAGCATCACATTTGCTTGGGAAACCACTGAATCCTAAACAAAGAAGATAACTTTTTCAAAATGAAACTTCTAGAGGCAATTGAGATTAATACCCATTTGTTAAATCTTAACAAAAATGGAGAATGGGGTTTAAGTCATGCATGGCAACCTTTGCTCACATGCTTAAGAAACAATACTCCTATTATTTCTTAGTCTTTTTTTTTTTTGCCTCTTTGAATTACTATTTCTTTCATTTTTTGAATTCATTTTTAGTGTCTTTTTGGTTTTGATTTTGTCTTTTTTAAGTTTTTACAATTTTTTTTAGTTTTTGTTACATGCATAGCTATTTTATTTTATTTTATTTTTGTTTCACTTTCTTTGTTGTGTGATTCTTTTATTTCTATTTATCTTCAATTCTATTTGTTTAATATTTCTAGTTTTATATTAATTGATTTTTTTTGGTTTTCATAATATTTTTTCTTTCTATAATTATTTATTTTTGCTTTGTTTCGTTTTTTTTTTTCATTTTTAGCTCATTTTGTTGTTATTTTTTTTCCATACTTGTTCACTCTTTCCTTTTGTTCCTCATTTCCCTCTATTTATACTTGTTTTTTTTTTTACATATTTTCAAATCATTATCACTCTTCTTGAGTTCTTTAGTTCCTAATGATGGATCCCAAAATGCAATATGAAATGTTGAATTAAATAATTTTTTCACACAATTTTATTATTAAAGTAGTGGTGTTTACATGTTGCAACTAAGCATAACTAATTTAGATAAATCTATGAAAAGACAATCAAGATAGATCCTTTGGAGGTGTCTAGTGAAATGAAATATCTTTATAGTATGAATTTTTTTTTTGTGTACAAATTAAACTATTAAATTAGACGTGTCCATGTATGGAAATAGTAACTAAAACAATTCTAAAGTAACTCTTAAATATTAAAATAGTTTAAAATTGATATATCTTACTATTCTATAGTGACATCAAAAAGTATGATATTGTGTAAATATAAATAAAACCTCTTAACTTAAATTTGATAGCACTTGCATGTCGAATAATTAATATTTAATAGTGATCATAATTTTTTTTTATAATAAACTTGGTTTAGGATCTAATAGAAAAAAAAGAAATTGGAAGTAGCTAGCAAAAGCTAGATAGGGCCAATAGAACTTGGAATTGACATGGGATTGAACTAACCAAAATAACATAAATATCATATCTATTAACCGTTCAACATATAAAAAGCCAACTAAAACCATACCTTCAATCAACCAAAACTACCAAAAATGGTTAAAGTTGAAGAACCTCCACACCCACACCCAACTATCATACAAGCCATATAAGTTTGTCAAATCTAAGAAAACAAAGACTAAGATAAGAAAGGAGGATTGAGTAAAATTATATAGGCATTGACCAATACTGATGAAAAGCCTTACATTTATCACAATGAACATCCAAACTAGTTGGTGTGTCCTCAACACTAATTGAACCCTACTTAACACAATAGTCTAAGAATGTAGGAATAGCATCCTTTAGGAGAACCATTGCTAAACCTTTCGCAAATTCTTCCATTTCCCTTTGCAAGCACTATGGTCACTAATTTGAAGGACGAAGATTACCCAAATAAACCTCAGTCTAATGGATGATATCCTCAATGTCATTATGGATTGAGAAATCAATGGTTGTCATTGAAAGCAATGAAACACAAAAAAAGAGATTGGGTAGTGTCAAAATGTTTCAATTCCCTCGTGTATACCTTAGATCAAGTAACATTTTTTCCATGGAATAGTGAATACCAAGACATGGAGTGTCATCCATCTCTTCCATTAAATCCCAAATCTAAACCACCTAGTGCCTAAGATCAAGGCCCTTAATCTCCTTGTCTATATATGCCAAAAATTTTGGCACCATTTCTTCCCCAAACATACTTTGCTTCCTTTTTTTTAGAAAAAATATCCTCATTTTTTTTTATTTCTCCCACCCTTCCCATTCCCCCCAGTGTACCCCAACCTTTTGTAACAAATGTAGAAACCATTGATAAGAAACCAACACCTATACAAGAAGAGACAAAAGGAAATAACTTGCATATCCAACAACAAACATAATCAATTAGAGCTGCTAGATAGTACTTGTGTGAGGCAATAAAAGACCACACATTTCAATAATCATTACACATACAACCACCATTCTTAGACCAATGAATTATCGAGTAAACAATAAACATAATATTTATTAATAAACATTATACATATCTTAAATATACCTATCTAAAAACATCTAGAATTAACTATTTTATTTACTTGAGAACTATATTATTTTACTTCACAACCATTTAAGAATTATTTTATTTTGTTTATTTTAAATATTTAAAATAAACATAAAATAAGTCTTAAATAAATAAATTCTTTATAAAATAACTCTTTTAAGTAAATAAAATAAACTAAAATAGATCTTAAATAAATAAAAACAATTCTTTAAATCAAAATAAAATAAAGATTTTAAAAATAATTCTCAAATAAAATAAAATAATAAATAGATAAAAACACTTCTTCACTAAATGATGTGAATAAAATAAAATAATTTTAAGGTAAATAAGAGTCTATTTTTAACTATTTATAATAAACATTATAGATATTTAATTGCCTATATCTAAAAAAAATATAGAGAAATGACTATTTTATTTACTTTAAAATTATTTAAGAATTAGTGTTTTTTATTTTACTTAATAACTAGTTTATAGTTACTTTATGTATTTAAGAGTTATTTTACTTTAGAATTATTTTAATTTTTTTTTTCTTAAGTGCTATTTTATTTTTAAATAGTCAATTCTAATGTCACAACATGACCATTTAAGAAAGATTATTGGCCTAATAATTCTAAGTAAATAAAATAACTTATCTATTTAGTATTTTTTAATAGATGTATTTCAAATATCTATATTGCTTAGAGTGTTCCCAACTATAAGATGGGAATTCATTTTTCCTAGTTGAACATCATGACATGTCCTTTATTTACGTTATAGGATTTGATTATGCCTATAGCTAATAAATTTTGTAGTCACTAAAGGAGCTTGGATTTTCAAAAGATGGAAGGTGTTGATGCATTCCTCAAAACTTGGTGTGTACATCATTCCATCTAGCAGTTTTGACTTGGCACCTCATTTTTGCACAACCCCATGCAATTTATTTTTGTTGATCTGGTGGGGGTGCTAAGGGGCCAAGGTTTTAGCTACATGAAGTTAATATGTGAGGAGGGGCACCTAAGAGGGAAAATTTGAATCACTTAAGGTATTTCTAAGATTTAATTACCTTGGCACATACATTTTGTCATTAAACTACCACCCATCATATGAGATTGTAAAAATATCAACTTAGTAATAATGATATATTATAATGTTTGAAAGGTAAAAAGAAATGCATAATAAAGTACACAAGATAAAAATATTTCATCATTAATTTTTCTAATCTATATGAAGCTTGCAGTAAGCTCCAAAATTCTTATCCAATAGTTAGAAGATAAATGATATTTTTATCATTTATCATTAAATAATATGTATCTTGTATTTGCTTTTGATTAAGAAAAAAGAAGGTTTTGAAGGGACTAGAAACCCTTTACAAACATATTTTGAATGAATTTGGAACCCTCAACTAGAAAATTTTCCTAACATAAAGACCATGAAAGCATAGACAACCAAGGGTAAAAAAGGCATCCAAAGCCAAAGAACCACAACTAAAAACAAAGCTGCAAGAAAAACAGCCTGCTGCCAGCCAAAAACTAGCCCCCAAACAAGAACCATCAAGATTTACATTTAGAGCTACTCTTGTGGGAGGGGAGAGTCATGTCAAAAGAAGGCTTAAAGGACTTAGCTTTCTTTCCCTTTACAGAAATCCAACCCTCTTCCACTTGCGTTGCCTTATCATGCCAAGCTAGCACACCATTATCCTGAAAAAGAATTCCTGTAGCCATTGTCTCATAGATTTCATCAGTATTCCTCCCTACAAGCATGTCCTTATCAGGAAATCCACCAGAAATGATAGCCGAAGCTCTATCACTAGAAGTGGCAGCCTTAGGCCCATTCTCTCTCTTTAGGGGTTTCAACATGGTAATCTTGCACAACATCAACAACCCCACCATTTGAGACATCCGGAGAGGATACCCCTAGACCCTATGATTATGAAGCAACCACCTTAGAAAAACTCCTATGTTGCTCAGATTTCTTCTCAATCGTATAATTTTGTTGAGAAGCACCTTTCCACCATGTAGCCATCATTGTTTTTTTCTCAAATCCAAATTGTGCAACAACATGACCTATTCTAAAACATCTTCTACATCGGAAGGGAATCCCTTCATAGTCTAAAGATTGGACCCAAGAACCCTTAGAAGATTTAAGTAAAATCTCAGTAGGCAATCCTTTTGAAACATCTATTTCAACCAATATGTAGGAAAAGGTGGAGTGAAAAATATCAAAGGATTCATCATCCACCAACAAAAAATCTCCAAGAGCATCACCCACTTCCTCTAAAAGAAGATCAACGCATAAATAAATAAAATATTTTAATTGGTTTGGAAAGATAAATAATAATAACTAGCTAAGAAATTTTGATTCTAATAGTATCTACTCAAAGACAAGTACTAATAATAAATTGTAAAATCCTATTTTTTTTCTAACATGAAGTTGACATAGATATAAAAGCATTATATATATAACAAGGCCCTAGGTGTATTTAGTTTAGGTAGTAGCTTTTCATGATCCCTTCTCATTTTTTAACAAAATTCTAATTATCGAAATACCTCATGAATAAGCGTATGTTTGCAAATACAAGTCAATTTTGACTCATTATTTGAAGATCTATACAATATCATTTTGAATGAAGCATTATGTAGGTGTGCCAACATGAGTGCTTATACTATGCAAGTTTCATGAGGAATTATTGGTCATTATATAAAAAATATTATAAAAATAATTTTTACAAAAGGAATTTGGTAATCTACATGGAATTAGGATGCATATTGTTTTTCTCATACACACTAAAAAAATTATTGCATTGATAAACACAATTTATGAGATGGTGTATTTTCATACTTATCTTAATTTAAGAATCATTTGAGAAATGTGTATTGATTTTATCAAATTCTATTAATCCATCTCTAAAATGAAATTGCTTTTTGAATTATCCAAGTGACATACTACATTACAAGATAGAGAAAACATGTTCTAGAAGATATTTTATGTTAAAAGTACAAGGATAATTATTTATAAAAATATCATTATTAGGCTTGAGTATCTACTCACATCACTAGTGATGAAGGAAAACATTTTTCTCACAATAGTAATTCATATTTTGTTATACACATTCATGTTAAAATATAATAAGAGATAACCCTATCAAACCTAAACTAATAGTATAGCCAAACATTATAATAAAATATTAGGGAACAATTTACTCTAATTCAAGGACGGGGTCAAGAATAATGTAATGAGTGCATCTCTACAATAATGTTGGCATTTGGCATACATGGAAATAGTCAAATGCTTAACAAATCAAACATGTTTGTATTAGTCTATAAAAGGAAATAGTGATACATGTTGGACTAATCACACCTAATCTATGCATTATTGTGTCTCAAATAAGTTACAATCATTGTATGTGCATGTTCTAGAGTTACTTTATTTTGATGAAAGTGCTTGTTGGAAAAATAGAGTCTAGGTTTGCAAATGGTTTGGCCTAAGGCATGTAATGATAAATGAGGATCTTTGCATTTATTATCCAAGTTTTAATGAATGATGCTACGATAGGTATGAAACCTAAGGTCATTTGTGATAGACCAAATTCTATTTATTGGCATGACCAAGGTGGTTTGTATGAATGGGATGTGCATGCCTAATTATGTGAATCAATGTAGGTTGAAAGTGTATTTCCACAACTATTTTTGCATAAATATGATAGTGAATAAGGTACATATGACCATGTAGGTACAAGGGTGGGAGTATTTATTTACATGTTATTATGTAAGGCACACAAATGCTCGTATGATTCAAGAAGATTAATAAAATTTGAACTAATAAAGTTTACAAGTATGTTTTCATGGAACACAATTAATTTCAAGGAGAATGTTTAATAGTGGTAATGCACTTGTAGATGAGGAAAGTACATATAAGTACACTTTTCCCCACTCATTTTATGTCACTTTGGGTCAATTTATTTGACACAAATTTAGAATATAATTTGGCTATTTTGGTATTGATCACTAATGTTGAGGTTGAACCTTGTACTTTGCTTCACAATATCACTTGTTTTAGGACCTAGTTGAACCACTTTCTATTAGCTTATCCATCTTTTATTATATTAAACCTATAATTGTGTCCCTTGGAGTAGATTGTATTTGCCACTGTGTCCTTTTTCAAAGTTTAAATTCTCAAGTTCCAAGGTTGATGATCCTAGTATATGATTGATATCCATTGATATAGTTGTCAAAAACTTGAGATATGTTTAATGTATCCTATTTTGTCTCAAAATATATAATAATATTCCTAACTAGTGTTAAATTTTTCATGAAAGGTTTTTTTAAGGTAAGAAATAGGGGTTACTTCTAGGCACTTTTATGAGGCGGTAAGCAACCTCATCACCATACATTATGTTAAATATTGCTTGGATTTTATAATATTATTTTATATCATTTGAATTTGGGTACTGACTATATAGATTTGATTTCATTTGATTTTGTGTATGGTGATATTGAATTTGTTATTTAATAAATGCATCGATTCATGTAAAACCTAGAATAAGAGGGTAAATTTTAATAACCAATCACTTTTTTTTCTATATTGAGAGCAATGATGATGAGAAAAATGAACAAAATTATTGGGTAAGCATATTGTACAGTCTTGTGATTCCATGAAACTACATTTCTTTGAGGAATTCTATCAAACCATTTGCATGCCTTGTCTATGCTCACACATGTTGCATACCATGTAGGCATACAACACAACATATATGTTGGTGTGCAAACAACCTAAACCATATCCTTTGTCAAATCCATCAACACATAGTGAATGTTGCAATGTATAAATAAATTTTCTTTAATATCATCATTTTAGTTGCTAATGAAATCACTTTTAAAATTCTTCTATTTTTTAAACCCTTTGTTTAGTTTAATGAATAATCCTTTCCTATTTTGAATTGATTTCTCTAACATAAATGTTAATCAACTTGCACGGCCAAATTAGAAATATTGCTAGTTATCAACTTTTTTAGGAGAAATAAAAAATTCAAAAATGTGCACAAAATCCATATTCTTGTCCACATAATAGTCTACAATTTTTTCAAATGCATTGGAAAGTTTACATCGGTTTTTATGTGGAATTGGATTTGCTAATTTGATCTCTTTTGGCATCTTATTTAATGAATTACTAGAGCCCCTACAAATAATGTGAAAACATAAGATTCGTTCATAGCCCTTTAGCATTGAACTTACTAAGAGTATGTAAACTACCTTACTAATATGATGGAAACCTTTCAAGTATTGCATGGTTTACATTATTGAAATTAACATTATATAGAACATAATTTTAGCATCTATTATTAAGTCTTGGTTTACAATTATGACACATCCATGCCTCTTTGATTTTTCTAATTTCCTTTCACTATCACTTTAATTGTTTGTCCAAAATTTTACTATTGCTAGAGTTATAAAAAAAATTACATTATTATGTTGACAGTCTAATAACTTATGTTGATAGTTAAAAAACATTAAGAATTTTCATATCTATTATTCAATAGAATGACAAACAAATCTTTTTTTATATTTTTTTTAAAAAAAGAAAAAATATACATTAGAAAATATGCTTTCTCATTAATTAATTTGTTACAAACTAATAATTTAACCAACACCTAATAGATACATTAATATTCATATCTCTACCAAAAATAAATAAATTAGGAAAAATGATGCAATCCATTTATTACTCTAAAAAGTACCTAAATCTTATAACTTCATAAAAATGTCTATTTCCAATGCACTTTTTATACAAGTAATTGTTAATTATTAAAATATTTAATAACATACTTTAATTATAATTAATAATTAAAAAATACATTAAAAATGTTGAATAAACATTGCCATTACAGTCACCATACCTTGTTTCTTTTATTAACAATAAATTTTTGAGTGAGAATACAAATATTTGTAGAGACTCACCCAAGATCAATCCCAATACAATTAAAATTGAAGGTGTACAGTTTGAATGAGCTATTTGAAAAGACAACACTTCACAAAACGACAGATTTCTTAATAAAAATTCATAATAGAAAAACTGACATTGAAAGAAAATTTGTTGCCTTTCTCATTAAAATTCTCATCCTAAGACATATTTCTCATGGACAGTTCATTTTTCCAATGATATGCTCAATCTGGAACATACCACAGTAGCCCATGTTTTGTCTCTATTTCACAATGTGTTTCAGGTACCTACCAGAATTCTTTCTCCATGAGACCTCAAGCTTTTTGGAATAGGGACACCACGCTGGATGATGTTCTCAAACGACATTAATGGAGCTCGGGTGCACTGGAAAAAAGGCTTGAACAAATGCACATTTGCTTACATACACACACTGCACACCATCCACGATCTTCTTATCATTTCATCGCTAAAAGGATCTTGATTCTGCCTCCTACAGATTGAAGCATTGTTGCAGGTGCTTTGGTAATGGAATGGAAAATCTACAGCTTTGGCAACACGAGCAACATTAGAACAAAATTGGTGGGGCATTTGATGTGCCTTCTCATTGAACACCAACACCAAAGTGTGGGAGCAATGGGCTGGAACTGGGAGCTGCAGGCAGTGTGGGGTCGTGTGGGTTCAAAGCTGGGGACATCTTCAGTCTCGTGGGCCTTGCACACTTCACAACAGGTTTGTCTTAGGTACCCTTTTCTTGCTTCTTTTATTTTTTGGCACTATCTTTTCTTAGCTCTCTATCATGTTTTCAAAACGACAAATCGGGGTTGGGCAAGCTGTAGTTAAAAATACTTTGTTTTGTAGATCATGGTTAAGCATGAGGAAAACTATCAGATTATCACTATCAAGGAAAATCAAGGGGTTACAGATTTAAACTCCTTTTTCAATAGGAAATACAAACCGTTTGAACTTAGGGCCAGTTGAGTTTGCAAGTTGCTTTGAGTCAATAAGCAGTCCCCAAATGCAGTTAACTGGGTCTTGGTTAAAAAGGTTGTATCAGGAGGGTTTCAATAATTCGGAGAATCTTTCATTCCAAATGCAAAAGGGGCCTGCAAACTCATTCCTTAGCCCTCAAGTTGGGGATATAGTTGGGCCATGGAATTCTTTTTGTTTAGGGTACCATCAAGTTTTCTCAAATGGCACAAAGGAGACGTTGGCTTTTGTGAATGCAAAGTAGTATATGGGGATCTTAAGGCGTAAGCAGAACAAAAAGTTGAAGTAGTCACAGAAAAAAAGCTCATCATGATTTTACCAAAAGAAGCTAAGAAAAATGTAGCAGTCAATATTAAAATGCTTCATTCTATAGCTGACCAAATTGAGCAAGGAGAAGATAAAGGTAAAAAGGAAGCGATTTTGTCATTTCAAGAGGTCTCTAGGTCAATTCAAAGCAAAAAAGAAAGTTTCACAATGGATAAAGGGGGTGGTGTGGAAAGGTTTCAGGACAAAATGGACCCTTACAACCCTACGACCACTCCTTTGTTGTGGTCATCAAAGCTCTATGTAAATGAGCTCATGAACATGAAATAGAGGATTGAATTTTTAGAAGCAAAGGGACAACATGAAGATTCCAATCTAAAATAAATTTTAGAAGCTAGTAGGAACCATGCAATGGAAAATAAGATGCTCAAAGAGCAAGTAATAAGCTTGCAAAGTAGGATGGAAAGATGTCAAGAGGAAGTAATCGATTTAAAGTAAGGTTTAGAACATGCAAAAACAATAGAAAAAAAGATCTCAGAGACAATGAAAGTGACACAACGCAACTAGAAGCAATTCAATTGGCAATCACAAACATGGGAACAAGTGAAAGAAAGATAAGAGACCAAATAGAAGAGGCCAAATCTTGGACACAAGTCGTAAATGGATCATCAACTACGCAAAAATAAATCATAGATAAACATATCAAGAGGCAAATAAGAGAAGAAAAAGGCAAGCATTACAAAGCTATCAACATCATCATCAAAGGTTTGAAGGAATTTGGAGAGAAGGAGAGGACTAATATTTTAACAAGGGATTTTTTTAAAGACAAGCTAAAGTAGGTAGGCTATATTAAAAAAGAAAAGAGGATTGGAAAGAAAACAAAAGAAGGTATGAATAGGCATGTAAGAGTTATCTTAAGGAACTTGGAAGACAAGATTGCGATCCTATAGAATAGGGGGATGCTTGAAGGTACTAATAAATACTTGGATGAAGACTTAACATTTGGGAAACAAGAAGAACAAAGGAAGGAGTGGGAGAAAATGAAATCAGCAAGGGATGCAAGAAAATGGGCATGGTCGAAGAATGGGAAAGGTCAAATTAGTGAGCGTTTACCATACAAGAAATAGGGATTCGAGGCCCCACAAGAGTATTTAGATATAGTAAGTTGGAATTGTAGGGGTTACCCATGGAGGAGAGGACCAGGGTTGGGGCCCATTGTAGAGGGGAAATACATTATTATTCTTACAAAAACACATGAGCACGATGGTTGCAAAGTTCTAGACTTTGAAGGTTACTTTAAAGTCTCAGTTTGCAAGGAAGGGACTAAATTAGGTAAAGGGAATGGGGGGATTGGAGTGCTAATAAAAGAAACTTGGGGCGAGCTAATAAAAGTTGAAAAAGAGGACCCAAATAAGCAATTCATATGGCTGAAAATAAAAGAAAATGAGGGTACAATTTGGCTAGCTGCTTGTTATTTTTCTCCTAAAAACTCAAATATCTATAAGAGGAGAAAGCTAGATAGTGAAGATCAGTATGCATCACTAAAAAAAGGAATTTTTGTTTTCATCACCTCAGGTGAAAATAGTGATTGGGGGATTTTAATGCTAGAACTACCAACAACCAGTCAATGCAGTTGGGCAACAGTGATGTGGGAGACAACAATCCTCTATGGCTAGAGGAAGATGGGGTTCAACCTTGGGAAAGGGCCTCACAGGATGGTAATGGAAGTGTGTCACACTTTGGAGTGGAGTTACTAGCTCTATGTAGCCTGTATGGCATGGTCATTTGTAATGGGATGAAAATTGGCCAGGATCACATGGTATTACTTGTAAAACCTACATTGGGAAAAGTGTGGTGGACTTTGTGATATGTTCTCAAAATTTTATATCTAGGCTATTGGGGTTCAATATTGGGTGCTTCCCTATTGGGTTAAATTTTGACCATATGCCTCTTCTTGTTATGTTTAGCATCCATGCTAGCAACCAAGAAATAAGATAAGATGTAACATGCCCATAGGAAAGTCCATCACAAGGTAAAATTTTGGTGAATCAGGAAAATCAGGAACTCTTTGTTGTTGCATTGGAACACCACCTTCAAGTGGAAAAAAATATAACATGCAGAGAAAACAATGAAAAAAGTGACTACATTGCTGGTATTGGCATGGTGTGATGGTTTATAGGTGGCATTGTTGTTCTTGCCACCAAGGTTCAAACCCCATTGGGGTGGTATTGTTGAATGGTTGTATCCGGTTCATAGCTCCAGTCAAAAGCGTTTACCCCTTGAATAAAAAAAGGAAAAAAGTGACTACATTGGTAGCAATAGGTTGATTCCTTTAACTTACAAGGCTCTTGAGGGGTGCAAGAGATCCCAACCTAAGAAGGGGATTTCAAATACTTTCTTGGATAACCCATGGTATGATGAAGAGCGCAAAGCAGCAAAAAAAATGGTAAAAAAGAATGAGTCTAACAAAGAAAGCAAGGTTAATACAAGAAGTTGGTAAAATCTAAAAATGAAAACTACATGTATTCAAGAAGGACAAAGCTAATCTCTTTGAGTAAACACAACCCCAAAGGATTTTGGAGAGAGTTACAACAAAAGATAAAGAAAATAGAAAATAATATCATGGATGGGCATTGGTTAGAATATGTGAAGCTCCTTTATGAATGATCACTAGAGAAAATCAAGCCTCTAATAGTTAGTGCTCCAAGTGAGATTTTCTTGGAAGGAGATATCAAGCAAGGTATAAAAATTCTCACAAGTGGTAAAACTAAAGACATTGATTGACTACAAGTTGAATTCTTAAAGTGGGGAACTGAGCTCCTTACACCTCACATCAAATTTCTTTTTAATAACATCACTCAAAGTGGCTTTTCAGCAGAATGGACAACTAGTGTGGTCATTCCTTTACAAAAAAGTGGGGATATCAATAATCCCTCTAACTACCATACTATCATGGCCAATCCTCTTGGAAAACTTTATGGGAGCATGTTAGAATGCATAATCGATAGTTGGGTTGAAAAAGAAGGAAAAAGGGAAAAAGGGCAAGCTAGCTTCAGGCCAAGGCACTCTACCATAGATCATTGCATCACACTTAGACACTTCATTGAAATTTTTTGGGACACTCAAGGGGGAGAAGCTTTTTGTTGCTTCGTGGATTTCAAAAAATCCTTTGATACTGTTCCTAGGAACAAACTTTGGAATAGAATGGAGGAACTTTGGATTCTTATTGAATTTAGAGCGATAGTGCATAAATTGTATGAGTAGGTTAGAGCTAAAATCAAAACCAAACATGGCATGTCTGACTGCTTTGGTAGTGACATTGGAGTCAAATAGGGGTGTCCCTTGTCTCCCACTTTATTTGGTCTATTTATTGATAAACTTGAAGAATGGTTAAACAAAACTGTTGGGGAGGGTATTCAATTTTCTGGTTATGTGGTGAAGTTACTTTTATATGTAGATGATCTTATTTTAATTGCAAAAATTTCCCTTGGTTTAAGAGAACATTTAAAGGCTCTTGAGCTCTTTTTCTAAGAGGTTGGGATGCAAGTGAATACTAGTAAAACCAAAGTTATAATTTTCTCTTTGAAAATGTCATATCTCAATTTCATTGCTAGCATTAAATAATGTTGAGTAAATTGAAATATTTGAAAAATGGAATTTATCATTTATTATTTATAGATTTGACAAAATGCAATGACATAATTGAAAATGAATATCTTTCAATTTTGTGATTTAAGAAAAATATCCCATAAGATTATTGGTTAAAGGTTACTGATAAGTGGGAAAGTGTAAGAATGTGTGTGCAAGAGTAGGTTGAAGGACAAGAACTTGATTGAGGTAGGAACGCTTAGCCGAATGACCACGGTAAGCAAGAATGGAATCTGGAATCTCACACACCACAATAGAGTATGATATCTACTTTTTTTGTAATTGACAAATATCATTTTATATTGTGAGAAATCATAATTGATGAAAGTAGAAATCCTGTGAAAGAAACGAATTTAGTGCATTCTTGTCTTACCCTATCTATTTCAAAGTTGATATTGAATGATATTGGAAATGCATTCTATCATATAGACAATTATCATATAAAAAATGAGTTTATTATCTATGCTTTTGATGAACTTGAAAATAGGCTTTTGAATAAGGAACTGAGATCAATAAAATAAAATAATATGTATGTTTGTGAATCCCTTCATAGAAATAAATACATGTATACATATGAATATATGTATACATATATACATATATGGGTGAAATCATATATATACACACACATATATATAAGTGTATGTATATATAAACATATATAAATGTATTACCATCATGGGATTTATTTTTTATGAATTTGTACTTAAATTGTAACTCCCATAATGACTGGGATAGGGGACAACCCCCCTTGCATATTAGAAAGTAGTAGAAAACACCCAAAAAATAGAGGGAAGTGGGCATACAAGTAAAAGAATATGAAAACTGAAAATTAAAGACCACTATCTCCAAATATAGCAAGGAGATATTTGTGGTCAAAAGGGGATTTGAGCAAATAATTTAGGAAAAAAAAGAGTAGGAGATCAAGGTAGAAGATCAACAAAGGAGGAAAAAACAAAGGGTTGAGAATTTGTTGCTAAAACCATCAAGGAAAATCACTAGAATCACAAAAAGAGAGGTAATTTGAACCCCTCACTAATATTTCCTTTTGAGTTGAATGAGTACTATTTCATATGCATTATTTTGGAAAATACAATATTATTCATGAGGTTGTGTTATGCATTTTTGTGGTTTGGTATTCATGTATCTACCTCTATTAGTCGACCCATTTCGACCCGTGTTAGCTTTGTTAGGGCCGAGCCACCACAGTGAGCTTGTTATTTGTTATACTTAGCATGCACGGGTATGAGTTAGATCCACATGATGGGTTCTCACTTGTATGATTTTCTTTCTGGAAGTCATGGTTGTTTAGCCCAACCTGTGTTAATGCATTTCCTTTATCATAAAACTTTTTTTATCTTGCATTGTTTGAGATGAAACCTTTATGGTGTTCGGCATATAATGTTTCAACGATGCATTGTGGGTGTCGAGCTTAAGCTAGCCAAGCAATTTACATCACTTTGATACTTTTCCAAACAATGAACGACATGCATGGTTCATCTAGATTTATACATGCCGCTCCCACCATCTTGGTGTGGTAAGATGTGTTGACATCAAACCCTATTAATGTAGGGCCAAACTAATATTCTCATCATTCCTTAGATTTGTACACTTTCATCATACTCTTTAAGAGATAGAAAGGCAAGAATGACGTTATTGTTCTCTGGAAAACCACAATCGAACGATGATATCATTCGATGGAAACTCTCACATGAACAATGCTATCATTTGATGCATGTTATAAATTTATAAATGTTGATGTAATTATGTGAAAACAGTACTTTGCCATCTCTAGCCACGGGTATGTAAACCATTTGAATCATCATGTGAGTGCTTAAATGCATGCATATATATATATATACACACACACATAGTCGCTATCAAAAATTCCAATGTTATAATCATAGTCGAAGGACGACTATACTTTGTTCTCTTATAAAAGTATTTGAAGGGTGCTTTCATTTTATTGTGGGTCAAACTTTGGCACAATAGCTCTCGGGTAAAATGAAGAATCTATAAGAAAAATGATAGCATGTTATCAATTTCATGATAACATGCCTATTGGCACCCTTATATGAAATCTCATTACTGATGGAGTAGAGCATCCATTTCACAGTGTTTTGATTTTATTTATATATATATATGTGTGTGTGTGTGTGTGTGTGTGTGTGTGTGTGTGTGATGAACCTAAACAAAACAACAAATGGACATATTGGCTAGAAATAGAACGAATATGGAAAATGAATTGTATTAGACAAAAGGGTACATAGATTTGGTTTAATATGTTATTTCTTTGAAATTGATTACTTTGGATGTTGTAAATCAACTATGTTTCATTTGAGTTGTTCTTAGTCCTTATGAAAGACAAGTGACTATGGAATAAATGTTTCATTTGTATCTTAAGTGAGATTAGATGCTATAGATAAATAAAATGGATCATCTGAATGAAGTGATGTTTTATTTTTTGAATATGAAAAACATATATGTAAGGAATATTTTCCTTTATTATTCAAAATGCATATGCATATTTCAATTATGTTCATTTCCAGGCATATAGGTGTACATGCATAAATGTCCCATTTATGCATGTGCGCATATATGCAGTATACTTTCTGATTCATTTTGAATTACTCATCGACTAAGATTATTAAACTTCATTTGCAAATGGAACAAACTATAGAAATGGAATAGTGTTGTATTGCAATACAAGACTAAATAGAAGATAGATGTATGATGAATAAATGAATGGTTATACCAGATTTAAATGGAATATTGGTTGATAATATTGAAATGTAATGGTACAAGAATTCAATGGTAGACTGTAGCACACTAGAATATGATGCTAATAGATGGTCTAAAAGGGAGGGATACCCCTTTGATATGATAAGATTTTCTTCTAGGAATGGGTGCCAGGGAGTGTAGATTTTCTTTTCCAAATCTAACCTAAGTCATTTTTTGCAGCATGAGCTTGGCCAACCTTTGTAGTCATTTTTGTTTGTGGAATAGAATGTTATTATTTATCCTCTCTTTGTTGCAATTTCTTACATACCCAACATGGAACTTGCATATTCTAGCTGTAGATAGAAATGCATGTAGTTAGGCACACACAAATTCCACCTTAGAAACTGTATCTTTTGCTAAGTGATCCGTGTAGGGTCAAGTATTCTTCAACTGATTGAAGAATTCCAAGGAATCATTGCTTTGTGGTTGGGTGGAAAGACACCCCAACCATGTTCTCATCCACCAATGGAGGTGAGTTGTTATAAAAACATCATATCATAATTCTATTTATGTAAATGTATCATTGGTGTAACTGATGAAATTGTTGTAATAGATGTAATTAATGTATTTGATGAAAAGACTTGAGGCATTGAGTGCCAAGTCAAATTTGTAGATTGACTATTGACATTTGGAAATGAATATATATTCAATTTTATTTTGTTTATTTATGGACATGAAATTGCTAAATGGAAATAGCTATGGGATTTATGTCATAGATTTTATATTCATAATGTAAAATTATAATTTAATTGAGGAAAATCTAGTTGGACATGTTACATTTGGTATCAGAGCCCAAGGTTCAGCTCTAGGCTTATGAGTCTAGGATGATTGAACTAGGGAATAGTAGACCCTTAACTAGATTTGAGTTACCTAGAAAATAACCAATCTGAAATGGTTGCAGGAAATGGGAAGGTCCAAGTTGGGAAGAAAGAAGGGAAAATCTATTAGGGCTTTGAAGAAGCCAGTCGTTATTGAAGAAAATTCAAAACCTAAGATTCCTAATGATGAAACTCTACCACACATCCTCACACATATCAAGTTGGAGAGAGGCAAAAATATAAGTGAGGAGTCCAAACGAGCTCCTAAGGCTAAGAAACCCTTTGTATTTAGAGGTTGGCCAATAATATGTGGACCAAATGAACCTCTATTGAATAAGGAGGAGAAGGAGTGCCTATATGCATGTCCTTCCTCACCCAAGAGGGAAGATGTAGATTCAAATGAGGATCCAGAGGAATGTCCTCTTTCCACTACTGAGGGAACTGCTTAGAATGGAAAAATAATTTGTAAATAAGGATCAATGTAAATCCAAAATTTAATATAAATAAAGAAAGTCCTTTTTGTTGTTCAAGAGCACAAACTTGAAGGCTTGTCTTGATGTGAACGTGAATGAACATGTATATCTCTTCTAGATTACATGTTGTGTGTAATGTATTGTATAGATGCAATAGTTTAAACATAAAACCTTGTGTTAAGATACGCTAAACATGACTATGATGTAGGTCAAGTGTGAGTCACTGTGGTGACCACCGGACCAAAAGCAGGTAGTAATGGATATGACACTAGGCCAAGAAAGAGGCTAGACAAAATCCTGGAACTCTTGAACTAGCAAGAAACTTGGATGGACCATTTGGAACAAGAGGTCTAAGGGGTGTAGGAAGATAAAAATCTTAAGAACAAGATACCTGACCAAGGAGAAAGGGTCAAGGAAGTCCTAATCAGGGTCGAATGGAGGAAGAACTGGGAAAGGATCTTAAGAAGGTAGCACCACCAAAATTTGATGGTAAGGCCATCAGAGATGGGGATAAGGCCCGAATCATAGAGATGGAAAAATAATTTGGGATTCACAACCTGTCAGACCAAACCAAGGCTGCTTGGGCCACATATCAATTGTTTGGAGAGGTAACTACTTGGTGGGACAATGAGAAGGTAGAGGGGAGAATTCCACAAGCACTAGTGCTTCTGTGAGTTTCTCCTTTAGGAGTTGGAAAGCTTGTTCATACTTCTTAGTCCACCCAAACCATTTTTGTTTCTTTTGGAGAGATTTTAGTAGAGCTGCAATTTTAGAAAACCCTTGCACAAATCTTTTGTAATATTCAACAAGGCCCATAAAGATCTGCACCTCTTTCACACTTTGAGGTGTCAGCCATTCCAGAATTGCTTTTATCTTCTGAGGGTCCACAAAGACTCCCTAAGCTAAGATAATGTGACCTAGGCAATGCACCCTGTCCTAATAAAATGAGCACTTGGATAGCTTTCCAAAAAGCTTCTTTTCCCTTAGACGTTGTAAGACTATCCTCAAGTGTCGATTGTGCTCCTTAATAGACTTGGAATAAACCAAAATTTTATCAAAAAAATTTAGGACAAAATCATCCAAATAGTCCGGAAACACACTATTCATAAGATTCATGAAGGTTGCGGTTGTGTTTGTCAACCCAAATGGTACAATAGTGAACTCGTAATGTCCATACCGAGTTCTAAATGTTGTTTTTGGAATATCTTCTTCCCGTATCCTCAACTGATGGTATCTAGATCTGAGATCTATTTTTGAGAATATTGTTTCTCCCTTCATTTGATCAAATAATTCATCAATCCTCGAAAGAGGGTAGCGATTCTTAATGGTCGCCTTGTTTGACGTCTGATAGTTAATACACAGACACAAGGTTCCATCCTTCTTTTTCAAAAAGATAACTAGTGCTCCCCATGGTGACACACTGGGTCTAATAATACCCTTGCATAGTAGCTCCTATAGTTGGGCTTTCAATTTATAAAGCTTTGTGGTTGTTATCATGTACGGGGCCGTAGACTGAGGCTCAACTCTTGGCACTAGGTCAATGGAGAAATCAAATTATTGCTTTGGACGCATCTTGGTGAGATCTTTGAGAAACACATCCTAGAATTCCTTAAGGATTGGATAATCATCTAGGTATGGTTTCTCATTGTCAGGTTCACTAACATGCACAACATATATGACACCACCCTTCCTCTAAGCTCTCTTGAGTTGCATAGTTAAGATTTTCCTAAGCTCTAGGGGTCGCTATATCCTCTATATCTCAACCAGGTACCCATAGTCATCCATACAACTAACCATCTTATCCTCATAATTTACAATAGCGTTGTGCTCAGTTAACTAGTCGATTCCCAAGATTACATCATAGGACCCTAATGGTGCAACGTAAAGGTCAACTTGGGTCAGGAAGTTGGAAAGTTCTAGCTCGCTACAAAAGAAACATGAATCTACTTCCTACTCTACTCAATTCCCATACTGAACAAACCATGAATTTTCTAGATATCCAGGTCGAATGGGCAGCTTAGAAATCATTCTAGGATCTATGAAACACTCAATATCTCTAGTATCTATCATAATAAAAACATTTCAACCATAGAGCTTACCCGTCAATTTTATTGGAGAAGCCTAGTACTCTACTTCCTATTATTCACTGCTCATGGATCTTGTGTTGCGGGGTTTGTGTTATGCCTTGCATAAGCACCCCATTTTGTTTGGAACAAATGGGTCCCCCTCTTCTCTTGTTTTATCATCTTTGGTTGTTTCTTTTGGGTCTTAGGAGTTCTCTTGTTTACCTCTTAAGTCTGACTTTTGTTCTGTCTGATTTGGTTCTCCCTCAGCTAGGGTTGGGTTTCTTTTTGTTGAAAATTGAATGGAATGATAAAAATGAATGATATATTTTATATGCTTTGAGACTAATGGAGGAATTCTTTTGCAGGATAAAATCATACCTCTGATGCTATTTCTCAAAGGAACTCAGTTGGAAAACATTCCTTAATCAAATTTTGCACAAAACTCCTCAAAGAAGAAAGTTGGTGAGACCCTCCAGATGTCTTGTCGACTAGCAATGTGTTATATTCATTTGGAATCCTCAAGTCGCCGAGAGATTTTAGTCACCATGAGTTTTTGTATATCTATCCACTTGGGAAGTCTCACCGACTGTTATTCACAAGGCCTGGACTCAAGGAGAAAAGTTTCCGTTCGCTATGATGTCCTTCCAAACAAGTGAGGTCTCGGCAAAAAGGTTTGCATTCGCTACAAAGTCTTCCTAACGGGGTGAGGTCTCGTCGAAGTGGAATGGTCTTTATGTAATCTCTGGCCAAATGGTGGAGGTCTCGCTGAAGGATGGGGGCTTCGCTGTAATCTCTCACCGTCAAAGGAAGTTCTGGCCGACAGGATGGAGTCTCCTCGAAATGGTCTGAGCTTGCTGAAAGAATTTGAGCTCGGGGAGATGTCTTCCTGAATGCGATAGTCTAGGCGATGGAAGCGGATATCACTATGACTCTTAGAAACCACTATGACCTCCTACCGAATGAGATTGTCTTGCCAATGAAGCAACATAGGGGTATAACTCTTGCACACTTGCCATGACCTCTGGCCGATAGCGATAGTCTGGGCGACAATTTTGGGTTAACGATACAACTTTTGTAGCTCAATATGAACTCTTGTCGACAGTTGCATGCTATGTCGCTAGCTGCTATGTAGTATACTCGCATCGAGGAGACACGATTAGTGTCTCACCGACATGCGATTCTGTTGGAATAACTTTTGACCACCTGGAAAGCTTGCGTGGCATGTGTTCCACCAATTAGAGGAAGCTAAAGGTGAACTATTGGCAGTTTTACTGATTGACTATTCTTGTGAAGAATATCAGTGGAGTCTAAATGACATGGATCTGCTTTGTGATCAAAGTGATGGATCAGGTTGGTATCCAATGGTGTCGTCTATGAAGAGATCTAACAACATGGAACATTTGATGTTGTTTCTCAAGGAGGTCGGCTTGCATAAAGATTTGGAACAAAAGGAAGAAGCCACGAGTCTCAGTGACAGTTGGGATGTCTACTGGAAAAGGTAGATCAACATTAATGGTGGTGCTTTAGGGAATTCAAAACGGCTTTGATGGAAGTTCGAAGATGGACACGGAGGCCAGAAGTTAATGCGATGGTTCCAAAAAGATATGAGGACAACTCCTCAGGGTGATTCTCCACCGACATGGATAGGGGGATGCACATTGAATGCAACATTAAATTTATTTCAAAAAGATATGAGGATCGATCCTCCTGTAGCCGACCCTTCTGAGGATGATATTTTTGTGAACCCTAAAATCAGGGGCCCACATTCCTTTTTGACACGTTTTTGTATATGGCACTTTTTGGGACCTTTTTGTAACAACATGTCTGGCGCAGAAAAAAAAGAAAGAGTAAGAAGGAGAAGTAACAACAGTTCTGAGACACATAGGGAGATAGATTTTCAACAGTAGGAATTTTTTGAAGGTAGAGAAACTCAAGAGTATAATAGAGTAGGAGTTAGATTCAACAGAAGGCAGTAGTGTACTTTTTTTCTAGTTTTCTTAGTATAGATGGAAACGATTTGAAGACATGGGTTTTCTGTACATTGGTGATTGTGCCAGAATTGTAAATGTTTCTTATCTGTTTCACCAATAGTAGAAGCAACCAGATTTAAATCTACTTCATGTTGTGTTCCAGAATGGTATTTGTCTTGAGTTAATCATTTGATTTGCAAAGCTTTCAAGGAATGAGATTTTATTTTATGTTTTGTTTAAATGGTGATTTGCAATCTATAGTTAAAGTTAGCATTGTGAATGAATGAAACTATGTGTTAATCACAAGTTGATTTTGTTCTGCAGTTTTAGTTAAGAATTCCTTGAAAGGTAACAAGTTTGGTTAAGTTGGATGGATTAACATTCTTTTTTAGTTCACAAACTCTGATCTATCTTTTTCTATTTCTTTAAAACCCTAGTTAAAGTAGGTTTATATGTATGTTTGATCTTAGAACAATCCAGAAGCTCAACACCAGCAGGCCCCTTGAACATTATAGCTCACATCAACCATTGAGTGAAGTTAGCACAGTCGAGAACCAATTATGAAGACCTTGGGAGTTAAGATATCCATGCATTATCTTTCTCTTTCAGTAGAGCAGAATAGAAATATTCTGTTTACTGTTGTTGTGCTCATTTAGACCCATCAACCGGAAACTGGTTTTAGAAGGAGGGCCTAGAAGAGAAAACTGGATAATATTGGGTTTTTGTCCCCAGAAAGGCCCCATAGAGTTCTAGGATCAGCTGAAAATCCACCACCTTTGATAGAACTCAAGACCCCAATACGACACAAGATTCACAAGACTGGGGCAACCATCATACCACCCTTGTTAGCTCCACTCACTCCACTAGGCTTTTCACCAATACCCCAGTGGATACCTATCAATCCACCACTAAATCCATCTCAAGTGCCCTTACATCTAGTTCAACCACCACCACCACCACCAATGGAATTTTTTTAGAATAATCCCTCTCCATTGGGGACTATTCCTAGAGGCTTTCATGATATGCCTAAGAATCCTGAGAAATTTTGTCCCAAATACATTCATGGCGAATCAAGGAGTGTTGAAGAGCACATACAAGCTTTTAAGGACACTTGTAACAGAGCCTAGATAGCTCACCATGATGTAGTTTGTAGGTTGTTCCCTTATTCTTTAGGAGATATGGCGTACAACTAGTACCTGAATCTTCCACAAGGTTCTATTCTGAGCTGGATAGATCTAGATAATTCTTTCATCAATCAGTTCAAGGTTTATGTGGATCCAACCATTTTGTTCCACCAATTTTCTACCATTAGGAAGGAGCCATGTGAATCTTTGCCCTTGTTTAATACCATGTTTCAACGAATGTATAGGAGACTATAGGACCCCTATCTAGTTGCAGAGAATAGTGCCATTCAAGCATACTTTAGAGTCATAGACCCTTTTCTTGGCTTATTCCTACAAAGGACTTACCAACCGATAGATATTGATTCCCTATCTAAAGTTTATCATCTAGCCATCAAGCTACAACAACAAATTAGCTCTCAACAAGGAAGTTTGGGAGGAGGTTTTCCTTTAATGGGATATCAGATGCCTAGCCCAACCCCTTTATTCAATACCATCCCAAGAATGTCTCCTTCCCATTATGGACCTATATTTGAGTTGCAGACTCAACCTCTTGTTCCATTCTTTGCTAGTGGAGCTCCTGATTTCTTTCAACAATCACAGGCTCATCATAGTTCGCATGGTCATCATAACGAAGCTGGAACACCAAATCATGTCGATCAGCCACCTATTGCTAAGAGTGTTGAAAGTGAAAAGACAGTCCAACTCACAAATGAGG
>VDFB02379711.1:104782103-105059221 GCA_007258455.2 Sequoia sempervirens
CCCTCCAAGCTCACCCACTGCAGAAATCAGGAAACTCTAGTTTCTCTCTTCCCCAAACTCCAAACTCACAAGCCAAAGCAAGAAAATAACTCAAAGCATGAGAGGGTCGAACTTCTCCACTTGCCTTTTATAATTTTGCATTGAAAAACACTATTCATAAAGTGAGCACTATTCACTTAAGTTATAACTTTTTTCACTTTAAGAATGAATAGTAACTGAAAAATATAAAGTGACCCCTTCATTTTTAAAACACATGGTCCCTATGCCAAAGATGATGAAATAAAAGGTGAATATCATTAATTTAAGCCCAATTATCATGCCAAACGCAAGAATTCACCCTACCACCATACTTCAGAGATCAACACTGCCATTTGACGACCAAGTGACCCTCTATCCAGGATCATTAGCCTACGAGGGTCGACATGATAGGCTAATCTACTGATGTACAGGTGTCTAATTAGAAGGGGACATCACATCCTATTTCGAATGAAATGAAATTCAAATTATTAGTTTTTTGAAAATATTCTTTAGAAGAACTTTTTTATAATGGTCCATTTTTAATATTTCATAATACATATGCATCTTAGTTTGTACAAGAAAAATCGCCATTCCCAATAAACTGTATTGATCAGCATTGCTGTTTAGTATGCAGATTTTGCAAGGAATTGCTGTTTAGTATGCAGATTTTGCAAGGAAAAGAACTACTTAATGAGCGAACAGACAAAGAGAAAGAACATCTTAAGAAGGCATGTATTTGGGTCCTTTCCAGTTTTGCATACACTCACCAACTAAAATGAAGAAGAGTACGAGAAGAAAGTAATGTGTCAAACTATTTTTCAATGTTCCAAATTCTGAAGATATGATGAGCTGTATGGAGTTTTGATGCTGAACTTATTATTGATCTCTTCCATGTTTTCTATATGCAGTTATGAGCTTTGAATGTTGTATTCTTAAAATGTAATGGATGCTCCTCAACTGACAGTCTTTTAATGTTGATTGTACTAATTACAAATTACAGAAGCCCAAAACGTGGAGGCTTGCCTGCCAAACTGTTGTGGGAAATAAGGACTCCGTTGGCAAGGTGGGATTTAGTTCAATTTTTTAGTGATTTAAGTATAAATAATAGAGATTTTGATTGAGAAATAAATAAAATTGATCACTCACCCAAAACTGGAAAGATTCAAGTTCCACAACTATTCCACTCAACATACAGCTCGGTACTTCTCTTTAGTTTTTATTTTTTTCTCATAATGTAAAACTCACATTATTTATTTTCAAGTAAAAATTATGCTTCAGAAAAAATGTCCCAAACTTTAGAAAAAGTTCTTCTCTTATTAATTTAGTTTTGTTAGTTGATATTAAAATTGAACTCTGAAACCTTTTGGTTGATTAAATTTATTTTTTAGAAGTCAGTTTCTCTGTTATTTTGCAATAGAGGACTTTAAACCAAATAAAATTTGATCATGGTCCTTTTGCATGGTGATGCCTAGTCTTAACCAGTCAGCCTGATCTTAAACAGGGACAATTTGTTGGAAAACATTTATTTCAAGGTGGAATAGGAAAAAGTTAACATAATATCAAAGGCTAGGCTTTTAATCAACCAGAAATTGAGTTGGATCATACTTCTAAGTTTTACCTTTATCTCTAGATGAAAATATTTCTTTGTTTTGCTCTATCCCTCCATCTATCAAGATAATGTTTATTAGGTTTATAGATGAATATATCATAATGATATTTTCAATGTCTGTCTGTTAATGTAAGTTTAACTGGTGTCTAGATGAACATATTTTAATGTTATGTTATCATAATTATTGAAAAATGATACATCAATGCAGCCTTCATAAAATTAGAGGTCTTTACAATAATTTACATTAACTCTAAATAAACCAATAAGGTTAAGTGAAATGTGTACTAAACAATAGCATGCATGAAATCTCTTCCTCTAACACAATACATAAATCTCAATGAGAGCTCAATTTTTGCTTTACCCTAAGTCTTGACCAGGTAATTCTCAAAAATCAAGCTTACGTCTCTCCCCACTACTATGGATAGGTTGTTGGGAACTTGGGAGAGCCCCGGCATCAGAAGGGCCTTGATTTTGTTAAGGCTTCACTAAAATATTAGTGAGTGATTCACCTAGTTCACCTTTCTCCCCCACTGCTGTGGATAGTGTGTCAAGAGAGTGCCACCACCCTCCACTCCCCTTTCTATAGCTATTGTAAGGTTCTCAATTCAACACATTTTCGAGTGCCCCTTCCTATCACTGTCCTACGGATTGGCCTACCATAGAAAGGAAGGGCTTCAGTAGGGCAGTCTATTGATCAGTCATTTTTGAGATTCAACACATTCTCCTTTACGTAAATTGAGAACAGTCGACCTACCATAGAAAGGGAAGACTTCAATAGGGCAGTCATATGAAATCCCACACATTTTTGTGAGATTCAACACTTTCTTTCCAACTAGAACTCTTGTTGGACCACCCATTATTTGAGATAGGGCAGTCTAGTGAAATTATTTAAAGTTCCAGCTCTGCATTATTTAACACTCTATTTGTGCACAATACACGATTTATTTATTTTACGCATAAACATAAATTCATACCAAAAGTGCCAAACTCGAGTCCTTTGTGAGGCACTTTTATCTGAATTTATTATTTATTTATTTTCCTTTCTGAAGTTAAGGTTTGACATTTGTACTATTGTAGAACATACAACTCCCCAAAAGGGAATTGATCACAGGTCAATTTTCCTGTAAATGTAAATGCACACCAATTAACCAAACCTCACAACACAGATTATGTACAGAAGATTTTGGAGGAGATAGTTGAGGAGGAAGGCATTCCAGATTAGCAATAACAAATTAATATAGTTCATAGAAAGCAAGGTTGTGAAGTTACAGGCTTGGTTTGTTTGTAAAGCCTGACTAAAGGTGATTTGAAAACATTCTAGGTTAGACACCTTTGGCAATCAGTAAATGTTTTTAGAGGTTATGAAAAAAAAAATGAAACGATGGACATGAATTTGACCCCTATTAGAGAAGGAAAAATCTAATTTTCTTTTACACACAAAAATAAAAAATCTCCTAACAGGGCAGCATTTCAGAGTTATTTTATGCTTTGAATGAGCTTTGTATTTGCAGTTGCAAGAATGTGCAGAATAAAGCACCCCATGAATAATATGCAAAATGACTAAAGAATAGTCATTTGTGGATTCAATATGGATCAGGTGGATTTTGCCAATTGTCAGAGAAGTCATATTTTTTAAAATAAAATTAAAGAGTTGACAGTTTGAGTATTAGCAAAAATATTAAAGTCCTATGACTCAAAAGTTAAAAATCACCAAAAAAAGAGTTGGATTCAGGTGTATGAGCTCTGCTAGGGTTTTGTGTTTTCTGTGGTCACCCTTGGCCCCTCTTGCGTCATACTGCACATCCTGCGCAGGAAACCCCTCTTTTCTTGTGTGTACGACCACATTTATTGCGGTTTTTTTGTTTTAATATGCCTTCAATCGGCTCTAACCCAACAGTTCTTGTTGGTGTTAGCGGTTCGACGACATTGCTCAATGGCTCCTCTGAAGAACAAACATCCCCAGAAATTTGTTCCAAAAGTCTTTCACGAGGTAAGTGTTCCGATTCACCAGCTAATGTGGTTTTTCCTTTACCAGATTTTGATAGTGCCTGTCAATGGCTTGAGCAATACACCCTTGTTGGGTATTTTGTTGGGAGAACTCCCCCTGAAAGTGTGCTTAAAGAATGGGTTAACAAGGCTCGAGTCCCTCATGGGGTCCGCCTTGATATGGTCCAAAATTTAACCAAGGGTTTCTTTTTGTTCCGCTTTGCGCAAGTCAATCATGTGCAGGCTATCTTAGCCCATGGGCCCTGGTATGTCCAGTCTTCTTTGCTAGTTTTCTAGGCGTGGACCTATGATTTTGCTGTTTCAGATGACACCAAGTTGCGGGTCCCGGTCTGGATTGAATTCCCTAGTCTACCCTTGCCTTGTGTGCCTTTTTTGAATAATATAGCTTTCTCACTGGGGAGGGTTATTTGCATTGAGCCAGATAGGTTCTTTCAGGCCCGACCCCAGAAGAGGGTTTGTGTGGCAGTGGACCTTTCCAAAGATTTGAAAGACTCCATTGATATCCAAATTGGAGCTCTTCGCCACACCCAGAAGGTCACATATTTTAATCTTCCCAACACGTGCTATAGGTGTCAGTCAGTGGACCACAAGATTAAGGATTGCCCTTTAGCAGTGCCTTGTACACCTTCTCCGCCACAAGATGCTGAAAAGCCTTGTTCGGTGGCTGCATCTGCTGCCAAGCCTGATGCGAAATGGACTACGGTTATGAATCGAAAGAATAAGTCCACTGGTTTTGGGTCGGGTCCCGTGACCTCTGAACCAGTGAAAGATGTTTCAAACCCTTCTGTGAAGGGGAAAGAAGCTTTGGTTGGAGCTGATTATGTTTCACAGTAGCCTAGGCCAAAGGCTACACCTCGACCGGCTGTTATCATGTTAACACAGCCGAATGTTTCTTCTCTTGTGACGGGAGCTCAAAGGCGATCTCGCAGCCCTTCCCCTCCTAGGGAAGAAGGGGAATATTTTCATGAAAAGCGGAGGATGTCCTCTCCATCCATCCAGATTGGATTAGTCCTGCCAGAATTTTTGCAGAATTGTTTCTCTTCTCTAAATGAAGAGGAATTGGGTTTCAAAAACATGGATGAGTTTCACTCACGAAGTTCCTCTCATGGAATGTTCGAGGTTTGATAGACCTCTCCAGAAAGTATTCTCTCAGGGATACCTTGTGTAAGTACTCTAGTATTGAAGTGCTTTGTCTCCAAGAAGTTAAAATTTATGGTTTTTTGCTTGCTACAGCTTGTCGCTCTATTTGGCCAGCTAGTAAAATGTTTTGTACTACTCATGATGTTGGGCGTGGTGGAGCTTCACCCTTTTGGCCCCATGGTGGCACTCTTTTGTGGTCGACTACGGGTCTGATCCCACCCATCGGCTCGTCTGAATCCTTCTCAACATTGATAATCATTCCCTTGGGGTTATTAATGTCTATGCTTCTAATGATGTTGTGGAATGCTCTTTGCTTTGGCATTGGATTGTTGATTCTTTACCAGTTGCTACCTGGTTACTATGTGGGGACTTTAATATGGTAGAAATGGCGTCTGACAAAGATGGCACTTTGCCATTCAGATGGACAGTTGGGGAAAGGGAGGCATGGTTTTACATGCGCAATAAATTGGGGCTTTTTGATCCCAATATTGGCTGCTGCCATTCTCATTCTCTTGGTGTAATTACAGAGCCGGTTCTAATAGAATATTTAAGCGCCTTGATCATGCCATGATCTTAGCGCAATCTTTTTTCTCTTTTGACAGCTCCTCTCTCCCAGTTAAGTTGTTAGTGGATGTGACCTTGTCAGAACACTTCCCCATTTCTTTTTGCATTGAATGGGAGACTTGACAGCCTCGTACGTGTAAAACTCAATTTTTTTTAAACATGTCTTTACTCTGACACAAGCCTACCATGGCCCACATTCACAGAGTCTGGAATTTGGAGTGCAGACCAGCTCATCATACAGGCTGGATTAATTGGTGGAATGAGGCTATCATCTGCACAGCTAGATTTTTGCACATTTATGGGCTCCAGCTGGCTATTTTTCGCTAGCGGTCTTATGAGGCTACCACCGCTGACCTTCGTGCTGCCACTGAGGCTTTGGCGGCCAACCCCTTTTCTCCATCATTGCAAGTCAGGGTGGCGGAATTAAAGCACAAGAAACAAATTGTTGATAGCTATGCTGCTAGAGGTGTGCAAATCAAAGCCTGGTTACATTGGCTAAAAGTTGGTGATCGTGCCTCCAAAGAGTTTTTTTTGGCTATGCGTGCCAGGCACTCATCCCCGGGCATTAAAAAAATTAAAGATGGCGTTCAGGTGCTTTCTGAGCTGCCTGATATTCTGCAGGCCTTTGTGCGTCATTATGAGCAAGTCTTTACTGCGCAGGAACTCACGCCTGTGCGACAACAAGCCCTTCAGGATTGCCTTGCTATTGTGCCAAATAAGCTTTCTTCAGCTCAGAAAATTTGTTGTGATCAACTGTTATGAGTTGATGATCTTAAAGAGGCTGTCTATTCCATGGTTGATGACAAAGCCCCGGGAATTGATGGATTCCCTTGTGAATTTTACAAAGCCATGTGGGACTATATTGGCCATGATTTGCATCAAGTTTACTTAGAAGCTTTTCATTCTAATTCTCTAGGTAACTTAAGTAATAAAGGTAACATAAAATTCATACCTAAGCCGGGTGACCCAGAAGACATTTGCAACTGGAGACCCATCATGCTTCTTAATGTCTCCTACAAGATTATCGCCAAGACTTTGGCTCTTAAAATCCACCATCTTCTACCTTAGATTGTGCGCCCGGAACAAACTGGGTTTATCAAATCCATATTTATTTTGGATAATATTATTGTTGTTTGGGAAGATATGGAATGGGCTAAACGTTCAAACTAGAAAGCCGTGTTCATTAAAATTGACTTTGCGAAGGCTTATGACTGCATTGAATGGCCGTTTATTCTTGCTATGCTGCAAGCTTTGGGTTTTGGGCCCAATTTCATTCAATTTGTTTGAATGCTCTTTGCGGATGCCTCAGCTTGTATCACCATCAATGGTCGTCAATCCTCCGCCTTTGGACTCTTTCGTTCCATTCGGCAAGGGTACCCATTTGCCCCCTCTTTGTATGTGCTTGCAGCTGAAGGTTTTGGCTACCTCTTGGCCAACGCGGTTTCCCAACAGCGGGTCAAGGGCATTTCTCTGCCCAACTCTCAGGCTCAGCTTGTTAATGGCCATTTTGCTGATGACTCATTCCTCACCCTTCTGGAGAAAGAAGACTCCATTGCGGCAGCTCTTGTGTGTCTTAATACCTTTTGTCTTGCTTCCGACTTTGCCATCCAATGGCATAAAACTTTGTGTTACCGACAGTCTATCTTGCCCTCTTTGCCTTGGTTGCAACAATATGGATGGAAATGGATTAGGCCTAGAGAAATTTTTTCGATTTTTGGGCATTTCCTTTGCCTTTCAGGCGTCCCCGGCTGAGCTTTGGCAAGTCGTGCGCTCCAGAGTTGAGCAGAAGCTTGCTTATTGGGTTACTAAGCCCCTCTCTTTGGCAGGGAAATTCCAGGTGTGTTCCAAAATTTTGGCAAAAAGGACAAAATTTGGCATTATAAAGGATCGAATATTGCATGCTATTGTCACCATACTTTAGATTGGTTACCTGCGATTTTATTCATAGCTGGGTATGTTGGCTGCAATTCCAAATGAGTACCAAGAGTGCTGCAATCTGTGACAGATGGCGATGGGTTTTGAAGACTTGAAACGAAGGTTAGAAGCTGCTATAATTTTATTTTGAGGAATCTGAACCTGAACAGGGGCGGCACCTTTTTGGGGTTGATTTGATTTGTTAAGAGATCATTTTGAAGGAACCAAGGCTGCTATCTTATCACCAACATCAGGAGCTTAAATTACACCAGGTTTTATTGTTATTTGCATTCATATATGAGCGTATAAGATAATGCTAGTCGCTGCAATGTGTATTCAGACTTTAGGAAGGTATTAGATTGTTAAGCCAAGTGTCTTGGCTAAACATAGTAGTATTGTAATCAGATTCTCTGAGTCTTTGTAATCAGACCATTGCATTAAAGAGTCTAATTTTGAAGTTGCTTGGCAATTGTTTGTAAAATTTTCTATGGCTGTAGCTTTCATTTGTACACACTAGTATGCATGCCAATTGTTTGATTAAATGCCAAGTGGCTGTAGATATCTTCTTGCACATTCAGTTGGTAAGGAAAGTGTTTGTATTAATGCTTAGTTGCTGTAGATGCATATTGGCCACCATTGGTTGCATGAAAAGTGTTTGACATTATGTCAATTAGCTGTACAAGATAATTTCAGTCACTCATGTGTATGGAATGATCAAAAACAGATAGTATATCACTTTATTTGAATTGTTAACCTATCTTGCATCTTTGGGAGCTTTCAAACATCAATTTGCAGCATTCATTTCATAGCCAAGCAAGCAGAATCAGAACTGAAACTCAGGATCAGCAAGGTCAGACATTGCGTGCTAAGTGTTTGACAATATTCCTTGAGGCTCTAATCAGCAGTTTTAGGTCAGATTAGGCAAGGGTCATTACAGACATGCCTCCAAGCAAGGTACTTGGCCTTGCCACCACTATGGTTACTTGTGGATGGCATCTCTATATACAAAGTTGGAAATCATAATAGAAAGTAAAAAATAAAGCTTCAACATTAAACGTAATAAGCCTTGGCTCTAAAAGAATGAAGAGAAGGGAAACAAGAAACAAAAAGAAAAATTGAAACCTTAGAAGTGTTAGAATACAAAAATGAAAGAAAAAGACACAAAAACCTAAATCAAAAATACAAAAAACAAGTTACATACCTTACAAATCTGGTCAATTTGAAGATCAGTCCAAACAAATCCAAATCAACTGAAAATTAGTTGCAATGATGTCAATTGGAAAAAAGCAATGTCATAAATATGAAAAAAATGTCACTTTTGGCTGTTTTTGAAGGTGGATTATAATTATGCATGGGTTGCTGAGTTTTAGCTTGGTATTTGTGAGTTTCGGCAAGTGCATAGGAAAAGGTGATGTATTATTGATGGAAGTGGATAATGCTACAACTTATGTATAACAAACAAAGTGTTGGTACATCAAACTGAACCTCACAATTCTAGAGGATACACCATGAGGTCTAACCCCAAGGAAGAAAGTCGGGCTAGACGGGCAGATAGGATTCATAATTAAATTACAGCTAGTTTAGGTCAATTGACAGGAGCAGGTACAACTCCTCTACACTTTAAGCTCTGCCAAGCTTAGGAGGTTGTTCCCTTCTGATCTCGCAAGACACTTAAAGAGAAGTAACGTAAATATGTTACAAACAAAGACCAAACTTTAATGGCATAGAACCAATCCAATTATTTATCATTGATTATCCTTTATGCTAATGTTTGTGATCTTACGGCTTGAGGTCTTTGAAGCATATTATAATGTACAACCTATAGGTGTGATCATTATTAAAGAATTTCAAATAATATCTTTAATACTGATTCTTTACAGATTTAGACAGCAGTTTGTAGGTTTGAAAGAATATAAATTACAATGAAAGGAAACTTTCTTGGAATAAAACTTTGATTAGTGGAAAATCTGTAACAAGATTTCCTAAGAGCTCTATAATCTCAAACTAAGAAAACCAATGTGTTACAAACACAATCTTAACTATCCATTAATGATCCATCATATTCCATCTATTGTACTAAAGATTCTTTTAATATTCAGATTAAATTGAAAACAAATCAACCACAATATCATAGCAACAAATGTGAACTTAGAGATGTACAAATCTCTTGAAATGCTTAATGGAGAACTATTTGTAAGACCAGCTTATATATATTAATTCTTCAAAGAGAATTTTCACAAAAATTACTGTAGATAGACTTTAGAATTAAATGTGCCAATTTGACATCCTAAAGCATGCTCTTGGATAGAGACAACACCCAACTTCTTAAGGAATGTGGAAGATGATCTTAACAAAGACAATAACCTCATCTAATAGCAATAACACAAGGCTCACCTCACTCGGATGATTAACACTTGTCCTTGCATTACATGTCAAGTAGGTTGCTTATTTTCTTGTTTACAAAATTTCCTACAAGATTTTGTCCATATAGAAGTTACACTTAACAGAAAAGTTGCCAACTCATCAAATAGTAAAATTCAAGTGGTGGTAGAGTTCTTGGAGAATTGTTTCAATTCTCTCAAAACGTTCTTGGATGTAGATTTCTTGGCTGTGCTCTACTCCATGAACAACCTAATAATGTCCAAGTCCTCTAGTATGATCTACAAATGGATGGTAATTTTCATGATTGTTCTTTCCATGTCCTTCAACATCCTTGTAAGAGCCATAGTATCAATTCTTAGTTCTCTCAAAATTTCCTTTGAAGAATCCACATCCTTCTTGAGTCCCTTAAGGGTGGACTCGAAACTATTAGAAGAATTGGAAGATCCAAAAGCCGTTTATGCTTGAAAACTTTTTATAAGCCTAAAGAAATTTCTTTAAAAATATGCAAGACTCTTTTGTTAGAATTTCTTGATTTATATTGTTTGGATGATACATTCATGAAAAACCTCTGCATTTTATAGCTTGAATGCATGATTCAAAGGTCTCAATAAGGTGCCACCTATTCTAACATGACTTTCTTTTAGAAATTCAAAAATTTACCAATAATTCCCTTAGAACACCACAAATGCTTTGCTATACACTTAATTGGGTATTTTTTGACCAATGTGAATAAAATCTAAATTGATAAAGACGTGAGAAGGCATTTACCCTTGAAAGAGCAAAAGAATCAAATAATCGGTGCTACATTATTCCCATATACCTTATTTCAATTATCTAAATCTTCATCATCTGGGAGATTTGCATTGATCATCATATTCACATTTTCCAAGGTGTTGTCCCACCTAGCATCCAACAATATTTTTCTCACTAATAAATGCATTAATTCATGCTTCTAGTGCCAAAATATCCTCAAGGGATTTATGGAACTTTGTAGAATTAAATTGATCATTTTGGATGGTTCTAAAAATTCATATGCCAATTATGGAATTTACCCTTCTACATTCACAACTCCTTGAGATTCCCTTTTTCATTTCTAGGCTTAGGTACCTATGATTCTATCGTTTTATTGTACTACTGAAACTTATTCTTCAAGTCAATATCCACATGATTAATAAATGAAATAATGTTAGCAATAAGATTGCATATGTAATGCGTTATCATGATATGGGGAGTTCTATTGGATTATTATATTTTGTGGTGAGGTAGATTCTATCCATTTGATGGGTCCAAGACATCAATTTATCTCTTATTTTCATGACCCCCACCTCTGCTTGGCATGCTCGATCATTGTATTATTGGTATTCTCAAAAGACTTCCATAAGTCCTCACATGTTTGGACTCTATGTTGAAAAATCCCTTGAATCAAATCTATCAACTTTGATTTATATTTTTGAGGCTCTAATTAAGCATTGTTTTCTTTTCTTCTAATTACATGCAACAAATGTTCTAATTCCTTTATTTTCTAGCCCATTTCCTCCCCTCCTATAAAAATAGATTATAGTTGGAATAAAGGGTCAGGTGGCAATGCCTTGTGCACATGAGTCTACGTCTATTCCTTTATCTTGTTGTATGCCACTCTCAAGTCTTTCAACTCATTCCTTAATCTAATATTTTCTTCTTCTAGTTTCTTATAGTTTGTTGCTAGTTTTTGGGTGGTAGCTTGATTGAACTAGGCACATAGACTAAAATTTTTGTTGCATCCACCACTAATACATCATCAACCCTCTTGATCAAAAATTGTCCTCCTAGCTATTGAGGAATGTAGTCTATTTGAGATCTTCCATATGAGGGGGCCAATGCCCAGATAGTGAAGGTTAGTAGATTAGGGTTGAATAATGACCAAGAGAAAAACTAAGCTGCCTCCACTTCATCCCTTAAAATATTAGTAGTACCCTTACTTCTTGTCATAATATAAAAAACGATGGCTTTTGCAATGCCTCAACCAAGTAGTAACAAACACTCATTGCCCTTACCTCTCTCCCTTTCTTTTGGAGTGTTTCTTTTTGTAGAAAATTCAAAACTAAGAGAGTCACTACTCTTTGTAGCATCCAATTCTTCTACTAACGATATGGCCTTAGCCTTCTTTGCAAGTTGAGCTTGTTTTTCTTTGTACTTGATCATCCAAGCAAATTTATTGAACTCGCGAGTCTTGAAAAATTAGTCATCTACCAAAAGCTCCATGCAAGCTTTCATTCAAACATCCTCTGTGCCTTCATCATTTGCATATCTCTATTTTGCTACATTATTGTCTTGGATGATAGGATTCTGCCCTCTTGGGTTCTGGGGAGATTTAATGGAACTAAGTTCATAACCTTGTGGAGGCACAAACACCTTGGTCATCTCATTCATAGAGCAGTCCACCAAAGGGGAAAGATTAACTTGCATTATTATTGGCTCACTCCTTTATAGTGTGTGATGAGCCACTGAGGTGACAAGGGACGAAAGTCAAGAAGGTCCTACTTCCATTATTTGCATAGATTTATCCTCGTCAAGTTCATTACCTCCTTGTATCTTACATATTCATCACCTCCTTATGCCTTTGCATGTGTTGGCTTAGGTTCATTGGGAATGATTCCATGAAATTGAACATATTTTAGGAGTGCATCCTTCTTTCCATTTTGTCCGAGAAAATGGGGAAATCTCCTAGAAATTTGGGATAAATAATCTTCCTTTTGTGCTTTGCCAAATTAATCTTTAGACCAACATTCCTTATCATTTTATTTGCAACATCACTGACACAACTTTTTGATTAGATCTTCAGATTCACAATATCATTTTATTCGCAACATCACTGACACAACTTTTTGATTAGATCTTTAGATTCACAATATTCATGCTGAAATCTAACCTAGTTTGAACCCTCCTCAATCCATTAATAGATTTCTTAGGGTCATATTCTCTCTAGCAATCAAATCTCGTGCCCAACTTGTCAACATATGCAATAACTGCATCAAGTGCATCCTTTCCTAGAAGTTTGAAAACTCCAATTTCAATGGAAAAAGGAAGAAAAATACCTTTATTGTGATCTTTGAAGTGGGACTTGTCCAAAAAATGCATTTTCCTTATTTCTTTTGAAAAGTCAATTCATGGAGACAGAGGTCTGGCTATGGCTCCAAACATTCCGATTAAAATTTATTCTTGGAAAAGGAACCAATCTCCTGAATTATGCTTCAACTCTTCATCTAGTTCCATATGCAAGGGCCCAATAAATATAATACTTCCTAGGTCAACCTAAGCCTATTTTTGTCCATTAATTTCTTTAGTATTGGATTGACAAAACTAATTCACAAAAATACAATAAGATGAGTAGACATGATTTCTATCCACATGGATGAACATGGTTGTACTAGTTTGATTTGGCCTCTTGGGGTTGCACGAGATGTAAACTTTATCCCCAACTGTCATTCAATTCACTTACTAAACCATGCAAGAAAATATAATAGAGAATTGAATATATTTTGAATGTCTTGGGATGCTTCAATTTCTTGAACACCCTATTTTAGTGTGATTTCTCTATCTAGATAATCCCCAAAATCATATGAAGTATTTTGTGTGGATTCCAATTACTGGAGAGAAACACCAATGATGATGCAACAGTCTTCTTTCTAGCATCCTGCCCTGTAACTTGGCTGAAAGCTTGGAAGGCATCTTCGAAATAAGACATGTATTTGTTTGCATCCAATGGCTCATTTTGTCATGTCCCCTTCTCAGTGACATCTCTCGGAGTACAGGATTGGCCTATCATACGACCCTCGTAGGCTGATAGACTGGATAGAGGGTCACGTTGGAGCTTGGCTCAGCTTCAGTTGGCAGAGTTTGATCAGTTGGCTTTCGTTCGGGCTCATTCGGAGACTTCTTGCAGAAGTTGCTATTTTTAGCAGTTCTTGGCAGTCGGCGTGGGACCCCTGCTATTTTTAGCAGTATGGATTTGGCAGTGTTCAGAATCACTTCAGTGTTCGTCAGCTTCAGACGGATCAGTCATCGGATGAATAACGAGAGAGATATTAATATTTAATTGTATTAATTAAATATTAATTATTTGATGATTATAATATAAAGTTATAATATTATATTATAACTTAAGTGATTCTTAATTGAGGGGGTCGCCATCATCAGAAGGGGCCAAATTGACAATTATATTTTATTATAAAAATTTGGCTGAGACTATGGAAAGATTAAAAGAATTAAAAGTCGAATATTTTAATAAACCCTATTATTGAGGAAATCGCACTTTTGAGAAATATAGTGCATTTGCATTGGGTTTTGAGCCATTATGTGATTATTGATTTGGAAAATTGGTCAAGTTTTGTCTGAGCACAGAACCTTAGGGTTTGAGTCTCGAAATTCATTGGGGAACGAGCCATCTCCATTGAAGCAGTTCAGAGGGTGTGAAATAACACCTGATCTATTGCAGCTGAGAGATTTCTTCATTCAGGAGGAATCACAGAACATCAGAGATATTTATATTCAGGGTTTTCTAAGGAGTTTTCATCCAGAAGACATTCATTCATCTAGGCGCACATATTCTGGAGATCTGGAGAGTTGTGAAGAAGCCGTACATTTATTAATTGCTGTTCTGACCTAGCCGTACCTGTACCAGGCCGTACCTTTCTGTATACTGGCCGTACCATTTAAAGGGAGCCGTCCTTTGTTCTGGAGAAAACGCCTTTCCTTAAGGTCATCTTTCATCATTTCTGGAGGCGCCTAAGCTTTGAGATCTTATCCCGAGCACCAGACGGAAAGAGAAAGCAACTTATCATCTCAGCCGTACCAGCTACAGCAGTTCATTTATTATAGCCAGATTGCCAGGTTCTTTAATAATATTTCATTGCTTTTTGCTTGCATGCAACTGGATCCTATATGTATTCATCTCAGAAGAATAAATAATATATTGTCTTCAGTATTTGCCCTAGATACTATTGTTATCGGAGTAGATTTATTTTTATTTGGATTTATTTTCAATTCTTGCAAAAATCACAATTTACCTTTATTGCACAAAAACCCAAAAACAATCAAAAAACGCAAAACACAAAAAATTCAGTCAGATTCAGGAAACAGGGAAACAAGGGTTTCTACACATTTTCCCCATTGGGAATAATTTTCTTAGCAAGTGCCTCATTCCCAATAGATAGCATATAGTGGGAATTTGACTCCCTTATAGGGATTTTGTCTTTGAACATGAGGATTAAGTTTCTCAACTTTAATTTAACTCTAGTCTTAGGGGTCAAACAAAACACCACCTGAATATATTCTCTACTCAATGTAAACATAAGTTTTCCATTCACATGTCCCATCTTTTAGGTTTTCTCATTGTAGCATTTGCATGCCCATTCTATAATCTTTGTGGTAGGGAAACAATTTCAAACAATATCTTTGCTCTATCGAATTTCCAAGCCTTGCAGATTGGAATCAACTTATCCCTCTTCTCAGACAACCTCTTAAACAATTTTTTCCTATACAACTTAGTGATTGGGGCTCTAATGTCACCTTTTGCATCCTCAAAAAGGTTTGTGGATGCTTCTTGGTTCCTGGTAGATTTCTTATACCTTTTGGAAGCTCACAAAATAGGTGTAGTTGTGTCCTAGCTTGAAGCTCTTCTAAGGGCCATTTATATAATTCAAAGAGAAAAAAGGGTCTCTGGGCTTTTCTGCAGAAGAGTTTGAATTCCATTCTGCCATACAATTTACACATATGCTAATTATCTACCTAATTACAACAGGGCATATAAAGCAACATAACTAAATCCCTCCTCTAGAGCAAAAAAATACTCTAATTATCTCAATTCAATCTTACAAATTCCTGGGGTAGTTTGTTCATTCAATTCCTTCAAAGTAATACAATCACAAAGGAGAGTGTTTGAACTTACTCAGGAAACTTTGAAAAGTTGCAAGCGTACAAATTGATCAAGAGAGCTCTTGGTTCAGCTAGGGCATGGTCTCTTGTTGTATGCAAAGTTGCAAGGTGAAAAAATAAACAGCTTCAATTAAGTTATACCAAACCTTAGAACATTTTGCAAAATACACATTAATCATGCCTTTAATTAGTATTTGACAACCACTGCCTATTTTTTGAAAATCAAATATGCATCTTGTCAAGTAACTAGTTTGAACTTCATCATTGATCAATGGCTTAAATTCATTTCCTTTCGAGATCAACAGTTGTGGCAAATCTATGAACTAGTAAAGTGCAGAGTCTGCAGACCACTTCAATTTGCTGATCTATAGAAGCTCTCAAAATATGACATGTGGCACCATTTGCCATGTCTTGTCAAGATCAACTACCTCAGAACTTCTAAGGACTACCTAAGGGTACCTGCCAGCTATCTATAGATTTACCAAAGTTAACAAGATTTGAACGTGTTGCATAATTGGTAATCTGTAAAAGAATCCATTCTCTGAGCATGCTCTTGACAAGTCACCTCAGTGGGACCATCATTACTGATACCATTAGATGCCATATGGTATTCATTGTCATATTTTGATGGATTAAAGCTTTCTTGTACATCCTACAAAGAAAATTGCTGATTTCCGAAGAGTCAATCATAATGTGCCAAGTATTATTTTAATCAAGCATTGACTGTAATTAATGCTCCATATCCTTTACCTTGAGATCAAAGGTTGTGGTAAATCTATGGCACATGATTTACCAGTTCATAGATTTAACTAGGTCATAACATGTGCCTTATAGTGACCACTTGATCTCACTGCTCAATATGTTCCAGCTTTATTTTCAATCAGTGGCTCAGATCTATTTTTCTCCAAGATCAACGAGTGTGGTAGATCTAAGAGAAGGTAAAGCACTCAATAAGATGATTGACAGATCTATAGAAGTCAATTACAGAAAACCACCTGTCACCATCAGCTATATTCTCCAAAAAGATCAATGCTTGTAGAAGATATGAAGACTATTACTATAGATCTATAGAAGCCAGTTGAATGCTGTCTATTGCCTTAAGTGCTGCTGTTGAAAGGGAGCCAACCATACTTTTCCAAATGTATCTCCTTATTTGGAACTAGTTATATCATGGTCCAATCAGAAGCATACACATCATCTTATCATCATAAAGACTTCCACACCAGGTGTATCTTTGCGGTAGATTGGAGGATGAGTTTTTTACCAGCCGAGCCAATCTACAGTATTATAGAAACTGGTAAACTGGTCAACCAATGGAAATAAATGGAACACTTAGGAAAAAGGTAACCCATTTAGTAGGTGAACAACTAAACATCTCAACAAAGACATGATACTTAGCAAGTTTTCAACTCCTTTTTAGACTTCTATAACCAGGTGGCCACTAAAGGCTTACAAAGAATAAAAACAAAGGGGATAATAACAAAGTCACACATAGGTCAAGAGGCAGACTTTATGAACCACTGATGCAGGGGTCAACACAAACGAGACTCAAAGACACAACAAAATATCTCAGATCAGTGATCAACATGAGTACAAAGGAAAATTGAACAAAATACAAAATGAATTTAGAAACAAAGAACAATGCCATTCATCCATATGAAGTCAAGAACACGCTATTGTAATTTAGCTTTGTATTATTGCATATTTCTATACAGGTTTCCCTAAAACATTTGTGAAAACTGAAATAAAAATATGACAGTAAGACAATAGAATGCTAAATTCTCTATCATTCATATGATACACGTTGTGCAATTCCTAAGTTGAATCAAGGAAAACAATTGTGGAAGGAATATTTGTTCATCTTCTACTGTTTTGTGTTCTTGATGCACTATTGGGGATTGGATCCACATGCAGGCATTCACGCTAGTATTTTGGCATTGTCACCAAATCTGATGTTTTGCAATCTGGACTTCTGTTACAAGACAATTTTGTTTGATTTTGAGTCTTGACATGGACTGCAAGACTGAAGCTGCCACCTGGATTAAAAAAAAAGAACATTTTTCCTAAACTGATCAAGTGTATGCAAATACTATGCATTGTTCAGTATAGCAAATCTTGATATGAATCCAAAATAATTTTAGCTGTTAAAAATATGCTTACATTGTGAAAATTATACTTATATGTCCATGATGAGAAAAAACATTTAAGAAACTTCTTTATCATCTCAGAAATGGTTGACATATTTCAAAGGTAAAAACTCAAATTTTACATTTTTTCTCCTAATTAAAAAAAATAAAATTACCTAATGATTCCATAACAGAATCATTTTTGTCACTTAATTCCCTTCTTTCATATAATTTCTTGTAATTTCCTTATTTTTTGATGTTGTTTAACCAATGCTTATGTGTATTGGGCCATGTCTATATTGATTTCCGAATGGGAATATCACTTGTTGTTCTCAAATTCTTTTCTTTTTTCTGATCATTTTAAATAAAATAATTTAAGTTAATTCACCAGGCAACATGGTGATCATGAAATCGTGTATTGTAATGATGATGATTTTTATAAGCTACACATGATAAATTATCTGTGCAGGTGGTGGTGCAAAGATTGCCAGAATTCAAGCAGTTTGATTGGGCTTAAAGACAGTCTTTTTCATCTCATAGCATGCAAGAGCGTCTCTTGGACTTGATGCTCTTCACAAGTGAAATGGAAAAGCAACCTCCAAAGATACCACATGCGGCCATTCCTACTATGCCTTACAATTGGCATTTAATTTAAGTATTCACGAGGATGTTTATCCCATTAAATAAATCACCCACTGTAAAATTCATATTTAAGTAGTGATTAATTTAATTAATCATAACAATTGGCATTTTAGTATTCAGAATGCTTATTCTATATGAGTAAATTACTTATGGTATATTCATATTAACATAATATTAATTTAATAAATCATTGACATAGACTCGGGGTTAATTGTCCATAAACGATTTTATTACAATTTTATAGTAGAAGTAGTACTTATGAAAATTTGAGTGATGGGTATTTCATGTTTATACATTCTTCCAAACAAGGTTCTGACGTAGAAAATAGAAATTAATTTTTATTCAAATTTGAAAGAACTATATTTCAATAAATGGAACATTACCATGATGTTTAACTCTCCACAAAAAAGCAAATTTATTTGGTAAAAAACTGCCACAAAATTACAATATTCTCTTAGATCAAGAATAGTGACAAGATACTAGAGAAATCAAATTTAACAAGGGCTCTGCTGCAGCTTAAGTTCTTGCTAAAGGCTGCAAAAATGGTTTCCAGAGATGGTCAGTAGACTATGAGAAAAACAACAGATAGCCGGGAATTATTAGAACTTTTATCATTTGTTTCAGCTGAATGATACATTACAAATGTTGCAAGTAGTTGATCAAAGGAAAAGATCATGACATTGCTTATTGGAGTCAAAGAACATTGGTGGAAATGATAAAATAATTTATGCACAAGCTACTGAGCATTATCAAAAACAAGCTAACAGGAAAAAATTATGTAAACAACTTAAACTCCCACTGTTATTGATGCAGTTGGATTCCATTAGGAAAATTAGTCAGTCTCATTAAGCAAGATTCAAGCAATGGAAAAGATTGGGTTTAGAATATAAGTAAATCATCAGAATGATGTTGAGAGCTATACACATGCCTTTGCAAAAGCTCAGGACTGTCAGAAAAAATTAACCAATCCCACACTATTAGTTCTTGGAGAATAAATACAACATAGTTGAATTCTCAAGCCATGCTTCTTATAAAATCGGCATTTGGACTAAAACATAGCTGAGCTAAACAGATTTAAGATACATCATGATACCTGCACAATTAAACATCTTTGAGATTATACAGCTTGCTCAGCATTGGACACATTCTATAGACTTGGCATTCACTGTTTCGACAAACAAAACAATAGTGCTAGAACTCTCCAAAGCAATATTGTGAACCTCAAAATTAGAGAATGACACCTGGCAAATAATCAGATTCCTCACTTCTATTGATCGGATCAGCTGGCCCTTGGTTAACATTGATATGAATTAGGTGGTGGAGCAATTGGTCTTGAGTAACCTGGTGAGGTGTGACTCACGGTTTTAGGATTAAAGTAGAAATGGGCATTAGCATTGCCTCTAGAACCAGGTTGTCTTATTACTGCTCTTTCAGTTTGAGAAAACTTTTAACATTTACATTTAGAAACTGTTATAGTGTCTCAACTACTTGTTTGAAACATGTCAACAAGCCTAGAGGTGAAAAGGTACTTTCAAGCATTTCAAATCTTAAAACAAAGAAATTGGTAGGTTTTTTTACGTTTGTTGGCATGCTTGATACTCAGCCTGCGCGTCTGCAAGCATGAACAGGGAGGAGGACCTTCTCAGTGCAGAATTGTGGAATTACTGATCTGGTGGGGCCGCCCTTGAGATTCCTTGCACGTGGATTTCCTAGGTTCAAGGCGCTTTAACAAATCAACTTCCAAACAGGCAAAGACGTGGCTGGCAGCTGAATAAAGTTTTCAAATGGGGAACCTGTCGGTCTAGGTACAGATTAGCCTCATCTTTGTTTTTTTTCCTTATTTGGCGTTTATGCAGCAGTTTTTGTTTCTTGTCAATTTACCTCTCTCAAAGTCAACATTCCAGCAATTTCTTCAACCACGGTTTTTTTCCGAAACTGGGTTTTGTCAACCTTGATTAAACAACAACATATCACTAGGGCAGTTTCAATATGGAGTTTTAGCGACCCATTGCAATAAAAACACATTTTCCTTTGGAAAACAAACACTCTGAAACCCTAGGTTTAGTGAAGTTCACCCCAAACAATTCTGAGGTAATAAATGATTCACAATTGTTGATCTTTGGTCCCTTGTTAGGATGGTTATTCCAAGAGGGTTTAAACATACCCCTGAATCACATCTTCAACTAACTAGGAGCCCTACAGATTCTTATCATGTTGATCTTGCAGGGAATATTCTGAGGTCTTGGAAATCTTTGCTGCCAGGGTGTCATCAAGCTAAAACAAGTGGAATAGGTGAAAGGTGTATATTTGTGAATGCAACACAATATAAGGACATCCTAAGGCGCAAACAAATTTGAAAGGGGAGGCATTTGCAGAAAAAGAAACTATCATTTTACCAAAAAGAGTTAGCAACAATGCAGCTATCGCTATTAAAGGGCATAATATAGTAGAAATCCAAACAGTTCAAGGTGCAAACAAGGGCAATGAAGTAGAGGTTTCTTCACTCCATAAAGTTTTGGAGTTAAAACAAAGTAAAATTGAAAAAACTACAACAAATAGATGAGTAATGAGGAGGGGTCCCAAGGTATTAAAGACCCATATTGCCCCACGTCCACTCTGTTGTTGTGGTCGTTAGAGCTGTATGTAAATGAGCTCATGAACATGAAAAAGAGGATTAAGTATATAGAAGCAAAGGGGCAACAGGAAGATATCAAGCTAAAGGAAGGAAACAGAAACCTGCTGAACCTCAAAAGGGAGGGAAAAGTGAAAAATCTGCAAAATAATATGGAAAGGGGACAACAAGAACTAAACACTGTAAAACAAGAATTAGAACAAGTGAAAGTAGCAGGAAAAAACGATTCAATAGCATTGGAAGGTAGTGACACAACACAACTGGAATCTTTCCAATCAGCAAATGCAAGCATGGAATTAAGAGAAAAAAAATTAAAATAACAAATAGAAGAAGCCAAGTCTTGGACACAAGTTGTAAATGGACCATCAATCAAAAAAAATGTAACCATTGAGAAACAAATCAAGATGCAAATAAAAGAAGAAAAAGAACAAGACAAGGCTGTAAATATAACTATCAAAGGTTTAAAGGACTTTGGGGAGAAAGAGAGAACTGATATTTTAGCAAGAGACTTTCTTAAGGAGAATTTGAAATGGACAGGTTGCATTCAGCAAGCAAATAGGATAGGAAGGAAAACAGAAGCAGGAAGAAATAGGCATGTAAGAGTTTCCTTAAGGAACATGGAAGACAAGTTCGCAATCCTAAAGAATAGGGGGTTGTTTGGAGAGAAAGAGAGAACTGATATTTTAGCAAGAGACTTTCTTAAGGAGAAGTTGAAATGGACATGTTGCATTCAACAAGCAAATAGGATAGGAAGGAAAATAGAAGAAGGAAGAAATAGGCATGTAAGAGTTTCCTTAAGGAACATGGAAGACAAGTTTGCAATCCTAAAGAATAGGGGATTGCTAAGAGGCACTCATATTTGTTTAGATGATGACTTAACATTTACACAATGTTGTACCCAAAATTAAAAATTTTGCTACATTTAGGCATTTTGAAGAAATGGTAAAAGTCTTGTAAAAAATTGTTAAAAAGGTCAAAAAATAAAAATTTGCATGTCACACGTTGGTCAAAAACTCAAAATTTTCAAAATCTGACGATTTGGGTCCGCTTAGAGCGATCTTGTCTACAAAACCCAGATTTCAATTTTTCAACCCTAAATTTTAGGAAATTTTCTAAAAATAGACTTTTTTTGGGTTTCTTCTCAAAAGGATACTGGCAAAATTTTCTAAAAATAGAATCTTGACTTCCAGGGTTCAAACTGATTTTGATTGGTTGAAAATACCTCCTTATCAGGCTGGTCCAGTTAGAATTGTCAAAAGATCAGTTTTTCTATGGTGGGTCTATTCTACTTTTCAAAAGCTAAAATAGAAGCTTCGAGGTCAACAATGGAGGTTGCTCAACTACTGGGTGTTAGATTCAGGGTCCCAAGCACAGATTAGATAATGGAAAAAGATGTTCGTAAAATAGAGAACACAAGGAAGAAAATTGAGAGTTGAAAAAATGCAAACTCAGTAAAAAAAAAAACAACTCTAGAAGAGTTGGGCACCCCAGCAAGCTAAGGGCGCCTAGTGTTACATCCCTTACATTGTGAATATGTGTTTGGTTATGTATTTCGAATGCAAAGTTAGTTGCAAGTATCTGATTTCATGTGAATGTGAAATTGAGAATAAAATAGTTGTTTTATTTATCATAACTATAATATAAACGATCTTTTTATATGCAAGTGAATTTCTTGTTTGCATGAAATTGAATGTGTTCATGAGATTATATTTAAATGCAAATTTATATAGCCGTTGAGAATGAGCTAACCATAATACTTGTCAGTGGATGCAAGACTATCGATGCCACTACGGAAAATGAAATATCTTCAGGGAGAGGTTGTGGTTAACAGAGGATCGGAAATTATTATCTCGCCATGAGTCGGTGTAAGACAGGGTATCGATGAAGTAGCTTGGCCATAAGAATTTAAAAACAAATATCATTATACAAGTCAATTATATATATATATATACACCAAAAATCACCAATTGCAATGGTTAATAAATATCAAATTAAAATATTTGATAAAATCAAATATTTAATAATAATAATATTCTCTTGAGTGTTAAGCGAAACAATTCTTGTCATATATATAAGTATATTTTGGCAAAGGCTATTTAATAATAAATTAATTAAAAGGGATATATGTCTTTGGCCATTGATCTTTAATGGAAATATTTGAAGGCATAGAAAACAAAAATTAATTAATAATTGGTGAGTTGTCGGAGTTTGGGGAAATAATTTTTACCGTCATCTTCTCCTTCAAGCTCTAGGGGAAAACAACCAAGAAGATGCCATGCAGCTGCGACTTTTGAGATATTTTGATGGGAGGTTTCTTGGGAGTCTCTTTATAACCATTGAAGGCCATTATTCTGCTCTCTCAGGTCTTCTCACAACATTCTTCTTGAGTCGATACTCTGCATTCACCTTAGACTATCTTGGAAACTCTCTATATTTATTTCTAAGTCGCATCTCATTCTGTTTGGGCATCGTAGTGTTCCTTTCTTAGCTACTGGCTATTTCCATTAATCTTCTCTGGTTGACTTTCCTTAAGGAGAATTTAAGAGGTGGCGATCTAGACTTCTCTTGTTCGGCATAAGTGGGAAACGAGGTTAAAGCTCAAGCCTACAAGACCTATTGTTGGGAGATTTTGAGCGGGCTTCATCAAGACTTTGATCAATTTTTCTAGGCATGTAAAGTAAATTAGATTTTGATAACCATGAATTCCTTAAAATGAATTTGTTTAGAGGAATAACGTATATGAGCGAAATTGCAAGGGTCTCTCAATTAAATGAAAGATAAAGGAATTTGATCTTGTAGGAGCTTGAATAAAGTGTTATGTTAAAAGAATAGTCTTGTTTTCAATCATTCTATTCTTCTTGAAATGGAGGTTAGGTAGTCTACCATCTATTTATTGCCCTATTCAGATTTACTCATGTTTGAGTCGAAACTCTATTCCTCTTCTTTTCTGTATATCAATAACAGTGTTGAGACTTTTATGTTCTTCTCGTCTTAAACTTCTAAGACTAATCTTTATCTTTAAGATCAACTAGTTGCTCATGTCTGAATCAGACAATTAGACATTATATTAATTTTGTAAATGGGTTCAGTTGAACCATTTAGAAATACCTGACGTACTCATCTTATCGAAACAATTGAACTTCTACACTGTAAAGAGATGTTGGTAAATGGAATTTTCTTGCTCAACTGAGTCTTATTGGAATTTATATATAATTGTGAGTCCTGAAAACTCTCTAAGTTGAATCAATCCCATTTATTTTGTATAAACTTAATAGGTAAGATATAACCCAGAACTTAAGAAAATGAAAATCAAACCAAATAACATTATTTAATTCTTGAGACAATGTAAACATGTCGAGCAAGGGTGAGAGTGTTGACAACACAGGAGTGCCAGCATAATTAATGAAATCCTTGGCCAAGGTACTATGCTAGATTAGCATTTGTCAGCAATCATCTACTAGATGTACCACTAATCAGAGTAATCTTCTAGTTAGGAGGTACCCATAGTGAGGGTTCGATCAGGAGGTACAAGTCTTTGACACCAGGCTCAAAGGCATGATGATAAAATGAGATCTGTGTTGATTACCCTCGTGAAGGGACGGGTTTCTTCAATAGAAGAAACATGGGAGACCAGTAGGTCTTTGGATGGACAGTAAAGCCCTTGATGATATCTCCTTTTCCTATGATGATAGTGTCAAGTTCAATGCTTCAACTTCTTAATTGTAAACTTTTGAAACCTTTCTCTCTCTTTTAGTATCTAAAATGATTACTTAGAATAAATTTGATTGGTTGTAATTTTATTTTGGAAGCAATGAAAAATAGTTAAAGTTCGTTTGTATATCTGTTTGGAAATTAGTTAGACGCTTCTTTTCAGTTGGAATTGAAAATTATAAGTTAGTTATAGAAATGAAGGTTATGTATCTTTTTATTTAAAAAAAAAAAATCATTAAAATTGTAAAAGGGAAATCCTAGTTCGAACAAGTTAGTTGCCCTTTCAGCTGAAAGTAGTTAGTTGGTTTCCTTTCTTAACTGTAGGACTATTAGAGTATTACACCTAGCCTTAAAGACCTCCAAAAGCAGTATTTAGGGTTTTCCATTCTGAGGATTCTTCTTAGGTTTCTTCAAGCTTTGCAATGAATTCATCAACAAGATCACTAGAATATTTTTCAAACTACCAAAATCCCATATTGAATAGAGGAGTTGCATCAAAAGGACAAAATTGCAACATATAAAAATCATGAAAATTCTCCAAGTTTGCATAGTAAAGGCACCCTTGCTAGCCAGGGGCGCCCATCTTTTCAAGGCCTCAGATGTTTCTAGGTTTTGTGCATCCAAGACATTTTTGCTCATAATTCTTCCAGCTTCATAGTAAATCTATAAGTAGGTCCATCAGATCAATCAGTCAATCGGAATCTTAGATCAAACAAATAAATTTCATCAAAGTAGCAAACTAAAAATCATGAAAATCATCAAAACTATTTTGGGCACCCCAAGTAGCTAGGGGCGCCTAGGGTTTTGGAAAGTTAGATTCATTTATTAGGGTTCGTAAAAAATTTCATCGTCTTTAGGATTCTTCAGGCTATCTAGAGGATGTCTCAGCGAGTTCATCAAATTCTTTAGTCACTCGTAGTTTCAGATCAAATGGGGGACAAGGCATGAAAGGTCAAAATTGAAAGTTAAAATTCACTAAAAAGTGACTAAGTCTGGAGAGTTTGTGTGCCCCAAGTAGTCAGGGGCGCCCAAGATTTTGAGGGCACAAAAGGTGGTTTTAGGGTTAGCAATCTTTAGAACATTCTTTCAGTTTCTAGCAATCTCTCTAACAAATTCAACAGTGAGCTTAGAAGATTTTCCAATCATTAGATATTGTAGATCGAATAGATAGATAAAATGATGAGAAGAAATGAAAAACACAATCTAACTCTGGCAAGGTTGGGCGCCCTAGGTAGCCAGGGGCGCCTAGGAATTTAGGACACCAGATGAAGTTTTCAGGACAAGTTACCTCTCGGAAGATTTTCTCTAGTTTTGACAAGCTGTCCAACAAATCCAACATCCAGTTCATCAGAACTCCTCAATAGTCAAAATTGTGAGTTCATCTGAAGATCAAAAAACTCTAAAAATTGAAGAGCAATCAAAAAAAAAAATCTAAGTCTAGAGGACTTGGACGCCCCAGCTAGCCAGGGGCGCCTAAGATTTTGAGGGTTCAGATGATGTTTTTAACAGATGCTGCCTCTAGAAGAATCATCTCCGATTTGATCAAGCTTTGCAATGGATCAATTAGCCAGTTCATAGGATTCATCTAGTGTCTGGAAATGAAGATCAAATGGATTCATTTTTTAGAAAAAATGGTTGTCTGCTAAGTAAAGGCGCCCAAGTTCAATGCCTTAGTGAAATTTCCAAATTTCGTCATTCATCATGCAATACAATGTCTACATTCGATGAACCTACTTTCGGATGGGCTTCAAATATTTAAAGCTAGAGAATAAAGCGTTTTCATCCTCAAAACCTATTTAAGAAGGCTTTTGGCATTCACTATTCACTTTTTGAAGGTTAGCATCTAGAGGAGGAAACGTACAATTTTCTTTACATCAAGATTTGGAGGCCAAAACGTGGTGCTTTTTCAATGTTCTTCACGGTTTTGAGATCAGGTTGCATAGAGGCTCACTTTTTCATGCTTTATTTTTCCAGGGCATCACATTTTAGAAGAAGGGGGTCAACTTTTTCAAATTCCATCAATCTGGGCCCGCTTGGTTTTTCATCCTTTTCAAGTTTGGAAAATTTTATTTTCTGCTTTTTCCACGCTTTTTTTGAGAAAACCTCAGTTTTCTCAAAATCTAATAATCTGGGTCTATTCAGTATGAAATTATCTACAAAACCCAAATCCTAGTTTTTTAGCTATGTTTTGAAGCTCTGCATGTTGAGGAAAGATCAACTTTTTTAAAAAATTGACAATCTGGGTTGCTTCAAAATATAGTTATCTTCAAAACCCATATCTTCGTTTTTTAGTTTTTTTTTTAGCCAAAAATTGAACATCTTGCATGTTCTTGAAAAACTTAGTTTTTCTAGTTTTCATCGATTTGGGTTTGTTTAGAACAACATTCTCTACAAAACCCAAACCTCGGGTTTTTTTGGGAATTTGCTTTTCAAGAAAAATCAGCAACTTGTTTTCAACAATTTGCGCAAAACTTTTTTGGACATAGGCGTGTTCATAGTCAAAATTCAAGATTTTCATCCTACAATATTCTTCCATTGAAAAATCAAGAGAAGTGTCAGAAGCATAAAAGTTGCAAAAGAAATGGAGGAATGGCAAAAGATGATCACACACAGGGTAAAAAAGATATGCTAAAGCAAGATGATATAAATTTATAAAAGGTTATCACTCCAAGTTGCAGAGCCACCAAAATTAGCAAGATTTGATAAAGCAAATGAAGATGTCAAAGATTTTCTAAGTTCAATTACAAAAGGCAAAGAAATTCTGGGAAAAGCGGAATATTACCTTAGATATTATCAATGCTCCTAACAATGAGGCAATTACCAACATTTTGGCGAATATACTTTCCCAAAATACCAATGGATGAGTTATCTTATCAATACATCAAGGATCTCCAAAGATAGATTTAAAACAGCAGTTAACTCGATGGTTTTTATGAGTTTTCCTACTATTCTTGTCTCATGCTTATCTATTCTTTGTGAGAGAGGAAAAATCAAGTTGTAATAGTTGGAAGTTTCCCTTGTTTTTTCTTTCAGTAGGTTGTTAGTTAGTTGTCTTGTTTTAGTTTTAGAAATAAAGCTTGCAAGTTGGCAAGCCTTGTTGTAAAAGCAAGAATATTTTAGGGTTCCCTATTACTCATTTGTGTATAAATAAGGGTAACCTTGCCCATTTTTCTTTAACCATTATTGTGATAGAAAATTGTTGAGCCTACTTTTTCCTGCAAGTTTTTATTCAGTGTATGTTCACTTAGTGTAAGAGCAAGCTTGCATGCCTGCCTTTTGTTGCAAGATATTGTTCAGTTTATGTGCTTTGTGTCAAGTGTATTCTAGTTGATCGCTAAAATGTAAGCCTATTATTGCTACAAATCTATTGTCCCAAAAGTTTAATCATTGTTATTTGAAATTTGAGAAAGGAAATCTTATGCCTACTTTGTTGCTTTGATCTACTGTCTCAAGTTTTAGTTTTATGTGTTCTGCTTATATGATCTTTATCTCAGCTTGCATCAAATAGTACAATGAGTCTTCAGATGTATGTTGGGAGGAAGTTTGTTTAAGTATCTATGTTGCCAAATCATTCCTTGTTTACTTCTAATACTTAAGCTCTGAGTTTACTTAAGTAGCTAAAAGCGTCATTAGAGTAGGCCTAGTTGTAGTTGAAATTAAAAAAAAAAATCTCAATTACGATGCTAGAGTTTTATAACCTTGTGCTCTTAGTTGAGAACAAAAAGATTGGAAAATAGTTTAGTTTACTTTCTTTAAGTATCATCAACAAAGAGGGAGCTTCCCCTCCTAATTTGAAGAGCAATTAATTTGTGCATAGTTGTCTGTTTCTAATCTGCATACCAGAGGTGCGAATTGAAATGCCAACAATTTTCTAGTGCCCACCGTGGGGCATGAGGCATAAACTTCAATAAAGCTTACACTTTATGACATGGGAATGACCATCTAGCATCCTATTGCTCCTGCCAAGAAGAATCTGTGATCCAACCAAAAGCAATGGGTTATAACAACAATAATACTCATAGGAATCAGAGACGGCCACCCCCATTACCTTGGGGTAATAACATTAGACCTTTGGATTTGTAGGACATCATGAATTACCTAAAGGGTCAAGGAAGCACTTTCCATCGCTTCACAACAATGAAACTCAACATTCTGATGATCATATTTTTGCCTTCTCAATGACTTGCACCGTGTTGCACATGGCACATGAATACATCGTAGTGTGTCTCTTTGTGGAGACTTTTGCTGGGAATGATGCTGACTAGTTCAATCATCTAGAGCTAGGCATTATTACAAGTTGGAAAATTATGAGCGAGAAATTTCTACGAGATTCAAGCCCGTTGAAGACAGTCATCTGTTGTTTTCCCAACTTGTCAATTCAAAGATGGAACACAATGAGCCCATGAGGGAGTTTGTAGAAACATTTAATCTTCTTGTTAGAAAAATTTATTCTACACTTAATCCATCACTAAAGATTCTAATGAGTTGTTTCATAAATTCTCTTACATCAAAAATAGCCTTCTTCTTGAGGATGGAAAAAGAAATAGAATTGATAGATGTGCAAGAGCACGCCATCCAGTTGGAGGATAATATGATTACTTCTAGAAAGATGAAGAAGGATTCAATCAGACCTCTTGTTTAGGGTTCTACAAATCCATTGCTATAGAAGGTAGCCAATGAGATGCTTGAACTGCCACCACCACAATATCAACCTCAACAATAGTATCAACCTCAGCAGTCGTATCAGCCTAAGAGAAATAATGTTTAGCTTTTCAATTTAATTACAGGCCACGGTTGCCAACACCTCCACCAAGACAAATAGTTGAAGCTACACAAAATGCAGTATTTTGTTCCTTCCATGAGACTGATGCACATATCGATTCTACATTTCTTGAGAACTTAAGAATGAATCAGATCATGGGATACATCGATGTTGCACTTAGTTCCAGTTTTTTCCCAACACCAACTTTGAATGGTATCTTACCACAGACGGACAACTTCGATGGCGACTCTACTCTGGGATACTTTCAAAGTGAACCCATTATTGAAGAAAAAGAAGACCTTCGTCACTACTCTCTTGCAGTAAATCACAAAAGACATTCTCTTCCTATGTTTACATGTACTTTGCATTTGAAAGCATAAAAGGAAGAAGAGAGGTGGAGAGCTAAAGAACAAATTAAGGAAGTGGTTGTAACTTCCACTTCTAAAAATTCACAAGAGAATGCTAAAGCGGTTGCTCAAGACCCATCTCTAGCCAATTTTGATATTGTAAACTCCATGATGAAGACCAAGGTTAATATTTCATAGTTGGAGTATCTTCATGATCATCCTAAGCAATTGGAAAAAATAATGCATGTAAAGAAAGAAGCTTCAATTCAGCCTACATTTCTCGAATCACCTGTTCTAGTGGAAGAAAATCCCAAACCCTTCTATATATCTCTATATATAGAAGGATTCAAACTGAGAAATTGTATCATTGATTCAAGAGCCTCAGACAATGTCATGCCTCTACAAGTGATGAATGCATCAGTACTTTCATGCACTAAGACACAGGACAAGTGTTATTCACTTGAGTCTAAGTCGATGTCGTTGGTCAAACAATTGAAGGACACTCAAGTAAGGTTGGTGGATTGTCTAGAGAAAAAGATAATGATGATCATTCTAGTGGCTGACATTCCAGCCAGCTACAAGATGTTGTTGAGCTGGAGCTTTTGCAAAGATCTTGGTGGTGCAATGCAGTTAGATTAGTCGTCCACAACCATTCTTGTAAAGGAGGGAAAAATCAAGATAGAACCTGAGCCCAAATCCCAGTTCATAGTGGTGAAATCTCCAAACCCCCTAGCCCAAATTTTATATCAAGAAACGGATCTTGGTAATTATGTGACTTGTCAAAGATAGAAACTGAAGATCAGAACATTGCTTGTCCTAAAAAGAAACTAACAGAGGATACAAAGTTATGGACAAAGAAGTTCGATGGGTCCCCTAGAAGAAAGTTGCATCCACTTGCATATTGCCTACAATCGGAATTCATTGAAGCTGAAAAGGAGGCGCTTTTGTTAGGCCTCAAAAATGGCAAAGACATGGGAATTGAACTCCTATGTGTTAAAGGGGATGTAGAGTTGCTTGATCAACCAATCAAAGGATATTTCCAAGTCAGAAGGGATCACCTGTGACATTATAGAAACTGAGTTTGGAACACAACTAGTTTGAAGCGTTCAACATCAAAGACATCCCAAGGATGGACGACAACAAAATTGATGACTCAGTGGTATCGACCTCCCTCTTTGCGCCATATTCTAACTTTTGTTAGGGTTCCTTTGCCTAGGCTTATGAAGATATGTGAATCTTCATCCCAGAGGAATTATCTCCTGCGATACCCATCAGAAGAGAAGTAAAGCCTTTCAGACATAAATGACATCCTTCAAGGATTGAGTAATTTCCCTTTCTGTTTCGTGATGTGTTTCCCCTTTCTGTAATGTGTTCATTATGTTGTGATGTTTTCCCCTTTCCATGAAAGTTTTGTCGTGTTCTAGGTGATTAAGCGTCTTGTTTTAGGTGATTTTTAGGGAAGTTCCAACTTATAGGTGATTTTAGGAAGTCTTGTCCTAGGTGATTTAGGGAAAAAGTCTTGTGATAGGTGATTAGGAAATGATCATGACTCTGATGCCCAATGGACAAGACACTGGTCTATGCTTAAAACTCCAGAGACTCTTGATTCTCCTATGTCTATTATGCTTTTTTAGAAGCTAAAACAAAAGCTCTGAGGTCATCAATGGAGGTTGCTCAACTGCTAGGTGTCAGATTCAAGGTCTCAAGCACTGCACAAATCAAATAATGGAAAAATATGTTTGTGACATGGACAACGCGAGGAGGAAGGTTGAGAGTTGAAAAAATGAAAACTCAGTAAAAAAAACTATCTCTAGAAGAGTTGGGCACCCTAGCAAGCCAGGGGCACCCAACCTTAAAAACCTCTAAAAGCAGTATTTAGGGTTTTCCATTCTGAGGATTCTTTTTCAGGTTTCTTCAAGCTTTGCAATGAATTCATGTCAAACTACCAAAATCTCAGATTAAATAGAGGAGTTGCATCAGAAGGATAAAATTGCAAATTATAAAAATCATGAAATTCTCTAAGTCTACACAATAAAGGTGCCCCTACTAGCCAAGGGCGCCCATCTTTTCAAGGCCTTATATGTTCTTTCTAGGGTTTGTCCATCCAAGACATTTTTGCTCAGAATCCTTTCGATTTTGCAGTAAATCTATTAGCAAGTCCATCAAATCAATCAATGAACCAAAATCTCGATCAAACAAAGAAGTTCCATCAAAGTAGCAAACTAAAAATCATGAAAATCATCAAAAATATTTTGGGCACCCTAGGTAGCCAGGGACACCTAAGGTTTTGGAAGGTTAGATTCAGTTGTTAGGGTTTGCAAACTTAGTCATCTTCTTCAGGATTCTCCAGGCTATCTAGTGGATGTCTCACCTAGTTCATCAGATTCTTCAGTCACCCACAATTTTAGATCAAATGGAAGACAAGGCATGAAAGGTCAAAATTGAAAGTTGAAATTCACTAAAAAGTGACAGTCTAGAGAGTTTGGGCGCCCCAGGTAGCTAGGGCGCCCAAGATTTTGAGGGCACAGAAGGTGATTTTAGGGTTAGCAGTATTCAGAAGATTCTTTTAGTTTCCAACAATCTCTCCAATGAATTCAACGGTGAGCTCAGAAGATTTTCCAGTCATAAGATATTGCAGATCGAATAGACAAAGAAAATGAAGAGAAGAAATGAAAAACACAATCTAACTCTCACAAGGTTGGGCACCTTAGATAGTCAGGGCCACCTAGGAATTTAGGACACCAGATGAAGTTTTTAGGACAAGTTACCTCCAAGAAGAGCTCCAGTTTTGACAAGTTATCCAACGAATCCAACATCCACTTCATCAAAGCTCATGAGCAACCAAAATTGTGAATTCATCTGAAGATCAGAAAACACTAAAAAATGAAGAGCAATCAGAAAAAAAATCTAAGTCTGGAGGACTTGGGTGCCCCAACTAGCTAGGGGTGCCCAAGATTTTGGGGGGTTCAAATGATGTTTCTAGTAGATGCTGCCTCCAAAACAATCATCTTTGATTTGATCAGGATTCACAATGGTTCAGTCAGCTAGTTCACAAGATTCATCTATTGTCCGAAAATGAAGATCAAAGAAATTCATTTTTAGGAAAAATGGTTAAGTTTTCCAAGTAAAGGCACCGAAGTTCAATGCCTTTGTGAAATTTCTAAATTTCATCATTCATCATGCAAAATAGTGTTTATGTTTGATAAACCTGCTTTTGGATGGGCTTCAAAGATTTAAAGCTGGAGAATAAAGCATTTTCATCCACAAAACCTATTTAAGAAGGATTTTGGCATTCATTATTCACTTTTTGTAGGTTAGCATCCAAAGGAGGAAATGTACAATTTTCTTTACATCAAGATTTGGAGGCCAAAACGTGGTGCTTTTTCAGTGTTCTTTGTGGTTTTGAGACCAGGTTGCACAGAGGCTCGCTTTTTCATGCTTTATTTTTCTAGGGCATCACATATCAGAAGAAGGGGGTCATCTTTTTCAAATTCCATCAATCTGGGTCCGCTTGGTTTTTCATTCTCTTCAAGTTTGGAAAATTTTATATTTTGATTTTTCACGCTTTTCTGAGAAAACCTCAATTTTCTCAAAATCTAATAATCTAGGTCTATTCAGTATGAAATTCTCTACAAAACCCAGATCCTAGTTTTTTAGCTATTTTTTGAAGCTCTGCATGTTGAGGAAAGATTAGCTTTTTCAAAAAACTAACAATATGGGTTGCTTCAAAATATAGTTACCCTCAAAATCCATATCTTAGTTTTTCAATTTTTTTCTGCAAAAAATTGAACATCTTGCATGTTCTTGAAAAAAATTAGTTTTTCTAGTTTTCATCGATCTGGGTCTCTTTAGAACGACATTCTCTACAAAACCCAAACCTCAATTTCTTTTGGGAATATGTTTTTTCAAGAAAATTCAACAACTCATTTTCAGCAGTTTGCACAAAACTTTTTCGAACAAGTGTGTTCACAGTCAAAATTCAAGATTTTCATCGTACAATATTTTTCCATTGAAAAATCAGGAGAAGTGTCAGAAGCATAAAAGCTGAAAAAAATAGAGGAATGGTAGAAGATGGTCACACACAGGGTAAAAAAGATATGCTGAAGCAAGATGATCGAATATCCCTTGAGAAATTTGGCCTTAACTTGTTGATTTGGTGCTCAAGGAATATCGCCAAACACTTTTCCAACAACCTGGTACTTGCTGTTGATTGCTTTGTCTTTATGTTTTTGTAGTTTTGAATATAATTTGCAATGTTGATATGAACTTGGAAGAAGTAAACTAAAGTCTGAAATGAAATGCAGTAACTAATAATGCAAGATATGACTGAAAATGATGATGTATAGACAACTATAGCATTATAGGCATTTCTACAAACATTTTCCATGCATTCTAAGGATTGAAATAATCATCTACAACTTTGGACATTTTTACAAACACTTGGTATGTAAACTTAGTATGCGGCAAACAATTGGCTTGGAAACTAATATAATGGAAAGCGAGCTACAATAGTTGTCAATTTGTCAAATGCATGACTTACAACCTTATAACTCCTTATTACTTGATGCAAAGTTGAGTACAATGTTATTACATAAACTTGCCCAGACTCTTGGCTTTACAAGCCTCAATATTATGCAACTGCAATATGAACTATATGACAACAATCTAAATATATGATAGTGTTGCAACATATACAAAATGATAAAGAACCTAGTCACAAATGCTGATAGGAGCTGGAAATGTAATGTCAGACCTTAGGAGCAACTTAATATTACTTCTCCATGGTAAATCAATCCTCAAGAAGTGTCGCCCCTATTTCTACCATGCAGCTTCAAGATAAAATTTGTAACAGTGTCCAAACTCTTTCAATTGTTACCAAACATCATTTCGATGGCCTCTAAAATGTAGCGCTCCAATACCTAGATGGAATCAATGTGTGCTTAGCTCAATATGAATAAAATCGTGGGTTCTATATCAACAACAATTGATTGAAAATGGTTCTACTAATCGAACCTCCTCAATGCCAAGTCGTCTCCTCTAATGAATGCAACTTGTCTTCAATGATTTCTCAAATTGAATCATTCAAATGTTCAACACAAAATGAAAATGTGTTCTCAAATAGCTACAACAATACATTAGTTGTTGCAAAACCCTTATTCAAAAAAGTACAATTATACATCAGCTATTGTACTCAAATAAATTCCACAATGAAGCACAAATGGAAAGACTGAAATGTCTTCCCCAATCTCCAACTAGGCTTGATATTTCACAAATGAAACTAGGACTCTAGAGTCTTCAAACCCTCGAACCGATGAACACATTCAAACTCTCTTTCTACCACGCAGGTATGTAAGAAGGAATAAAATCCAAGTGTGCTTGAATGACTATCTATGGGCTTCTTATATACTTTTTCTAACCCATCTCCAAGAAGCTTCTAGAAAATAATATTATTTATTCACTTCAGTGACTTTATGATTTATTATTTTTAGTCACTTTATTAAATTAATTAAATATAAAGTCATCCTTTTGATAATAATTTATTGGAATAACTTTATAAATAATTAATTTAATATTTAATTAAAATAATCAATTAAGCTATCCTTTTGATAAATTATTAATTTGGACAACTTAATCAATTAAATTAATTAAATCATGATACCTCCAATTTGTGGACGTGACAGTCCTCTCTTCCTAAAGATTGCTTGCCCTCAAGCAATCTACAACTGCCACATCACTAGAAGCCCGAATGGAGAATCATTTGCCACTGTCCACCAACCATCCATATCCCAAGTGATCCTAAGAACTCCAACCAACATCCTTTGAATTAAGCTCAAGTCCCTGCCATTGTGAAGTCTTATCAATCTGTGAGGCCAACTATCCAACAAGAGAACTCTTGGATCCCAAACCTATATATTTGCCCCACCATGTGATTCTATGTACTGCGATAATAATCCTCATGCATCCAAACTCTCCAAAAACAACCTCCACTTGGATCACATGAATAAAATGGAAGTCCCTCCATCTCAACACCAATGGATTGTCGTTGTGCCACTCTGATACCCCCTAAAGACCAAGTCTCAAACTCTTGCTGCTGGAAACACCCAACATGCATCTTAGAATCCTGAAGAGCCAACTGAGTACTCATCAAGGAATCCCTACTAACCACCAACCCATGAGAGAGTTTATCAGCTTCCCCTTCTTTCCTCATCAAAGCATTTGATTATATCTCAACAAGGTTAAGAAGGTGGTCACAATTTGAAAGAAGGTTCAAATAATGTGACTTCATTATCTGCAAACCTTCTTTGATAACCTATGAATCATCATGAGAAGACTTTGCTCCAATCCCCTTTTGTCTTCTCTCTAATTGAACCACCCAAAGATGATCCTCAATCTATTTGTGCATCTTGTCATGATGAGATAATGATGCAATAATCTCATCCTCATTCACCTTCAACCGAGTCTCCAAGCTATGAAGACTTATCTCATCCTCATTCACCTTCAACTGACAAACCTCATCACCATCATTAGAACAATGTGCATTTTCATATTCATTCTCTTTTTGAATAAAGAGTCTTCTAATGTTATCTATCCTTTTTTGCCTTGCTATGTTGATGATATTGACCTTTTCTTTGACATCTTGAAGATGTTTTCTTGCATTGGCAGCCACTAATTTAGCCTCTTTGGTTTTTTGCATCCATTCTTCATTCATCTTTTCAGACCTCTTTACCTCTTCCATGTCAAAATATACAAACTCAATCCTCTTATGTTTGATATCTTCATGTCTATCAATTGGTGTAGGGCTGCCATCAATGTGTGATATCATATCATTGAATTTCTCATGATAAAAAACTCCTATGTCATGAGAATGATGGGACATATTGTTGTTGTCCTCAAATAAAGCAATAATGACATCATCCCATTGTATAGTGTCTCCTTCATCATGTGTAGCCAAAACACTAGTGGCTGCTCCACTAAGTAAATGATCAACTTTTCCATCCACCTTAATGTCTTCATGTAGCTGCTCTAATGTAACTGGTTTGTCTTCAACCATCATGTGCTCTTCTTCAATCTTGAAGTCATCATGAAGTGTCATGTGCTCAACATCTTTCTCCATTATGCTCTCCTTGGAATCAACTGCATATTGGTCACTGACTGCTGAAAATTCATCATAAAGACTCTTAGATGTCTCACTTGTAGATACATCATATTGCTCCTTCTTTTGGTCTTGTGATGTAGACCTTTAAAAATGGATGCCATATATTCTGTGAACCTTGGTTGTGAAGCCAATTCATCCATTTTTTTTTACTTTTTCTTAATTCTTCCATCATGGCATTCAACTATTTAATATCCTCTTTAAAAAACATGGTGTCCAACTAAAATAGTTGTTAACAAATATGATTACCCAACAGGCTGGCAAAAACTTTAGCTTTGATACCATTGTAATATCCCTTGAGAAATTTGGCCTTAACTTGTTGATTTGGTGCTCAAGGAATATCGTCAAACACTTTGCCAACAACTTGGTACTTGTTGTTGATTGCTTTGTCTTTATGTTTTTGTAGTTTTGAATACAATTTGCAATGCTAATATGAACTTGGAAGAAGTAAACTAAAGTCTAAAATGAAATGCAACAACTAATAATGCAAGATATGACTGAAAATGATGATGCATATACAACTATAGCATTATAGGCATTTCTACAAACATTTTCCATGCATTCTAAGGACTGAAATAATCTACAACTTTGGATATTTTTACAAACACTTGGTATGTAAACTTAGTATGCAAATGATGAATTTCAACTCATAGACAATTGGACAAACAATTGGCTTGCAAACTGATATAATGGAAAGAGAGCTACAACAGTTGTCAATTTGTCAAATGCATGACTTGCAACCTTATAACTCCTTATTACTTAATGCAAAGCTGAGTACAATGTTATTACATAAACTTGCCAAGACTCTTGGCTTTACAAGTCTCAATATTATGCAACTGCAATTTGAACTATATGACAATGATCTAAATATATGATAGTGTTGCAACATATACAAAATGATAAAGAACCTAGTCACAAATGCTGATAAGAGCTGGAAATGTAATGGCAAACCTTAGTAGCAACTTAATATTACTTCTCCATGGTAAATCAATCCTCTAGAAGTGTCGCCCTTTTTTCTACCATGCAACTTCAAGATAGAATTCATAACAACCTCCAAACTCTTTCAATTGTTACCAAACATCATTTTCATGGCCTCTAAAATGTAGCACTCCAATACCTAGATGAAATCGATGTGTGCTCAACTTAGTATGAATAAAATTGTGGGTTCTATATCTGCAGCAATTGACTAAAAATGGTTCTACTAATCGAACCTTCTCAATGCCAAGTCATCTCCTCTAATGAATGCAATTTGTCTTCAATGATTTATTCAAATTAAATCATTCAAATGTTCAACACAAACTGAAAATGTGTTCTCAAATAGTTGCAACAATACATGAGTTGTTGCAAAACCCTTATTTGGAAAAGTACAATAATACATCAACTATTGTACTCAAATAAATTTCACAATGAAGCACAAATGGAAAGACTGAAATATCTTCCCCAATCTCCAACTAGACTTGATATTTCACAAATGAAACTGAGACTCTAGAGACTTCAAACCCTCGAGCCAATGAAAGCATTCAAGCTCTCTTTCTACCACGTAGGTATGTAAGAAGTAAAAAAATCCAAGTGTGCTTGAATGACTAGCAATAAGCTTCTTACATATTTTTTCTAACCCATCACTAAGAAGCCTCTAGAAAATAATATTATTTTATTCACTTAAGTGACTTTATAATTTATTTTTTAATTTAGTCACTTTATTAAATTAATTAAATAGAAAGTCATCCTTTTGATATTAATTTATTATAATAACTTTATAAATAATTAATCTAATATTTAATTAAAATAATCAATTAAGCTATCCTTTTGATAAATTATTAATTTGGACAACTTAATCAATTAAATTAATTAAATCATGATACCTCCAATTCGGGGACATGACAATGATATATTTATAAAAGGTCATCACTCCAAGTTTTAGAGCCTCCAAAATTAGCAAGATTTGATAAAGCAGATGAATATGTCAAATATTTTCTAAGTTCGATTATAGAAGGCGAATAAATTCTCAAAAAAACATAATATTTCCTTAGATAGTATCAATGCTCCTAACAATGAGGCAGTTACCAACTTTTTGGCAGATATACTTTCCCAAAATACAAATGGATGAGTTATCTTATTAGGAAAGCAAGGATATCCAAAGATAGATTTAAAGCAACAGTTAACTCGATACTTTTTGTGAGTTTTCCTACTATTCTTGTCTCATGCTTATCTATTCTTTGTGAGAGAGGAAAAATCAAGTTGTAATAGTTGGAACTTTCCCTGCTATTTTCTTTTGGTAGGTTGTTAGTTGTTTTGTTTTAGTTTTAGAAATAAAGCTTTCAAGTTGGCAAGTGTCATGTCCCCAATTTGAAGCAATAAAGAGAAATTGTTAAATTAATTATTTGTAAGGTTATCAAATAAATAAATATTAAAATGTGACATTGTATTTAATTAATTTAATATTGAAGTGACTAAATAAAATAATAAATCATAGTCACTTAAGTGAATAAAATAATATTTTATTCTAGAAGCTTCTTGGAGACTTGGTGAAAATTCTTTATAAGGAGCTTTTGTCTTTGCATTTGGGCATCTTGGTTGTTGACATCTTTTCTTCTACATTGGTGAGCTTGAATGCTTGACAATTTGGCTAGATGGCTGAAGACTCTAGGGGTCCAGTTTCGTTTGTGAAACACCAAACCTAGTTGGTTAAGGAGGAGATACTTCAGTCTTTTCATTTGGGGAAATATTGGTGGTTTTCATTGGATCATATCTTTAGATTATTGGCAGCAACATTTAGTGCCATTTCAACTACTACACTAGGATGAATTGCAGATTATTAAATTGCTATTGCTAGAGGTCAAACTTCATTATTTGGTGATCATCTTGCATTCTTTGAAGGAGACGAATAGGCATTAAGGAGGAACGATTGATTGGAAGACATTTTCCAGTCTTTGTTGTAGACCAAGAGCCACGATTTTATTTATTGGGGGTTGAGTATTCATCAAATCCACATGGGTAGTGGTGCACTACCTTCCTAGATGAGTGATGATGATTCTAGATGCTTAGGAGAGGAGTTATAAGCTGTCGTTAATTTATTTTAGAAGACCTCAGACCAGAGTAGGGGCAACTCTCATAAGGGATCAATTTGGGCTTTTTGAAGGTTATATTTGTTGATTCTTGGGTGCCACGACTTCTCCACATAGGGGTGATTTACATCCCAGGTTCTTCATTAAGTTTGCATCATTTAAATTGGTCATTTTGCATTGTAGTGGTTGCTGCCATAAGGTGGTTGTAGCGGCACATTTCATATCAATTTTGTAATTCCATTAGTTATATGCCAAGATTCTTGGCAATGCATTCTTTATTAGCATATCAGCTTTGTACTTGGTCTCATTTTGCAATAAAGGAGCTATAAGGTTACAAGCTATATATTGTCAAGTTGTCTTTATGATAGTTCTATGACAAGTGTTTGTCTAAATGCTCAATAGCTAAAAGTGATCATTTACAATCTAAGTTTGGATTACAAGTGTTTTGGAAAATATCTTATGTTGTAGATGAGTATTGTAGTCCTTAGGACGCATGGTAAATGTTTGTAGAAATGCCTTTAGTGTTGTAGCTGCATATGCATCACCATTTTCAATCATATGCTTGTATTTTCAATTTCATTTAGTTGCTGCAATCTATTTTCAGTCATCTCACTTATATTTTCAATTTATATTAGCATATCAAATTGCATTCAAAACCATTAAAACACAAAAATAAAACAATTAACAAGAAGACCAGGTTGTTGGCAAAGTGTTTGACAATATTCCTTGGGAACCAATCAAAAATTTAAGACCAAATATCTCAAGGGATACTATAGTGGTATCAGAGCCATTGTTTCTACCAGCTTGTAAGGGTACATGAGTGAAAGAGAAAAGTGATACGCAGCAAGAGAAGAAAAGAAAGTACAACAATACAAAAAAGGGACAAAACAATTCAGATTTCCACAGGTTCAGGAAGATTGAGAGAACATTGGGAGAGTGAAGAAGAATCATCCAACACAATGGGGGATAGAAGAGGGATCAACCCTAATAGTGAAGAACCAAGAAGAGAAGACTTAATAGGTGATGCACTCTTGGGGGCACATATAGCATAACAAAGAGCAAAAAATAATCATTTAGCTTAGATGGTGGATTTGTTGGTAAGAAATTCAATCAATAATAATAACAATACGAATGGGGGAAACAATGGTCAAAGAGACAATTCAGCTAACAATAGGACTCCCAACAGTAGGACTATGCAACCAGGATCAAAACCTATGATGCCAATATTTCCTAATAGAGAGGAACCACAAGAAGTCAATGAACCTTCAATGATTGAGTTATAGGAGCAACTTAAACAAGAATGGCTAAATGATAGTCTAGGCTTCCAACACGATATTCCTCTTCATGAGTTCATCGATTCAACAATGAGACATAGAACTAGTAGAGGTAACCATGGGCAACACAATGAACTCATGAGGAAGGTAGGAAAATTGAGCTTTCCTTATTTTGATGGGTTTGGGAAGATGACAACACGAGCTTGGGTACAAAAAGTTGATACTTATTTTCAGCTAAATCCTATGCCTGGGGAGGAAGCTATTAAATATGCTACCATACATTTGGATGGAGTTGCACACAAGTGGTGGCATCATGGATTAGTCACAATGGGTCATGATCAAATTACCTCTTATGAAGACTTCACTGAACATTTGATAAAAAGGTTTGATGTGAAGTACCCAAAACTCCATTTCAAGGAGTTAGCACAACTCAAGTAGAAGGGGTCATTGGATACATACATTGCTTATTTTTCAGAGGTTGGCTATTCTAGTAATTGATATTTTAGAGAGGAGGTTGTTGGTCCTACTCATGGATGTTTTGATGGATCTATTGAGAGGTTGGGTTAAGGCTCTCAACCCTACTTCATTATAGGAGGAAATCAAGAGGGCTAGAGACATGGAGTCTAGCAATCAAAAGAGAAAATCCTCAATCAATCAAAAGAGAAAACCTTCATCCCACAACTCATCTCCTTCAGAAGATATAGGAGAAAAGCCTTCCCATAAGAAAGACAATAAGAAAAAAAAAACGGATGAATATTTCTGTAGGGAATGTAGAGAGAAAGGAATTTTCTATCGTTGTAAGGAAAAATGGGTGGCTGGTCACTGTTGCTTGGGAAAGGGGAAGGTACATCTCATTGAGGTAGTGCCAGATAGTGAGGATGAGGATGAGCATGAACTTGAGGAAAAAAATAGCTTAGATGAGGAGTTGGACAATGACGGCTCCCTTGGTACTCTAGCAGGTTCATCTAAGTTCAACTCCTTCAGGATTAGAGGAATTCTACAAGGCCAACACATCACGATTTTGGTGGATAGTGGGGCTACACATAACTTCATTGATTTAGTAGTAGTGGTGAAGCAGAAATTAATGACACAACGCTTTGAGGGGTTTAATGTCATGGTAGCAAGTGGTCATAATTTGGCATGTAAAAAGAAGGTTCCTCAATTGAGTATCACACTAGGCAATTATACTTCCACCGATGACTTCTATGTGTTGGATTTGGGTGATACCCATGCCATATTGGGTATTCAGTGGCTCTATTCATTAGGGGAATACTCACAAAACTTCAAGAAGATGGAACTCAAGTTTAGGACAACTAATGGTCGAAAAGTGGTGCTTAGGGGAAAGGTAAATAGAGAACCCAAGGTTGCGCTAGCCAAGCAAATGGAGAGCATTTCCCATCATCAAGGTGTATCATGGGCAGCAATAGGTGATATGGATAGGAGACCACTTAGAGTGGGAGTAGATGTCATTCATGATGGTGATTTTGATGATATAGCTTTTTTTGCATTAGGTGGTGAGTCATCTTTTGATGTTGGAAATATGGTGAGGAATACATGACTACTCCAGTATTCCATTAGCACAAGCAGGAGACTTCCATCTTGACTGCATTATTAGGTGTGCTCATCAATTTGCTTTCAACCCACATGTATGGAATGTGACCATGACATTATTCACACAACGAGGTGGGTTGAAGAAAAGGAGTTTGGGTTCACTCAGGTCTGATATATCATTAACTTTAGGTGATGAATCCAAGTAGAAATTAGGGACTTGGTCTGACTGGATTCTAGGAGCTCTCTTGATGGATTGTTGGCTTCACAGATTGATGATATTGAATAGTTCTAGAGTCCTTAGCCTTGTTTAGAGGTTGTTGATAGGAGTTCTTAGGATTATTTGGGATTTAGGCGGTTGGTGGATAGGCACACTCCAGACATTATGGTGGTGGTCTTGGGATGGCAGTCACAGATTGCTTGAGGGCAAGTGATCTTTGGGAAGGGAGGACTGTCATGTCCCCAATTTGGAGCAATAAGGAGAAATCATTAAACTAATTATTTGTAAGGTTATCAAATAAATAAATATTAAAAGGTGACCTTATATTTAATTAATTTAATATTAAAGTGACTAAATAAAATAATAAATCATAGTCACTTAAGTGAATAAAATAATATTTTATTCTAGAAGCTTCTTGGAGATTTGATGAAAATTCTTTATAAGGAGATTTTGTCTTTGCATTTGGGCATCTTGGTTGTTGACATCTTTTTTATTACATTGGTGAGCTTGAATGCTTGGCAATTTGGCTAGAGTGTTGAAGCATCTAGGGTTCTAATTTCGTTTGTGAAACACCAAACCTAGTTGGTTAAGGAGGAGATACTTCAATATTCTCATTTGGGGCAATATTGGCGGTTTTCATTGGACCATATCTTTAGATTATTGGCAGCAACATTTAGTGCCATTTCAATTGCTACACTAGGACGAATTGTAGATTATTAAATTGCTATTGCTAGAGGTCAAACTTCATTATTTGGTGATCATTTTGCATTCTTTGAAGGAGACAAATAGGCATTAAGGAGGAATAATTGATTGTGAGACATTGTTCAGTCTTTGTTGCAAACCAAGAGCCACAATTTTATTTATTAGTGGCTGAGTATGCATCGAATCCACATGGGTAGTGGTGCACTTCCTTCCTAGGAGAGTGGCGATGATTCTTGATGCTTAGGAGAGGAGTTACAAGTCGTCATTAATTTATTTTAGAAGACTTTAGACTAGAGCAGGGGTGACTCTCATAAGGGGTCAATTTGGGCTTGTTGAAGGTTATATTTGTTGATTCTTGGCTGCCATGACTTCTCCACACAGGGGCAATTTACATCCTGGGTTCTTCATTAAGTTTGCATCATTTAAATTGGTCATTTTACATTGTAGTGGTTGTTGCCATAAGGTGGTTGTAGTTGCACATTTCATATCAGTTTTGTAATGCCATTAGTTATATGCCAAGAGTCTTGGCAATGCATTCTTGATTAGCATATCAGCTTTGTACTTGGTCTCATTTTGCAATAAAGGAGTTATAAGGTTACAAGCTATATATTGTCAAGTTGTCTTTATGATAGTTCCATTCCAAGTGTTTGTCTAAATGCTTAATAGCTAAAAGTGATCATTTACAATCTAAGTTTGCATTACAAGTGTTTGGGAAAATGTTCCATGTTCTAGATGAGTATTGTAGTCCTTAGGATGCATGGTAAATGTTTGTAGAAATTCCTTTAGTGTTGTAGCTGCATATGCATCACCATTTTCAATAATATGCTTGTATTTTCAAGTTCATTTAGTTGCTACAATCTATTTTCAGTCATCTCAATTATATTTTCAAGTTATATTAGCATATCAAATTGCATTCAAAACCATAAAAACACAAAAAAAAAAAACAATCAGCAACAAGACTAGGTTGTTGGCAAAGTGTTTGACTATATTCCTTGGGCACCAATCAAAAATTTAAGACCAAATCTCTCAAGGGATACTACATCAAGTCTTATTGTAAAAGAAAGGAGATTTCAAGGTTTACTACTCCCTACTCCTCGCTTGTGTATAAATAAGGGTAACCTTGCCCATTTTTCTTTAACCATTATTGTGATAGAAAATTGTTGACCCTATTTTTGCTTGCAAGTTCTTATTCAGTGTCTATTCACTTAGTGTAAGAGCAAGCTTGCATGCCTTCCTTTTGCTGCAAGATATTGTTTAGTTTATGTGTTTTGTGTCAAGTGTATTCTGGTTGATCGCTAAACTATAAGCCTGTTATTGCTACAAATCTGTTGTCCCAGAAGTGTAATCATTGTTATTTGAAATTTGAGAAAGGAAATCGTATGCCTGCTTTGTTGCTTTGATCTACTGTCTTTGGTTTTAGTTTTATGTGTTTTACTTATATGATCTTTATTTCAGCTTGCATCGAATAGTAGAATGAGTCTTTAGATGTACATTGGGAGGAAGTTTGTTTAAGTATCTATGTTGCCAAATTATTCCTTGTTTACTTCTAATACTTAAGCTCTAAGTTTACTTAAGTAGCTAGAAGCGTCATTAGAGTAGGCCTAGTTGTAGTTGAATTCGAAAAAAAATCTAGTTACGATGCTAGAGTTTTATAAACTAGTGCTCTGAGAACAAGCATCATCAACGAAGAGGGAGCTTCCCCTCCTAGTTTGAAGAGTAGTTAATTTGTGCATAGTTGTCCATTTCTAATCTGCATACTAGATGCAAATTGAAACACCAACACACAACAAGAAGAAAGAAGAGAGTGGGAGAAAGTGAAATCAACAAGAGAGGTAGAAAAATGGGCATGGTTGAAAAACGAGAAAGCTCAAATAAGAAATAGGGATTGAATATCTACACATGGTAAGTTGGAGTTGCAAAGGTTACCTGTGGAGGAGAGGACTGGGTTTGGGGCCCATAGTAGAGGGTAAAGACATTATTATTCTTATAGAAACACATGAACATGATGATTGCAAAGTTCCTAACTTTTTGGAATGAAGGTACTGTGATAGGTAAAGGGTATGGAGGGATCATAGTACTAATAAAAGAATTGTGAGGTGAAATGGTAAAAGTAGAAAAAGAAGTCCTTAATAAACAATTTATATGGCTGAAAATAATAATTAATGGGGTAAAAATTAGGCTAGCTACTTGTTACTTTGCTCCAAAAAGTTTGAAGTTCTACAAAAAGAGAAATCTAGATAGTAAAGATCTGTATGCTTCTTTAAAAAAAGATATGTTTGTTTTCAACACCTTAGGGGAAATAGTTCTAATTGGTGATTTTAATGCTAAGATAGCAAATAATTAGTCTATACAATTGGGCAGCAAATGGGGAGAGGATAGAAATTCTCTTTGGTTAGAGGAAAATGGGGAGTAGTTGTGAGAAAGGTCTTCTCGAGATGGCAATGTGACTGTGTCACACTTTGGAGTGGAATTGTTAGGATTATGTAGCTCAAGTATGGAATGGTTATTTGTAATGGAATGAGAGCTTGGTCAAGATTCAGTTGTATCACTTGTAAAACATGCAATGGGAAAAGTGTGGTGGATTATGTAATTTTCTCGAAGACTTCTACTTCTAGGTTGTTGGAGTTCAATATTGGGGGATGTCCTTTTGAGTTAAAATTAGATCATATGCCTCTCCTTGTTAAATTTTGCATCAACAAAAACAATTTGCATGAGGGGAAAATATAACATAGGCACAAAAAATTTCATGCTCAAGGTAAAATTTTGGTGAATCAAGAAATTCAAGTGCTCTTTGTTGCTGCTCTTGAACAACACTTGCAACTAGAAAAAAACAAAGAGGATAAAGAAAACAAGGAAAGTGGTTCTATCTGCAACAATATGTTGATTCCTTTAATCCACAAAGCTTTGAAGGTGTGTAAGAGATCTCATCCTATGAAGAAGGTCTCAAATACTTTCCCGAAAAATCCTTGGTATGATGAAGAATGCAAGGTTTCTAAAAGAATATTTAAAAAGAATAAGCCAAACAAAGTAAGCAAGAAAAACTATGAACAATTGATCATATCTAAAAAAGAAACATAGGTGGTTTCAAGAAGAAAAGAACTAATATCTTTGGGGGAACACAACCCCAAAGGATTTTGGAGGGAGCTACAAGAAAAAAGAAAAAAGATAGAAAACAATATCATAGATACTCAATGGTTAGATTATGCAAAGCACCTTTATGAACAATCACATGGGATAAGTAATCCTCCCATAATTAACACATCTACACAACTCTTTTCAATGGAGGGTATCAAACAAGGCATAAATAAATTAGCAAGTGGTAAATCTCAAGACATTAATGAGATATAGGAAGAATTTTTAAAATGGGGTGTTGAGTTGCTTGCTCCACACATCAAAGCAATCTTTAATAGCATTAATCAAGGAATTTTCCTGACTGAATGGACTACTAGTATTGTTATCCCACTTTACAAAAGCGGATATCAATAACCCTTCCAATTATCGTACGATTATGGTCAATCCTCTTTTCAATAAGATTTTTGGGAGCATGTTAGAATGTAGAATCAACAAGTGGGCATAAAAAGAGGGAAAAAGAGCTATGGGGTACAATGTGTTTAGGCCGAGGCACTCTACCATTGATCATTGCATCACTCTTAGGAACTTCATTGAATTTTTTTTAGAAACCCAAGGTGGAGAAGCCTTTTGTTGCTTCATGGATTTCAAAAAATCCTTTGACACAGTTCCTAGGGACAAGCTTTGGAATAGGATGGAGGAACTTGGGGTCCCTAAAGAGTAGAGCAGTTGTTCATAAGTTGTATGATTAGGTTAGAGCTAAAATATGAACTAAAGAAGGTATGTCTAAATGCTTTGGTAGTGACATTGGGCTCAAGCAAGGGTGTCCTCTTTCCCCCACATTGTTTGCTTTATATAGTGATAAACTAGAAGAATGGTTATACAACTCTATTGGAGGTGGAATCTAGCTGGCGGGTTATGTGGTAAAGTTTCTTTTGTATGTAGATGATCTTATTTTGATTGCAAGAATTGCACATGGCTTGAAAGAGAATTTGAAGGCTCTTGAACATTTTTTCCATGAGGTCAGGATGCAAGTCAACACCAACAAGACCAAAGTCATGATTTTTTCTTTCAAAAGGAAGAAGCAACAGTTTAACTTTATCTTTGAGGGAAGTTTGTTGGAAATAGTGGAAGAATACAAGTACTTAGGAATTGATTTCCATAATAAGCTTAGCTAGGTGACTTGTAGAGCAAAAGGGATACAAGGTGGGTGGAGAGCTTCTTTCCTACTCCAAAATAGGTGTAGAAAAGTAGAGTTATGGGATTGGAAAACCAAGAAGATCCTTTTTGGTTTGTTGGTTGTCCTCTATGGCTGCAAGGTTTGGGGGAATAACATGTCAACCCACAAGTGGAGGAAGGTTGAAAGAATCCAAAAAAAATTAATTACTGGTAGTCTCAAGGTCAAATCAATAATCCCCTATGAGATCCTTTTGGCTAAAGCGGGTATGTCCCCAATGGAGGCATCCACAATAATTCATTTGATAAGTTATAAAAAAGGTCAACAACATGGATAAGCATCGTTGGCCCAAGTTTGTCATGGATGAATAATTAGCGCATAGGAAAAAGACTTGGATGAAGCAAATTGGTCGTAAAAAAGTGCACTATGTCAAAGAGTTCAACCTCACTAAGGAACATGATGAAAAATATTATTTGAAGGTTGTGGTTAAGGGTAAAGCTAAAATTTTAATTGCACAATTGAGGACCGACTCTCATCATCTTAGGTGTGAGATGGGTAGATGGAGGGTCCCCAAGGAGGAATGGAATGAAAGAATTTGTATTTTCTACAACAAAGGGGTGGTTGAAACTAAATGAAACTTCATCTTTGATTGTGCGGCATATGAGGATATTCATATTCAGTTTGAAATTATTTTGGAGGGTGGTTTGAATGGGCTTTTTGAGGAGAAAAGACTCCACAAAATGATTTTCTTGGTCAAGATACACAATAGAAGAGGTGACATTGAAGGGAACCTAAAAATGTGTTAATGTTGTGTTCCTTGGTCCCTTAGATTGCTTGGTCTCGTGGATGTCACTAAAATTCCTTCATTCATTCATTCTTGGGAGGTGTGTATGAAAGTAGTAATGATAAAAAATGGAGTAGCAAGTATGAAATATTGTAAGTCTAGTACTACAATGAGAAGGCACTAGGGTCAATAAATGTGCTTTTAAAATTTATATCTTGGAAAAGTAGAGTGTCAATTGGCTCTAGGTAACTTAGGAGCCTTGGATTTTCTCTTTTGTTGTGAAATGATTTTAACAAAGAACCCAACTATCATATCCCACCAACTTCAAATCAAAGGAATATTTAAGCACTTTTTAGGGCAAGCATTGTCGAAATTGGTGAAGTGGAACTTCTCTTTCTTAAATTGAGAGTTACTTGGAAATATGGGATATACAAATGAAAAGTCATCTCTAAATAGGGTCCTCAACTAAAAATAGAAGAAGAAAAAAGAAACGAGAATGATAAAATGTTGCCAATTGGCATCAAATATCAAAGTCTAGCTAGTGCACAATGTTTATGTCCAATTCCATGATTGTGGGGCAAGGTTGTAAGTTCTCTTCCTCTTTCGTACTTGAAATCCTAAAGTAGAAAATATGGGAAAAAATAGAATAATTAGTGAAACAAAAAGCCTCTAAGCTTAAAGAGGAAAAGGTGGAGCCGATATTGGCAACGTGTGATGGTTTAAAGGTGGTGTTGTTCTTGCCACCAAGGTTAAACCCTTTGGGGTGTTATTGTTGAGTGGTTATATTGGGGATGAGGTCCCTTGTTTGTGACCTCACCGATTCATAGCTCTGGGTCAAAAGTGTTTACCCTTTAAAAAAAAGGCAGTTTCTAGTATTTTAAGGCTTAGAACAATGAAATTCCCCAGGAATGTGCATAAAAGTGGTAATGGAAGAATAAGGGAGCATAAAGTATGACATAATGCAAATTTTCTTGCCCCATGGTTTGTCTAAGTTAGATGATTTCCATTTGCATTGTAATAATATTGCTAAGAGCATTACCTTCACTAAAGATATCAAATCCAACAAGCATCTTCCCTCGAAATCCTTCTTTTGAGAAAGTCAAATGGATCCCTTGCACGTCATATTCCACAAAGCCACCCATACTGACCTTTATCTCCATGCCTTATACCATCGCTACCCTTGCCAAAAAGTTGACATCCTTAAAATCTTGCCACTAGAGCTTTTCACAATTATAATAAGGATTACCTAGAACTCGACCAGGCTCAACTTTTTAAAGTGTTTAAGCTAAATGATTTCAATAGTGAACTCATCTTGAGAACTTTCAACCAAGTTAGGTCTTGTTACATTGACAATCCTTTTGTTAGACTTCTTTTGACTCTTCTCCTCCTTCATCAAACATGTCTTCTTCTACTCTTAGATCCTAAAAGAGTAATGCCTAGGTTCATAATGTTAAACATTTAAAAACATTTACATTTACAGAAGCAATTCCACTCAAATGGAGCATCCCACTTCTACCAAGCATCACATTTGCTTGGGAAACCATCGAATCCTAAACAAAGAAGATAACTTCTTCAAAATGAAACTTCTAGAGGCAATTGAGATTAATACCCATTTGTTAAATCTTAACAAAAATGGAGGATGGGGTCTAAGTCATGCATGGCAACCTTTGCTCGCATGCTTAAGAAACAATACTCTTATTATTTCTTAGTTTTTTTTTTTTTTTTTTGCCTCTTTGAATTACTATTTCTTTCATTTTTTGAATTCCTTTTTAGTGTCTTTTTGGTTTTGATTTTGTCTTTTTAAGTTTTTACATTTTGTTTTAGTTTGTGTTACATGCATAGCTATTTTATTTTTATTTCACTTTCTTTGTTGTGTGATTCTTTTTGTTTCTATTTATCTTCAATTCTATTTGTTTAATATTTTTAGTTTTCTATTAATTGATTTTTTTTTGTTTTCATAATATTTTCTTTCTATAATTATTTATTTTTCCTTTGTTTCGTTTTATTTTTTCATTTTTAGCTCATTTTGTTGTTATTTTTTTCCATACTTTTTCACTCTTTCCTTTTGTTCCTCATTTCCCTCTATTTATACTTGTTTTTTTTTACATTTTTCAAATCATTATCACTCTTCTTGAATTCTTTAATTCCTAATGATGGATCCCAAAATGCAATATGAAATGTTAAATTAAATAATTTTTTCACACAATTTTATTATTAAAGTAGTGTTGTTTACATGTTGCAACTGAGCATAACTAATTTAGATAAATCTTGAAAAGACAATCAAGATAGATCCTTTGGAGGTGTCTAGTGAAATGAAATATCTTTATAGTATGAATTATTTTTGTTGTGTACAAATTAAACTATTAAATTAGATGTGTCCATGTATGGATATAGTGAGTAAAACAATTCTAAAGTAAAATTTAAAGTAACTCTTAAATATTAAAATAGTTTGAAATTGATATATCTTACTATTCTATGGTGACATCAAAAAGTATAATATTGTGTAAATATAAATAAAACCTCTTAACTTAAATTTGATAGCACTTGCATGTCGAATAATTAATATTTAATAGTGATCATATATTTTTTTTATAATAAACTTGGTTTAGGATCTAATAGAAAAAAAAAGAAATTGGAAGCTGCTAGCAAAAGCTAGATAGGACCAATAGAACTTGGAATTGACATGGGATTGAACTGACCAAAATAATATAACTATCATATCTATTAACTATTCAACATATAAAAAGCCAACTAAAACCATACCTTCAATCAACCAAAACTACCAAAAATGGTTAAAGTTGAAGAACCTCCACACCCACACCCAACTATCATACAAGCCATATAAGTTTGTGAAATCTAAAAAAACAAAGACTAAGATAAGAAAGGAGGATTGAGTCAAATTATATAGGAATTGACCCATACTAATGAAAAGCCTTACATTTATCACAATGAACATCCAAACTAGTTGGCGCGTCCTCAACACCAATTGAACCCTACTTGTCACAATAGTCTAAGAATGTAGGAATAGCATCCTTTAGGAGAACCATTGCTAAACCTTTCACAAATTCTTCCATTGCCCTTTGCAATCACTATGGTCACTAATTTGAAGCATGAAGATTATCCAAATTGCTACCAAAATAAACCTCAGCCTAGTGGATGATATCCTCAATGTCATCATGGATTGAGAAATCAATGGTTGACATTGAAAGCAATGAACCACAAAAAAAGAGATTGGGTAGTGTCAAAATGTTTCAATTCCCTCGTGTATACCTTAGATCAAGTAACATTTTTTCCATGGAATAGTGAATACCAAGACATGGAGTGTCATCCATCTCTTCCATTAAATCCCAAATCTAAACCACCTAGTGCCTAAGATCAAGGCCCTTAATCTCCTTGTCTATATATGCCAAAAAGTATGGCACCATTTCTTCCCCAAACACACTTTGCTTCCTCTTTTTAGAAAAATATCCTCATTTTTTAATTTCTCCCACCCTTCCCATTCCCCCCATTGTACCCAAACCTTTTGCAACAAATGTAGAAGCCATTGATAAGAAACCAACACCTATACAAGAAGAGACAAAAGGAAATAACTTGCATATCCAACAACAAACATAATCAATTAGAGCTGCTAGATAGTACTTGTGTGAGGCAATAAAAGCCCACACATTTCAATAATCATTACACATACAACCACCATTCTTAGACCAATCAATTATCAAGTAAACAATAAACATAATATTTATTAATAAACATTATACATATCTTAAATACACCTATCTAAAAACATCTAGAATTAACTATTTTATTTACTTGAGAACTATATTATTTTACTTCACAACCATTTAAGAATTATTTTATTTTGTTTATTTTAAATATTTAAAATAAACATAAAATAAGTCTTAAATAAATAATTTCTCTATAAAATAACTCTTTTAAGTAAATAAAATAAACTAAAATAGATCTTAAATAAATAAAAACAATTCTTTAAATCAAAATAAAATAAAGATTTTAAAAATAATTCTCAAATAAAATAAAACAATAAATAGATAAAAACACTTCTTCACTAAATGATGTGAATAAAATAAAATAATTTTAAGGTAAAGAAGAGTCTATTTTTAACTATTTATAATAAACATTATAGATATTTAATTGCGTATATCTAAAAAATATAGAGAAATGACTATTTTATTTACTTAAAGATTTATTTTATTTTACTTTAAAATTATTTAAGAATTAGTGTTTTTTTATTTTACTTAAGAACTAGTTTATAGTTATTTTATGTATTTAATAGTTATTTTACTTTAAAATTATTTTAATTTTTTTTTTCTTAAGTGCTATTTTATTTTTAAATAGTCAATTCTAATGTCACAACATGACCATTTAAGAATGGTTATTGGCCTAATAACTCTAAGTAAATAAAATAACTTATCTATTTAGTATTTTTTAGATAGATGTATTTCAAATATCTATACTGCTTAGAGTGTTCCCAACTATAAGATGGGGATTCATTTTTCCTAGTTGGACATCATTACATGTCCTTTATTTACGTTGTAGGCTTTGATTATGCCTATAATTAATAAATTTTGTAGTCACTAAAGGAGCTTGGATTTTCAAAAGATGGAAGGTGTTGATTCATTCCTCAAAACTTGGTGTGTACATCATTCCATATAGCAGTTTTGACTTGGCACCTCATTTTTGCACAACCCCATGCAATTTATTTTTGTTGATCTGGTGGGGGTGCTAAGGGGCCAAGGTTTTAGCTACATGAAGTTAATATGTGAGGGGGGGGGGGGGCAGTGGGGTGCTAAGAGGGAAAATTTGAATCACTTAAGGTATTTCAAAGATTTAATTACCTTGGCACATACATTTTGTTATTAAACCACCACCCATCATATGAGATTGTAAAAATCTCAACTTAGTAATAATGATATATTATAATGTTTGAAAGGTAAAAAGAAAGGCATAACAAAGTACACAAGATAAAAATATTTCATCATTAATTTTTCTAATCTATGTGAAGCTTGCAGTAAGACTCCAAAATTCTTATCCAATAGTTAGAAGATAAATGATATTTTTTATCATTTATCATTAAATAATATGTATCTTGTATTTGCTTTTGATTAAGGAAAAAGCAGGTTTTGAAGGGACTTGAAACCCTTTACAAACATATTTTGAATGGATCTGGAACCCTCAACCAAAAAAATTTCCTAACATAAAGACCATGAAAGCGTAGATAACCAAGGGTTAAAAAGGCATCCAAAGCCAAAGAACCACAACCAAAAACAAAGCTGCAAGAAAAACATCTTGCAACCAGCCAAAAACTAGCCCCCAAACAAGAACCATCAAGATTTACATTTAGAGCTACTCTTGTGGGAGCAGAGAGTCATGTCAAAAGAAGGCTTAGAGGACTTAGCTTTCTTTCCCTTTACAGAAATCCAACCCTCTTCTACTTGCCCCACCTTATCATGCCAAGCTAGCGCACCATTATCTTGAAAAAGAATGCCTGCAACCACTGTCTCAGAGATTTCATCAGTATTCCTCCCTGCAGGCATGACCTTATAAGGAAAGCCACCATAAATGATAGCCAGAGTGCTATCACCAGAAGTGGCAACCTTAGGCCCATTCTATCTCTTTAGGGGTTTCAACATGGTAATCTTGCACAACATCAACAACCCCACCATTTGAGACATTCAGAGAGGATGCCCCTAGACCCTGTGATTCCGAAGCAACCACCTCAAAAAAACTCCTATGTTGCTAGATTTCTTCTCAATCGTATAATGTTGTTGAGAAGCACCTTTCCACCATGTAGCCATCATTTTTTTTTCTCAAATCCACATTGTGCAACAACATGACCTATTTTAAAACATCTTCTACATCGAAAGGGAATCCCTTCATAGTCCAAAGATTGGACCCAAGAACCCTTAGAAGATTTAAGTAAAATCTCAATAGGCAGTCCTTTTGAAACATCCATTTCAACCAATATGCAGGAAAGGTGGAGTGAAAAATATTAGAGGATTCATCATCCACCAAAAAAAAATCTCCAAGAGCATCACCCACTTCCTCTAAAAAAGGATCAACCCATAAATAAATTAAATATTTTAATTGGTTAAGCATTGTTGCAAGTGCCTTGGTAATGGGATGGAAAATCTATGGCTTTGGAAACACGAGCAACATTAGATCAAAATTGGTGGGGAATTTGATGTGCCTTCTCATTGAACACCAACACCAAAGTGCAGGAGTAGTGGGCTGGAACTAGGAGCTGCAGGCAGTGTGGGGTCGTGTGGGTTCAAAGCTGGGGACATCTTCAGTCTCGTGGGCCTTGCACACTTCACAACAGGTTTGTCTTAGGTACCCTTTTCTTGCTTCTTTTATTTTTTGGCACTATCTTTTCTTAGTTCTCTATCATGTTTTGAAAATGACAAATCGGGGTTGGGCAAGCTATAGTTAAAAATACTTTGTTTTGTAGATCATGGTTAAGCATGAGGAAAACTATTAGATTATCACTATCAAGGAAAATCAAGGGGTTACAGGTGTGAAAACTCTTTTTTCAATAGGAAATACACACTCTTTGAACCTAGGGTCAGTTGAGTTTGCAAGTTGCTTTGAGGCAATAAGTAGCCCCCAAATGTAGTTAATTGGGTCTTGGTTAAAAAGGTTGTATCAGGAGGGTTTAAATAATTCATAGAATCTTTCACTCCAAATGCAAAAGGGGCCCGCAAACTCATTCCTTAGCCCTCAAGTTGGGGATATAGTTGGGCTATGGAATTCTTTTGGTTTAGGGTACCATCAAGTTTTCTCAAATGGCACAAAGGAGACGTTGGTTTTTGTGAATGCAAAGTAATATAAGGGGATCTTAAGGCGTAAGCAGAACAAAAAGTTGAAGTAGTCACAGAAAAAAAGCTCATTATGATTTTACCAAAAGAAGCTAAGAAAAATGTAGCAGTCAATATTAAAATGCTTCATTCTATAGGTGGCCAAATTGAGCAAGGAGAAGATAAAGGTAAAAATGAAGTGATTTTGTCATCTCAAGAGGTCTCTAGGTCAATTCAAAGCAAAAAAGAAAGTTTCACAATGGATAAAGGGGGTGGTGTGGAAAGGTTTCAGGAAAAAATGGACCCTTACAACCCTACGACCACTCCTTTGTTGTGGTCATCAAAGCTCTATGTAAATGAGCTCATGAACATGAAATAGAGGATTGAATTTTTAGAAGCAAAGGGACAACATGAAGATTCCAATCTAAAAGAAATTTTAGAAGCTAGTAAGAACCATGCAATGGAAAATAAGATGCTCAAAGAGCAAGTAATAAGCTTGCAAAGTAGGATGGAAAGAGGTCAAGAGGATTGTAGAGGGGAAATACATTATTATTCTTACAAAAACACATGAGCAGGATGGTTGCAAAGTTCTAGACTTTGAAGGTTACTTTAAAGTCTCAGTTTGCAAGGAAGGGACTAAATTAGGTAAAGGGCATGGGGGGATTGGAGTGCTAATAAAAGAAACTTGGGGCAAGCTAATAAAAGTTGAAAAAGAGGACCCAAATAAGCAATTCATATGGCTGGAAATAAAAGAAAATGAGGGTACAATTTGGTTAGCTACTTGTTATTTTGCTCCTAAAAACTCAAAGATCTATAAGAGGAGAAAGCTAGATAGTGAAGATCAATATGCATCACTAAAAAAATGAATTTTTGTTTTCAGCACCTCAAGTGAAATAGTGATTGGGGGATTTTAATGCTAGAACTGCCAACAACTAGTCAATGCAGTTGGGTAGCAGTGATGTGGGAGACAAAAATCCTCTATGGCTAGAGGAAGATGGGGTTCAACCTTGGGAAAGGGCCTCACAGGATGGTAATGGAAGTGTGTCACAATTTGGAGTGAAGTTACTAGGTCTATGTAGCTTGTATGACATGGTCATTTGTAATGGGGATGAAAATTGGCTAGGATCACGTGGTATTACTTGTAAAACCTACATTGGGAAAAGTGTGGTGGACTTTGTGATATGTTCTCAAAATTTTATATCTAGGCTATTGGGGTTCAATATTAGGTACTTCCCTATTGGGTTAAATTTTGACCATATGCCTCTTCTTGTTATGTTTAGCATCCATGCTAGCAACCAAGAAGAAGAGAAGATGTAACACGCCCATAGGAAAGTCCATCACAGGGTAAAATTTTGGTGAATCAGGAAAACCAAGAACTCTTTGTTGTTGCATTGGAACACCACCTTTAAGTGGAAAAAAATATAACATGCAAAGAAAACAATGAAAAAAATGACCACATTGGTAGCAATAGGTTGATTCATTTAACTCACAAGGCTCTTGAGGGGTGCAAGAGATCCCGACCTAAGAAGGGAATTTCAAATACTTTCTTGGCTAATCCATGGTATGATGAAGATTGCAAAGCTACGAAAAAATTGGTAAAAAAGAATGAGTCTAACAAAGAAAGCAAGGTTAATACAAGAAGCTGGTAAAATCTAAAAATGAAAACTATGTGTATTCAAGAAGGACAGAGCTAATCTCTTTGAGTAAACACAACCCCAAAGGATTTTGGAGAGAGTTACAACAAAAGAAAAAGAAAATGGAAATTAATATCATGGATGGGCGTTGGTTAGAATATGTGAAGCTCCTTTATGAATGACCACTAGAGAAAAACAAGCCTCTAATAGTTAGTGCTCCAAGTGATATTTTCTTGGAAGGAGATATCAAGCAAGGTATAAAAAATCTCGCAAGTGGTAAAACTCAAGACATTGATTGAATACAAGTTGAATTCTTAAAGTGGGGAGCTTAGCTCCTTACACCTCACATCAAATTTATTTTTAATAACATCACTCAAAGTGGCTTTTTCAGTAGAATGGACAACTATTGTGGTCATTCCTTTACACAAAAGTGGGGATATCAATAATCCCTCTAACGACCGTATTATCATGGCCAATCCTCTTGGAAAACTTTATGGGAGCATGTTAGAATGCATAATCAATAGTTGGGTTGAAAAAGAAGGAAAAAGGGGAAAAGGGCAAGCTAGCTTCAGTCCAAGGCACTCTACCATAGATCATTGCATCACACTTAAACACTTGATTGAAATTTTTTGGGACACTCAAGGGGGAGAAGCTTTTTGTTGCTTCGTGGATTTCAAAAAATCCTTTGATACTGTTCCTAGGAACAAACTTTGGAATAGAATGGAGAAAATTGAGATTCTTATTGAATTTAAAGTGGTAGTGCATAAATTGTATGAGCAGGTTAGAGCTAAAATAAAAACCAAAGATGGCATGTCTGAGTGCTTTGGTAGTGACATTGGAGTGAAATAGGGGTGTCCCTTGTCTCCCACTTTATTTAGTCTATATATTGATAAAATTGAAGAATGGTTAAACAAAACTGTTGGGGAGGGTATTCAATTTTCTGGTTATGTGGTGAAATTACTTTTATATGTGGATGATCTTATTCTAATTGCAAAAATTGTCCTTGGTTTAAGAGAAAATTTAAAGGCTCTTGAGCTCTTTTTCCAAAAGGTTGGGATGCAAGTGAATACTAGTAAAACCGAAGTTATGATTTTCTCTTTGAAAATGCCATATCTCAATTGCATTGCTAGTATTAAATAATGTTGAGTAAATTGAAATATTTGAAAAATGGAATTTATCATTTATTATTTATAGATTTGATAAAATTCAATGACATAATTGGAAATGAATATCTTGAAATTTTGTGATTTAAGAAAAATATCCCAAAAGATTATCAGTTAAAGGTTATTGATAAGTGGGCAAGTGTAAAAATGTGTGTGCAGGAGCAGGTTGAAGGACAAGAACTTGATTGAGGTAGGAACACTTAGCGAGATGACCACGGTAAGCAAGAATGGAATCTAGAATCTCACACACCACAATAGACTATGATATCTACATTTGCTTGTAATTGACAAATATCATTTTATATTGTGAGAAATCATAATTGATGAAAGAAGAAATTTTGTGAAAGAAACACATTTAGTGCATTCTTGTCTTACCCTATCTATTTCAAAGTTTATATTGAATGATATTGGAAATGCATTCTATCATATATACAATTATCATATAAAAAATGATTGTATTATATGTTCTTTTGATGAACTTGAAAATAGGCTTTTGAATAAGGAAATCGGATCAATAAAATAAAATAATACGTATGTTTGTGAATCCCTTCATAGAAATAAAGACATGTATACATATGAATATATGTATACATATATATACATATATGGGTGAAATCAAATACACACACACACACTTATATATATAAGTGTATGTATATATAAACATATATAAATGTATTACCATGGGATTTATTTTTTATGAATTCATGCTTAAATTGCAACTCCCATAATGATTGGGATAGTGGACGACCCCCCTTGCATGTTAGAAAGTAGTAGACAACACCCAAAAAATAGAGGGAAGTGGGCATCCAAGTAAAAGAATATGAAAATAAAAAATTAAAGACCACTATCCCCAAATATAGCAAGGAGATATTTGTGGTCAAAAGGGGATTTGAGTAGATAATTTAGCAAAAAAGAGAGTAGGAGATCAAGGTAGAAGATCAACAAAGGAGGAAAAAACAAAGGGTTGAGAAGTTGTTGCTAAAGCCATCAAGGAAAATCACTAGAATCACAAAAAGAGAGGTAATTTGAACCCCTCATTGATGTTTCCTTTTGAGTTGAATGAGTACTATTTCATATGCATCATTTTGGAAAATACTATGTTATTCATGAGGCTGTGTTATGCATTTTTGTGGTTTGGTATTCATGTGTCTACCTTTGTTAGTCAACCCATTTCGACCCGTGTTAGCTCTGTTAGGGCCAAGCCACCATAGTGAGCTTGTTATTTGTTATACTTAGCATGCATGGGTATCAGTTAGATCTAGATGACGGGTTCTCACTTGTATGTTTTTCTTTCTAGAAGTCATGGTTGTTTAGCCTGACCTGTGCTAATGTGTTTCCTTTATCATAAAAACTTTGTTTATCTTGCGTTGTTTGAGATGACACCTTTATGGTGTTCGGTGTATAATGTTTCAACGATGCCTTATGGGTGCTGAGCTTAAGCTAGCCAAGCAATTTACATCACTTTGATACTTTCCAAACAATGAATGACATGCATGGTTCATATAGATTTATACATCCTGCTCCCACCATCTTGGTGTGGTAAGATGTGGCAACATCAAACCATATTAATGCAGGGCCAAACTAATATTCTCATCGTTCCTTAGATTTGTACACTTTCATCATACTCTTTAAGAGATAGAAAGGTAAGAATGACGTTATTGTTCTATGGAAACCCACAATCGAACGATGTTATCATTCGATGGAAACTCTCACATGAACGTTGCTATCATTCGATGCATGTTATAAATGTTGATGTAATTCTGCACTAGCCACAGATATGTAATCCATTTGAATCATCATGCGAGTGCTTAAATGCATGCATATATATACATACATACATACATACATATATATATGTATGTATGTATGTATGTATGTATATATACATATATATATATGTATGTATGTATATACACATATACATAGTCGTCAAAAATTTTAGTGTTATAATCATAGTCGAAGGACAACTATACTCTATTCTCTTATAAAAGTATTTGAAGGGTGCTTTCATTTTATTGTGGGTCAAACTGTGGCACAATAGCTATCAAATAAAATGAAGAATCTATAAGAAAAATGATAGCATGTTATCAATTTCATAATAACATGCCTATTGGCACCCTTATGTGAAATCTCATTACTGATGGAGCAGAGCATCCATTTCATAGTGTTTTGATTTTCTTTTAAAATAAATATATATGTGATGAACCTAAACAAAACAATAAATGGACATATTGGCTAAAAATAGAACGAATATGGAAACTAAATTGTATTAGACAAAATGGTACATAGATTTGGTTTAATATGTTATTTTTTTGAAATTGATTACTTTGGATGTTGTAAATCATCTATGTTTTATTTGAGTTGTTCTTAGTCCTTATGAAAGACAAGTGACTATGGAATAAATGTTTCATTTGTATCTTAAGTGAGATTAGATGTTATAGATAAATTAAATCGATCATCTGAATGAAGTGATGTTTTCTTTTTTGAATATGAAAAATATGTATGTAAGGAAGAATTTCTTTTATTATTCAAAATGTATATGCATATTTCAATTATGTTCATTTCCAGGCATATAGGTGTACATGCATAAATGTCCCATTTATGCATGTGCACATACATGCAATATACTTTCTGATTCATCTTGAATTACTCATTGACTAAGATTATTAAACTTTGGTTGCAAATGGAACAAACTATAGAAATGGAACAGTGTTGTATTGCAATACGAGACTAAATAGAAGATCGATGTATGATGAATAAATGAATGGTTATACCATATTTAAATGGAATATTGGTTGATAATATTGAAATGTAATGATACAAGAATTAAATGGTAGACTATAACACACTAGAATATGATGCTAATAGATGGTCTAAAAGGGAGGGATACCCCTTTGATATAATAAGCTTTTCTTCTGGGAATGGGTGTCAGAGAGGGTAGATTTTCTTTTCCAAATCTAACCTAAGTTGCATTTTGTGCAGCATGAGCTTGGCCAAGCTTTGTAGTCATTTTTATTTGTAGAACAAAATGTTATTATTTATCCTCTCTTTGTTGTACTTTCTTACATACCCAACATGGAACTTGCATATTCTAGTTGTAGATAGAAATTCATGTAGTTAGGCACACACAAATTCCACCTTACAAACTGTATCTCTTGCTAAGTGATCCATGCAGGGTCAAACATTCTTCAACTGACTGAAGAATTCCAAGGAATCATTGTGTTGTGGTTGGGTGGAAAGACACCTCAACCATGTTCTCGTCCACCAATGGAGGCGAGTTGTTATAAATACATCATATCAAAATTCTATTTATGTAAATGTATCATTGGTGTAACTAATGAGATTGTTGTAATAGATGCAATTAATATTTGATGAATTGACTTGAGGCATTGAGTGCCAAGTCAAATTTGTAGATTGACTATTGGCATTTGGAAATGAATATATATTCAATTTTATTTTGTTTATTTATGGACATGAAATTGCTAAATGGAAATAGCTATGGGATTTATGTCATAAATTTTATATTCATAATATAAAATTTTAATTTAATTTATGAAAATCTAGTTGGGCATGTTACATTTGGTATTAGAGCCCAAGGTTCAGCTCTAGGCTTATGAGTCTGGGATGATTGAACTAGGGAATATTAGACCCTTAACTAGATTTGAGTTACCTAGAAAATAACCAATTTTAATTGGTTGCAGGAAATGGGAAGGTCCAAGTCAGGAATCTAAAGAAGGGAAAATCTATTAGGGCTTCGAAGAAGCCAGCTGTTATTGAAGAAAATCCAAAACCTAAGAACCAACCTGAGATTCCTGACGATGAAACTCTAGCACACGCCCTCACACGTATCAAGTTGGAGAGAGGAAAAAATATAATTGAGGAGTCCAAACGAGCTCCTAAGGCTAAGCAACCCTTCGTATTTAGAGATTGACCAATAAGATGTGGACCAAATTCACCTCTATTGAATAAGGAGGAGAAGGAGTGCCTATGCACATGTCCTACCTCACCCAAGAGGGAAGATGTAGATTCAGATGAGTATCCAAAGGAATGTCCTCTTTCCAATACTGAGGGAACTACTTAGAATGGAAAAAAAAATTGTAAATAAGGATCAATGTAAATCCAAAATTTAATATAAATAAGGAAATTCCTTTTTTTTGTTCAAGAGCACGAACTTGAAGGCTTGTCTTGATGTGAATGTGAATGAACATGTATATTTCTTATAGATTACATGTTGTGTGTAATGTATTGTATAGATGCAATAGTTTAAATGTAAAATCTTGTGTTAAAATATGCTAAACATGACTGTGACGTAGGTCAAGTGTGAGTCACTATGGTGACCAATAGACAAGAAGCAGGTAGTAGTGGATAGGACACTAGGCCAAGCAAGAGGCTAGAAAAAATCATGGAACTCTTGAACTAGCAAGAAACCTGGATGGACCATTTGGAACAAGAGGTCTAAGGGGTGCAGGAAGATAAAAATCTTAAGAACAAGGTACCTGACCAAGGAGAAAGGGCCAAGGAAATCCTAATCAAGGTTGAATGGAGGAAGAACTAGGAAAGGATCTTAAGAAGGTAGCACCACCAAAATTTGATGGTAAGGCCATCAGAGATGGGGCTAAGGCCTGAATCATATAGATGGAAAAATACTTTGGGATTCACAACCTGTTAGACCAAACCAAGGCTGCTTGGGCTGCATATCAATTGTCTAGAGAGGAAAATACTTTGTGGGACAATGAGAAGGAAAAAGGGAGACTTCCACAAGAGGAGATCACTTAGGATTTTTTCCTCCAATATTTCAGGAAGAGATGGCTTCCATAACTTTTCTTTGACAAGAAGATGACTGAATTTCATAATTTAACGCAGGGTGGTCTGATAGTAGTTCAGTATTGGGAGAAGTTTACCAACTTGCTCAAGTATGTGTCGCAATATCAATCCAATGAGCGTTTCCAGATTCAAAAGTTTATATTGGGACTAAGACCCCACATTGGAGATAAAGTGGATCTTCACAATCCTCTTATGATGGTAGAAGCTTTTGAGAAGGCTATTAAAAAGAATAGAAGCTGCAATAGTTTTCCAATCTTCACAAAGGTTTAGAATCCAAGCCTCAATTCCGAAAAAAAGGTTTTAGAAGGGAAATAAGTCCCACCAAATTAGAAATTTGAAAAGGGAAGGTGACCCTCCAAAAAAGGAAGAAGGCAACCAAGGCGAAAGGAATAAAAGGGCTAACAAGAGTAATGACAACTATAACAATAATCAGGGGTAATCAAAAGAAGATAGGCCTGGAGGTCGAAAAGGACCACGTGCAGGTGTTACACTTACAAGGAAGACCACTATGCATCTACTTTCCCTTAGAAGTTAAAGTCATAGAAGGAAGGAAACCAACAACAGACCCCGCAACACAAGATCCATGAGCAATGAATAATAGGCAAGCAGAGTACTAGGCTTCTCCAATATAATTGATGGGTAAGCTCTATGGTTGAAATGTTTCTATTTTGATAGATACTAGAGCTATTGAGTGTTTCATAGATCTTAGAATGATTTCTAAGCTTCCCATTCGACCTAGATATCTAGAAAATTCATAGTCTGTTTAGTATGGGAATTGAGCAGAGTGGGAAGTAGATTAATGTTTCTTTTGCAGCAAGTTAGAACTTCCCAACTTCCTGACCCAAGTTGACCTTTACGTTGCACCATTAGGGTCCTATGATGTAATCTTGGGAATCAACTGGTTAACTAAGCACAAATATATTGTAAATTATGAGGATAAGATGGTTAGTTGTATGGATGACTATGGGTACTTGGTTGAGATATAGAGGATATAGCGACCCCTAGAGCTTAGGAAAATCTTAGCAATGCAACTCAAGAGAGCTTAGAGGAAGGGTGGTGTCATATATGTTGTGCATGTTAGTGAACCTGGCAATGAGAAACCATACCTAGATGATTATCTAATCCTTAAGGAATTCTAGGACGTGTTTCTCGAAGATATCACCAAGATGCCTCTAAAGCGATAATTTGATTTCTCCATTGACCTAGTGCCAAGAGTTGAGCCTTAGTCTAAGGCCTCGTACAGGATGACCACCACAAAGCTTTATAAATTGAAAGCCTAGCTATGGGAGCTGCTATGCAAGGGTCTTATTAGACCCAGTGTGTCACCGTGGGGAGCACTGGTTATCTTTATGAAAAAGAAGGATGGAACCTTGTGTTTGTGTATTGACTATCAGATGTCGAACAAGGTGACCATCAAGAATTGCTACCCTTTTTTGAGGATCGATGAATTATTTGATCAGATGAAGGGAGAAACAATATCCTCAAAAATAGATCCTAGATCTAGATACCATGATTAGTTGAGGATAAAGGAAGATGATATTCCAAAAACAACTTTTAGAACTCGGTATAGACATTACAAGTTCACTGTTGTACCATTTGGGATGACCAATGTACCCGCAACCTTCATGAATCTTATGAATAGTGTGTTTCGGGATTATTTGGATGATTTTTTCCTAAAATTTATTGATGACATTTTGGTTTATTCCAAGTCTATTATGTAGCACAACTGACACTTGAGGATAATCTTACAACATTTGAGGGAAAAGAAGCTTTTTGGAAAGCTACCCAAGTGCTTGTTTTATTAGGACAGGGTGCACTACCTAGGTCACATTATCTTAGCTTAAGGAGTTTCTATGGACCCTGAGAAGATAAAAGCAATTCTAGAATGGTCGACACCTTAGAGTGTGAAAGAGGTGTAGATCTTTATGGGCCTTGTTGAATATTACATGAAATTTGTGCAAGGGTTTTCTAAAATTGTAACTCTACTAAAATCTCTCCAAAAGAAACGAAAAAGGTTTGGGTGGATTGAGAAGTGTGAACAAGCTTTCCAACTCCTAGAGGAGAAACTCACAGAAGCACTAGTGCTAATTATTCTAGATCCCAATGGTCATTTTTTAGTGATTATGGATTCTTCAGGAGATGGAGTAGGAGAGGTGTTAATGCAAGAAGGGAAAGTAGTGGTGTATGAGTATAGGAAGCTAAAGCAACATGAAGTAAATTACATGCCATACGATTTGGAATTAACAGCTATAATGCATGCCTTACAAATGTGGAGGCACTATATTTTGGAAAATCCATTTGAGCTATAAATGGATCATTTGGGATTGAAATACATCTTCACCCAACCAAACCTCAATGCAAGACAAAGGAGATGGCTATAATTCCTTAGCAAGTATGATTTTGGAATTGATTATATAAAAGGAAAGGAAAATTGAGTGGTAGATGCTCTTTGCAGAAGAAGAAATCTGGAAACCATGACCTCTACAAGATCTAATTTGAGGCAATAGGTGATGCAAAAATTGCAAGGTGATGAGCATTATGAAAGGCTCTAAAAGAAATCCATCAAACCATCAATTTGATGGGTACAAGTTTGAATCAAATGGTATCTTGAGATACTAGAGGTGGATGTATATTCTAGATTCAGGAGAGCTTAGGAAGTTGGTCCTAGAAGAATTCCACAATGCACCATATTCAGGACACCCTGGAGTTACAAAGATGATCACATAAGTGAAAACCTTGTATTATTGGTCAAAACTCAAGAAGGACAAACTTGGAATACGTAGCCAGATTCCTGGAGTGTCAGTGAATCAAGGCTGAGCACGTGCATCCAGTAGGGCTTCTTTACCCTCATGATATACCTGAGTACAAATGGTAAGTGATCAACATGGACTTTGTGCAGGGGTTACCTCTAAGCAAGAATAAACATGATGTCATTTTGGTAGTAGTAGATAAGTTGACTAAGGTGGAACATTTTATTCCAAGGAACCTTGAGGATGGATCGTTGACTTTGGCCAAGAAATTTGTCCAAGATATATTCTATTTACATAGAGTTCCAGGGACCATTATATCTGATATAGATACATGAATGATATCAAGGTTTTGGAAAACCTTGAATGCAGCATTAGGGACTAAGCTAAACTTCAATTCAACCTACCACCCTCAGATTGACGAGAAAACTGAAAGAGTGAATCAAGTAGTAGAAGATCTCCTTTAGATGTATTGCATGGATCAACAATACAAATGGGAAGAGTATCTACCACTGCTAGAATTTTCTTATAACAACTCCCATCATGCATCCTTAGGTATGGCACCTTTCGAGGATTTGTATGGGTGAAAGTGTCGTACTCCCATCAATTGGGACAAATTATAATATAGGATCATAGTGGGTCCTAAAATGGTAAAAGAGATGGAAGAGTAGATGAGACTCATCAAGAGAAAATTGAAAGAGGTGAAAAATAGATAAAAGAGCTATGCTAATAGGGATAAAACCTTTAGACAATTTGTAGTAGGGGACAAGATCTTTTTAAGAGTCAAGCCACATAAGAGCTCTATTACCTTTAGAAAACTATCCAAGTTGGCTCCAAGATATGTGGACCCATTTTATGTGTTGGAAGTAATCAACCTAGTAGCATACATACTTGCTCTACCACCTACTCTAGCTTGAATCCATAATATGTTTCATGTTTCTTTGCTTAAATTGTACCACCCAAATGTTTCTCTTATACTTGATTGGAATTCTTTATAGGTGGAGGATCCAAGAGTGGTGCTAGTGGAGCCCATTATAATTTTGGATAGACACAACATCAAGTTGCGAATAGAGACATTTTTCAATATAAGATCCAATGGGATCACCATTCTGAGGACAGTGCTACGTGGGAGGATGTGGAGGAAATAGAATGCTCATTCCCTCATTTTCTTTCTTAGAAAGACTATTGATGGTTTACTATATACTGTTGCTTAAAATTTTGATTAGTATGTTATGATGATTTGGCTTGAAAACAATATGATTTAATGAACATATGTGAATCAATTTTGTTTGATTAGACATCAGGATGATGTCTCTTTCTAGTGGGGAAGGATGTCATTTCTCAATTTCATTGCTTGCATTAAATAATTTTGAGTAAATTGAAATATTTGAAAAATGGAATTTATCATTTATTATTTATGGATTTGATAAAATGCAATGACATAATTGAAAATGAATATCTTAAAATTTTGTGATTTAAGAAAATTATTCCATAAGATTATCGATTAAAGGTTACTGATAAGTGAGCAAGTGTAAGAATGTGTGTGTAGGATCAGGTTGAAGGATGAGAACTTGATTGAGGTAGGAACGCTTAGCTGGATGACCATGAAAAGCAAAGAATGGAATCTAGAATATCACACACCACAGTAGACCATGATATCTACATTTGTTTGTAGTTGAAAAATATCATTTTATATTGTGAGAAATAATAATTGATGAAAGAAGCAATCTTGTGAAAGAAATGAATTTAGTGCATTCTTGTCTTACCTTGTCTATTTCAAATTTGATATTGAATGATATTGGAAATGCATTCCATCATATATATAATTATCATATTAAAATGATTGTATTATCTATTCTTTTGGTGAAATTGAAAATAGGCTTTTGAATAAGGAAATGGGATCAATAAAATAAAATAATACGTATGTTTGTGAATCCCTTCATAGAAATAAAGACATGTATTTATGTACATGAATATATGTATACATATATATACATATATGGGTGAAATCATATATATATATATATATATATATATATATATATAAGTATATAAACATATATAAATCTATTACCATTGGTTTTATTTTTTATGAATTTGTGCTTAAATTGCAACTCCCATAATGAATGAGATAGGGGCCAACCCTCGTTGCATGTTAGAAAGTAACAGACAACACCCCAAAAATAGAGGGAAGTGGGTGGTCAAGTAAAAGAATATGAAAACCGAAAATTAAAGACCACTATCCCCAAATATAGCAAGGAGATATTTGTGATCAAAAGGGGATTTGAGCAGATAATTTAGCAAAAAATAGAGCATAAGATCAAGGTAGAAGATCGAAAAAGGAGGAAAAAGCAAAGGGTTGAGAAGTTGTTGCTAAAACCATCAGGGAAAAATCACCAGAATTGCAAAAATAAAGGTAATTTGAACCCCTCACTGATGTTTTCTTTTGAGTTGAATGAGTACTCTTTAATATGCATTATTTTGGAAAATATCATGTTATTCATGAGGTTGTGTTATGCATTTTTCATGGTTTGGTATTCATGTAGTAGTCTCTATTAGTCGACCTGTGTTAGCTCTGTTGGGTCTGAGCCATCACAGTAAGCTTTTTATTTGTTATACTTGGCATGCACAAGTATCGGTTAGATCCTCGTGATGGGTTCTCACCTATATGTTTTTCTTTCTAGAATTTGTGGTTGTTTAGCTCAACCAATGTCAATGTGTTTCCTTTATCATATAAAATCTGTTGATGTTGCATTGTTTGGGATGACACCTTTATGGTGTTCGACATATAATGTTTCAATGATACCCTATGGGAACTGAGCTTATGCTAGCCGAGCGATTTACATCACTTTGATACTTTTCCAAACAATGAATGATATAAATCGTTCATATGGATTTATACATGTCACACCCACCATCTTGGTGTGCTAAGATGTGGTGACATCGAGCCCTATTAACGCAAGGTCGAAGTAAGATTTTGATCATTCCTTAGATTTGTACACTTTCATCATATGCTATAAGAGATAGAAAGGTAAGAATGATGCTATCTTTCTATGGAAACCCATGACCGAATGATGTTATCATTTGATGAAAACTCTCAAACAAACGTTGCTATCATTCGATGCATGTTATATGTTTTGATGTTATTATGTAAAAACAATAATCAAACATCTTTGGTTGTGGGTATGTAAACCATTTGAATCATCATGCAAGTGCTTAAATGCATGCATATATATATATATATATATATACATAGTCACTATCAAAAATTCTAGTGTTATAATTAGAGTAGAAGGATGACTATACTCTGTTCTCTTATAAAAGTATTTGAAGGGTGCTTTCATTTTATTGTGGGTCAAGTCATGACACAATAGCTATTGGGTAAAATGAAGAATCTATAATAAAATTGATAACATGTTATCAATTTCATGATAACATGACTATCAACACCCTTATGTGAAATCTCATCACTGATGGAGTAGAGCATCCATTTCACAATGTTCTAATTTTCTCTTAAAATAAATATATATGTGATGAACCAAAGCAGAGCAACAAATGGACATATTGGCTAGAAATAGAATGAATATGGAAACTAAATTGTATTAGAAAGAAGGGTACATAGATTCTATTTAATATGTTATTTCTCTAGAATTGATTACTCTGGATGTTGTAAATCAACTATGTTTCATTTGAGCTGTTCTTAGTACTTATGAAAGGAAAGTGACTGTGGAATAAATGTTTCATTTGTATCTTAACTAAGATTAGATATTATAGATAAATTAAATGGAGCATCCGAATGAAGTGATGTTTTCTTTTCTAAATATGAAAAACTTGTATGTAAGGAAGATTTTCTTTTATTATTCAGAATGTATACATGTATTTCAATTATGTTTATTTCTAGGCATATATATGTACATGCATAAATGTCCCATGTATGAATGTGCACATACATGTGGTATACCTTCTGATTCATCTTGAATTACTCATTGATTAAGATTATTAAACTTTGTTCGTAAATGGAACAAACTGTAGAAATGGAACAGTGTCAAATGGCAATATGAAACTAAATAGAAGATATATGTATGATGAATAGATGAATGATTATACCAAATTTAAATGGAATATTGGTTGATAAGATTGAAATTTAATGATACAAGAATTCAATGGTAGACTATAGAACACTAGAATATGATGCTAATAGATGGTTTAAAAGGGAGGGATACCCCTTTGATATGATAAGCTTTTCTTTCAGGAATGGGTGCCAGAGAGTGTAGATTTACTTTTTCAAATCTAACCTGAGTTGAATTTTATGCAGCATGAGCTTGACCAAGATTTGTAGTCATTTTTAATTATAGAACAAACTATTATTATTTATCCTCTCTCTGTCATACTTTCTTACTTACCTAACATGGAACTTGCATTTTATAGTGATAGATAGAAATGCATGTAGCTAGGTACACACAATTTCCACCTTGCAAATTGTATCTCTTATTAAGTGTCTTGTGTAAGGTCAATTATTCTTTGAATGAATGAAGAATTTTGGGGAAGCATTGCTTCGTGGTTGGGTGGAAAAGCACCTCAACTATGTTCTCATCCACTAGTGGAGGCGAGTTGTTATAAAGGAATCATATCATAATTATATTTATGTAAATGTATCATTGATGTAATTGATGAGATTGTTGTAATAAATGCAATTGATGTATTGACTTGAGGCATTGAGTTCCAAGTCAAATTTATAAATTGACTATTGAAATTTGGAAATGTATATATATATTCAGTTTTATTTTGTTTATTTATGGACATGAAATTGCTAAATATAAATAGCTATGGGGTTTTATGTCATAAATTTTATATTCATAATGTCAATTTTTAATTTAATTGAGAAAAATCTAGTTGGGCATGTTACATAAAAGGAAGAAACAATAGGTTAATTTTATTTTTGAGGTGAGCTCTTTAGAGGTGGTGTATGAATACAAGTACTTGGGTATTGATTTTCACAATAGGCTCAACTAGGATACATGCAGAACAAAAAGGATTCAAGGAGGTTGGAGAGCTTCTTACTTGATGTAGAACAAGTGTAGGATAGTAAAGGTATGGGATTGGAAGACCAAGAAAACTCTTTTTGGTTTGTTAGTTATGTCGGTTGTCCTCTATGTTTGTGAAGTTTGGGGAAGTAGCATATCAAACCACAAGTGGAGGTAGGTTGAAAGAATTCAAAAAAACGTAATCACCACTAGAATCTAAGTCAATTCTTTGGTTCCCTATGAGATTCTTTTGGCTAAAGATGGAATGTTTCCAATGGAGGCATCAACAGTGATTTGCTGAATAATTTATTTTAAAAAAGTTGAAAACATTGATATGAAATGCCAAAATGGTTTTTGGGGAGGAGCTACACCATGGGAAGAAGACTTGGATGAAACGAAATAGCAAGTGGTTAAGAAAGTGGGGCATTAAGTTACATGAATGTCCTAATACTAATGGAGAGATAAAAGAAACTGTTAGAAAAGTTTAGAACTATTATGTGGGAAAAGAAACTTGGTTACAAAAAAGGTACATTATATAAAAGAGTTCAACCCCACATGGGAGTATGATGAAAATGACTACCTAAGGGTCACAATTAAAGGAAAGGCTAGACTTCTAGTTGCATATCTAAGGATTGGATCTCATCATCTTAGATGTGAGACAAGTATATGGATTTTCCCCAAGGAAGATTGAGAACAAAGAACTTGTATTTTTGGTAGCAAAGGGGTGGTTGAAACTGAATGGTACTTCATTATCGAATGTGTGGCTTATGATGTTATTTGTATCCATTATGAGAGAAACTTGAAGGTCGATAATCTAAATGAGATTTTTAAGGAGGCAAGGCTTCTCAAGATGGATAGATTCTTGATCAAGATTCATAATAGGAGAACTAACATTGAAAGGAACCTCAAAATGGTTAAAAATTTAAACTCTAGGGCCCATAGACTGATGGTCTGATGGACGTAATTAAAAATCATTCATTCATTCATTTTCTGCTTTACAAAGCATTAGTACTTTTTTGTGTGGTGGGGTTTACATTTATTTTAGAGGATTATGATAGCACATGGTTTTCCATCTTCCAAATGTACCCCAGTTATGTAATCAAATGCCTTCAAATGTGCATTACATTAGAATGAAGCGATAATCTTTTAGCTCTAGGAAAGTTCACTGTTTCTAATTTCACCATTAATGGTTAAGATAACTTCTATGGTCCTTCACCATGCATGTACAAAAAATCGCTACTTCCCAAAGGGGAATTCCTATTGTCCTAATGAGTATTTTATTTCTCTACAAAGGTTTGGAACTCTAGACTATTACCTACATAATGACTCATAGTCCAGAAGCATATTTTGGGGCGCTCGCCCATGTTGGTACTGTTTATGTGAAAAAATAATGAAATGAAATGAAATATTTTAATAAAGTCCACCAAGTCAAAGAATCATATGGGATCCAAGGACAACACAAGAGTCACCGACATAAAAGTCTTACATAGTTTGTAAAATCCATTCGAGAGAAATCCTTTTGTAGTGTATTTTGATGATGATAAAGAAATATCATCGGTGAAGTGGCTCAAATAATTGGTATACTAGATACTATAATGAATATATAAATCTTATACTGCTTATTCCTATGAGCCAAAAAATCTTACCTACTCTAGCTTCAAACATACTAGAATCCCACATACAATTCATCCACCTTTTCACCATATGTTCCTCCACCAAGCCTACAAGATGATATGGTATCACAGATCAAGGAATTAACACAAGAAATGCAGGATATGAGAATGGGAAAAATGAAGAAACCCCATACAAAAAACTTATTCCCATATCCATTTAATTGAAACATCACAATGGTATCATTCCCTCCCAGTTTTGAAGTTCCCAAATTTGATAAATACAAAGGGAGAGGAAGTCTCATGGACCATGTCAAAGAGTTTAACATCATGTGTATGGAGGTCACCTACAATGATTCTTATTTAATGTGCCTCTTTCCACGAAGCTTAACTTGGTTCTCACAGTTTCCTCCAGGTATCAAAACCTTCCAGGAAATCATTGATAAATTCATAGATAATTTCTGCTTTAATCTTGACATGGATGTGAGCTTAGAAGAGTTATATACTCTTAAAAAATATAAGGGAGAATCTTTTTCCAATTTCTTGCAACAGTGGAGACAAAGAGCTAGTAAGAGCAAGTGGCCAATTCCTGATGAGGAACAAGTGGGGATTATCATAGCAAATCTAGATCTAGATCTATCCTTCCACTTGAATATGTAGTGCATTACATCTTATGACGAGCTTGTCCCTAGAGCCCTTAACATCGAGAGAGCTATAATTTCACAAGGAAATACTCAACTGTACAAAGACAATTTCCCATCAACTAGTTCAAATGACAAGCCTCATGTCTAGGCTAAAAATAAGAATGCGACTAATGACAACATGGTAGATGTTAAGGTAGTCCTAAGTGCTCCTAGGCCAAACAACAATCAAATAGCTAACACTCAACCAACTCTGAAACAAACAACACCACCTCAAAACAATTAGATCAACATTGAAACTCAACAAAGATGAACTCCTAACAGGAACAACTATTTGAAACACAAATATACACAGTTGTTGGAAAGCTTTGCCTGCATCATTTGTCCCTGAGGATATTGATACAAAGCAGTTTCAAGTTATGGTAAGGAATATCACTAATCATCTCCCCACCTTCTCAGAACAAGACCTACCATCACAACCATCTCATAATTGTGCTTTAGACCTTGAGGTGATTATTCATAAGAATAAGGTTAAAAGAGTCTTTGTAGATGGAGGTGCTAGTATGAAAATTTGTACCCTTCAGTTGATCAAGAACCTAGGATATTTGGAGGATACTATTGAGAAAAAAAAGAGTACCACCATTAGAGCATATGACGATCAAGAAAAAGTATCACAAGGCATCATCACTTCCCATCCAAGTGGGACCCATCATTGCAAAAACTACATGCCAAGTATTAGACCTTGATCTTCCTTACAACATTATTCTTGGTCTACCATGGATCCATTCCCTAAAATATATAGCTTCAACCTAACACCAATGTGTAAAATTTCTTTCGAGGGAAGAGAAGTTACCATCCATGGAGATCGTGAGCCTTTTTACTACTGCAAGAATCTTGAGGCCAAGTTCTATAAGATTCCCCAAATATCCAAGAATGACTAAGGGCCTACACCTTCTACCTTAGAAACAAAAACACCCATTGTGCAGAACATACCCGACATCAAAGTAGTGATCTAGGATGATGATTGTGGAAGCTATAAACTAACAAAGGATAATTTTATGTTGGGGGAGCTACCTCTTTCTCCCAAATATCATGGTAAAACCACACCTAACAAAAAAGCTCCTAAAACGATAAAGATGGCAACTACTACCTTCACCAAGTGGGGGGATTTGAACAAAAAATATTTAAATGAGGAGGATATCTCTAAACTGCTATGTCAAGATGAACGACCCGTCCCAGCTCTTCCCATGGAAGATGACAACAAAGGCTTGTAGCTAATGAAGGGAATGTGGTCTAATAAGAACAAGAAATTGGGAAAAAATTAAAATGGTTTTCTAGAGCCTATCGTTCCTAAGAGACGTCTAAAGAATATTGGCCTAGGTTGTATTACTAGCAAGGTTACCCTTATTGGCAAAGGTACTTCTACAAAATAGGCTTCCTCTTGGTTACTAACGTCGTGTGATACTACCCTAGACGAATTCCCCCTTGATGTTGCTAAACTATTTGAGGATAACTCTCTCTTCATGATATCCACATCATCCTTCAACCCAAGCAACCAACCAAATGAAATAGACCTAGTATATCCCCAACTCATTGACTAGGATCAACAAGGACCACCGATTCTAGATTTATTCAAAAATGATGAAGCAATCTCATAATTCATGGGACTTCGTGACAACTTACCATGGGAAAATTACAAGGTTGGATTTGATATAGAGCTAGAAACACAAGTGTACTATAGGGATACAATTGAATTCTTCAGTTGCAAAATGGACAACATGCAACTAACATGTAGTTCTTTAAGTGAAAACCACACTATGGAACTTTTTGATCCTAAAATAGTAAAAAGAAAGGACATATTCGAAGGTGAAAACCTCTATGAGGTTCCCAAGGATGACATATTCAATCTCCCCCATAGTGCAATGCATCCATAGAAGTCAGTGGTGCTAGAAGAAAAGGCCACCCAGTCAATGTGGGAACAAAAGAAGCACCCAAGATCACTTTCTATGTCGAATCCTTGTTTGATGAAGAACAAAAAAACCTAGCAGTGTTCCTAAAAGAGTGTATAAAAAACATTACATGGTTATACACAGATATGTCAGGGCTTGATCCAGAAGTAGTTGTGCATCATCTAGCAGTCTATCCTGAAGCTAAACCAATGAAGCAGAAGTTAAGGAAAATGCACCCTCAGATAGCACTCTTGGTGAAACTTGAGTTACAAAAGCTTCTTGATGTTGGACTCATCTGATCAATGGATTATCCTGAGTGGGTTTCCAACTTGGTACTAGTCTCCAAACCCATTGGGGGTATCATAATATGCATGAACTTTAAAGAATTGAACAAAACATGCCCAAAGGATGATTTCCCTCTTCCTAAAATTGACATCATCATGGATTTAACAAATGGACATGAAATGCTATCACTCATGGATGATTTTTTAGGCTATTATCAAATCATGATCGGTAAGGAGGATCAACACAAAACTACATTCACTTTTCCATGGGGAACATATTGCTAGAACATGATGCCATTTGGGCTGAAGAACATAGGAGAAACCTATCAAAGAGCAATGAACCTCATCTTTCATGACATGATCCACAAAATAGTTGAAGATTATGTGGATGATATTTTGGAAAACTAAAAGAAAAGGAGTGAGCACATAGAATTCTTGCAACCCATCTTCGACAGGCTCAAAGAGTATAAGGTACAACTAAACCCAAAAAAATGTGTCTTTGGGGTTACATCAGGGAAGCTTCTCAGCTACATTGTATCACAAAGAGGGATAGAAATTGATCCAACAAAAGTGAAATCCATCCTCGACATGGAACAACCACAAACATTGAAGTAGATGAGAGGGTTACAAGGAAGTTTGTAGTCCATTAGAAGGTTCGTAACACAACTATCAGACAAAATTTACCCTTTCTCGCATCTTCTCCATAAAGGAATAACTTACAAGTGGTATGAGAAGTGAAATTTTTTTTTCCAGTAGATCAAGGACTATTTATTAACACCTCCAATGCTTATTCCACCAATACCAAACAAACCTTTGATCATGTATATCTTACCAACATCAACATCCCTAAGTGCTCTTCTAGCACAACATAATGAAAATGGAAAGGAAAGAGCTATCTATTATATCAGCAAGACCTTGGTGGGCTATGAAATGAACTGTTCATCCATTGAGAAAGCATGCTTAGCAGTTGTTTTTGCTTCAAAAAAGTTCAAACATTACATGCTATCACATCAAATCAAGCTTATTGCAAAGATCGTCCAATTGAAATACCTATTATCCAAAACAACTCTCATTGGGTGAATGGCCAAATGGGTAAGATATTAACTAAATTTGACATAGAGTACATAGAGTGTAAGGAAATCAAAGGCAAAGTGATCATAGACCAACTGGAAGATGCACCTATCTATTCAAAAATCCTTTGATATCTGAATTTCCTGATGAATAAGTGTTTCTCCTAAACGCAAAAAATCAATGGAAGATGTACTTTGATGGATCATTTTCCCAACATGGATCAAGGGCAGGTATCCTTTTTATCACCCATCAAGGCAATTGCATCCCAAAGTCATATAGGATATCATTTTCATGTACTAAAAATATTGTGGAGTATGAAGCCCTAATCATAGGTCTAAGGATAGAAATTCAATGGTAAATACAAGAGTTGAAAGTCTATGGAGACTCACAACTAGTTATTAACCAAGTCAATGATGACTACCAAACTAAGGATCATAAACTCACTCCTTACAAGAAGATGGTAGAGATTCTCAAGGATATTTTCATAGATATAACTTTTGAGTAGATTCCTAGCATGAACAACTAGGCAACAAATGCTATGGCAACAATCAGATCAGTGTTAGACATGCCGCACAATGTCCTTCAATGCAAATTATTGGTAGAACAACTTCTCATACCGACTTTCAAAATCCTTGAATCTGAATTTGCGTGTGTCATTGTTGGTCTTGAATCCACATGGTATCATGACATATTCACCTACCTAAGAAGAGGAACCCTACCATCCGATATCACCTCCAACCTTAAAAAAACCTTTGTAAAAAAGGCATCTTGAATCATGATCCTAGGTGATACCCTTTACTGCCAAAGCATCGAGGGGACATTGCAACATTACTATGATATCTTAACCAAGAGGAAGCCCTGACTATTTTAACATAAGTACATGATGGCATATGTAATTCCCATTCTAGTGGTATGACTTTAGCTAAGAAATTGTTGAGGATGGGGTACTACTAGCCAACCATGGAAAGAGAAGCCCATTAGTATGTGCAGAAGTGTGTCCAGTGTCAACAACATGGAGATCTTATTCATGCTCCAACTCAAGAGTTGCAACCAAATATAACACCTTGGCCTTTCTCATGATGGGGACTCGACCTCATAGGAAAGATTACTCCCACTTTATCTAATGGAAAAAATTTCATCATAACAGCCACTGAATACCTTACCAAGTAGGTAGAATCCATTCCTATGACCTACATAATGGGAAAGAAAATTGCTAAGTTTATCCTGAATTACCTAATATGTCATTATGGTGTTCCACAAGCCCTTATCTTAGACAACATAACACCCTTCAAGAATTAGAATATGAAAGAGCTATGACAAAGATTCAACATCTAGCACTAATTCCTTACCTTGTACTACCCCTAGGGAAATGGTCAAGCTGAGGCTACTAACAAAACCATTCTAAAAATCCTAAAGAAAATGGTCAGTGAAGCTATTTGTGATTAAAATCTACAATTAAATTCTGCCCTCTGGACCTATCGAACTAGTATATGCACACCTATAGGTGCAACACCGTTCTCCTTGGTCTATAGATCAGAATACATCTTTCCTATTGAGGTTGAGCTCCCATCACTATGAGTGTCACTACAAAACCTAATCATTGATGAAGAATACAGAGTATCTCAGTTGAATGAGGTACAATTCTTGGATGAGCGTCATCTTGATGCCCTTAATCACTTGCAAGTATATCAAAACTAATTAAAACAGAGCTATAGCAAGAAGATCAAGTGTCATTCTTTCTAGGTAGGGGATCTTATCTTAAAGTAGAATCAGAAAAATATTCTAGATCAAGACAGTAAAGGGAAGTTTGAGCCTAATTGGTTAGGTCCCTTTGTCATCACAACAAGCTATGGATCAGGATCATATCAATTGTCAACACCTTAAGGAGAACCCTTGCAGGAACCAAGCAACAACTTGCATCTTAAAAATTTTTATGCCCAGGTTTGAAGGGTGTAAATCAAAAATACAAAAAAATCAAAAAATGATCAAAAATTCAAAAAAACAAGAAAACAAATTGAAAAAAGTAAAGAAAAAAATCTTCCTCTAGTGAAAACCACTTCGATGGTGCTTTGGGAAAGTACCTTGGTGAAAACCTGGCAAATAGGTACCTTGCATAAATAAAGCACCTCCATCCATCTTTGGCTCTTTATCCTATCGTTCTCTGCATCACATTCATCTATCGCATCATTCATCCTATTTATTCCTATCACCCATCCGCGTCCATATCATAGCTTGATATTGTGAAGTATTGTATCCCCTTTAGTACTACTTGGCATATTCCAATGGTAATTTTGTCCTGCCTATATCGAGGTAGTCTATCACATAACACTAGGGCCAATTCATTACGGATTGGATTGAGTTATTGTATACCTTGAGGTTATTGGAAATATCATAAAAAATCCCCAAAATATTCATAAAATCTCATCAAAATCCCAAAAACATTCATAAAATATCATCAAAATCCAAAAAACATTTGCAAAATTAGAAAAATCCAAAAACATCAAAATCCTTTATAGCTAAAATCCAAAAACATTTAGAAAATTGTAAATTCAAAATCCAAAGCATCTAAAACACATCAAAAATCCCTAAAAATGTCAAAACATAGAAAATCCAAAAATAGAACCTTGTTGAACTACGAGAGTCTAATCTTGAACATAGGAAAGGCCATCATTGATGTGCCCTCGAGACACCCTAGGCTAGTCCTTTAGGAGTCCATCATAATAAACTAGCATTCCATTGATTGTTCATATCTTGTTGTCAATAAGTCGAGTCAATTGAACTACATGGTCTTTGTGTGTATAACATAGGAAAGGCTCATCTTTGATAAGCCCCCTGAGGCCCCTAGGATAGTCTTTTAGGTTAGGTTCTTGGTTGAAACTTAGAAAATCCTTAAACATTCAAATATTAGAAAAGCCTTAAACATTCAAAACCTCAGAAAACCCCAAAACATTTGGAAAACTTAGAAAAACACAAAAAAAATTGAAAACTTAGGAAAAAACATTTGGAAAACTTAGAAAATCCCTAAACATTCAAATATCAAAAAATTCTTAAACATTCAAAATCAGAAACCCCAAAACTTTTGGAAAACCTAGAAAAACACAAAAACATTTGAAAACTTAGAAAGCCACAAAATTGGAAAACTTAGAAATCCCTAAACATTCAAATATCATAAAAGCCTTAAACATTCAAAATATCAAAAAATCCCAAAATATTTGAAAATTGGAAAAATACAAAAACATTGGAAAACCTTGGAAAACCATAAACAGTCTCAAAAAATTGAAAATAAAAAAACATTCACATAAACTTTCAAAAAGATCAAAAACAACCTCAAAAACATTTTCAAAATATCAAAAATGTTGAAATATTCTATAAAATCCAAAACCATCCATCCCATTTCACTTTCACCCATTATAAATCAATCGCCATCTTCAACCTTTGGTAACACAAATAAAAAGCAAGTATCACAAGTTGTAAAGTGAGAGCCTAAGTGTCAACATCTAAAGTCTAGGTCATAGGTAAATGAGTTAGTGGAGTTTGTATCAATGACCTATCACACACCTAATCATAAATCAAACCATTTGATAACATGTCCTAGGATGTATCCTTCCGATAATAGGCATCAACATCAAAAATCACCTTAGCTATCATAAATTGGAAAGAGATATAGATAACAATGGTTGTTTGTCTCTAATATTTTCTTATAATTTACCTTATTGACCCATTCCGAGGACCTCTTGATGATGTTTTAATGATTTAGAGAGAAAGGAATGGGGCATCAATTATTATCTTTCGTTTGTTGTGCTTGTGAATATTCTTGTAAAATGATCTTGGTGCATACTTGCTTAGTTGTGTGTAGGGAGCTTGTTTGGAGTAGATTGTTGACTATTGCATATGATTTGGTCTGATATATTCTAAAATTCTAAGATACATTCTAATGAGGTTTTCGTATGTCAAGGTGTGAACAAGAACTATCCTATCTATTTGTAGAGTCAAAGTCCATTACACTAGATACAACGCCAGCCCGGTTATTAATATCTTGATGCATTGTGTCTATGTGTTATATCAAAAATAAGGAATGATGGAAAATCCCAATCCCAAGATATGAGAAAAAAATCATCCATCTCATCACTATATCTAATAAATTCTCGATGCATCATGAACTTGTTGGACTTCTAAATCAATCTCAAAATCAATGGTCAAATCCATTCTTCTTATTCTTCTATCTTTACTAACATTTCTATCCAAGTATCGAATATGTGTGATATATAAAAATATACATGAGGCTACACATAGCCGATGATTGTCTATACATCATCAAATCTATCTACATCAAACATCTGCACTTTCTAGTCGTCTCTAAGCTGAACTGATACTGAACCTATATTTTAGCTTTGTCGAGAAATCAACCCAAAATTCAAAATTTCTGCCTGATTTCTCAAGGGGGCAAGGAACCTGCTTATTCCTTCCATTGGGACAACAATGGAGCATCCAAAAATAATTTTTATTTTATTTTTTGATTTGAGCAACAATTTAATCCAAAAAAGCATTAGTCTTTGAACCAACGTAACAGGTACCTCGCTTCAAAGAGGGGGAAAATGTAGACACTTAAAATTGTCTTGAATGATATACACACTTGAATCCAATATATTAACATCGCTTCATCCTAAAATTCATCTTCTTTTCACTTGTTTAATTAAATAATCCTAATTATTTAATTAAATGCCTCATTTTCACATATTAATCTAATTGACCTAATTGGGTTAATTCACCCCCTCTCACACAAACATTTCATCTAGTTTAATTAAATAATTCAAATTATTTAATTTTAACACTAAGTCCTCGTATTTAATTAAATAACCTAAACTATTTAATTAAATATCATATTTGCACCCCCTTTTCATTAAATAAATCAATATTTTAATGGATATCCTCACATTCCTCATCTTGCACATTCAAATTTAGTTTTAATTAACTAAATTGCTAATTTCCCTCTCATCCACTTGCATAGGGAATATTCTAAAGGAATATTCTCCTATTTTCCTCCAAAAAAAGGTAATGATTATTCCAAACAAACTTTGAAACAACGCACCTTTTAAAGTTGTTGCAAAGTGTGTTTTTTGCGTGAGTGTGATCCCTTGATCTTTTCTTGATCCATGTGATCTTTGATTCTCATCCATTATGAGAATCCTTGATCCATGCTCCATCCTCCTTTCATTTGTGACCATTGATAGATTAAACCAACCTCATCTATTAATTTTTCATTTGATCTCCATTAAATCAATTATTTAATGAATATCATATAATTCCCCTATTTTGCATAATTGAAACTTTGTTTTAATTATCAAATTACTAATTAAATCTAATTCTCCCACTTGCAAGGGAATATTCTTCCTTTGCACATTCCTTCAAATGGAATATTCATTCCCCTTTGCACAATTTAATTTGGTTTTAATTAACTAAATATCTAATTTCCCTCACCCATGATGATATTCTTTGGGAATATTCTCTTTCTTCACTCATTTGAAAAAAGGAATATTCTTCCTTAAAACAAACTTGTAACAAGACTTCTTGTGCAAGTTTTGAAAGTATTTTTATTTGGAAGAATATGAACCCTTGATTCATTCCTTGATCCATGTGATCATTTATTCTCATTCATTGATGAGAATCCATGATCCATGTTTCATTTTTCCTCCAATTTTGACCATTGATTAACATTTTAATCTTAACCCTCCATTTCTTATTTGTCCTCCTATAAATAAGTTACTATTTGGAGACAAATGGATCCATCTTTTAAGAGAAAACTTATGTTATTAAAATCACTTTCACCTGCACTCATATTTAACACTTATTTAGCATCATTTTAGCTTAATTTACTTGCATATTAGCTTAGCTTCCATTAATGGCTTCCATAATAACATAAATGCATACATTTAGCATATCTTGTAATTAGGGTTTTAATCTTTTTAAGCTTGCATACATTTAGAGTAGATTTTCATACACCCATATCAATCAAAATAGCTTTCATCATATTAATTTATCAATTAAATCATGTTTCATCACATGTCTCTCATCGGTTTCGTCGATTCTCTTCAATAGAATTGATTGAAACAAGCTCATTATGCAAGCGATTGGGAAAAGGTCACCCATTCACATCAATGCGACACCACTCCCCCAATAGAATAAGTTCCAATGGATTAGAATAAGTGTTTTTTAAGCTTTCATGATTTAATATGTTAATTTTAATGGATTCCTAGTTTAGTTTTTATTGCTTGATCGTATTGGACTGATGTTTAGTGGCATAATTATGCTTTGAATCCTCATGGATCAAGTGTAGTTGGCCCATACTAATCTGTCGGTCACAAAATTTGATAAAAAAGACCTTGTATTTATAGGCAATTTTCTAAATTCCTCACAATTAAACATCAAAGGCCAACAATTGCAAATAAAATTTGAATCATAAAAAATGCTACAAAAAACATATTAAAAAATGGGGTCCTAAGTCCAAGGAGGACCCATTCTCCCTTAGGCGAATGGATCCTAGGCCCTAAACCTAGGACACACATTTTCCAAGATGTGTAATTTGATGTTTGTAATTGTTTAGTGTAGGTTCCCCTTTCAAAAAATAGGATTAATTAGGCTTTTAAATGCATAATTAGGTCAATTAGAGGCTTAATTAAGTCCAATTAATTAGGGGATGTAAACATAATGTGAAAATGTAAAGGTATACATTTTTCTACACTACATTTAGCCCCCACTTTAGTGAGAGTACTAACTTGCACTAGACTCACACTAAAGTGGTCAAATAAGTCAAGAGAGGTCCAAGTGCACAAATGTTGATGGAACGGGATGGAAAAGATCAAGGAGGTGGCCAAGCCCCCAAGACTAGGATCCCATGGAAAACCAACATAAGTACAAAGGAACACATACCTATGTATGATATTAAGCAACAAGACAAGATACACAATCATGCAATGTCAAAATTAATGCAAAAGAAAGAAAAGAAAATATGGACTAGCCATCATTGCACTATTGTCCATAAAAAAAATTCACAAGTGAAAACATGTTGTCCACTATGCAAACAAAATATACTAATGAGGGCTAGTGAAATTTGGTGTCCACTAGGTGAGCCCCAAAAGGGTGAGAAACACACACTAGGTTGGTATGCACCCACAAAAAGGTGGTTGATGGGAAATTCATGCTAGGTCTACAGGCTACAATATGTCAACCATACTAAAAGTTTTACTTCCTGATAAATTTGATAAGATACCACACAAAAAGGTTCCACAAGGCTAGCAAGCTACATTATGCTAAACACTCATGAAAAAAAAAGGTACCACTGGAAAGCAAGTTGTATTATGCTTGGTGGCCATGACAAAGTTTTAAATGCAATAGGATACAATAGTCAAAGGGATTTTTCTTAGTTCAAGAAAGGTCTCACTTTAGGGAACATCGTGCTTAATGTCACCAAGAGAGGACTAGTCAAGGATAAAAGAATCACAACTTAGGGAATACAAGTCATAGCATTACCATTAAGAGGAATGTCATACACCAATATAGGTCACACTCTTGAAGAACATCAAACCCAATATCACCACCAATAAGACACATCACATGAAGTAAGAAGACCACACTTTGAATAAAATAACGAGCGAGGACACACATGCCCCCACTTTAAAGAAATTACTAAACACAACAAATGTCAATACATGAGAGCTTTATTAGGAAATCCCTATGTAAAACATATGTTTCCAAGTAAATCTACGTCATGGAAAGGAGATTGTCCCTCATATGCAATCCTAAGATAACACATAAGGGATCCATGGATTTGAGGTTGGTGTATGTCTTTGCTACAGTGATATATCCAAGCTCAGAATCGTCATCATTCCCCAAATGACTCATAGAATAATGAGCACAAAGGAAGAATGAAACATAGAGAGAAAAAAAAAGAAAATATTTTGGGTCAACATGGAAGAGACCTAAATGTCTCAAAACCTTGTGTCATCCCCAAAAGGAAAAAAAAGACGCGTGAAAAGGTAAAGGTTTATGATAGATAGAAAAATGTAGATACAAATAGAAGAATGTCACAACAAGTTCACTTCCTCTATATCCTTGCTCCAACGGAGTGGAAAGGGTCATCCAAAGTAGGCTCACAAACATATAAAGAAATGTCAAGCAGCATTGTACGGGGGATCACATTATAGACATGCAATCACAAAGAAAATGAAAATAAAATGAAGAAAAAGGCTAGTATGGCACATGTGAGTCAACCTCTAGCAAGTCATCTGCATCCCAATCTTGTTCATCATATACGGAAGGAATAAAACTAGAAAAAGGGACAATGAAAAGTTTTATACTAGGAGCATCACCAGGTTCAACACATGGTGAGTCACTCTTTATAGGAGGATCATCATCGTTGTTATCATCTAAGCTCATGGAAGAGGAAAACAATAAATTCAGCTCATTATGCACTTCCTCAAATATTAGCAATCTCATCATCATCATCCAGGTTAATCATAACTAGTGGCCTAATGATGATGTCCATGGAGGTTTCTTGTTTTTGTTGTGGCGAAGGTGGAGAATCATCATGTATTACTTGAGTTGGTGTTTGATCTTAATTTTCTATTTTTTTCTTTTCTTCCAACTGATAAGCAATACATGACATCTATGCCTACACTATTTAGAATTTCTATTTCTTCTTGCATAATTTTCAATTTGTGATTGTGTAGGAGTGGGTTTATCAACCATAGGTTTCTTTTCTTCCTGCAAGGGAGGAATTGAAGGAACCATGAAAAAAATTTCAACCGCTTTCTCTTTAGCTTTATAAGCTTGTTCAATTTTAGGAGAAACAATAAGACTTATATGGTTATCTCTTGGTATTTTATAAGAGATAGGTGGAGGATTTTTCATGGATTGGGCTTGGTTACTTGGAAGGGCTTTTGGTTCAATCATGGTTTCATCAATGATAGGAGGCTCAATCATGGGTTGAGGCATGTTGCGAAGGGATAATTCTACTATATGATTTTCCTTGAAATTTTGATAAGATTTGAAAAATAAGTCCTCATGAGGCTTAATAGATTCCATGGGTTCAGGCCAAAATAAATCTAATGATAAATTCCCAATAGAAGATACGAGATTAAAGCCACTATGATGCATAGTAAAGATGTCATTGACAAATGGAAAATTTAAGCATTTATGTACTAAAATTAGGATGAAATCCATGGAGTGTAACCATGGATAACCAAGCTTCACATGGAATTGGTTTGACAACAGGATGATGGAGAATGAGACATTCAATTGTTTCGGTCCAAATTTTAAGGGCAGAGTGATCAAACCTATTATAGGATAAAAACATTGTGTTTTGATCCATAGTTTTAGTTTTCATAAGAATCTTGATAAAGTTCATGCATGAATAAGAATTCCTTGGTGATCACATTCTCTACACACACGAGATCAATTAATATCCCATTAGTAGACTTGTCATTGATTCTTCCGGTGATGTAAAGAGGACCATTAGGTGTATGTTTGATTATGTCATTTTTGTGAGAAAGCAATATTCATAGACAAGTTGGTTTGGCTCTTAAGAGGTTGAACATCAATGAAGTTGACTAGATTATCATATCCATTATCATTCATGTTATCAACAGTCATGTCAACATTCATCACATCATCATCTTTTACCAAAGATATGTTATGATTTGGCATGGGATTAGTAAAAATTTGCAAATATTGGTTGGGTGAGGCAAGAAACTTATTTCCTTGATCATTAACACCACCAATTTGGATGTGATTAGAATCAATGAGGTCTTGCACAATATGTTTAAGATGCTTACAATGTTTTGTATCATGTCCATTTTGTCAGTGATAATAGAAAAATGCATTGGAATTATAGTTTGGAAGTAAATGATTAGTGGTATCAGGGACTCTAATGGGAGGTTAGGTAATTAGGCTCTTACTCAAAAGTTGCAACATGATGGAATGCAAGGTATCGGGTAATGGGGTAAATTGTCTATTACGATCTCTAAATTGGTATGGATTTTTTGTTTTTATTACAACCACTTGAGACTCAACATGTTGACTTTTTTGGGGTGGGTTTACTTATAAAAATATCTTATTTTGTTTCTCAAATGGTTGGTAATTATTATGGGGCATGGATTCAGATTTCTTAGGTTGGTTAGAAGGAGTTTTTTCTTCATGATGACCAACTAAATTCTAATAGTCATGAAGAGTCATGCACAAATGTGTAAAAGAGGAAAATTTCATCATCCCAAGCTTGTCTTGAATTTTTTTTTGAAAATTTTAAATGAGCATTCATTGAAGATCGACATCGGGAAGCTTAATGTTGATTTGTGAGTAAAGCAATTGGTATTGTGTTATAAAATCAATGATATTTTCATAATCCTTTTGTTTACATTTCATTAGATCATCTAAGGTCATATCAGGACCAATGTGCACTTGGAAGTGGTTGAGAAATGCATCAACAAGCTCATTGAATGAACTAATTGAGTTATTAGATAAAGAGAAAAACCATTCCAAGGTTGCATCTTTCAAAGACCTAGGGAAAAGCTTAGCCAAGAGCATATCTTCAAAAATGAAGTCACTAGATAAGGTTGTGCATGTCGAGACATGGTTTCTAGGATCTCCTTTACCACCATATTTCTCAATTCTAGGAATCTCTATGCCTTGTGACACTTTTACTCTCAATATCTCCAAGGATAATGGGTTTCTTTTGACATATTGTGAAGGTTGGCCATTTTGATTTTGGTTTAATATGGAAATTTGTTGTTGGAGGGATGAAACATTTTGTAAGAATTATTTAAGGACGAAATCATTGGATGTGTTTTGAGATGTAGGTGAATAAGGTGGAGGTGTATATGTATCAGGAGGACAAGTGAATTGCAAGTTTGTAAGAGGTGATGGATTAGGAGATGTGAGATTTTAATGCACAAATCTAAATGGATTCCCAGTGGAAATACCTAAGGTTGTATTGGAATTGCAGTGGGTTGTATGGTTGTAATAACATGTGGGTTGGTGTATGTAGGAATAGAGGTCACACTATAGAAGGAATTGGATTTCCACCTTGACTTTGAGTATATCCCAAAGTTTGAGTACAACTAGGCATTGTGGGAGCATGATTTTCAATTATGTATTATTCCTTGTTCCTTGTTCATTATCAAGTATTTTCCTCATGTTATCTATGACAAGAACAGTAGTACCAATAATGTATTCAACACTCACAAAGTTTGCAATTTTTCTAAGGCTTCATCTATTTCTTTTAGTTGTTCTTGAGGGACATTATCAACCATTATGTCAACATCAGCCACATTGGTTGTGGGTAAAGTGGTCATGGGAAATGTGGTATCAAAGCTATGGTCCATAATGGGTTGACTAGTATCAACACTATGAGTGAAAGAGTTAGAAAAATCAAGATCCATGCTAGATATAGTAGTGCGGGATGGCATGAGTCTCGAACTACATCTCACTAAAGATGGCAATGTGACACCAGGTTGTGAAGCTCATGCAAGTTTCACCAAACCTAACTGCACTCAAAATGGAGAAAGGGCATCATTCAAATGCAATAAACACCCAAAAGTATGAATCACAATAAAATTATGTAAAAATATTTTACAATTTTCAAATTTAAAACAAGATAATTTACTGATTATGTTATGCAAAAACCTGAAAATTATGTTTTTTTAATGCCAATTTGATTTCAAACCAGTTGAACTTAATGCAAGAAAGTACATAATTTTCTATTTTTTGAAATTGAAACCTAGATATGATACTAGAATAGAATGAAGCAAACATAGACCAAATAATGCCCAAAAATTTGGACAAGCACTTGTGAAGGGACTTATTCTCCCAAGGGAAAATGAGCCCTTGATAAGGGTTTTGAAAAATTCAAGTTTGTGTTTCTGGTTTAATGTTTGAACTTTCTATTTCAAGTTGTAGACAATGAATTTTGTGATAGGTTTTTTCAATTTGAGATGTCATAATGCAAGTGCAAATAGTGATAAAAATTAAGCAAAATGACAACTTTTGGAATGCAATTTGAATTGAAACTGAATCTAAATGATTGAAAAGACACTCTCAATGTAACTACAATGCAAAATGTGTGCAAAATTTGATGTAAAATTTTGTTTTTTTATGAATTTAAATGATGCAAACATGCAAAACCAAACCCTAAATGCAATGAAAAGCACATTAACACACTAATGCAAACCTATATCTAGGGTTTTTAATGTCTCCAAATTGGAATTTAAGATGTACAAACTTAGCTTCACCAAAATTAAACATAGGAAAAGTTTGGTTTTCAATATGGGATGGGGTCATGAAGGTGTGTCCTCCTAACCACGAACCCACCTTTTCCTATTTCATTGGGAAGAAGGATAGTGCCACAAGAGATTATAATTTACTTGCAACCCTTAGGTGAGTCAAATCCAAGTTTTGGGACACTATGTGATCTCTCCTTCCCTCTGATAGAAAAGTGTAAAATATGACTAAAATGCACTTTGGGGAGACAAACTAAAAATACTAAATGAGCTGAATTGTGCAATGCAAGACTTGAAATGTGAATTTAAAGCATAATACTAATAGAAAGTACAATTTTCAGGTAGATCTAAGGGTTGCAAGATGATATCTAACAAACTAGAAAATGTTATCATGAGAAAATTGTAACAGGACACATTAGCCTTTTCTAGAAGCCCCTCAATATGAATAAAAGACACTTTTGGGAGATAAATAAAGGTGAATTAATGATAAAATAATTGAGATATACCACTTGGAATGCAAAGTATTATGATAATACTATAAAAAACAATCATCAACTAACAGATCTAAAAATGTTAAGATGGTTTGCACCTGGCTCCAAAAGTGTCACACATGCATCCTATTATGGTGAATGTGTCCTTGTAACTTTTTCTAAAAATTATTTTTGCAGTCCTCTAATGTTGGATCTAAGGCTCTGATTTCTCCAGGTTTTATTATTGGAAGGCTGAAAATAAATTCTGTAAATGAGTTTTCGTCGCTTGACAACTTTGATGACAACTTTGACAACTTTGCAATTTTGCACTTTTCATCCAATTTTTCTCCTCCTTCACCTATAAATTTGAAAACATACACAAATGGGATAATTTTTTTTGTTTTTGGTGTATAAGGGTTTTCCCTGGTCAAACCCTAGTTTGGTAATTAAACCTTGATAATGAAATGAAAGTATAAATGGAAGGAATGATGAATGGGCACTAGCTTGTTGCAACTCATCAAACCCACTAATGGTTTCCCTTAGAGGATTGAAGTATAACACACCACTCCAAAGATTAGATCTTGCATGAAATGGTTTGATTGGATGCTTAATTTGACACTTTTTTTATGCTTGAAAACTTGAAACCTACATCACAATGTTAGCTCCAAAAACATGCATGAATGCAAATAACTTTGACATGATGATCTTGAACTTGATTGTTGTTGTAGATAACTGATAAATATTCTCTTGAATACTCTTGACAATAATTTTTTCTCTCAGGATTGATCTCTTGAAATATTAGATTGCTTTTAGGTTTAAATTTAATAAAAAGGCCTTTTATTTATAGGTAATTTTTCTAATTTCCTGACAATTAAACATCAAAGGCCGAAAATTGTAACCTAAATTAGAATCATAAAATGTTGCTAAAAAAATATTAAAAAATGAGGTCCTAAGTCCAAGGAGGACCCATTCGCCCTTGGAAAAATGGGTCCTAGGCCCTAAATCTAGGACACACATTTTCCAAGATGTGTAATTTGATGTTTGCAATTGTTTAATTTAGTCCCCCCTTTTGAAAAACAGGATTAATCAAGCTTTTAAATGCATAATTGGGTCAATTAGAGGCTTAATTAAGTGCAATTAATTAGGGTGATGCAAACATAATGTGAAATTGTAAAGGTGTACATTTTTCTACACTACAATAGGAAAAAGACTAACTCCAAAATTTGATTTTTTTGCAATTTTTTCTCTTTTGCAAATTCTCAAAATGCGAAAAGAGGTAACCACTCGAAATGAATTTTTGAGGACTTGGACCACATACGAGGGCAAGTAATATTGCCTCATTTTGTGTGCTTAGAGGATGTGGGCTAGAAACAAATTTTTTTTGTAGGGGTTATCCCACAAATTGAGCGCAATTGAATTCAAGGATAACATGGTTTTTGATATGTGATAACATCATGTTTGTGAGCATCTGATTCATGCTCTCAAGACCCAAAAAACTTATATTCATGTAGTATAACATATTATTGATTCTTATTTAGCACTCTTAGAGATACACACAATATAGATACTTGTAATCTAGTCCTTAAACCATATTATTGGTTACAAACTCATATATATATAGAGTACATAAATAGTATCATACCGTTTATATTTTAAAATTCATCATTAACAAGATATTATCGTTTTGTCTCTTATTACCAAAATAAATGTGTCCATTCTCAAAAAAATGATATGTTCTTTTTCTTTTCACATTCTAAAAAATATTTTCTCAAACTTGTAAATCGGATAATAATTAATTTAAAAACATATAAAACATTCTTGTAATTTCTACTTTTGAATTACAACCAAATGTTTCTTGAGAACTCTAGGTTCCAAGCTCTAATATTCACTTTCAACACAACTTTCTTCTTGCTTTGAAATGATTTTTAGACCTCTAATATGCTGCGAGTACTAATCTAGACTAATTTTCAAACTATTATAAATTGAGAGCAATAAGCTACAATCTCTATGCCTCTATTATGCTTGGTAGCTGTGAATATGAAATTCATCGAGCTCCCTTTGGGTTTCGTTTTTTCTAAGTACCGGCCCGGTCCTCAACTTTGAACATCATCGACCCCTTTTTTATGAACATTGTCGGCTTCCTCCATGTGTCTGCTCAACACTCTACAAAGAGATTCTCCCATTCACTTTTCAACCATCCCCCGCCATCCTGCTACGTGTCTCTACTATGGGCTATTTATTGTTGCTTCCATTTACTTTTGAGTCGGGCCCCGTCTACATGCCACATATCCAACACCTGCATTTACTTTGGTGGACCCCGCAATTGGCGTCATAAAAAGGGATGCTTCCACATGTCTTCCCAGGGAAAACTTTCAGCGAGGAGGGGAAGGAATGAACTACAGGCTATGCCATGTTGCCACCTATCTCCTTTGAGGGGACTTCAATGAAGGGAAAGAGTGGAGTGAATGCCAAGTTGTGATATGCTGTCGTGTGTTCTAACTACCTCCACCGGGAGGTGACACTTGCCTACACAGGGTATGCCAGGACCACTGTCATCATTCGCAGGGGATGCATCTCGCCATGGAGCGACCACATGCTATGGCCTGAATCTTTTTTGTTACAACAGTCAATGAGAATCATTCTTGCTACATCATTGCTCAGGATATTGAATCTTTTCTGGTGCAAGCTCACTCGGTGGTGGTTGTTGGCTATATATACTACTTCTTACATGAAAGAACAAGTTTCGAGAAGATATAGAATTTTTAAAAAAGACACCAGACTTTCTACTGTTTTTAGATTATTATAAAAAGAACTCACAAACTATGCCATTGTTTGGCCTTTCTATTTTCTTAAGCTATTTGATAAACTTTATACTGTGCCATTATTGTTTTGAATGATTCATTTGCAGAACTTCTATGATTTTAATACAAGTTTGTTGGTTTAGATCGTGTCTTTGACTCCTCTTTACAGTGAATGTGTATGAAAATTATTTTGTCATTGAATGAATTATTTAGGCTTCTATCTTTAATTTTTGTCATTCTAGGACATAGAAGATTGTTGATCGAGCCCTTAAATCAAATATTAAAAGGTAGATTTACTATGCCTATATCTACTCCTTGGCGCATTGCCTTAGTTAGAATCTTATTTTCTTATACATGTTTCCTTTTCCCATTCCAAAACCCCAATTATAGAAGAAGCCAACTTGTTTAAAAATCTGAAGGTTACTTAGTTTAGTGCAATTAGTCACCCCATTAACTGAGTTTCCTATAAGGGCTATTACCTTGCCAATTTTTGGCATCAACAATTTTTATTTTTTCTAGCATGCATGGTGGGACGACTTCAATGAGTCTAAATTCAAAGAGGGTGTATGAGCCATCAGCCTGTTACTAGGTCCCAAACAATGAATAATCCTAGTTTATTAGTGTTGCCATTAGGGACAGTACAAGCCACGACCCAACTTGTGAACATCCCACTTCCTCTACCCCTTCCTCTATCCATGTTGCCTGCTACTATCAGAAATTATGTGGAATGGGATGTCGGAAGTCCTCTCATAGTGCTAGTAGTGCCCGTCGTTTGGGCCCCTATCCTAGTCTCTGCTTTAAAAGCTATACCTAAGTTTATTGGGGATGGCTCAAGGACACCCTCCGAACATCTACAAGATGTGGCAGATGTGTGTTTGGTGCATGGAATCACTGTACAAAATGTGGCATTAAGATTTCTTGTAGCCTCTTTCAGGGGGAAGGCATTAGATTGGTACCGCACTCTGTAGGCTAATACTATCAGTACCTGGGATGAGATTGGAGACTCTTTCTATGAAAGGTTTTATAATGACGGAGATAGGTCTTCACACTATCATCAACTGGAAATCATAAAGTGGGCCCTGCATGAAGCCATGACTGACTTCAACGCCCAGTTCCACGTAACCTGGCAGATAGAATCCAAGACGCTGACTCCAACCATCAGCCAAGATCAACCGAGTTGATGTTCATGTTCTACGTAAAGTCTATCAACCCCAATATTTTGATGATGATCCAGTCTCTTAGTGTAACCACACTACCAGACACATATAGCATCATAGTCAAAGAAAAGAACAATCTGATAGACATCGGGAAGTTTTCGCCTTAGTCCACCATGCCTATATTCCCCAAAGTATTTGTCCTTGATCTGAAAGTAGCATCTACTAGTGTGTTCGCACCTCCCCAATCTATGTACACATATCTGAATGTGCCACAAAATGTTGCTTCTACATCTGGCTCTTCAAAGGAAGAGATGGGTGAGTTCAAGGAAATGTTGCAGACCATTGTCAACAAAATAATAGTCATTAAGCAAAACCAGGTCGTGCCTCTGAAGCTGACTTATCAAAATTATCAAGGCGGAAGGTCTTCTTACCAACAAAACTAGTTCCAAGGAGGCACTCGCACAAGTTCGCAGGTGCCAATAACTAATCAAATAGCACCTATGCCTTCTCCATTGCAAAGTGCTAACCCAAGCTCGAGCAGAGAGCTAACGATGGGGGAAAACAACCTAGTTAATGACACCAACCCCTAGTGTTTCTCTTGCAGCAACTTGCATATGCCTCAAAATTTCTTGCTCAACAATCTACAACAAAAGGTGGCGGAGGTGTGTAGCCAAGGAACAACGTCAGAACATGGAGGTTATGTATATGCCTCTCCACAAATGGAAAACACGGTGCTTACCACACAAATGCAGGGTATGTCCTTGGAACAAGAAAAAGATATTGCTCCCGATCACGCACTCTTCTCATGGATGGAAGAAGAAGAGGCAGTGTTTGCAAATGATGCATCCACATCAAAAAACCTACAAGTACAATCTGACTACAACACTCACTCAAAGAGGAGATTCATAGGTGAATTAGTGGTCCCACAAATAGTTAGTTTGTAGCCCAAAAGTGCTTTCGACCATATATCTGGCACCTCCATAGTAGTACAACAGCGTCTGCCGCGGAAGGAAATTTTTATAACCAAAGCTAAGGAGCAAAAGCTTCCAAATCCACCACCCTTCAATGTGGTGGAGCAATTGAAAAAATCATTTACTAATGTGTCTCTTTGGGATAGATTATCTATTCTGAAGCAAAATACATTGTTACAAAAGGCTCTTTGGGAGGATCCAATCATTGAACCAAAATAGAAAATGCTCAAAGAAAAGGTTGTTGATCAATCACCTCTTGTCAAAGTTCTCACAAATAGCACAAAGGAATCCCCTTTTGAGGTTAGAGATAAACCGAATCCGAAACCATTCTTCCTAACCCTCATTGTGGGGAATAAATTGCTACACAATGCCATGATAGACTCTGGTGCTAGCACTACAGTTATGTTGAAACAAATAGTTGAGGCCTCAGGGCTTAGCTATGAACCTCTAAAGAGGGGGGTATGCAGCTCGATGGAAAAATAGTCAAAATTTTTGGTCTCATTAAAGACCTTCCCTTGACTCTGCTCTCCTACCCTAGCATCACAGTACCACAAGATAATGTGATCATATACATTCCCCCCATGTTTGGCCTCTATCTATCCCGAGTGTTCACTTCAAAGATAGGTGGATATCTTTCTCTAGACTGGTCACATATGATCCTCAGGACCAAGCGTGGTGTGAAAATGAAGATAGTCTCTAAAGCTCTACATTTAGAGCATGTGGCTGATGAAGCCTCAATCAATTTTGAGGCTTCTCATACTTCTTTCACCAAGGAGGAAACACATTGCACTAAGTTGCTAGAGGATGAAAAAGTGATCAGAGATCAGACCGATGGAGAAGATTCTCTCTTGAGTGAGAATATAGACACTGATCCTTTCAGAAACTATCATGCTATCGGGTTAGGCACCTATGTCATCTTCGATGAGGAACAAGAGATTCCAAAAGTCATAAAGGAATCCAAAAAAAATCAAGCCTCAGAACTATGGACATTGCACTTCGATGGAGCAAGATGCAAAGTGGGCGCAAGAGCCGAGATGTGCTTGACATCCCCACAAAATGAAAAGACATTGAGGTATTTTTGCTTCCAGATCGTTAGTTCAAACAATGAAGTTGAATATGAAGGCCTAATGCAAGGTCTGAGCCTTGAAGAATGGATGGGCATCAAGCAATTGATGGTGTTCAGAGATTTTGAACTAGTGGTCAACCAAGTCTGAGGGGTTTCTGCAGCCAAGAATGTCTACATGAGATCCTATAGACATAGAGTCTGGGACCTGATAGAAGGATTTGAAGCCTTGAACATTCAGACAGTGCCCAAAGAACAAAATGTTGATGTGAATCTCATGGTCACAATCGGATCTCAATTCGAACCGACCTTCGGCCTAATGCATAACAAACACTTTGTACGAGTGATAGTCTGATCAACGATTCTAGATAATGATCAAAGTTGGAAAGTGTTTGATAGTGATGAACACATCACCTCATTAATCCAACAATCAAGCAAGTTTTCCAAGTAGCTCCAACCCAAGATCACCGAGGCCTATGGCAGTCAAATCAACTAGTTGAAATCCAACAAGCTTCCAAAGGGATTGGTCACTCTCAAAAATATTTTTGACTGTGATAATGCAAGGAGCGACAAGAGGAAGTTTGTAGTAGACAAAAGTGACTATGCTAACCTTCAGGTTGGAGATGGGAGAAAGCTTAAAGTTGGGAAGGATGTCCTACACCATGATAAAGAAACGCTCATTGAATTTTATGAAAATTATGAAGGAGTGGTGGCCTAGTCATATGATGACTTCAGGGGATATGATCCCGATATCATCCAACATACAATAGAGCTGGCAGAAGGCGCAAAACTAGTCTGCCAAAAATAGAGGCTAGTGAATCCCAAGATTGAAGCACTAATGGCGTAGGAGCTAACAAAGCTAATCCAGTCGTGGATTGTTTTCTCAATCAAACATAGCACATGGGTATCCAACCTGGTCTCAGTTCAAAAGAAGAATGAAGAAATATGCTTATGTTTTGACTTTCGGGACCTGAACAAAGCATCCCTAAAGGACCACTACCCGTTGCCCTCTATGGAGACAATCTTGCAAACAGTGGCAAGATTAGAAATGTTTTCTCTACTGGATGGCTTCTTTGGTTACAATCAGATCTAGGTGAGAGAAGAGGACTGACACAAGACGATGTTCACTACCAAGTGGGGGACGTTCACATATGCTAAGATGCCTTTCGGCCTATCGAATGCAAGAGCCACTTTCCAAAGGGCCATGGATATCGCTTTCAGTGAGTTGATCAACAAGATCATCTTGATCTATTTAGATGATCTCACTGTGTTCTCTAAGTCCAAGGATGATCATTTTGATCACCTTGAGATGGTTTTCAAAAAATTCCAAGAGTTTGGGGTATCCCTGAATCCAAAAAAATGTGTCTTCGGAGTACCGCAAGGCAAGCTATTGCAGAATGTAGTGTCCAAAGAAGGAATTTCAATTGATCCTGAGCAAGTGAGAGCAATCAAAGAGCTTCCCCTTTCTGTCAACAAGAAAGGCATCCAGTCTTTCTTGGGAAAGGTTAACTTTGTAAGAAAAATTATTTTTGATTTTGCAGGAATAATTAGGCCAATCACCCTGATGTTGAAGAAGGATCAAACATTCAAATGGACTAAGAAGCCAAAGAAGCCTTTGAAAAAGTTAAGGATGCTATTTCCTCAGCTCCTGTACTGGTTAATCCAGACTTATCAAAGGACTTCATAATGTATGTATTTAGTAGCAAGTCAAGCATTACGACTGTCTTAACTCAAAAAGATGATGAAGGCAAGGGAGAACATCCGATAGTATTCCACTCCCAGACCCTAAAGGAATATGAGACTAACTACAACTTCATTGAGAGACAATCCTTCGCAATAGTTAAGGGACTCAAGAAGTTCCGACACCTAATCTCTTTCAATAAGGTGATCATTTATGTCGCACATTCCAATGCACGAATACATCATGGAATGAGAAATCATCGAAAAAAGGGATAATTGGATCACCAAGATCCTTGAGTCTGACATTGAGGTCAAGCCTACAAAGACCATTTGAGGGAGAGGACTATGTGAATAGCTAGTGCATGATGAAGAAATGGAAACTGAAGAAGAGCAACCAGAGCTAGTTTTGACAAATGAGTCAGAGTCTGAAGGCTGCTAGCTAGTGGACAAAGTAAAATTTATGCATACTAGAAAATATCTGTTGGGCCTTCCTTCTCAGAAGAGAAGATTCTATCGCTTGTAGAACAACAAATATGTGCTCATCGAAGGGATCTTGTTCAAAAGGAACTTCAACGACATTCTATTGCAGTGTGTCACCACTGAGCAAGCAAAAAAAATCCTTAACACTTTCCACAGTAGCACCGCGGGCGGACACTTCTTCGCTAAGACCACTGCCATCAAAATCATATGCACTAGGTACTTCTAGCCGACACTATTCAACAACTCCTATTCATTGGTTAAAGCTTGCAAGGAATGCCAATTCTTTGCGGGAAGAAGAAAAAATTCTACAATGCCTCTCAACCCAATAGTGGCTGATGAGCCATTTGTGCAATGGGGCCTTGACTTCATCAAAATGATCAATCCTGCCTCTAGTGTGTGGATTCCAACGGCCACAGACTATTTCACTAGGTGGACTGAAGCCATGCCGCTAAAGAATTCGACGGAGACAGAGATAGTGGACTTCCTGGAGGAACTAGTGTCAAGGTTTGACCCGCCTAAAATGATCATCTTCAAAAATGCCAAGGCCTTCCTAGGCTCTAAGGTATGTCTATTCATGCTTTCGCATGGAATTTTCCTAAAAACTTCATCAAACTACTACCCGTAGGGGAACGGCCTAGCTGAGTCAACGAACAAGAATCTGGTTTGACTCCTCAAAAGGATTGGATCGGAGCACCAAAAGGAATGGCATAAAAACCTTCGGGCAGCGCTTTGGGCACACCGCATAACTCCTAAGAAAGTTCTCAAGACTTTGCCATATGAGCTATTATATGGGAAGGAAGCACTATTGCCTATCTCCATGGAGATTCTGGTACTTCAATTGCGCAAATCTCTTGAGGTAGAGTAAAATAGAGCCATGGAAGTTCGACTGATCGAGTTGCTAGAAGTGCAAGAGAAGAGGGAAAAGTCCTTAACAACTATGACTAACCGCCAGCAGGTGGTTAAACAGTGGTTTGATAAGAAAGCGTCTGACCAATGTCTAAAATGTGGGAACCTAGTGCTAAAATTTAATGAGAGGGCTGCAAAGCCAGGTCAGCACAGAAATTTTGACAGCCTTTGGGAAGGCCCATTCAAAATAATTTGATGCAAAGAACACAATGCATTTGAGTTAGAAAATATGGAGCAAGAAGCATTGGGAATTTCGGTCAACAAAATTCACCTTAAACTATTTAGTTAAGCTTGCATTATCCTACCATGTAAATATGTTGATAGTGCTTTTTTATTTTTTTCTCTCTTTCGTTTTGTTGGCCGGTCTTTTATTTAATTCTTTGGTTCAAGAAACAAAAGCGAGTAACCCATTAGTGCAAAAGAGTAGGGAAAGCAAATTATCATCTCAAAAGGGTAGAAAAATGAAACACATATGCAGGAAAAGAAATAATAATCCACATTGTAGAACAACAAGCAAAGGAGACAAGATGATTATATAAAGCTATATTTCATTATATTTATATACTTTGCTAAATATAGTATCAAAATGGCTCAGAAGCCATGCTTTTAAAGTATATATATATAGTTTGTATCTTCTTTATACGGCTACTATAAAGCCTTTTCCAAGAATATATACAAAAAATAGACTAGCGGGCTTTAGTTTTTGAAACATAAAGAGGAATCTTCAGTCCATCGCATGTGCAGTAGCAATGGAGACATCGACGACAGCGTCCAAAATTTCTTCATTGACAGGGACACCAACAACAACAGCTTCCAGAGGAGCAATAGTAATTGGGGGAGGGAACACCAAGTTCTTGAAGTCTGTGTACCATTTGATGTCATAAAATGGCACCACATTGTACAAGCAGAAGAGGAAGTGACAAGCACGGGTAACCCTTTGGCGATGTTCTTCCTGTGACTAGAGTTGGAAACCACTCAGGAACGACAACCATGGTACGACCATATCTTCTTCAATGAACTTATGGAGGTCGCTTGTAGTTGGAATACCTTCACTAAATGTAGCATTCGCTACCACCTCTCCAAGTCTGTTTAGGTATTTCTTTGGAAAGATCTATTTTACCAAGTGGAGAACAAGTGGCTTGGGAATCTAAATATTAAGCATTGGCGCGACAAAGTGAGAGAACACATTAGTGTTAACTCTATACCTATCCTCATATTCAAGGAAATCCTATCCCATAACCCATTTTATCGCTATGATGGCCAAGGAGTGCTTATTTTTTGTCATCCTCTTAAGGCGCCTAGTCGAAATCTTGCCCAGAAAAGTTGTTTAGGATTTATGAGAGACTAGCCTAATTGGGGTGTTCATGGCAACAAGCTCTATATCATTGTTAGACAAAAGCCCTATGCAAATTTCCTAAGTCTAAACTCTATGCAAACACTACACAAATTGCCAACATCGAATGTTAAGCCAATCACCTATTACCTATTCTGCTAAAATTGCTAAGTGTGATTTTCACTATTGCCTAAGCACATATTTATAGAAATGGCCAGGAAACGTGGTAATTTGCATACCATAATCATGAGGTTAATCAAGTACCATCTAAAAATTTTCACCAAGACTCACTCAAATATCCCACCTAGTTGCATTTGCAGGTACGATTTGTTGCGTGTGAGGATTAGTATGAGCTAATTAATTAGCATAAGCTGGTGGCAGTCATCAGCGGTAGTCCATACGACCAAATGTTGAGGTGTCATTCTCCAAGCTCTTCTCAAACTCCAAAAAAGAACGCATATCTTTTTAGGTACTTATTACATATTTTGGCTTAATCATTCCATTTGGGATATTAATTACCACAACATACGGTGCCTAAGTTGCCTTCAAATTGTTGGATCAAGTTCCAAGGAAATCACATTGGAGTACATCATTGCCAAGGGTCATTATGAATTCTTGTCATTTCAAAATGGCAAGTAATTCACCTTGCATAGGCAAATAGCTGGTAGTACATGTTGAATTTAATGCAAGTAGGTGAGCGTCATTTGCCACCTAAAGAAGGAAATAACTCTTAAGGGTTGCATGCAAAAGTTTTGTATTTTGAATGCTTTTCAAAAAAACTAAGCAAAAGAAATTTTAGGTGCAACCAGAGCCAAGGTAAATTGCAAAAAGTTTGAGTTAAGTAGAAAACTCTAGCAAAACAGGAAATGGCAAAGAGTTCTCAAATAGAAGCACGAGTAGAGGCCTAGGGAGAAGAAATGCAGAGGTTGTTTAATGATATGCATAGGGAATCAACCATCTACGTCTTTGAAAACATTTCTTACACTTTTCCTGGTATACCAGAGAAGCCAGAAAGGGTAAATACGCGGGTTCTGTAGAAGCCCAAAAATTATAGGGATCAAAGCCGAATCAAGGAGGATCTGGATAATATTCATGATCCCATCCTTGCAAAAATTCCCAAGAATTTGAGGGAAGCGGCTTGTGAAAGAATGAAGGTATCCTCTGGCTCAAAGTCATTGTCGTAGAAGCTATGGTACAAAAGGCTCCCAAAATATATGGTCCCATTTGTTCACTATTGCCTAGAACTGGTCAATGCAGCCATTGAACATTTCAACCTGCGCACTAGCACCATTGAGGGCCAAAGATTAAAAGTCAATATCTATCTAGAAGCTATCTGGAATGTGTTGTGCATCCCTAATCTCGACTCTAGAGATGAAGAGGTTGAGTCATTCAACCTTGCAAAGGGAGAGGCAATATGGAAAGGCATGAAAAAGGCTTAGGAATTTTATAACCAAGAAACCAAAAGGCCTACAGAAGATCATCAAAAGCCACTAAATATTATGACGCCACTCATCACCTTCCCCTAGACATGCAGGATGTGTTCTTGATGTTGGCATTTGTTTGTGGCCTAGACGCCGACAAGGAGGTGCATGAATTTCAGTTGGGTTTGGGGTTTCGGTTCCGCAAGCAACATACCTTTTTCTAATATGATTTTATAGAATACTTTGTTGATGAAATGCTGGGGAAAATCAGGGATTACCCAATGCAATGGAGGTTCAGGTTTCCTTCCTTCCTTGCTCACATGTTTTTGCACCAGAACCTTGATTTCTTTAAGAAGTATATGAAATTGTCTATTTTTCATGGGTTAGGAAAAATAAAGCCAATTTTTGTATGGACTCCTCTCCTCTCTGCCACCTATGACTATTATGCATTTTCGGATTATTTCTTGACTCTGATTTTGCAAGATTTAAAAGGGGATGATGGTTTCGACTGGCTCACCAAGGAGTAGACTACATACATGCAGAAATTCACTCCCATGTGTGACTAGTTTCTCAAAGTGGATTTCACATTCATCTGACTGTGTTGTTTCACTAGAGAGCCATTTCACCTTCCGACATGTGTCACGAATTGGGTGCTAGCCCTCAAAATGTTCTAGAAAGTATACTTTATTGACTACAAATTTTATGGAGGGAGGCCAAAAAGAGGCAATTCTTCATCTACCCGCAAACCTTCAAAACAGTGGTCATGATCAAGAACAGATGCACTACCTATTGGAAGATAAGCTGGCTCATCTTGGGTTGGCAATGATTTGTGATAACTGGGATTACAACCCCGAAAATGACGCCTCGAATGAATTTTTCAAAGTAACACACCACCCGCGACTTTACTGGGTAAAGAGGAGGAACTCGCTGAAAGATATGGATGATCTATTGGTTGATTTGATCCACATTCCTATTGAGGACACTAGGCCACCATGGAAAAAGTTCTACTTCACGTTGATGGTGTATGATGAGAAGCAAAAAATGGGAGCCACCCTATTCAACAAGTTATGACAAGGAGAAGAATGGACCGTGGAAAGAATCAAAGCTTTCTAGGTGTACCCCCAAGAAACTAAACAGTTTGATGCCTCGTACGGAAGCGTCAAGTTGGATGACCAATTTGATCAGTTGTGGGACGATGAGCATCTAGATTTTGACCCAAGCATTGACAAGGATGATGGCTCTGATGAGGAGTCCGAATATCCTACCGAGAAAGGAAAAGAGCAATAATCAGAAGTATTGTCGGCCTTTTCTTAGCAAAAGAGAAGCAATAGGGAAGCCTAGCCGGGTTGTTTCAAATGTGAGGTTGAACTTGTCAAGAGCTTCGTGAACACTCACTTGGGGTGCCACAAGAACAAGAATGACTCAACAACAGTTGGAAACTGTAGCAGTGGAGGACACCCCACCTGCCAAATGGAAACGCACAGAAGCATTCACTGGGGAAAGTTCACAAGAACCCGTCGTAGGCCAGGTGCTCACAGCAAGCTAGGAGATCAAAGAAAGCGAGGAGGTCATGGCAAGCCAAGAACTGCAATCATCCAGTCAATAGGTAATATTCACCCCTTCTTCTCTTACTTTTCAATCTTTCGTAGCCCCTACCATCTCTGTGGCACCCATCACTACAAGTGTCGACCCTTCCTTTTCCACCTCTGTTGCAATGGTTGCAGGAGGTTTCTCCCAGTACTCCCATACGACGCCATTTATATTGACGCCTCTGTAGACCCTTACAGCATCCACCGCTACCCAATCTACACTCGCCTCTCTTTCCTCAAGCGCGGCCGCTATTGACACCCTTCCTAATACTAATGTATCAAGTACAACTTGTTCACCCAACAATTAGAGTCTTCCATAAGCCCACAATCGTCGTAACAACTGATGAATTCTCCCGCTGGTTCACAAACCGGGTTTTGACATGTCCCTCATTTCTCCCCGCAGAATGTCAATCTCCCTAAGAGGAAAACAGACTAGGCCACCACCTTCACATTCCCTTTTGTCATGCCTCCTAGTGCACCTTTCTCAAGTGGGCTTATTCATTCACTAGTCCAATTCATAGCACAGGGTGATGCTACAAAGGAAGTGTGAGCTCTCAGAATGCAAAAGAAAAGGGCTAAGGATGACAGGAAGCCGATGTAGCCAAAAGTGTACACTGTTTATAATGAAGCTCAGAATGTGATCCATTTAGCAACTATGCATCTGAACGTCATCAAACCACAGGGGGAGATGAATCTCGATGATTACTACATGTTTGCCATGGGACTAGATCTGAGCATAGCCCGACCACAAGACAAGGTTGAACTCATGGAAGAAACATAGCAGGTGGTGACCACAAACTTCCTCAAGTCTAGTCACCAACTAAAAAAGAAAGAGGAGAAGTTGAAGCTTGTTAAACATAAGGTCGAGTTCCTGCAAGCAAAGGAAAAGGCAATGGAGGAAGATGTTGTGCGCTTATCAAAAAAAGTGCAAGTAGTGGAGGTGGAGTAGAAAAAACTTCAAGAGGAACTTGCCAAGTTGCAATTCATCGACCCCTCCCTGGTTGACGTGTTGCAGAAAAGGAATCAAGAATATCAAAGCCGGTTAACTCTGGCAGAGCAAGCAGTGCAACAAAAGGAGAAAGAGTTTGAACAACATGCCCAATTCAAGAAAAAGATGCAAGAAAAGGATGCATATTTTGGGGCCCAAAAAGCCCAATTAGAAAAGGAGCTTCAAGAAATGAAGCTTTCTCTTGAAGCAAAGTTAGTAAAAAAGAGCTGAGCTGAGGAAAACTAGTCCAAAGAGCTAAGGAACATCGGGGAACAACTTGCATCCACAAATAGGAGAATTGCAAAATTAACAGAGGATGTCGACTTAAAGGATGCAGAAATTGCCCTGCTAAGGAGTGTCCCCTAGGCCCCTACTGCTCAGCCGAACCTCACTCCAATAGCTCAACAGCTATATATTTCATACTAGGAAAAGGTCAAGGATTTCTACCTAGCACTATAGCCAAAACTATGATTCATGTTGGCGATGAAAAAATTAAGTAGGGAGACTCACGAAACAATTGAGCAAGTCCAGTAGTTCATCAAGGAAAGGGTTCTTAAGGCGACAGATTTGCTAAGTAAGCTATACATGGTCTCTGATGAAGACTTAGCAAAGGCATGGATCGAGGATCGAAAGGTTACTACCAAGATGGCAAACAAATTCATCCACTGCACTCGGCCATCCTTCGTGCTAACGCATGTGCAGCTACTTTGAACCAGACTTTGGATAGCATGCGGGAAAATTTCTCCTGGCTAACTAAGATGGGCATGCCATCCCTGTTTCTTGATGAGTCGGTTGCTATGACGAAGCAAATTACAATGAAGATTGAAGATAAGGAGTAGGAACCAACCGCATTAGATATCAAAGGTATCATTCATCTGATTGTGTGGCTACTCTTCCAATGTGAGTCTAGGGCCGGTTTACCTATGGTGTTTCTTTATAAGGAAATGCTTGACCTAAGTGGAGCGCAAGAGAATCTGCATGACGTATCGAGACCATCTGAGGCTGACCGGTTGCCTCTGCAGATAGATTTTTCTAAACTCTGACTTTGTTGCCTAATGGATAGGGCTTTGGTCTGCAAGCTAGAGAAAATTTTGGGTTCTTCATTCCGCAGACGAAATGCCCCTAATAGTCGCCAAAAGTTGTGAATATGAAATTCATCGAGCTCCCTTCGGGTTTCATTTTTTCTAAGTACCAGTCCGGTCCTCAACTTTGAACATCATCAGCCCCTTTTTTATGAACATCATCGGCTTCCTCCACATGTCTACTCAACACTTTTCAAAGAGATTCTCCCCTTCGCTTTTCAACCGGCCCCCGCCATCCTATCACGCATCTATACCACAGGCTATTTATTGTTGCTTCCCTTTACTTTTGAGTTGGGGCCCCATTCGCATGCCACGTAGCCAACACCCACATTTACTTTGGTAGACCCCATAGTCAGCGTTGATAAAAAGGGATGCTTCTACATGTCTTCCCAGTGCAAGTTTCAGCGAGGAGGGGAAGGAATGAACTAGGAGCTACGCCATGCTGCCACCTATCTCCCTTGCGGGGACTTCATCAAAGGGAAAGAGTGGAGCGAATGTCAAGCTATGATATGTTGTCGCGTGTTCTAACTGCCTCCACTAGGAGGCGACACTTGCCTACACAAGGTATGGCTGGACCACTATCATCATTCGCAGGGGATGCATCTGGCCATGGAGCGACCACATGCTATGGCCTGAATCTTTTCTGTTACAACAGCCGAGGGGAATCATTGTTGCTACATCATTGCTTAAGATGTTGAATCTTTTCTATTACAAGCTTTCCTAGCAATGGGTTGTTGGCTATATATATTGCTTCTTACATCAAACAATGAGTTCCGAGAAGATACAAAATTTTTAGAAAAGACACTAGGTTTTTCTACTGTTTTTAGATTATTGCAAAAAGAACTCACATACTGTGTCATTGTTTGGCCTTTCTGTTTTCTTAAGTTATTTGATAAACTTTATACTGTGCCATTATTGTTTTGAATGATTCATTTGCAAAACTTCTATGATTTTAATGCAAGTTTGCTGGTTTAGATCATGTCTTTGACTCCTCTTTACAGTGAATGTGTATGAAAATTATTTTGTCATTGAATGAATTATTTAGGCTTCTATCTTTAATTTTTGTCATTCTAGGACATAGAAAATTATTGATCAGGCCTTTAAATCGAATCTTAAAAGGTAGATTTACCGTGCCTATATCCACTCCTTGGCGCATCACCTTAGTTAGAACCTTTTTTTTTATATTTGCTTCATTTTCCCATTCCAAAACCCCAATTACAGAAGAAGCCAACTCTTTAAAAATTTGGAGGTCACTTAGTTTAGCGCAATTGGTCCCCCCATTAATTGAGTTTCCCATAAAGGGTTGTTACCTTGCCAATTTTTGGCATCAACAATAACCAACCCAAATACTATGCAAAGCTCTTGTTTTTATAAACAAATAACTCAACAACCATGCTCTCCACTGCTGCCAAAACCTTAATGCTAATAATTGACTTCCTTTAATTAGCCATGATGCAAAAACAATTTGGAACAATAAAAAATCAGATTTAAGAGTCTTTATGAATTTGTTTTCCATGCCTGAAAATGGTTGCATAACAATTAAAAATCACTCTTCTATAACTTGCTCAATGCTCCATGTTGAAAATATGTTTTTGATCAACTCAATGGAGTCTATTTATATTGCAAATGCTTGCCACAATGTGGCTAGAAAGTCTCATATGCTAGTTGATGCATTTTCCTCAAGAATAGACAGTTAAAAACTATTTTTTAATCTCATTCAACTTTACTAGAAAAAGAATTCAAAATGTTGTCTTGGTCACCAATTTTGAGGAACAACCATTGACTATTTCATTGCTAATTAAAACACTTTGTAATTGCAACTTAGGTGCCACTTTATGGCTACATAGAATCATTATCATTTGCTATATAAACTACCCTTTAAATGGGTATGTGAGACTTCAACTATAAGCACATATTGCTATTAAATTTTCGATTAAAAGGATTGTTTGTATTATAGTTTTCCCCTCAACACTCATGCCTCTTTTTATGCCCACGTGATGGACTATTTCATGCCTCATTTAAGCTTCAGTTACAACCAACTTGTGGCTAATAGTCTTGCCATTAATTTGCATTTTTAATAGCTACTATTTAGCTATAATGCGGCCTTAAAAAATCACCTATTATTTTGGATTTTCAAGCCTCATGATTTTATCAAAATCATCAATTCTTATTACATCTTTAAAATATTTAAATGATTGATAAATACTTGATATATATATATATATATATATATATATATACACTTTTATGTACGTAAATATTTACATACATATGTATTTATACGCAATGAGTATATATATATTGACTATTGATTATTATCGAGTCGCGTATATATATGCTCATTTACTTTTACGTATAAATATTTATGTGTGCACGTATTTATACATACCATATATATATATATATTCGTATTTAGACGATAAAACCATTTGATCTTAATGCATTCATACATATCATATTATACACATTATCACTTCCATATATAAATATCATAATGACATTGTTGTTACTAAATCAATTGTATATACGATCACCTACATTAATAATAAAAATCTATAACCCTATAGCCTTCTATAAGGAAACCAACTTGACTTGACTTGGGTTTACGTAACCAAAAGACAACTTGAGATCAAATTTCTCAATTATGACAATATACAAAACTTGACCTATGCACAACAATGAACTTAGATGGCTTTTATTATTTAGCTCTTATCCATACCCTTCTCCCATGTGATACTCCCCCTCTTCTTCTAGAGGTGGGAAATCCTTCTTGTGTATCCACTTGGAAAATAAACACATAATAATTAGCCATATCATTTATATTACATCCATTTAATTTCATTCATCAATGTTTCCATTAAATACATAAAACCATTATATCACATGTAATTCATCATAGCTTTCATCTTTCAAAGTTTCATAATCACGTAAATCATCAATGCATTTAACATAAGGTGAAAATTAAATTATAATTCAAACATGGGGTGTAACACATGGCAATTTAACTAAATTGAGAATCATTTATCAATTATATGAGAGGCACCCTCACTTGTCTGATATGAAACTACATTAGAATCAACAATTTCAAATGTTGAAACTCTCACTAACCAGCATATTAGCTTTTTAGAGTGGCGAGAGGCCATGAGGTAATGATATATCGATGGCTTATTGTATGATCAAGTGAGGGAACTTGACATTCTGGAAGCCCAATTAGCACAACTATTAATCAATCCTGAAACTAGACAACCTGTTGATGTGCACAAGCTTAAATATTTGATTAAATGGTGCACACATCGAGGTATCCTAGATAATTTTTGGGATTGCTAGTGGATGGTTTTTGATAAACCACCCAACAACAATCTTGATGTTCCACAATATTTTTTGCAAAAACTATATGTTGAATTTGTCTTGGGTAAGCATGTTAACTACTTTGATATGTGAGATTTCCAAGGTGTAGGTATTGAAATGCCTCAAGATAGAACTAGGGAACATCGAGTAACCCTGTGAGACCCATCTTTTGGTACCAGGGGTTATATGATGTATGTCATGATTTGCATAGATTCTAGTCTTGACCTGCTGACATTATCTAGATTTGGTACACTTATATATATGTGTGTGTGTGTGTGTGTGTGTGTGTGTGTGTGTGTGCGTGTGCGCACGCGCACATGTATACATATATATACATATATTGATCCTTGTCATTTTGAGATTTGTGATGCTATGTGGCTAATTATACACACACACACATATATCTATGTATATATATATGTACATATATTGATCCTTATCATTTTGGGATTTGTGATGCTATGCAGCTAATTATGTTAATCTAATGATCTTGTTATGATTACCTAATGTGTATATGATAATGTGATGCATTGCTTAGTTCCTCTAAATGCTTTTACATAGATATCATGTTATAATTGTATGTTTTGTTTCAATATGATGATGAATTAATGTTTAAAACATTTTTACTTAGATATCATGTTATAATTGTATGCTTTTTTTATATGATGATGGATTAACATTTGTAGTTGAGTGTGCAGGTAAGCCATGACCAGTGGATTTTGGAAAACACAAAGGTGACATGTGTCGTGTTGGTCGTGATGCGTTATCTAGTGCATTATCCATGAGCATATTATTTTATTTCTTAGAATCATGATTAGTGCAAGGTTGTGGTAACAATTTAAAAGAACCCAAGTTTTGGGTGTGATTTGAATTGCTATAGTTTGGTTTGAAGGTATTTTCTTGACTTAAGGTCATAGGGTTAAGTCTTGGAGGTGATTTTTCTAGCTTAAAGTTTAATTTGGAAGCCTTGGATCCCTACTTTTAAAATGTTTTCCTCAAGTGACGAAAATTTAAAGTTTAATGCATGTAAGAAGCCTACTCATCAAGAAAGTAAGCTATGTTCAAAACGAGTGGCAACACTTGTCATCTATAGAATTTAGCATGACCATTAGGGGGTCTTAAGGTAGTGTTGGGATAGAAAAAATAGCTAGTTGTTGATTTTCTTGCATGTTGATGGACTATTTTGCTATAATAATTTAGAGGAGTATAGGCCTAGAAGGAATTAAGAGTGCTATTGTTGCAATTGCATTACCAAGTTTGAAGGTTTTCTTAGGTAGGTACTCCGGCCATCTAATTATGTTTTCTGTTGGAAATAATTGTGGTATTTAATTATGTTATGTCAAATTGTTTGGGAAATGAATTTGTGTACATTGTTAATTTAATTTTGTATGAAGGATTTCTTTTCTGAGAATGAATGTGAGCTATGTTTGGGGGAAAATGTATGTGATTTGTTGTGTCTATTGGGTGGGATGTTGTCTAGTAAATGGATCTTCAAGTTCTTGGAGATTCATTTTGTGAAGGGGTTCTAGAGTGGGAGAGATGTCCAAGGAAGAGAGAGTTGTAATATGGGTATGAGTACCTTGGTTGTGTAGAATTGATGTTTGGTGTGCTAATGAAGTATGGAGGTAATTGGGGTGGAGAGGAGGTTGAAATGGAGGGATGGATGGTGGTTGTGTCTGTGATATGATGGAGGAAGAAATGTGGCTGCAAGTTCCCAGAATAATTTTGCCTTTTTTTTTTCTTTTTTCTCTCTCCTTGTAGATGTCCCCACTCCCCCTAATTTGAGCTCCTGAAAGTGCGCCCTATGTGCAGTATTAAGTATTGTTTGGAAAAAATTGTGAATTCATTATGAGTGAAGTTGTCCTCTAGTTACTTATCTTAGTCTCAAATTCTTTTTTTTCAAAAGAATGCCTTGGTTATGGAATTGGGTGTTGATGTTGTCTTAAGTCCTGTCACCTTGGTTGTTTCCTCTAGTTAGGGGGTGGGTTGTTATGGCCCTATGGATGGGAGGTGAGCTCCCACTAGTCATGGAGCCAACTTGATGTATCTGTGCAGGTGGCATAGCTGTGGAGTGGAAGATTCTATGAGGATTTCTATTGTTGTATAAGTCCTACTGGTACATTTTATATTAGAAGGTTATAGATGTGATTTATAGCCTTATTGAAATGTAATTACAATGCTGGAAAAAAAAAGGTGTTATTACAGTAGAATAGATATGTACAATAATGAATAAAAGTTGTGGAAAAAAAAAGACGTGTTATTCCTGTATATTAATTTTTGCTAGTATAGTATTCTATGTTGTATGTATTCTTTTAAATGAAAGACTCCTCCAAGCTGCATATTCATTCCTACAAGACCAAAAAAAAAACATTAAGATGAATATGCTAGTTTGTAAACAGAACTATGTTGCTTATAGGGTATTTCTACAATGTTACTAAGATAGAGGATTGGACATTTTCTTATTTAGGATGTAATGTAGCATGGACTTATGTTTTTGAATGCATGGTGTCAATTTTTTTACAAGTAAGATTGAAGACCTGTTAATCATAATCTCAAGGAAATAATAGAGAGTTGAATGAAAGAAAGAAATAGAGCATTATTGTACTTGTTGTTTGTTACACTTTTATTTGAGATTCAATGAGTGAATATATTATGGTATTGAAAGAAAAAAGAACTAATGCTTGAAAATGTGAAACGACTGCTACTATTTCTAGTTGTAGATTTCAAGCTTAATAATTTAACTTAGTTATGCATTGTATAAAGGATTGCATAATTTTATGGATGCATGGTATATGCTTTCAAAAAGAAATGACATATTGTTACTTGAAGGAATAGAGCTATAAAACGTGTAGAAATATTGTAGTCTGGGAATTATCAGAAAGGGTATTTATACATGAGTTGTCTTAGGAAGGGATTTCATAAGAAAATATTGAAGTATAAATATATGAGAATCATACAGTTATAAGTGAAAGATCTTACTTAGCCTCTCAAGATGTAGAAATAGAATAACAAAAAAGAAAAAGAAAAATGAGTTTTAGAGGAAAACAAACCCTCATAGCAAAGTCACCCCATTATCGCCTGCTCGTACAACCATGTTCGATTTGCTTGGGTGTAGGCGAGCTCTGCATGATCAAACTTGCCTTCTCTTCCCAGTGTCGCCGCCCTCCTACTCTTTGTCCCTACTAAACCAAAAAAAGAGGTGAAATAACCATAAACTAAGAGTACAACTCTCCTCTTAAAAGAAACCCTCAACATATACTAATATGTGAAAAAAAAAGTCTTTTGGGTATCGACCCAAAACCAAGGACCTAGGAAAAGAAAATAAAAAGAGACTGCTTTATCCGGTAGCGACCTTCACTAGTGTTGACCTTCTCTTCACCTTGCAGCTCAGCCAAAGAAAAATATGAAAATGTTAGAAGTGCGCTCAACAACAAAGAAGAAAGAAATAGAATAATAAAAAAGAAAAAAAAAACAAGTTTTAGAGGAAAACAAACCATCATAGCAAAGTCACCCCATTATTGTCTGCTCGTACAACCATGCTTGATTTTCTTGGGTGTAGGCGAGCTCTGCATGATCAAACTCGTCCTCTCTTCCCAGAGTCGCTGCCCTCCTGCTCTTCTTCCCTGCTAAACCAAAAACCAAAAAAAAATTACTGAGAGATAGTATTAGGGTTTGTTTTTGGATCTCAAAAAAAAATTAGAGCAGAAATTGAAAGACAAATTGAAAAAGCCACCTCAATTTAGGACAAAACTATCTCATTTAAATAACAAAATAAAATTAAAGCAAAATAATATTAAAATCATAATGTGTTGGACACGGTTTGCAATTTTTTTTAATATTTATTGCTAATTTTCTTGGAAAACGGCTATTAAGCCCCTAGATGCACCGAGGTATGGATGACCCCATACATCATAACTCCACTCTATTTTCGTTTTTCAGCCAGTTAAACAGTTTCTCACCAACTGCTCCTCACCGAGTTAACTGTTGTGTAGATGCAAAACATACAACTGCAACTTTTCCAAAGATTGTCGACAATTTTAGAATGTTTTTGGTTGTTTCTATTTTAATTATTTTTTTGTGCCAATCTATTTCTTTTTTCAATGATACGAGAACAATTCAAAGTTTTGATTGCTCTTCAAGAGCTCACAATCCTTTTTAGTTTTGAAGGCTTGGTGACTGTTATACAATTTTGAAGGCTCGGCGGCTGTTATACAAGCATTGGGTTCTCGCCTCTTCACCATCCCATCGCACCAACTCGCCACATTTATTATTATAGAGGTACATGTGATATTTTGGATCCATTTATTTATCCATCTTTTCGTTGGTAGGAACATTAATTATTATCTTAATATGTAGAGGAACATTTATAGGAGCCATTGTTCTATCTCTATGTGTTCTTTATTCATTATGCCTTCAATTCCAAAGTATGTATGTGGCCTTAGAGAATGCAAGGTTTACAAAATTTGTGAAATGGATTCACTAACAAGGCTTTCGAAACTCCCAAAAAAATGTAGCTAAAGCATAGAAGCAACGCATGAATTGTTTGACAAAATGCCTCAAGAAGCAATGTTTGTGGGTTTAGGCATGCATACAATATACAGAAACACACATAATGCCGAATAGAGGCTTGAGTGGACACCAACACTCCATGCACAAGCGTAGTTGCACTTATTCCTTAGACAAATGAATTCCAGTCTGGGATCTAGGAGGGACAGGAAATTCATAATTATTAGAGGGAAGCGTATTAAGCTTAGAGAAATAAACCCCAAGCTTGACTACCCAAGAACTTATTTTCTATTCAAAAAGACGATCATGCTTTCCATCCAATTTTTTTTTGTCTTGTTCTATTGTTCATGAGTGTGTTTTTTGGTTGTCTAGCTCAATTGGATTCTCAAATCTGGTCATTTTCATATTTATTATATTTTTTTATGGACTTAATCTTTATGATAATTATGTCATTGTTAGTTATTTATGTATTTGTTTTTTTCATCATTAATTTTAAGAAGTAAAGTTGTGTAAATTACATATCTATTAAAAATTTAGTAATATATGACTTGTTTATTGTTGAGAAAAAAGGAAATACAAAAAAGAAAGATCATATGTTAAAAAAAACAACACAAGATGTGCAAGGAAATATTTTTGGATAAAAAGCTCCATCTTCTAAACACTTCACCAAATTAACATTTAAAATACAAATATCTATTTCAATATGAAAATCAACACCCATTTCAAACACTTATTCTTCAACTTTGAAACTTGTCACATCCCACCCATACAACCATACATTCATAGCCATTTACATATTGCAATGAAGAAAAAATAATAACAAAAATATACTATCTCTCATCCATGGTGAAATCCCTCTAACATTTTGACAGAGTAACCTTAAATCAGCTAGACCAATCTTAAGCCTATAGTAAATCTTGTCACATTTTCTTAGTCTTATTTAAAGAAAATGTATGCAATCCATGATGTCAAAGTAGCATGATTGAAATCTTCCCTTCGAAGAAGGCAAAATACCCTTTTTAGGATAGAGATTTCTTGAGTTCCATCTTAGATTATTATACCAACATGTGACCCACCAAGCCTAAGACCATAACTCTATTGTGGATGTGGAAATGTAAACACACAAAATTAAATAATATTGCAACACAAATTAGTTGTGAAGAAATAAAAAGAAAATAAAATAGAATAACATAATAATAGACATCATATTTATGTAATAAAACCTTGACAATATGCCAAGGAAACATCCATGAGCAAAGTATTGGTATTTTTATTATATGGTCCCATGGGGGGGTGGGGAGGAGGGGTATGGAGGCTTCATGATCTATTTTGAAGGAGCAAGGGTGCCATGAAGCAAAAAAAATATGCTACAAAATTAATTAGAATTTTTTCCTCAATATAGTAACCCCTACTTTTAGCATGTGCAAATGGGGTTGGGCTAGAAATTGCCCCACAAGATTAGGTTTTTTTCTTGCCACTTGTCAATTATATGGAGTTTTTAAATTCTAATCAATTAATTTTAATTTTACTTTATATTTATTTACTATGTTAAATTGAATATGCAAAATAATAAAATTCATCAGACTACAAATTTCCGTTAATTTAGGAGCTTAAAATTTTAAACTTAAACTACACTACAAAATTCATGGGACCACCAACTTTAAAATAATCCTAAAAAATCTGAGCAACACTCACTGCTTTTTTTAGGAAGCCCCCCATCTTCACCATCCCATCACACCAAATCATCGACATATTATTGAGATTTCAAATTTCAATATAGGTAATGTTTACTACAATGCCTTAAAATTTTAAACTTAAACTACACTACAAAATTCATGGGACCACCAACTTTAAAATAATCCTAAAAAATCTGAGCAACACTCACTGCTTTTTTTAGGAAGCCCCCCATCTTCACCATCCCATCACACCAAATCACCGACATCTTATTGAGATTTCAAATTTCAATATAGGTAATGTTTACTACAATGCCTCATTTGCCCTATTTTTGCTTCTTTCTTTCCAAGTTATCTCTCCTCTTCTCTTTCTTTCTCTCATATGTGTATGTGTGTGTACATATATATTGAGGACTTCACTATAACTTAAATTTGAACATTAGAATAAAAAATCATTCGTGTTTGTGATGGTTTGTTATTAGTTTATTTTCTCTTTTATATTTTGGATATAAGGGATCCTCACTATTTTTATCCTTGTAGTTGATTCTCCACATATATGTAGTTCTTGTTATATATAGGAAACACGTCTTTGACAACCAAAACTAAAATTAACTATTATCCTCATAATGACAAAATTCTACAAGTCATTATGCATGAGCTTGACATGAATATAATTTTATTTTACATTTGACTCCTCTACACCAAAAAAGGAAATTGTACACATAAAATTATTTTTCATTAGATAGAATTAGAATAAAAATAGGAGCCCAAGCCCCTTCATAGGGACAATTTGATAGATCCCAAACAATAATAGCTCCTATTTCCTAAAATACATTCTAGTAGAAATTCTTGGCATACGACAAATTCATCGTCAATGATTTACTGATGGAAAATTCACCGCCATGACAATTCACTGCGCAAAAAAATAATTTTATGAATTTTTGGCGGTTAATTTTCCATGGCGATGAATTGTTGACAGTGAATTTTCTGTCGGTGAATTTTCCTAGAGCCGAAATCCTTATGTTGTAGGTTGTAACACCCCGCCGCGCAAACCCCAAAGGACAACTAGCTACATAATAATTTTTTTTTTAAACATAAAGTAGAAGTACTATGTTATTAATTGCAACTAACATAATTACAAATACATACTAAACTCCTATGTCCCTTGGGGTACACGAAGAGAAATTACGTTAACTACCCATTAACAAACTTAACTAGTCCAACATTCATTTCCACAAATATGAGTTCTCATATAAAAGTGATAAACGCTAAGCATTAAAATAAGAATGAACCACATATGCTAAACAAGATTACATAACCAATAAAACTTGGAAATAATGAGAACTAATTTACTCAACTTATCAACATCAAATATATATAATTACATCTGTGAATACTGTTTTGAATTACAAAGTGAGTTATAACAATACATCATGTTACAAACTAAATACCAATAACCATTAATCCAAGTTACAAGATACATTATCCCAACACATGGGCGAGTTACAATACAATTTACAAGATATGAATAAAGTATAAATGTATACATCTATAGGTACATAAATCTGGTACAAACTGTCACCACAATCTCTGCACTGAAGGTATGACTGTAGAATGGGAAACCCAACGGGGTGCGAAGCACGTTCCACCCGACCACCCTCGTGCTAGGAGTAGTTAAGAAAGGATTCCCGACCAAGACGTCAAAAGTAACACGTATGACTTAACACCAAACATGGAAAATAATTCATACACAAAGGAAACGTGACAACAAAAGTCTACTAACATAACATGACAACAAATGACTCCAAGTCAAAACAATAAATTACTTCCAGAGGATTTCAGTTAAAACGACTAAGGGGAAGGCTAGAGGAGAGTGTCATCGCATGGACTTCATGGATTATCCTGACATCCTATCACAAGGTGCCGCCTCCATCTATGGTTATCCTGACTGCCTATTTCAAGGCGCCGCCCCATAGGGTGACTCATGCGGAATCGTGCATTACTCATGGAAACGAGATCACGATTATGCCAACCACGACCTTCTCAACCACCTTTAGTCTTTGGAAGCCCTAACAAATGAGCGAGGTATCTATCATTATCTTTTAGTGTTTAACTACCCATCCCCTAATTAATTAGTTAGGTTTTCACTTTTTACACTAACTCTACTGTGGGTTATCCTGACAGCCCCTTTGTGCGCCGGCACCCACAGAGAGCCACTCTCCCTAGATTTCCCTAACATACAACAAACATAAGGGATTGAACTCTCAAGTTCACAAAACACAAGATAGAAATTCGCGAGGCAAAACCATCTCGCTATAATCTTATGACTCAATTACTCAACAAAATGATGCAAATCAATGTATACATATGATTACACCCACCACGAAAGTGGAATAAAATCCCCAAAATAAATATACCAAATTCCCTAACCTCTGGAAGTTGTAACGACTCTTTCCCCTAAATAAATTGAATAAATTAAAAACCCACAAGTCAAAAATCCAACTAAAGGACCCAATGAAGAATTCAATAAAATTAAACAACCATAAGTCTAGTAAGGAGGAATTGAAACACCATCTCAAAAGACAACTTACCAATTCTCTCAATTAATTACACCAATGAAAACATTTAAATAAATTTAAACTAAAAATCCTCAAATATATATTTGATAAATTTTCTATTTCAAATTTATCCTATTAACCATAAATTTGTTGCAAATAACTTACATACCCATATATAAAAATAAAATTATATATATATATATTTATTTTAAAATATAAAATTAAATTTATAATTCCAAAATCCTAAATTCCAAATGAATTTTTTTGAATTTCAATACACCCAAATAATCCCATTTTTTTTTTTAAAAGAAAAGTAACTCACATAAAGCGCAGCCTTGGGGGCTGCGTATAGCAGTCTAAGGACTGTTGTACAGCAGTCCTTTGACTGCTGTGTGCGGCCCTTTATGGGCTGCGCGGGGGTACGGCTGAAGCCGTCCCCTACCACTGTCAATATAAATTATTTATTTATTTATTTATTTATTTATTATATTTTGAATATTTAAAAACAAACAAATTTCTCAAATAAATTTCGTTTATTTAAAATTTTGAAATACGAAATTTTACACAAAAATTCTTCAGCATTTTTTAATAAAAAAAAAAAAATTATTTAAATTATTTCCGTACGGACGAAAATTAATCATTTACACATAAATTTAAATCTTCACTATGTTCAAATTAATTCTAAGAAATGGCATAAGAGAGGATTTCTTTTGGTAATTTTAAAAAAAGAATAAATTGAAAGGGGAAACTACCATACAAAAGCTTTTCTAATTGCATGAATATTTTCTTTTGTTTCACAATTTTTCTTGCACAAAGGTTTTTAAAACTTCTTCTGTACAACGACGGGGTTTTGGATAAATTCTATAGAGGTTTTCCTTTTTTTTTTTTTTTTTTCTTCAAAATTTCTATTTCAATGATTTTATTTTAATTAAATTCTCTAAGTTTGACTGTGTAATAATTTAATTTTTTTTAGCAGAGACAACACAAAAATCTTAACAGCAACAGCCGGGAACAAAGCCTCTACAGAAAAGAAACTTCTAACTTCTACAGAAGTACAGGCAAGCCTCATGCAAAACAGACAATCTTTCATAACAGGAAAGAACTTAAAACAAAATATAAACAAAAGGGAAGAACCTGTTTCCTGTAGGCTGTAGAAGTAAGAGTTGCACCAAAATTTGCCACGGAAACCTCCAGCCGTAAAGTTCTTCCAGAAAATTTCTTCTCCAACCACAATTAAATTCCAAGAGAAATCCCTGCAGCCTTTTTCCAAATTCCTTCCCCAATAATCAACAGAACAAAAAAACCAAAATTTTATCACACCCAGCCAAAATTTTTCCTCCCTCAAGAACTTCTGTTCCCCATGCCTCTTTTTCTTCCGGGAATAATTTCCCCAACAAACTGCATTCATTTTTCCACTACTCCCGTACAAATCCAATAAAAGAAATTTTTAATAATTTTAAATCAAATTTATTCATATATATATATTTCTCTATTTTATTTATCTTATTTCCAATAATAATAATAATAATTTAACTTAGAAGCTATTTCAATTAACACAAAAATACAATGCAATGGCAAATTAACATTCAAAATAATAACAAAGCAACACAAACTTTAATTTAAATAATCCTTTTTAAACAATAATGTTACTAATCAATTTATCTATGATTAACTTTAATAATGTTATCAATTAACTATATTACTTGATCATACTTTCCCAAAATCAAATAAAATACACTTAACTAAAATTAATTAAATTTCAGGCTAAAAAATTAATCGACACTTCACAATATCACACAAGGACAAAAAGAACAAAGACAACCAAAGACTCACAGTAGACGGACTTGGGACGGGAATTCTTTCCTAACCACTCCTTTTTTTCAACATCAATTCATTGAGTTTATTTTGATGCTCGCCTTGTCCTGCCGAAGCAGGTGGAATCGAGACTTTGTACCTTCATCCTACATAGAAAACAAATGTCGTGAAGCATGTAAATCTCCATAGAAAACACACCATGAAAGGCAATCACAGGGTGACAGGGCACTTGCAAGCAAGTGATGCCACTCCGTCCTTTCACCAAGACTCACAAATAAACACACCAAACAATATAACAGCATAAAACTCGCAACATCATCATATATATTATTAAAGAACACCACAAAAAGTCATATAATATAATCACCATAAAAAGTATCATCTAACAACATATGTAAAATCTAATGCAACTAATCAACCAAGCCATAAATCCATGCACAACCAAAATGGTGAACTGATCACCCACACAACCAAGTACAAGATCTGTCCATAAGAGTAACAACAACATGAGGGGTATCACATAGGTAGTATTTCCAAATAATATTTTTTATTTGAGATTTTTTATTAGGATCCCCTAAGATGGAACTATGTTATAAAAGTTGGAAATGATGAAAAATTAAAGAGATAAGAACAGTGGGCATCATTTGTGTATAAACAAGATCATGTAATATAATGGCACACTACTTTACTTGCAATGGTGAAATTTTGTTGAAATTCACTTTCTTTATGTTCTTTGTATGAATGAAGTAAGATCTTCTTTATGTTGGTCAACCTAAGGTAAATGACACAATGCTAATATTATCAAAAATAATATAATCTAGAATTTAATGTATGTGATCAAGCTAGTAAAATTAATAAACTAATCAATAAGTAGACACAAAAAATGCAAACCATATGAATATTGTAGTTACATAGAGAAACCCTTATATAAAAATCTTTGTGCCACTAAAGAGACCCAAGCTTGTATTGATCTCAATAACAAGTAGGTCCACTAATAAAATCATTTATCCTTTTGACAATAAACTATCCTAGTATAAGCACCTCAAAATAACATTGCAATCGTGGACCATCCCATGCCTCTAATATGTACAAAATTAAAAAATTAGAAACTATTGAGTGACATTATTCAAAATAGTCAATCAAAACCATAAGTCATGTCAAAAATCTAATGCTTCATAGTCACATGATCAAGAAACTTGAAGTGATAACACATCTTTCACCTCTTACACATCTTACATCTCTCTTATGTGTCATAAAGTCTAGAATATTTGTCAAACTAAAAAGTAGGTATTCTATAATAGTTGAATACATAGTAAAGAGAAACTAGAAGAGAGAAGGTATATACGTAAATGTGATGAAGATTCAAATGGTGTTGATGGGCTCTCTACAACATTGACAATCTAAAATGGTGATGCAATAAATTATCTTTCCATAGATAGAGGAAATAAGATAGGGTCCCAACCAATTAGGACTATATTTACCTTTAATAATTAGCATATTCATTTGTATTTCATGTTATTTTTCATATAGAACCAAATCATTAGTTCTTGAAAGGAATACTTGGGAGAACACACTAATCATATAATCATTTAAGTTGTTGTTGGTCTAGGTGCAAATATTTTGTAAGATACTTACATGATGTTCATAAAGTTTCTTTATTTCTTTTATATAATGTTTACAATAAGTATTATCAAATTAGTTAGCACATCAAGTAAAACTCTTGAAGAGACTTGATATTTTAAGGTCAAACTTGGCATAATAATCCTAGCACTGTAAGAAAAGAGTAAGGTGTTGTGCAAGTGGGTTCTTATACAATAGGACAAAAAATGATATAAAAGTTAGATATGGTAATATCTCAAAGGCATTTAAATTTTTTTTCCCCCAAGACTTAGTCAATAGTATTCTTAGAGGTTTTTACTTAACCATTGTATTGAGAATTAATATGGCATTGAAAAATGATGGTTTCACTTTAGGGTTTAAATATCTTCATTATTTTTTGGTTAAATTAGATTTATGCTTTCTAACATTGTGCATCATCATTTTTAAGATTATTCTATGGTGTTATTCCAATTAATTTTTATTTCATAATTAGTGAATAGAGAGACAAGTGAGAAGACAAATTGGAAACACATAAAAAATCTATTTTAACAAATATTATATCAAACTTGGCATATATATTTCCAATTATATTTCTTGTAGATGCACATGTATTAGAGATATGGAACAAGAGAACCTCTAGGTTATATTGGAAATTGAACAACAACCGATGAAATGAAAATTTTGATGGTAATTATCTTACTATTAAATGTATTCATTCATTAAATGAGATATTTTCCAATTCCTAGTTCTAACCATTTTTCTCTACTTAATCAAATAAATAGTAGATATGTAATTTGTGAAATTCAACCATCAATGCTTAATGTTATACCTAGTAAGACATTTCAAAAAACCATTCCAAGTAATTTAGATTTTAATATTATTTTGATCAAGTATATATTGTACTATTTCACTTAATGTTTTATCTATGTTGATTTATTAAATATACATGTCATTGCAGCTTTAGATGATCAATAGAACACTAAGCAGCATAGGTTACCATTTTTTATTGATCTTAACACAATGCCAACAAAAATGGATGCAATTCAAGATAGAGATGGTAAATAAGTTATGAAATGATTTTCTAACAATTTTTTATGTTTAATTTTCAAGTCAATTTAATAACTAAACTATGTAATTTATAGGTTTTGATGGCATTGCAATGGAGGATCATGTTCAACACTATTTTGGATCATCAATACAGTTTACTGTACTTTCAACTTATATTATATATTTACAAAATTGGGTCATTGGCCCAATTATAATAAATATAATGATATATGTTCATAAAAATGGTACGATTTTGTATAAAGTTCAGCTCAATCCCTTAGAATTAATCCATGTATCATTTCATGCATTCTCCTAATTTTCTTATTTATTACACTTATTCATATACCTACTTTTATATAGCTATTAGCCACCTAGATTTAATCATTTAGGTTTGAGAAGAGTATGAAGTAATTGGTATGATCTTGTGTAAATTTAGCCTAAATGCTAAATGTGTTTCTTGTAATATTTAGGTTTCAAAAGAGTATGAAGTTATTGGTTGAATATGTAATTGCTTACACATTTGGGTAGCCTGTTGAGACCCCAATTTATTAGTGCATAGGAAAAATTATAAAAATAAGGAAGAAACTTATATTAAAGAATACTATGAGGGAAAGTAATTTTAATGGTAGTAATTGAGATGTGTAAATTAGGACATCTAAAAGGACATGATTGTTGTGACAAATATAGTATAATACTTGGGATGGATAAAAAGAGACAAATTATGGATACAAACTAATTAAAATGTCGTGATAAAGGAAGATATCAATAAAAGGACATTAGAATTGGGATGCAATTAAAAGGGAGCTAGAATATGATCACGACTAAGAAAAAGAGATAAAAATAAAGAAGGGATAAATAGACAAAGGAAAGAGAGGAAATATATCGAAAAAGGATAGCAAAGATGTGAGATGCATTTGTAAATCATGTTAAAAAGGTTTTATATAAAGAAATCCCTTGAATAGAGGTATATGGATTATCAACATACATGGAACTCACTAATATTGAAGAACAAAAGTAGTTCATAACTCTAATTGGAACTATATTTTTTACTAAAATGGATGAAAGATATTGCAAATGTAGTGCAAAAGGAGAGGCTTAGAAGTAGTAGCTATCAACCTATACAAAGAAGAACATAAGAGTCCTTTATTGATGAAGATTCTAACTAATTTCAACCTAGGGTCATAGTAAATGATGGGTTTGAAGACTTGATAACCCCAACCTCTAGACAAAGCACCTTAAACATCTACAATGACCATTATACAAGTAGGTATGATAGTATACAAAGAAGGGAAGAAATAAATGAATAATTATCTATTAAAGATGGTGAATAAGATAAGGTGATCATATGAAATATTAATAAAAAAATTAAAATTTTCATAGAACTTAGAATTGTTTGTAGAAAACCAACCCAATCAAGAGGGAAAAGATAACTCATGCACTAATGTATATCTTCATTTGAAAAATGAAGAGTTACCTAAAGATGCATCCACTAAGTTGAATATAAATTGTGAGGAGATGAAACCCCTCAAACCAAGAGTCACCCCCCATGTTGAATAGTTAGTGAGCTTAAAATATATAAATGTATTTTTAGTATATATATAATATTATTATAAAAAAATATTATATCATCAATATTTAGTTAGGATTATTAAAAAATATTTAGTTAGGATTGAGGTTAGGGTTAGAGTTAATATATAGTTAGGATTGGGATTAGGTTTAATACTAGGATGAGAGACAAGGTTTGCATCATAATTAGGGTTAGGGTTATCATCATGATTAGCTTAGGATTAGGGTTTGGGTTAGCATGAGGATTAGGGTTACAATTAGGTTTAGGGTCAAGTTTAGGGTTAATAGATATAGTTAGGGTTGGGGTAATAATTGGGGTTAAGGTTATCAGGATTAGGGTTATAGTTATGTTTTGGATCAAGTTTAGGGTTAAGATTATGATTAGGTTGGGGTTAAGAGATATAGTTAGCCTTAGGGTTCAAGTTAGGATTAGGGCTAGAGATATAGTTAGGGTTAGAAATACGGTTAACATTATGATGAGGGTCAAAGTTCACATCAAAATTAGGGTTAGGGTTAGCATTAGGATTAGGGTTACATTTAGGTTTGTAGTCAAGTTTAGGGTTAATAGATATACTTAGGGTTTGGGTAATAATTGGGGTTAAGGTTATCAAGATTAGGGGTATAGTTATGTTTTCGATCAAGTTTAGGGTTAGGATTATGGTTAGGTTGGGTTAAGAGATATAGTTAGGTTCAGGGTTTAGGTTAGGATTAGGGCTAGAGATATAGTTAAGCTTATGGTTAGGGTTAAGAGATATAGTTAGGGTTAGAAATATGGTTAACATTAGGGTGAGGGTTAGGGTTTGCCTCAAAATTAGGGTTAGGGTTAGAATGAAGAATAGTTTAGGATTAGGGTTAGGATTATCATTAGGATTAGGGTTACATTTAGGTTTAGGGTCAAGTTTAGGGTTAAGAGATATAGTTAGGGTTAGGGTAATAGTTGGGGTTAATATTATCAAGATTAGGGTTAGGGTTAGGGTTAAGATATATCCTTTTTGAGGCACCTATACACTTTTATGTAAGATATATATTAAAAAATAGGCACCTCGAGAAGGATATCTCTTAGTGTTTTTAAAATATATTATTAAAAATATATATATGCTAGTAGCATTCGCAATGCAACATGTAAAACAATAAATGAATTAGAGTTAGGGTTAGGAATAGTGTTGCGGTCAAGGTTAGGAATAGGGGTAGGAGACCAAGAATAGGTTTAGGATTAGGGTTAGGGTTAGGGTTAGGGTTAGGGATAAGATTAGGATTAGGGTTAGAGATAGGGTTAGGTTTAGAGTTAGGTATAAGGATAGGGATAGTTTTAGGGTTAGGTTTAGGGTTAGAGATAGGCTTAGGTATAGGGTTAGGTTAGGTTTAGGGTTAGGGATAGGGTTAAGATTAAGATTAGAGATAGGATTAGGATTAGGATTAGGGTTAGGTTTAGGTTTAAGGTTAAAATTATGGTAACCCTAATTGAACCCTAATGCTAACCCAAACTCCAAGCTTTATTATACAACCATAATCCCAATTGGACCCTAATTAAACCCTAACCATAATCAAACCCTAACCCTAACCCCAACCCAAACTCATACCCAAACCTTAAGCTATATCTCATAACCCTAAATTTACTGTAACCATAATTGAACTTTAACCCAATCCTAACACTAATTGTTATTGTGATTAATCATATAATAATTAAATAATCAAATCACCTTAATATATACAAAACTTAGATTTCATTCTAAATTAAACTAAATTCTAATTTCTAAAATTCATAAATCATTTACTATCTAGTTGTTAAATTAATAATTAATTAAATTATAGTGATTATATGATAAAATTGAATTATATAAAATTAAATATGCAATTACTAATTATAATTTTATAATAAATTAAAGACTAAAATAATATATCATATTAAATTAAAAAATTATAAATAAAATCAAAGCTTAAATTTTAATTGATTTAACTTATTTGAATTTAAAATATATAAATTCTAGTTTCTAAAATTTATAATAAAATTAAACTAAATTTTAAATTCTAAAATTCTAGGATTATGGCTAGGTTGGGTTAAGAGATATAGTTAGGTTTAGGGTTTAGGTTAGGATTAGGGCTAGAGATATAGTTAAGCTAAGGTTAAGCGATATAGTTAGGGTTAGATATTTGGTTAACATTAGGATGAGGGTTAGGGTTTGCATCAAAATTAGGGTTAGGGTTAGCATGAAAAATAGTTTAGGACTAGGGTTAGGATTAGCATTATGATTAGGGTTACATTTAGGTTTAGGGTCAAGAGATATATTTAGGGTTAGGGTAGTAGTTGGGGTTAAGGTTATCAGAATTAGGGTTAGGGTTAGGGTTAAGATATATCCTTCTAGAGGCACCTATGTACTTTTATGTAAAATATATATATTAAAAAATAGGCACCTCAAGAAGATATTTCTAGGTGTTTTATATATATATATGCTAGTAGCATTCACAATGCAACATGTAAACCATTAAATGAATTAGGGTTAGGGTTAGGAATAGTGTTACGATTAGGGTTAGGAATAGGGTTAGGGTCAGGAATAGGTTTAGGTTTAGGGTTAGGGTTAGTGATAAGGTTAGGGATAGGATTAGGATTAGGGTTAGAGACAGGGTTAGAGATAGGGTTAGGGCTAGAGTTAGGTATAAGGTTAGGGATAGGTTTAGGGTTAGGGATAGGCTTAGATATATGGTTAGGTTAGGTTTAGGGTTAGGGATAGGGTTAGGATTAAGATTAGAGATAGAATTAGGATTAGAGTTAGGTTTAGGGTTAAGGTTATAGTTATGGTCAGTTATAGAATTAGAGTTAAGGTTGAAGTTTGGATTGTGATTAATCATATAATAATTAAATAATCAAATCACCTTAATACAAACAAAACTTAGATTTCATTCTAAATTAAACTAAATTCTAATTTCTAAAATTCATAAAATATTTACTATCTAGCTGTTAAATTAATAATTAATTAAATTATAATGATTATCTAATAAAAATGAATTAGATAAAATTAAATATTAATTTTACAATAAATATGCAATTACTATAATTTTATAATAAATCAAAGACTAAAACTAAGACTAAAATCATATGTCATATTAAATTAAAAAATTATAAATAAAATCAAAACTTAAATTTTAATTGATATAACTTATTTGAATTTAAAATATATAAATTCTAGTTTCTAAAATTTATAATAAAATTAAACTAAATTTTAAATTCTAAAATTCATTCTAAAACTAAACTAAAATTTGATATATAACTTAGATTTCATTCTAAAATTATTAAATTAAATTCATTCTAAAATTTAGTTATATATCAATTAAAATTAAAATTCATTCTCAAATTAAACTAAATTCTAATATATAAATCTTAATTTCTTAAATTCATTTTAAAATTAAACTAAAATTTGATATATAACTTAGATTTCATTTTCAAACTAAACTAAATTCTAATTTCTAATATTCATAAAATATTTACTATCTAGTAATTAAATTAATAATTAATTAAACTATAGTGATTAAATAATAAAAATGAATTAGATAAAAATAAATATTTATTTTAAAATAAACATATAATTACTAATTATAATTTTAGAATAAATCAAAAATCAAATCTTTAACTAAAATCATATATCATATTAAATTAAAAAATTATAAATATAATCAAAATATAAATTTTAATTGATATATAACCTATTTGAATTTAAAATTTATTAATTCTATTTTGTAAAATTCATAATAAAACTAAACTAAATTCTAATTTTTAAAATTCATTCTAAAATTAACCTAAAATTTAATATATAACCTAGATTTCATTCTAAAATTATTCAACTAAATTCATTCTAATAGTTATATAACAATTAAAATTTAAATTCTAAAACTAAATATAACTTATTTGAAAGTAAAAACAAATTCAAGAAGATGAAAAGATCTAGATGAAATTGTGCCTCAATGGTCAATAAAGATGTATTATGAGGATTGGTTTTTATCAATTTCTGTTTGATTCCATGAAGAGTTTCAGTGAGTGTGAAACTTCTTGAAAATCAGCATCATGACAAACAATAAATAATAAACAATATTGTGCCATCTCTATCTCATTGATGAGAAGCAAACATAAGAAGATGATTGATTAATCAAGATCAAATCTACATCCATTTCTGAAATAATCACTAATGGAGATCTCACTTGATTGAGAAAATGAAACTACAAAGGCAGCTTAATTAATCAGGTTGGAATTCTATGCTACTTATTGAATTTACTATACACCCAAATTGTCATCACATAGAAACACCTACTACTTTCAAAAACAGTTGAAAATGTAGCATTTTTGTGTCATTGATCAAAAGTAAAAGTAAGAGAACAAATTAACTATAACAAATTTATTGTCTGTTAAATAATATTAGCATGAATTGTGAACTGTGTGAATTTTTTTTTCACATTTGAATCAAACTTCATTGATTGATCACATTTAAATCAAACTTCATTATCCATCATTAGAAAGATGGATGCTTGTCAGTGAGGTTATCAAGCACATAAGTCCTAGTAGTAATAAAAGTAATTCTGGAAATTATTGCCATCCTCTCTAATTTAACCACAGAACTCATAGAATAACAAACATTGCTTCTCAGTGGGCTTATCAAGCACATAAATCACAAACCCATAACATAAAATACCAACCCAGTAGAAATAAGAAGAGCATTTCAGCATTAAATGAAAAGGGAATTATTCCCATCCACTCTATTTTAACAATGCTATTCACAAATATTGCAATCACATAAATAACAGGCAATCATGAAGCTTGAAACTTCAAAACAATGATAAACCAAAGCTACCTACAATTCCAATCCAATTAGAAAACCCACATGTCAACAAATTTTATAATCACAAATAATAAAAAGTTGAATTGAAACACAAAAGCACAAAATGAACAAAACTTAAGACTCATACATTCATTCAACCCACTTGAGCAATAAAAAGAGAGACCCCAAATCAGCCACCTGGAGCACCGCCCTCTATAGGCTTAACAGGTAGAGCTTCTAAATTCTTTGCAGGTTTAGCCAATGGAACTGCCACCGCCTTCACCCTGCATATGTACCATGATGATTCACCCACTCCTCCTCTCCTCTCTCTTCAAAACCCTGATACAAATGGGTTTTTCTCAACACCTAGTCTATATATTTCCACTACCTCGGCCGCTCTAAAATAATTGGTTTAAATTTGTCTATATGTGATTCAAGTCGATTGATTTTTCTGTCGCTTTTGAAAAATAACAGGGGTTTCGAATATGTTCCCTGCAAAATATGCCTAGTTGACAGTGCCATACCTATTTTTGTCTTTTTTCCTCCTTCGTTGCACTGCTGCACTCTATAATGCTCAAAGTAGGGCTTAAATTTGATGGTTGTATGACCGTATTTAGAGATTTTTTCTGTAAAATACAATCAAAATTTTAAGAAGATTGTATAAGATGAAAGGAGAGATTTTGGATAGACTGTTAAAATTTATATAGAATTATAATGATTATATATTTGATTTATATATAATTTTACTTACACTAAGGTATATCATAATGTTTTAAGGGCACCTTTGAATATATAACTGTCATTAAAAAAATTGTTGACAGGAAAGGTCGACCGTCAAATTTAAGCCCTAGCTCAAAGTACGGTAACTGATAATATAATGATTATGCTACACCACCTTCCTATCAATTTTTTTAAAAAAGTAAAAAATGTTAACAAAGATTTAGCTTCCACTTGCCTCTTGGCCAAATGAGATATTCATTAATTATATTAGTATTGATAATGTAATTTTCAACTTGTGTTAATATCTGGTTGAGTTTAATTATGATAACATAGTGTATGATAACCACTGGGTGTAATAATTGTGTGACTAAAAATAATAGTATTATTTTCAGAGAAACATTGCATATATGCAGAAATGTTGATAAGTGATAATAGATTGCAAAACTCACATTTTAATGGGTTAAGTGAGAAATTGTTATATGTTAAAATTAATAATGTTGCTAGTAAATATATATAATTAATTAATAAATAAATGTAAATTGTGTAAATATTACTGGCATAATCGTTCAAATTAAGGGCAACACTTATGACTATATCAACTTTAAAATTAAATGTTTAAGCTATTAGGTGGGTCAACAAAAAAAAATAAAGCCCAAAAAAAAAATCATTGAAGGCTTAAGGGGTCTCCATTTCGAAAAAACTAGTAGAACTAAGTGAATGTCAATGGAACTTTAGAATGTCCCTCCCTCTTAGGTATGAAAATCTCAGGGATGAGTATCAACTCAAATGAATCTTTTAAATTCCCTACCTCACATTGGGTAACATGTTGTTTATGCAACATTTCCAATGTGTGAAGAATTGTGTCCATGTGTGTGTGTACATGGTTGGTAGAGTACAAATTATTTATTTGTTGAATAAAAAAAATTATGTTGTGATCATGTCTTGGTATACACTTAGGGCATGACAAACCCCACTTATTCCACCACTACCTATTGCTCCCCCACCTTCAATACCTTACCCAAAGATTGTTGCAAATGCAATACATCAGAGTATCTTGGTTGTGCATGCTTTGAATAGCCATTTTATCATATAGAGTTCACAGTTTTCATAGCCACATGATAGTGATAAACCTATTGCATCAATTGCTATTGGTATAGGTACTTCCTCTTTGCCACATTTTTGTGTGCCCCATCATTGCATTATGTTGGGAAATTGTATCTAAACCTTGCAATTATATAAAAATTTATTATATATATATATATATATATATATATCCTAGTTACACTGATAGATGTAATATACAATGGCATCAAGGGGGAGAGTGGGATGAGTGTAAACAATTTCTATTAACTTTTTTTAGGAAACTACTAAAATTGATGACATTCATTAGATAACTGATGCATTGTAAATTTAGATCGTTCATTATTACGTTTTAGATCTAAGGGTGGATATTTTATTGGCCTATCTTTCCCTAGAATGTAACCCTATTTTATGAGGGTGTTGTATTATGATTGTGGTAGGTAGAGAGAGACAGTGATGTATTCTAAGATTTTGATAACAGTCGTGTTGTCTTTTGATCTCTAGTGGTGATACTCATATGAGAAGCTTGCTTTGCAAGTATGTTGTAATTTTTGTGATTTACTGGATAATATATTGGGTAGCTTTGGAGTGTGGGGTTTTTCTCCCGAAAGGATTTTTCCCATGTAAATCATTGTGTCATGGTATGCATGATATTCATGTTTATTTTTGTTTAAGTTTCTATAATTGCTAAAGATCTATAAAGTTTTACATTGTTCTCCTCTCAAAATTAGTGTAGGAAGTTGTTCCGCTAGCTTAGCTTCCTTACAAGTGGTATCAGATCCTGATCACCTTTAGTTTCAGTTGTGGGTTGTTGGGTTTTTGGGACTAATCTAGGTTTGAGTGGGAGCTTGTGCAAAAAATACTTTGTGATTTTATTGTAGGAATTTTCAGATGACAAGTTCATCAGGGAGAATAGAGGTGGATAAAGTTTTTGGAAATAATTTTGAAATGTGGAAGCTAAAGATGGACGATCTGTTGATAGATCGAGATCTATGGGATGTTGAGGAGAATGTTTCAATGCCTACAAATCCTACTCAAGGTGCTCAATATGATGTTATGGACTGTAAAGCCAAGGGTCTAATCAGATTGTGTTTGGAAGACTCCATTTTAATTAATGTCCATGAGGAGACCTCTACATAGAAACTATGGAAGAAGCTTGGTGAGATGTATTATCCCAAATCTTTAGTGAACAAGATTTTCTTGGGGAAGAAGTTGTATTCCTTGATAATGGAAGAGGGTGGAAAATCACATACCACCTAGAAGCATTCAATATGTTGGTGGCTCAATTAGCATCACTTTATGTCAAAATGGATGAGGAGGAAAAATGTTAGATCTTGCTTTGTTCTTTTCCTAATTTGTGGATTCTCTTGTTATAGATATTGGGACTATTTCTTTAATTTTGAAGACTGAAGATGTGGTGGGTTCTTTTCTTTTTGAAGATATGAAGAGGAAGGTATCTATCACTTCCAATGAGGCCATGAATGTTCATGGAAGATCTAAGGAAAAGGGAAAGAAGAATGAGAAGCGTGAAAAATCCAATTCTCGGAGGATATCTAAATCTCCTAGAAAGTACAAAGTTATTTTTTGGAACCGCGGTAAGCTTGGACATGTTCATAAGGAGTGCAAAGAAGAAAAGAAGAAGAAAAAGAAAAAAATAGACTATGGTTATGAGTTCGAGAAGGAAGATGGTGATGTATTCATTGCAGCTTTGGCAACTCGTGTAGGTAATGATGCATGGTTAATTGACTTAGGTGCATCTTTCCATATGACCTTTAATAAAGATTGGTTTTTTGAATATGAATAATTTAATGGAGGTAAGGTGTACTTGGGTGATGATTCTCATTTAGACATTGTTGGCCATGGTAAAGTTAAAATAAGGTTTGTTGATGGTAGAATAAAAAGGATTAATGGTGTGTTGCATATCCTTGGATTAGCACAAAATTTGTTATCTATGAGAAAACTAATAGACGTGGGTGTGCAAGTAGTATTTTATGATACAAGATGCAAGATGGTTAGAGGTGCCATGGTGATTGCTAGAGGTGTTGGATATGGAACATTGTATAATCTTGATGCATGCACTGTTGAGTGCAATTGTACTTTTGTGAAAAGAAAGTTTGTGGAAGAAGTGAGGGTTTCACCTTCATTAGATGGTCATGGATTTTGGGTACTCAAGGGTGCTTTTTCTTCTGAAAAAAAGTTACTTGCAGAGGAAACCATGTTATGGCACCAGAGAATTAGCCACATTGGAGAAAAAGGTCTAAGGACCTTGAAAAATAAAACCTTGTTGAAGGTTTGTCTGACTGTAATCTTGAATTCAATTTTTGTGAACATTGCATTTATGGAAAATAAAATCCTATTTAGTTTTACTCAAGTTCTCATAAATCTTTTGGAGTATTGGATCTTATTCATTTTGATGTGTTTGGTCATGTAGATGTTCCTTCGATTGGTAAATCTACATATTATATTTCATTTATTGATGATTATAGTAGAATGACATGGATATATTTTCTAAAGAGTAAATCTAAAGTTTTTAGTTGATTTAAAGAATTTAAGAAATGGTTGAGTTGTAGACTGGAAAGAAAATTAAATGTTTGAAGACTGATAATGGTAGTGAATTTTTCTCTAATGATTTCGATAGATTATGTAAATATTTCAATATTCATAGACAAAATACAACTATTTATTCTCCACAACAGAATGGAGTTGCAGAAAGAATAGACAAGACACTGATGGAGAAGGCTAGGAGTATGTTGAGTGGTGTTGGCCTAGAACAAAGGTTTTGGGTTGAAGCTATTTCTTTTGTCTATTACCTGATTAACATGTCTCCTATATTAGCTCTTGTTGATAAGACACCTATAGAGGCATCAGGTTGCAATCCTTCATTAAGACATCTTAGAGTTTTTGGTTGCGAGGCATATTCACATATGCCAAAGGAGAAGCGATTTTTTTTGGAAAATAAGGCTGTGAAATGTATCTTCATTAGATATAGTTAGGGTGTGAAAGGATACAAGCTTTGGGAACCTGTTGCACAAAAGGTAATATATAGTAGAAGTGTTATTTTAGAGAAACTAAGCCTTTTTTGTTACATTGCAGCCATAACAAAGTAAACAAGAAGATGTGATTCAATTTCCTTCTACACTTGAGAAAGTTGAATTGAGGCCCAAGGATAGACAAGAAATTGAGGAGAGCTCATCTAGCTCTAGATCTTCAGAAGATGAGGAAGAACCTCCAACTCAACTTGTTCGTAGGTCTCCAAGGAATACACAACCACTTGAAAGGCATACACCTAATGATTGGAGAATTTTTTTTTAATACTAACATGGATGAACCTAGATTTGTAGAAGAGGCATTAGGTATGAATGATGAAAAATCCTAGAAGATTGTTATGGATGAAGAAATGGCATCTTTGAAAAAGAATGATACATGGGATCTTGTACCATTTCCTAAAGGATAGAAACTTGTTGGTTGCAAGTGGGTGTTAAGGAAAAAGATTGGTTCATATGGAGGTATTGAGAAGTAAAAAGCAAGGTTTGCTGTGAAAGGTTACTTTCAAGTTGAGGGTGTTGATTATGGTGAGATTCAAGTTGAGGGTGTTGATAATGGTGAGATATTCTCTCCTGTTGCAAAAATGACATCCATTAGATTTTTGCTTTCTATTGTTGTTGCTTATGATTTAGAGGTTGAGAAAATAGATGTGAAAACTTATTTCCTTCATGGTTATTTGGAGGAGGATATTTATATGACACAACCAAAACACTAGGTGGTGAAAGGTAAACGTAATTTCGTTTGCAAATTGAAAAAATATTTGTATGGCTTAAACAAGAGTCCTAGGATGTGGTACCAGAAAATTGATACATATGTGTTGAGTTTGGGATTTGAGTGTGAATGGTGATCCTAAACTTGCACAAACACAAAGAAAAAATACACAATAAGTCCCATATGCAAGTTAGAAACAAAATTCCCCATGAAATTCATTTGAGACATCAAGAACAAAAAATAAATGAAGACTATGCATAAAAACTATCTAATCTTGCTCAAAATAAACAAACTCTCAATCCCATGGGGGAATTGGTGCCATTTTGATGTGGAAAATGACCCTTTCCCAATCCCTTGCAAGCTTGATGATGATTGATGAAGAGCCTTGATGAAATTTGCAATAACCTAGCTATAAAACTTGATGAAAATGATGAACAATGGATGAGCAAATTCAAAATCTCAAGATAATGACTTTGCATAAGTTGTGGATGAAAATGCCTAAGATTGTGGATCCAAAATCCAACCGAGAGCCTTCTATTTATAGAAGAGAATGATGGAGGAAGAGGATAAATGGATGAATGTGGAATAAAAGACCAGCCAATAACATTAAGCCACTTGTCAACATGTGAGTGGAAAAAACTGAAGCACATTTTGGTCATTGTGCAATTATATGCCATTAGATGAAATTTCAAATTGGAGTAAGTGACAAGTTGGAGAGAGAGAAGAAATGAATTAATGCCACTTGGCTCAAGGCAAGGACATGTAAGAGGATTTTAATGCCTTGTTGGAAGGGACAAGTCCTTTTGGAGGGACTTTTTAAATTTGAAGAATATTCCAACTTTGATGCCTTTTTGAAAGAAAATACAGATTTAATAAATCAATTAAAATGATTTTCATGAGCAAGTTGCAAAAGCTAGAGTATTTGATGGATTAGGATTAGCATTAATCAAGATTTTATTAATTAAGATGAAGATTAACTGATTTGACAATTTAACTTAGACTTTTGGATTAATTTAAATCAAAATGAGAGGAAAATGATTATTAGATTTAATTAAATAAAGTTGGATTTATTTAATTAAAGAGAAAGGTGTTAGATTAAATCAAATAAAGATCAATTTATTTAATTTAAAGGAGATGGCAATAGAAGATAATTAAATAAAATTTATTTTTTTAATTAAAAGGACTATATTAATTAAACAAAGTAATTTACTTAATTAATAAGAGATGATGACTTCATCAGATAAATTTGATTTATTTAATTAAGAGATGAAATGTGATTAATTTAATTAAATATAGATTATTTAATTAAATGACTTAGCAAAGGAGATGATTGAGGATGAACTGGTGTTAGTAAAATCAAGATCAAGTGTATAGGATCAATCAATATATTTTTTGTGTCTACATGAGCATTCAAAATCCGATCATTGTGTTTATTATAAAATTGATGGTGATTATTTCTTGTTTATTGCATTATATGTTGATGATCATTTCTTTTTTATGTGTTTATTATATATTGATTTCAGAACTAAAATTTTAAATTGCTGCTAAATTTGAAATGAAAGACCTTGGTGTAACTAGACCCATTCTTGGGATGGAAAAAAGAGATAGAGTGAATAGAAAGCTATGGCTTGGCCAAAGTAAGTAAGTCAATTCAATTTTTCAGAGATTTAACATGTAGGATTGTAGAACATTGTGTGTTCCTATTTTAGTTGGAACAAATTTATCTATTTCAAATTGTCCAACATCTACATCAGAGATGGAAGATATGAGCAGAGTGCTTTACCAGAGTGTAGTTGGAAGTTTTATGTATACTATGGTTTGTACTAGACCAAAAAATTCCCAAGTAGTGGGAGTTCTTTCCAAATATATGTCTAATCTTGGTAGAGTTCATTGGGATGCAGTTAAAAGGGTCTTCATATATTTGTGCAGTACTTTAGATTATTCCTTGTGTTATCATAGTAATGTGAATGAAGACAAGATTTCCCTTGATATTCATGGTTATGTAGATTCAAACTGGGAAAGTGATATTGATAGAAGACAATCCACCAGTGCTTATGTGTTTACATTATTCGGTGGTGCAATCAGTTTGATGATTAATTGGTAGGTTGTGGTTGCTTTTTCTACTACTGAAGCAAAGTATATGGAAGCTATTCATGCTTGTAAAGAATCCATTTGGCTTAAGATACTGTGTTGAGATATTGGCATTAAACAAGGTGCATTGAAAATTTATTGTGAGAGTCAGAGTGATATTTCTAGCAAAGAAACCAACATTTCATGTCAGGACCAAGCACATTGATGTATAATATCATTTTTGTTTGAGATATGGTCGAGGATGGCAGGGTGAATTTGGTTAAGGTAGAGACTTTGATGATTTTTTTTTATTCTTTAACTAAGCATGTAAGCATAGAGAATTTCAAATGGTGTTTAGAGATTATGGGCCTTCCGACCCCTAGCAATTAAGAGACAATGTATTCCCTCCCATTGCTATTGCAAGGTGTTCAACAAGTGGGAGATTTGTTGGGATATTGTGTCTCAACCTTGAAATTATATAAAGGTTATTGTTGATAGTATATATATATATATATGAATATGTGTGTGTGTGTGTGTGTATTCCCTAGTTACACCAATAGGTGTAATATACAATGGAATCAAGGGGGAGAGTGGGATGCATGTAAACATTTTTTGTTAACTTTTTTAGGAAACTACTAAAATCATCGACATACATTAGATGAATGATGCATTGTAAATATAGATCATTAATTATTAGGTTTTTTGGTCTATCTTGCCCTAGAATGTAACCCTATTTTATGAGGGTGTTGCATTATGACTGCAGTAAGTAGATAGAGACAGTAATTAATTTTGAGAGTTTGATAGTATTCATGTTGTCTCTTGATATCTGGTGGTGATACTCCTATGAGGAGCTTGCTCTGCAAGTATATTGTAATATTTGTGATTTATTGAATAATATATTGGGTGGATTTTGGAGTGTGGGGTTTTTCTCCTAAAAGGGTTTTCCCCACGTAAATCACTATGTCATGGTATGCATAATATTTATGTTTATTTCTATTTAAGTTTTTATAACTATTAAAGATCTATAAAAGTTTTGCATTATTCTCCTTATTGTAGGAAGTTGTTCCGCCACCTTAACTAACTTACACATTATGTGCTACCAGGTATGTTTGGGTCCTCTTGGATAGCCTAATGAGCCTACAATGGACACATTCAACTATGATGTCCATCATATGTCAGATGTAGGAGATGAGAGAGCATGAGGAAGATCATTTTCAGGAGAGACATTGGGTGTGAGAGATGACATGGATGTAACAGTAAGACAAATTAATTTAATAATGCATGTATACACCTAAAAATGGTCATCACATTTAGTTAATTAAATACAACCTATTTGATTAATGCTTCAACTACATATAAATAAGGTCTTACTTTATTTATATTTTTCACTTTCCTTTTAATTCTTCTAACTCACATTCTTCTAAATAATTAAATAAACAAAATACCCTAAATGTGTTTATTTAATTAACCTTCCTTAATCCTGATTAAGAATTAGAGCATGTTTCTACAAATTTTTGTGTGCCACCTCATAAAGGTCAAATGAAAATAAATAAGCATAATTATTAATTAGAATTATCTTCACACACACTTCCACCAGTGAGAAAAGCACATGGCTTTATTCCCCCACACTTCCAAAAAATTTGGAGCACATGGGTCTTTGTTTCACACACTTGGGAATCCCATACATTTGGCATGTTTCCAATTGGTTAAGGGATTCTCTCCACACACATGGCATGTTGTCCTTGGTCAAGGGGACAACATCTTGATTCCTTTCATCTCCACCGTCTATCATTTCTCCTTCGAATCTAGACCGTTGATGGGTGCCACCTCACAAAATGCTTGAGAAACCCTATAAATACACCCTCTTTCCTTAGAATTTATCATCCACCTTTTGAGTAATGTTATAATGCTATTTTTAGATACAAATTGGAATAGTGTTATAATGCCATTTTTCATCCACACTTTGAGTATTGTTACCATGCAGGTTTTTCGTAAGAGCTTCGAGCTTTCATGGAGTCTTATACTATTTTGCATATCATGTGTTACTTTGCATTCTCATCTTACATTAATTAATTGCTTCATAGTTACATTTTATCATCTTCATTGCATCATAGTTACATTTTAGGTTAGTTTGTTTTATGTTTGCATTTGAGCATATGCATAATCATGGATAGTTCACTATAGTTTCATATCATCTCACACATCTCCACTTATTCAACTATCATCAACATAATCCTTCATTTATCATTGCATCTATCATTTTGTTTCATTTATAAGCATACCATTAATCATTCCACCACACATTTGCACATAAAAATCATCTTAGCTTGCATATTAAGCATCAAATATCATTTTCTAGGTAGTCATTTTAACAACCTTTGCGCCCATAGAAATCTGAGGGCCAAATGGTTTAATAAATCCATAGAAATAGAGGAAAATGATATGTATTTGAAATATTTGATTGTATTACGAATACAGTAGTTTTACTTGCTTCAAACTTTGAATGTAAACTGTCTCATTAAGGTTTGTGTTGACATTAGAATAACTCTACACATTTGACACACACACAAAATGGTGCCCACCATGGGGCCTTTGCCTCACTTATTGCTAACGTTTTTGATGATTTTATGATTTTAGGTTCAAGGTTTATGACTTGGGAATGCTTTGCATTGGTTTGGAGGCAATTCTGAGCTGTTTTGAGGCATTTCTGGGCTATTTTTAGAGTTTTGGAACCTCTTGCAAGCAATTCAGAGACCATTTTCAGTTGTTTTGAGACCATTCTAGATTTTCCTGAGAGTTTTGGCACCTCTTGTACCTATTTTGGCACATCTTGCAAGTTGTCCTAAGATTGTTTTCATTTGTTATGGGACCATTTTGGGCCACTTTTGGAGTTTTGGCACCTCTTGCACCTATTTTGGCACCTCTTGCAACTTGTTATGGGACCATTTTCACCTGATTTGAGACCATTCTATACTATTTCTAGAGTTTTGGCACCTCTTGCACCTATTTTAGTGCCTCTTGCAAACTATTTCAGGGAGTTCTGGTTTGTCTAACTCTATTTTTGAGCTTTGTCTCTGTTTTGGCGCCTCTATTTTGGTGCCTCTTACAGTTTTTCACCAAATCAAAAAGTCACATTATGTGTTGTGCATTTGTAGGTTTTCCCAGAATTCGTTGTCAAAGACTCAAAACATAAACTACTAACACATTGCAAGGCCTGGATGTTATTCACTTGTTTCCTTTTGGTTAAGATATGAATGTAGCTTAATTAAAAGGTTAATGAACATCATGTTTCCTTTTGGTTAAGTTAGGAACATAGGCTAATTAATGGGTTAATGAACACCATGTCTTTTGTATGTGATGGAGGGTAGGCATATTCTCTCCCCTTAACTAGGTGATCCAAAAAGCTAGACCCATTCTTGTTTATGTGTGAGTGTAAGTGGAATATATGGCATGAGTTCTCTCTTTATTCATGCAAAATAAAGATCGATCAAACTATGGGTATAATTGTTTGATTTTGTTTATCCTAGAGGGCCTACCTTGTGGAAAAAAGTAATCACCCAAGGGAACAACCCAACTAGTAACACGCTAAGCCAAGCGACTTCCAACCGAGATATAAATGTGGATACTTGAGGAAAGTTCAAGTATCATGATGATAATTCTGACAAGATGGATCAAAAGGGACTCTCTTCATATGGATTATCACCCACGAATGGAATGCCTGCATTAAAACCCTTTTTGTAGATTTTCCAAAATCCTTTATCTATTCTTTGGTGCAACAATGGTCATTGCCAAGGCATCCACATTCTTGCAGTTTTTAGAAGATGTGATCAGTTCACCATGGGAGTTTTATGGGGACTGGAAGCTTGGTTGGCCTGAGAAGAGAGTGCACTGTAAGGGGGAGCCCGTGCAACCAAGCTTCTGAATTCATTCGCTAAAGATAGTGTGGTTGGGGTAAAACCCGCATGGAATCTAAAAGAATACAATCTTACACAACCTTAGGAGTGTACATTATGCTTGATGTGTCTTCAAAATGAAACTAAAAAAAACAACATAAAAACTGTTACATTTTGAAAGTGAAAACCTTGATTGAGAACTACATTCATTGAGGTAGACAAGTCAATAACTTAGGTCCATCCATCTTCAGAAAATCAGTCCTTTCAGTAGTGTTCAATCTTTCCTTAGGAAAAATAGAGTTAGAATATGTGGTTTACATGATGATTTCATGAAATTTCAAGATTAGAAAACCAAAGATCAAACCTCTTAGTCCAAAACAAAATAAAAAATGTTTGTCTATGCTCTACGACATTAGAGAGAGGTTAACCTTCAATTTTTACAAGAAATATTGCAAAAACAATCTAGAATTATACATGATGTACTATTTTCAAAATCCAAGACTTTTCCAACATTTTGAGAACCTTAATTACACATATTGAATCAAAAAATTGAGTCCAAGATCGTTCCTTAGATACCTTAGAAGTCTAAACATTTTCAAAACAGACCTATACAAGTGGAAATTTTCAAACTAAACCTAGATCTAAACATTTAAAGGTGCCTAAATCATCAATATCCATCACATCTTTGCTTGTACAACCTAGTTTCATCCTCAGGATTTGTCATCCTTTAATCACGAAACTGTCATGCAATCAAATCAAATAGTCTAGTCAATATAATTTGTCATTCTATTTGACTTAGTTGTAATCCTTGGCACTATTTCAAACTTAGATAAAAGTTTCGTCTAAATCATAACACTTGTATGCCAGTACAAATGAGATCACAAAAGAGGAGACTCAAGGACAAGGAACTTGGAACACCCAACTTTGGAACAAAAAACATAGGAAGTCCGAGTAGTGAAGCTTTCGATATTGAAACTCCCAACATTGAACCTCAAAATAGTGAAATCCCTAGCAACATGGCTTATGCAGAAGAAATCCCTATTCCTAGAATCAACAACACTCAAGGGGAAGAAATAAACGATGAGGATATCTAACAAGTGGAACAAGACCCCAACTTCCATAAGTTTTTGGAAAATATTTTTGAAAGAAATGGAGAAAAATACCTATTGATGTTAGCCAATCAAGGATTCAAACTTCCCCCTGATTTTGATATCAACATCTTAAAAGAACCTCTCCAAAAGCCTGAAAAGGAAACAAAACAAATGGTTACTTTAACTCATGAAATGAAGAACCTTCAACAACAAGTTCTAGATATGAAAAGGGGAACTTTGAAACGATACTTGATTGAGGAAATTTTTCCTTATCCCTTTAATCCATCCATCAACATGATTCCTTTCCCTAAACGTATTGAATTTCCAAAGTATGATAAATACAATGGTACAACTGATCCATTAGATCACGTAAGGGAATTCTGAACTATGAGTCTAGAATTTACGCATGAGAAAACTTATTTGATGAGAATTTTTCCACAAAGTCTAGGAGGGACATGCCTTGAATGGTTTTCAAAGATTACACCCCCCATCAACATATTTGAAGAATTGGTCAATAGATTTCTCACTCAATACTCTTACAACATCCAACATGATATCACCATGAAAGACCTTTGTAGCTTGAGAAAAAGGGTGAGTCCCTCATTTTCTTGCAAAAATGGAGGAGATTGTTCGAAAGGTATTCTCATCTCGTGCCCGAAAAGGAAAAGATAGATATTTTCATTAACAACCTAAATGACGACATGAGTTATAGATTGGAATTACAATGTCCCCCCTACCTTTGAAAAATTGATTGAAAATGGAATTAAAATCGAAGAAGCCTTAGTCAAAAGAGGGGTCATTAAAGTATACAATGAAAAGAACTCATCCACTTCCTCTAACAACTACAACAGTGGGGAAAAACTTGAATTTTTGCAATGAAACAAGAACATGGGTACCAATGAGGTCATAGCTAAAAATGAAAATACAAAACAAATATTCAACCTAATGACAACTGTCACCAAGACTAATCAGACCAACAATCCCCAACACTCCAAATGTTAACCAAAACAACAATCAGACTAATTTGGGGACTAAGGAAACACCCTTTCCAAAACCTTCCAATCAACGAAAATTCACACCATTGGGACAATCCTTAGATTCTTCCTTAAAGGAACTTATCAAGGCTAAGCTTATCACAGTGCTAGAAGCACAAAACTAGGATCCACAAGTCAAACCCTTTTGGTGGAACGATGCCCATTACTATGATTATCATCAAAACAAGGGTCATATGACGAAGATTGTTGGCAATTAAAACACGCAATCCAAGATCTCATTGATAACAAAAAGGTACACATTGAAGGACCCCAAACAAATAGTGATCAGGGAGTGTTCAAGAACCCTTTACCCAATTATGAAAAGGTAGAGTCCTCTAAATTGAATACCAAAGGCAAGAATATAAACTATGTTTATGATTCTACCATTCATTGTATTGAGATGGTTGAGAATTCCATCCAAGACAGTGAAATTGGAAGCCAAGGGAAGGATGCCACTATTGAAACCCAACACAATGATGACACCATCTCACATCAAATCAATGACCTTGTACCTAGAAATATGAACACTAATATTTACATGAATGACAATTGAATTAACATCATAAAAATCATAAATGATCAAGACAAGACACCTATCAATGCGATTACAAGAGGACAAGCCAAGGTAACATTGAAAGGAGCTACCCCTTCCACGTCCAAAATGATTTTTTTTCCAGTAACTCAATATAACATCATTGATCAATTACAGAAGATACCCGCTCAAATATCCTTATTGGAACTTCTCAAGATTTCACTAGTGCACAAAGAAATCCTGGAACAAGCTTTAGTTTCCACCATAGTACCAAACAATCTGGAAGTATGTACATTTCAAGCTATGGTGGGACATTTGACTGCATCTCATTGCTTATCATTCTCTGAACATGACGATGCATCCACCACCCATCGATATAACACTGCTCTCCACATCGAAGTCCTAATCCATAAAAATCATGTCAAATGTGTCCTTATAGATGGAGGAGCAAGCCTAAATATCTGCACTCTCAAGCTTGTTCGTGCATTAGGATATTCCAAAAATTCTATCGATCCTAGAAGGAAAATCACCATAAAAGCATATGATGATGAAGAAAGATCATCCCAAGGATTGATCATCTTACCCATTCAAGTGGGACCAATCTTCAAAGACATAGTGTGCTAGGTGTTAGACAAGGAATTGACATATAACATACTCTTGGGATGACCATGGATTCATGAAATGCAAGCGGTACCATCAACCTATCATCAATGCCTAAGATTTCCTTTCAATGGATAGGAGGTCACCATTGATGCCAATTCTAACAATCCCCAATATTGCAATGCACTCAAAACAAGTCGAGATACCTTTGTACCACATAATAGAGAAGTCATCAACTTTGATCCATAAAAAAAAGAAAGTCTAGTGGGTTCTTCATCAAGATAGTATGAGGAAAGGGCTCAATCAAAAGGCAAAGGGATCGTTGACTCTATTTCATGAAACAATGGAAGTCAACTTAATGCCTTATAAAAATAGTTGGAAAATATCCAAATAAAAGACAAGGGCATGGGGGAATACTCATTTAAGCAATCTTCATACTTATCACAACTTTCGTCTTCTCCTAAGTCACATGGACAACCATCCACCTCAAGACAACAATGTTTACAACCCATCACACTCATTGGTAGAAAGTTTATAAAAGCAAGCACTCAAGAGAAGGAATCAGAAGATAGGGCTGTCCTAAACTAGTTATACAAAGATGAAGAACCTTCACAGGTATCAGTGTCCCATATATGCACCAATAAGTATGGAAAAGGTCAGACAATCCTGAAAAAAATGGGATATGAAGGAAATTGTCCTTTGGGTAAAAGAAAATAAGGCATCAGTGAACCAATACAACTCGCCACAATGAATCCCAAAGAAAAAACAGTACTAGGCTACAAGGAAGACTTAAAAGGGGAAGCTACTCAAAGAGTTGTTGAAAGAATCTTACAACTACAGGCTAGTGAGGATCATGAAATAGATTCCAATGAATATGAATGGGACTCCCTCTCTAAGGAATCTTTCCACAACAAAGAGATCGATGTACTCCAAAGTATACACCAATATGTATGAAAGGACAAATTTTTGGTTCTAGACCCCTTGAATATGGATCACAGTATGTCCTTGACTCAAGTGAAGATGATCATTCTTCGGGAAAGATAGACATGTTGGAAGAGAGTAACATCTTAGAACTTGTTGGAAAATTTGACAACATGGCTATCCCGATGCTTACACCTTATGACCTTGGCCAATCTAATGACTCTTTGTCCTTAATGTGTCCTAAACTAATTGATTGGGATCAAAATGAGCCACTTGACATACCCACCTTTCCGAATGATGATTCCCTTGTGAACTTCCTATGTTCCATTAATCCTAACACATGTTCTACCATTGAATCTCATAATGAAGCTCCTAATGAAGGGAGTGTCAAACCTTTCAACTACAAAATGAAAAATATAAGAAATGGGTCTAATAGTGAAAACCATTTGATAGCACTATTAAATTAGGAAAAAGTAAAAACAAAGAGCATATCTCAAGGTGAAAACCTCCCTGAGGCACCAAGATACGAAAGGTTTTACACTCTCACAAAACAATATCAAGAGATATCTTCAGTGCTAATAGAACCTACACAATCCATCAATGTTGGTACAACTGAGATAGTGAAGATCCTGCATTTAGCGGAATCCATGATAGAAGAGGAGAAACCTAATTTCACCAAATTCTTTAAGGAGAGGAAAATCAACTTTGCTTGTTCATATGCTAACATGCCAAACATAGATCTAGAACTCATTATGCATCATTTATCATTACCACCTGGCACAAAACTAGTAAAGCAAAAATTGAGAAATATGTATCCCCATATCACCCTTCTAGTGAAAGCTGAGTTGAAAAAGTTATTAGATGCAGGATTCATAAGATCTATTGACTATGTCGAATGGATATCAAACATTGTTTCAATATCCAAACTAGATAAGAGCATCAGGATATGCACAAATTTCAAGGACCTTAACAAAGCCTGTCCAAAAGATGTTTTTCCTCTACCAAACATTGATTTAATTGTAGACTTGACTATTGGGAATGAAATGTTATCACTTATGAATGCATTTTCAGAATACAACCAAATAAAGATAGCACATGAAGACCAAGATAAAACAACCTTCACATGCCCTTGGGGAACTTTTTGTTGGAATGTGATGCCTTTTGGGCTGAAAAATGTTGGAGCTACATATCAGAGAGCTATAACTACCATCTTCCATGACATGATGCATACTTTTATGGAAGACTATGCTGATGATCTGTTAGAAAAATCCTACACTAGATAAGGACACTTAGAGATTCTAGACAAAATCTTCACATGATTGGAGAAATTCAAGGTGAGGTTAAATCCCAAGAAATGTGTGTTCGGTGTAACATCAGCTAAACTTTTAGGATACATTGTCTTAGCTAAAGGCATTGAGGTGGATCCTGCAAAGCTCAAAGCCATCATGGAAATTCCTCCTAAAAACATCAGCCAACTCAAATCATTACAAGGAAGGTTCCAGTCCATTAGAAGATTCATTTTGCAAATAGCTAATAAAACTCATCCTTTCAACCAATTATTACACAAGAATGTCTATTTCAAGTGGGATGACAAATGTGAAGCTGCATTCAGTCAACTAAAACAATACCTGATGACACCTCCTATGTTGATACCACCAATCAAGGGAAAACCATTATTACTATACATTGCAACAAACAAGATATATTTGGGAGCCTTATTAGCACATGAAGATTATACAAGAAAGGAGAGAGCCATCTATTATATCAGCAGGACCCTAAATGGTTATGAGATCAATTACACCTTTATTGAGAAAGCCTACTTAGTATTTGTATTTTCTACACAACAATTGAGGCATTACATGTTGACTCACACCATCAAACATTTCCAAAATTGACCCATTAAAGTACTTACTCAGCAAAGCTGCTTTAACAGGGAGGTTAGCCAACTGGATCATGCTATTGAGTGAGTTCGACATCCAGTATGTGGACAAGAAAAAATTAAAGGTCAGGCCATAGTAGATCAACTGGTTGAAGCACCATTGTCAGATAACAATCCAATGAACATTGAATTCCTTGATAATGATATCCTAACCATATCTACACAACAACGGCTGCTATACTTTGATGGCTCTTATACACAACGTGGATCAAGCACAATAATCTTGTTTGTCTTGCTGAAAGGATACACAATTCCTAAATCCTATAGATTAATGTTCCCCTACACCAACAACATAGCTGAATATGAAGCATTGATCATTGGAATAAAGATAGTTGTTGAATGGAAAATCATGAAATTGCTAGTCTATGGTGACTCACAATTGGTCATCAACCAAGTCAATGATGATTATCAAACAAAGGATGACAAGTTGCTTCCCTACAAGAGGATGGTGGATGATTTCAAAAAGTACTTTGTTGAGATCAAGTTTGCACAAGTTCCCAGAATAGAAAACAAAGTTGCAGATGCAATGGCCACCATTGCTTCTCTCTTGCAAATACCTGAAGAACGAAGATGTTATGAATTCATGGTAGAACAAGTGTCTAACCCAGCTTATGAAGATCTAGAATCCCAAGTGATATGCCATATTGTTGACCCTCAAATTTCCCTCTATGGAGAAATCTATACCTACTTGCAAGAAAATACCCTTCCAATTAACTTATCTCAAAACCAAAAATGAAACTTCATTCGACAAGCGGCTCGCCACACCCTAATAGCTAATGTAATTTATAGACAAGGTTTGGATGGTACTCTTCTTCGGTGTCTAGAATGTAATGAAGCTGAAATTTCTTTACAAGAGGTTCACGAAAGTATTTATGGAAAACATTCAAGTGGCTTAACCTTAGCTAAGAAATTATTATGATTGTGGTATTACTGGCCGAATATGGAGAAAGAGTTATTTCAATATGTCAAAAGGTGTTCCAAATGTCAAATTCATGAAAACTTGATACATGCACTGACACAAGAGTTACATCCTTTCACAACTACATGGCCTTTTTGCTAATGGGGATTGGACCTTGTAGGTAAGATTCACCCCTCTTCCTCCAATGGACATAAGTTTATAATCATAGCCATTGAATACTTCACCAATTGGATTTAAGTTGTTCCTCTAATCACCATCACCAGGAAACAAATCTCATCATTCATATTGAATTATCTTGTCTATCGGTATGGTGTTCCTCAATCTATCATTACAAAAAATGGTCGAACCTTTAAGAATCAAGATATTCAAGAGCTCTATGAAAGATTCCATATCCAACATCGATTTTCTACACCTTACTATCCCCAATGAAATGGCCAAGTAGAGGCTTCAAAAAGACTATTCTAAAGATTTTGAAGAAGACTGTCAATGAAGCTGGATGTGATTGGCATGTTCAACTAAACTCGGCATTGTGGGCTTACATAACTAGTATCCATACCTTGATAGGAGAAAAACCCTATTCTCTTGTCTATGGATCAGAAGCTATTCTACTTATTGAGGTTGAGATACCATCCCTACGTGTGTCACTTAAAGGGATGATTTCAGATGAGGATTACAAAGTATTGAGGCTACGAGAATTGGAATTGTTGGATGAATGCCAGAAACATGCAGTTGATCACCTAAAAGCTTATCAACAAAGGATATCTAGGAGTTACAATCACAGAGTAATACCTAGAGAATTTTGGGTGGGTGACTTAGTCTTAAAAGAAAATCCCTGTAATCAACAAGATCGAGAGAAGAAGGGGAAATTTGAACCTAACTGGTTGGGTCCCTTTGTTATAGTATCATTCTTTGGATCAAGAGCATATCGGTTATCCACACTAGTAGGGGATCTATTTGATGAACCCCTCAACAACTTGCATCTCAAAAGGTTTTACGCCTAGCTCATCCAGTGCATTGGTAAAGGTCCTGGAAAAATACCAAAAAAATAAAAAAAATGCAAAAATCCAAAAAAGGATTGAAAAATAGTAAAGAAAAAAAAAATATCATCCTCTAGTGAAAACCACTTAGGTGGTGCTTTGGGCAAGTACCTTGGTGAAAACCTGACAAACAGGTGCCTTGCGTAAAATAAGCACTCTCCATCTATCTTGGGCTATGTGACTTGCTCTGCATCATTCATCCATCATGCTTTCATCTCTACATTTGTCACGCTTACATGTCCACACCAAAGCTTGATCTAGTGTTTGAATCATGGTATCCCCTAGCATTTCTCGGCCCATTCTAAAAATCAGTTTGTCCTATCGTATCACACTAGGGGCATGTCTTGCATTGGATTGGATTCTTGTACATTCTCAAGGTCAAAAAATCAAAAATCCCAAAAACATTCAAAACATATCAAAATTCAAAAAACATTCAAAACATATCAAAATCAAAAAATCATTCAAAACATATCAAAATCCCAAAAACATTCAAAATATATAAAAATCCCAAAAAAATTTAAAACATATGAAAATCCCAAAAACATTCAAAACATGTCAAAATCCAAAAATAGGTCAAAAAAAGTAAAAAATTCAAAAACATACTCTTCATTCGAACTACGTCATCTATGAGCTTTGAACGTAGGCAAGGGTGATCTTTGATTACCCTCCGAGACATTTTAGGTTAGTCTTCTAGGTGTTCGCTATGTTCATATTTTTTTCTTGTAAATCTTGGTCGTGTCATCAATCAAACTATGTGGTCTTTGCGTGTATAACATAGGAAAGGATAATCTATTGATCAACCCCTGAGGCCCCTAGGATAGGTCTTTAGGTTAGGTCTTGGTCATCATGGTCATGTCTCACCCTGTACTAGGGGAAAAATCCTGCACTCACTAGGGGAAAAAGAAAATAGTCGTTGAACTAAAGTTACAAACAAAAACTTCAAATGGATGGCGATATTTCTGAATCAAGAGTTTATCGCGTTAAAAACGAAAGCTCAGATTTATCTACTTTGATTTTTGATATCATATCTCTCAAGTCATCAATTATGTATTGAACTAGAGGAGCAAGGAAGGAGTATGATTTTTCTTTGTCTGTTGTCTATGAGTTTATCATTATTACTATGCAAGTTGTCGCGAGACGTGCGCTACAAAGTATCACTGATGACATTTTGAATTTGCATAAGAAAAAGATTAACTCTTGTCTGTTTATGCAAGCAACGCTTAGGTCATCTCAGTTTAATTATACTTAGATTCTTGTGTTAGCTTGCAATTTTAAAACATCATGAAGCAATACTGAGGTCATCTTGGTCTAAAACATTCCATCGATGCTTGTACTCACTTTCAACATTTTAAAGGCCCAATGATGATAAAAAGCATGACAAATTGGTTAATATAAATGACAACTTTTGAAAATGAGATTTGCATGGTTAAGTTAGACTGCATTCATGTTAGTATTGCATGTGTATTTATGGGGTTTTTCAATGCTGAAACAATTTCACAATGGTGTTATCTCTATTATTAATGGATTGAGTATACTGGACATTAACCAAAAACACATCATTCTCATTTAGTTGCACATCAGTTACATCATCATTTTCATATCTTAGAAAACATTCTCACATTATTTACATTCATACATTCCATCATAATTTTTGCATCATAAAATATAAAAGAAAATAATAAAGTACATACATTGCATATCATTTTCAACATCAAAATCATGTCATCCACTACGCTAAATAAGTGAGTCTCTTCAGATTTCCAAGAAAGTTGGGAAATATGTTAGAGTTATGAAGCTTAAAAGATCAATCTAATGTAGTCTTCCCACAACTTTTAGAATTTGGACAGACTCACTTTTTCAAGCTTAAGGCCTTGAACATTTGAAGTCATGCACATTCAATCATTTGTATTACACATCATAAATTACATCACATTGCATAATCATAATAAATCACATCACATTGCATAATCATAATCATCACATCACATTTCCTAATCATTATCATCACATAGAAGTTAAATAAAGTCACAACATTGCATATCATAATAGGGAAATCAAATGCATCATAATCACTGCTGCATATCATATATCATCAAAAATGTCATAATGTCCACATGTACAAGGATATCCAAAAGTAGGATGAGATACATCAAAATAAAAAAGGGCACTATATCATGGGAAACACATCCTCAATCTCACAAAAGGTGTGTACACAATGTCCAAGGAACATCACAAAATGCTATGTCGAGCTCCCACCAGATGTTGTTGCTCTCATGGAACTAGTACCTCCTCTACCTAACATACCTACACCTAGATCTCTCCTATCTCTAGGCAATGGTTGCGTGACACCCATGCTCACAATCCGAGAATGAGATGTGCCAGAACGAGACTATAAAAAACTCTCTTGTCACTCAAGAGGAACCAACTCATGATATTTACCTCTGTAAAACTACAACTCCTGAGAAATGTGTCGGATCTCTCTGAAGAAATCTGTTGTACTTGCAGATGGTGTTGTCTGTTATATCTTGTCAACAATGGCCTCAACCTGCTCTGTCCAGTGTCTAAGGGCATCCCTCTCTGAAGTAAGTATGATCATCTGTGCCTACAACTGTTGTATCTACTACCTATCTATCTCTCTATTAGTCATCAAAATATCAATTTGTGCCCAAAACTTCCCTAACTCTTCCTGAAGGGAGACAATATGTGCTCAAGCCTATGCTATCTCACTCTGAAATGATTGAATCTCTTCCCACAAAGCTGCTATTTGTGACGACTATTGATGTGAGGGTATCTTAATTCGAATCCTGGGAAGCACCACCTGAGCTATGGTAGCGCTCTTCCTACGCCTCAGAACTACAAAATACAATGGATGGCTGTCATCTACACCATCGTCACTCTCCTCACCACCCACTACACCACCATCACTCTCCCCACCATCACCTCTGCAACCACGCTCTGTACCACTATCATCACCTCTACAAACACCCTCCCCACCATCATCACCACCCTCATCATCTCCTCCCTCTCCATCAACTGGTGATACTGGCTCCTTTGGATGAGTAAATCTAGGAAAGGGATGCATGTGGAAGAACTCTGAATAATCCTCAGTCATCCCAATGTTTGTAATATACAAAACATAATCCCATAAACCTGGGGTCAAGGTATAGTACTATGTACAAGCTACCTCATATGATACACAAGGGCCCCACTCTAAAACATCATGTCATCGCAGTGCATAATGGGAAACTCCAAAGGACATCCCCTGAACCCATCCAAACTGTTAACATACTCGCATATATAGGTATCACTCAAGCACAACATGTGTCCACCCAATCAGATAGCGAGATAACACTATATATGTCATCTCCAAATGATCCTCTGGCCACTGCTCACAATCCAAATATGACCGCCATGTGATAGTCTCCAAATCATCCAGAAAACACCTCTAATAGGAAACCTTTCCCAGCTTATGCTAGACATATGGACCACTATAACTGAAAACTTAGGGTCTCCCTAGTGGTCGATGTATCTCTCCTATGGGCTAAGTGATGACTATATGCTCCCATGCCTAGGTCTGCAGTACTATAACGCCACATGATAGGCTCATCACCCTGTAATAAACAACCTCATGGAAATCTCGATAGGCAACCACATGCCTAGTACAACATGTGTCCACCCAATTAGATAGTGGGATAACAATATATATGGCATCTCCAGTTGATCCTCTGACCACTACTCACAATCCAAATACGACCACCATGTGATAGTCTCCAAATCATCTAGAAAAAGCCTCTAATAGGAAACCTTTCCCAGCTTATGCTAGACATATGGACCACTATAACTGAAAACATAGGGTCTCCCTAGTGGTCGATGTCTCTCTCCTATGGGCTGAGTGATGACTATATGCTCCCATGCCTAGGTCTATAGTAATGTAACACCACATGATAGGCTCATCACCATGTAATAAACAACCTCATACAAATCTTGATATAAGTGGGCTAACATACATGAGCCCTAGGCATACCTTGTACCATCAAGTGTCATCTGCGATAGCACACAACCCCAACCTACTGAAAATCCCTTTGACCTAGGATCAGGAAAAAGGAATCCACCAATGAATCTAGAAAGCACACATGAAAAAGGATCATATCTGCTAATTATCATTTTATAAGGGATCCATCATCCCATAACATGATCATCTCAGCATAATCTCTGCAATGCAGTTGTCCCACAGTGCTCTATCTTATCGTGCACTACTATCTGTCCCATCACTGAGATCCAAAGAATACGATAAACATCCTCTGAAGTCACGATCATCTCTCCAATCGGTAAATGAAACGTGTTATGATCACTATGCCATCTCTCTGCCAATGTTGTCAGTAAACCTTAGTTGATTCTATATTGTGGAATATCTAACAAGTCAACCCACAATGATAGATAATCTCTAAGTTGGTCGAGGACAGCTGGTGGACCATGTTCCAGGTCTTCGAGAATCACTCCCGAGACTAGAGTACATCTCCATCTCCCTAATCATGAACACAAATCAATCAATCAATGTCGTGTTCAATCAAGATTATTAGTCACTCAATGTCATGTTCAATCAAGATTATCAGTCAATCAAGATAATGTGCAATCATTCAAATCAATCAAACCAATCAACATCTCTATCAATCAACCCATCATTCCTTGCCTATCATGAGGACAATCTGCTATCAATCAACCCATCATTCCTCACCTATCATGAGGATGATTTGCTAGCAATCAACTCATTGTTCCTCGACTATCATGAGGACGATCTGCTATCAATCAATCTATTGTTTCTCGCCTATCATGAGGATGATCTGCTATCAATCAAACCACCATTCCTTGCCTATCATGAGGAGGATTCGCTATCAATCCTACCATTATTCCTTTCCTATCATGAGGACAATCTGCTATCAATCAACCCATCATTCCTCACCTATCATGAGGATGATTTGCTAGCAATCAACTCATTGTTCCTCGACTATCATGAGGACGATCTGCTATCAATCAATCTATTGTTTCTCGCCTATCATGAGGATGATCTGCTATCAATCAAACCACCATTCCTTGCCTATCATGAGGATGATTCGCTATCAATCCTACCATTATTCCTTTCCTATCATGAGAATGATATGCTATCAATCCTATTATCGTACCTCGCCTATCATGAGGCCGATACAACATTGGTTCTATCATTTGATTCTCACCTATCATGAGATCAAATCATCACACAAAACATCAATCAAACACTGCACATCCCACAATCTAACTAAAATCAATCCAAAACATGACAAACTGATGAATCCTAGGCTTCAAGGACATCTTGTGAACATCACCTTGAGGGATTTTTGCAATCACACCCCACAAAATGGGTCAAATGACAAACTAAACCACCTCAAATCAACAAGGATGAAAAATTTCCAAGGCAACAATAGGCACCATTTGGGACCCCAAAAGTGCCAAAATAGAGTTTACAACTAAAAGAAAGGTTTTCAAGGCTTACAAGAGGCGCCACTTGGGACCCCAAAGGTGCCAAAATAGAGTTTAACTTCAAAAATATCCATTTTCAAGCTTGTAAGAGGTGCCACTTGGGACACCAAAGATGCCAAAATAGTGTTGGAGGCCAAAAACTTGAATTTCAAGCTTGCAAGAGGTGCCATTTGGGACCCCAAAAGCACCAAAACTCTCAAACCACCCAAAAACATGCATTTTCACCCTTGCAAGAGGTGCCATTTGGGACCCCAAAGGCACCAAAACTCTCAAATGACTCAAAAAAATGCATTTTCACCCTTGCAAGAGGTGCCATTTCGAACCCCAAAGGTGCCAAAAGTATTAAAACACATGAAAATTTGATTTTGAAGCTTCCAAGAGGTGCCATTTGGGACCCCAAAGGCACAAAAACACTCAAAAATGACAAAAACATCACCCAAAAGTGCATAAATGACATCCCATAAGCTACAACATCTATCTATGACATTCAAAATGCTTCTAAAAGGCAAGAAAATAATTAACAAATAGGTTTCTCATAAAGTGTATTGTAGGTCCAAAGGCAACAGGTTGATCAAGTTGGCGAAGACGCTTGAAATGATGCTTGTGGTATGGGATCACCATCTTCCTCTAAGCTCTCCAATCTTTAACTTCTCCAAACTCAAAATGCAAAAATGAACCCCATTTTACCATTTTCACCTTTTAGGGGTAAAATGGAGGGAATTATGGTGGGATTTATTTCCCATTTTTACCAAAAAGGAGGAGTAATTAATCAACATTATTCAAAGAAAGAGCTTGCAATGAAATTTCAAGAGATAAATCATCTTTGCCATCAAAATCTCACTGAATCAACATTGGATCATCATCCTAATCATCACAATACCATCACCTCATTCCAAAATTTCATTTTAAATCCCCACATTCATTGATTTATCTCTTAAGGGGGCATATATCTGTCAATACCTGAAATTCAAAAGTCTGGGGCATGGTCTGGGGCATCGAAATATTGCATCGTCTGGGGCATCAAAATATTTTCTGAGCATTGACATCAAAATTTTATTTGAAGCAATGTGTAAACACATTACTTCAAAGAGGGGAAAAATGTATACACCTAAAAATGATCATCACATTCAGTTAATTAAATACAACCTATTTGATTAATGCTTCAACTACATATAAATAAGGTCTTACTTTATTTATATTGTTCACTTTCCTTTTAATTCTTCTAATTCACATTCTTCTAAATAATTAAATAAACAAAATACCCTAAACATGTTTATTTAATTATCCTTCCTTAATCCTGATTAAGAATTAGAGCACATTTCTACAAATTTTTGTGTGCCACCTCATAAAGGTCACATGAAAATAAATAAGCCTAATTATTAATTAGAATTATCTTCACACACACTTACACCAATGAGAAAAAGCACATGGCTTTATTCCCCCTCACTTCCAAAAAATTTGGAGCACGTGGGTCTTTGTTTCACACACTTGGGAATCCCATACATTTGGCATGTTTCCAATTGGTCAAGGGATTCTCTCCACACACATGACATGTTGTCCTTGGTCAAGAGGACAACATCTTGATTCCTTTCATCTCCACCATCTATCATTTCTCCTTCGAATCTAGACCGTTGATGGGTTCCACCTCACAAAATGCTTAAGAAATCCTATAAATACACCCTTTTGCCTTAGAATGTATCATCCACCTTTTGAGTAATGTTATAATGCTATTTTGAGATACAAATTGGAATAGTATTATAATACCATTTTTCATCCACACTTTGAGTATTATTACCATGCAGGTTTTTCGTAGGAGCTTGGAGCTTTCATGGAGTCTTATACTTAGTTTTCATATCATGTGTTACTTTTCATTCTCATCTTAGATTAATTAATTGCTTCATAGTTACATTTTAGGCTAGTTTGTTTTATGTTTTCATTTGAGCATATGCATAATCATGGATAGTTCACTATAGTTTCATATCATCTCACTCATCTCCACTTCTTCATCTATCGTCAACATCATCCTTCATTTATCATTACATCCATTGTCCTTTCTATCATTTTGTTTCATTTAGAAGCATACCATTAATCATTTCACCACACATTTTCACATATAAATCATCTTAGCTTGCATATTAAGCATCAAATCTCATTTTCTAGGTAGTCATTTTAACAACCTTTGTGCCCATAGAAATCTGAGGACCAAACAGTTTAATAAATCCCTAGAAATAGAGGACAATGATACATATTTGCAAGATTTGATTGTATTACGAATAGAGTAGTTTTACTTGCTTCAAACTTTGAATGTAAACCATCTCATTAAGGTTTATGTTGACATTAGAATAACTCTACACATTCAATGCATGCACAATGCATTTTATCTTTTATCTCATATTTTATAAGAGAGATTAGTACTGGTGTATATTTATGTGCTATAATCTTTAACAATTGTTGAAAAAGGATCAAAATTTTCTGGTTCAAGAGGGTACAGTTTCATCCATTTCATTTGGCCTAGAGAGTCAATATATGGTATACTTTTTTACACATACATGTTTACAAATTTTTATTGCATATGCATATCACTTAAATTTTTATTTAGATGTTAATTTTTCAAATATATTATGATTAAATACATGTACATAGATTGATAGTCTTATGTATTCTTATCTTTTTATACAGTAGTTTGGTATTTTACATCCATGATTGCTTATGACACATTGGAAGAAGCATCACAACAGGTATATGTTTTTTTTATTCTCGACATTATTATTATATGTATATGTGAATTTAAATTTTCTTACATGTCATTTTTTATATAGGAATATATCTTAGATGGTTCATCCATCATGAGGCCTTCTAGAAGAAGAGAACAAGCATCACAAGAGGTATGTGTTTATTTTATATTATAGATATATACATTTAGATAGGAGTAGATATATGTTTAATTTATGATTATTTTCAATAATTATATATTAATTTGTATCAATTTTATTTTACCTGTTATAGTCCTCTGCCCAATTTAGTATTGTGACAAATCCAAGACCATTTTGACATGTTAGGACTCTTGATTGTGCTACGAGATAATCATATGTAGAACATCTTGAAGAAAAAAGAGCAATACTTGAGGTAAACAAGAATTGAATTTTAGATATATTATAGTTCAATATAGTGATTTTGATGTTAAATTGATAATTTCTAAATTATAGTATGTGTTTCTATTTAGTAGTCTAACTTGTCAACCCTTGACATAATTAATCTAATTTTTGGTTTGAATTGTTATTATGTAGGCAACTATAGAGCCACCAAATACTTTGAGGAGGCTCTATTTTGATGATCCAACAAAAGATTAGGATTTTCTAGAGATTGATACATTTAGGGATTGATACATAGCTATCCAACATGCATGTTGTATATAGATCTTGAGATGGTATATATGCCACATTTTGTAAAACTTGTTTTGAGTTGGCATCTATGCCAAATCTGTATATGCGCATACACAATTATTCTAAAATTTGATATATATAAATTGATATTCAATCTAATTTGTTCCTTGTGTGCATGTATTTCTACTTTGAAAGATAAAATTGGAATGTACAATCAGTTTAGAATATTTTTAACTTATGATCAATAACATGGCATAGATTAATGAAATTGCATTTTAATAGAACTTATGAATTACAATTGGCAATCCATCTATGTTAGTATTAAATTTGGTTGCCATTGACAACTTCACGAAGTTTAATGACCATTTTTCTAATTTTATCAATCATAACATGGATGTTTATGTTCCTAGGTGTAGATGTGAAAAGATAAATTACAATAATTTTCAATGTTCTACCATTATCAAAACAACTAAAAATACATCCTTTTAAGAAAAAATTATAATAATAATTTGTGAACATTTGTGAAAAGTTGGTTTGGTAGCAAAGTGTGAGATGGGATAGTTAGCTAGGTTTTTTTTTTCTTTTACAATTAAAAGGATCAATATTTTGGTCATAAGAATGTCCCTACAACTATTGTTAACATGAAGGATTGCACCCTTTAGCTAAGTGTGAAACTCAACAATCCTATGCAACATGGGATCAAACTCAGGTTGTGGGTGACCTACTATGAGAATGAACCTCCATATTATGGGTTGGTTCCCCTTTAGATCTATAAATTAATGGATTTGATGGGAAAAAGGAAGAAGGATGCTCTGGAAATGGGAAAAACTAATTCTAGGAGGTGATGCAACAAAAAGTAATTATTCTATAGCTTGATTCACAACTACTTCTCAAAAAAAATCTATTTACACAATTCAGATTGGAAAATCTGATCACATAAATATTTCATAAGAAGACTTGAAAAATCTATCTTCTTTGAAGGAAAAAACAACTTGGAAGATAAGACAAAACAATAGCACAACCTAAAACCTGTGATAATTAACTGCTTTTGTATACATGCAACCATGAATAAGACAAAAATTTGAAGGTTTTAACACTAAAACAAATCATATTTGAATCAAAATCATTCATAACAGACAAAAAACCTAAAATTAAGAAGGTAAACACTTGATTCTATTGAATAATGGAAGGAATCTCCACAAACACTAATAAAAATGAACTAAAATAACTATTGTTGTATCAAAAATGTGAAAATTGAGTTACAAGTCTCTAAGTCTCTCTAAAACATGCAAGAGAAGGTAAAAAGTAAGAACCCAGGAAAAAAGCATAATATTTTTCTCCTTTAATACCAAAACTATCCCAAAGTGCCAAGAGGTGACACTTATAGTCAACTACACTCAAAATATCTCTCTCATGAGCAAAACATAAAAGCCCTAAAAAGGGGGGTCACAACTACTCCAATTTGAGCTAAAATAGCTTCAAACTTCCCCTCTCAAACTAGTTGATCAAAGGGGTCTCCAAAAGCACTCCAGTTTAACTAAAAATCAAGGATAAACACCTCAGTTCCACTTTCCTTCTATTTTTGCATGATTTTGGGACAAGGATAAATTATTTGAACATATATTAAAGACAATCAGTTATGATTTACTTTAATATTTGTTATGTGAAAGTTTACTTCTTGCATTACATGACAAATATTAAAGTAATTTATAAAATATTGCCTTTAATATTTGTTTACATATTTATTTTGTCTTAATTTAATGTAAAAAATAAAGGGGAAAATGTTAAGGCCTAAGTATTAGTGTTATGAAAATTTATAAAATAAAAGTGAAAAAAACCACTTAGGTTAGAAAAAACTAGGGCTACATCGAAAAACCCTAAAAGAAACCCAAGTGGGCTCATTATGGATTCATTTTCTCCATCATCTTCCTATTGTGGCAAAGGGTTTGAGACTATTGGACCTTCTTTTGCAGATTGAACTAGGAAAGTGTCGGTAAGTTGTTCTTTCCATGCTAAAAACATTAAGATTCCTTATTTCCCTAAAAGAACTTTTATGCTCTGGTCGCGATAGAAAAATGATGGAAAATGTGTTAATTTTTGGTCTTTCCTTTGAAATGTAGCACTTTCAACATGGTTTCTCTGTCATTTTTTCATGTACAACCTACACTATCTATTAGGATTTCAAAGAACTCAAACTAGATCTTAATCTTTGCTTGCTCCAATGTCGTATTTTCCATATTGCATTCACATTTGCATATGTTGTCCACTTTTATATGTATCAATTGTAGATAACTCCTACAACTAAATGTGATTATTCTACTGCCTACTTAAATCTATTTTCCATAATCACATTTTTGGCTTCCTCCCATAACACATGGATGATGAGAACACAAAAAATGCAAGGTGCATGACTATAAGTTTCTCTTAAGAACCTTTTATCTCCCTTCTCTATCATGATATAACCTGACTACAACTCATTCTCTCTAGAAGATCAAATACCTGACTGCATCTACCATAGCTTTCCTTCAATCATATTTGAGTTTATTAGAATCCTACATTGCTATACCTTTTTGGAATACCCTAGAAAATTATTGCAGAGAATTATTGATGCAAGCATCATGATGACTGCCATCTTTTGAATGTCACAATGCATTGGTCTTGTATTTGATTCCTTTTTTTCTTACTTTATTGTTTTCCTTTATGGGACTATCATGACCTTGAATTCATATCCCTCTTGAAACTACTGCTCATGAATTCTTCTCTTAGATATTTGTAAGGTTGTGATTCATTAATTTTCTGATTTCAAAATAGTTTCACTTTGTTGCAAGTTTCTTGACCTTTCACTTGACCTGCCAGACCTTATTTTCATTGGATTAATTAGCCTGCCAAGAGATCCCAAAGGCTTCTATTTAAAATTTCTTAGCTTTGCACCAGACCATTATAACTTCATTGTGGTTTGCATGCCAAATGTTGAAGATACATTATAATATTCACTTCTAGATTCTATAGGGTTGTACATATTTTGTACAATGTGAAAAATGATATGAAAACTTCAATTAAAGAGATGCATTTGAAATCTCTAAACTATCACTTCATAAAAGATTGTCCTTACTTCATTGTGGTGGCTATTCACTATCAACACCTTTAGGACTATGAGTGCTTCCTTTGCAAAATTTGTCTTTAAATTTGATGCTCAAGACTGTACTTCACATTGCATAGTCATCTATTCATTGCCATCTCATTCTTGTGACTATCATCTTGTATTTCAAGGCTGTTATTTAAAAAAAAAACTTGCACTCATTCATTGCATGAATGTGCAAAATTCATCAATTCTTTGATTGTCTTCCCTTTTTGCTAGGCACTTGATCATAACAGGGAGAAAACCTTTATCATTGGAAACCTTCTAGAAAAGAATTAAATTTTTCCTTGATGTCATCAATCTTCCCTTAATACCCTATCATTCACTATTTCATGGCAGCCATTGTCATCTTCTTGATCACTGCCCACTAATATCACTTGTAGTATCATTCTTGAGCTCCTTCTATGCATTCTATTGGCATGATGGATTTCCAATTGACATTTGAGCATCAATTTCTCAAGTTGTATCTGTATGATAAGATTATACCTGTACCTGCATAGTGAATGAACAAGTTAAGAAAACAAGAAGCCTGGAGCTTTCTATGATGTTTAGATGATCCTAATTCTTCTTGGATCTTCCTAATGACTTTTTTTATATCTTGAAACATCCCTAACTATATGATTCGATGTTTAATAAGAAATAGGTTGAATATCTATTGATTGACATATGAGAGAACTGGAATCCCAAGCTCTAACATCACTTATTTATCCCTTGCAAATACTTGTGGAGCCATTGAAAAAGGGGTTGAAGATGCAACAAATCAACACTGGGGTTCATCATTCAAGCAATGACGGATCCCTTTCCTCTTACACGTGTTCTTTATTTTTAAATGTACAATTTATTTCTTATTGCATCTTATCTAGTTATTCCCATGACTTGTGTGGGAAACTTATAGACATAATTTTTGTAATGAATATAAAAAGATAATTTGTGCAAATTTTTGTGTACTATTTCTCCTTTTGGTAAAAAAATTTCATAATGAAAATTGAAAAAAATCATTCCATAGCATTATCAGTATAATTATGTGAACTTTAGCAGAAATTTTTTGTGTGCCTTTCTCCTTCTATAAAGTAGAAAGCATCAATTTTGTCCCAACCTAACTTGATTGGATTGGAAAATGCAATTAGGTAACAACTATAAACATGACTTGGCATGCCAAGATGGAATATTTATTTCTATTAGTTGGATTCACTTGATATCATTACAATCTAAAAATTTACACCTTGTAATAGGATGAATCTCTAATATTCCTAGTTTTGGAATTCTCAATGCAACAGGGGTTGATATTGATTTGATTGGGTACACTAACATGCCAAGTGTCATTCTCTTTCTTCCAATTATATAGGCCATATATTATATTTTATAAAAATGTGAGTGCTACATTAATCTATTAGAACCTATTCCATCATAAGTGAACCACACACATTAAGGTTCACATGCATTACATTCATGAGTTCATTCATATGCAATTCCAAAATCTTCATCATTGCTTGACTATTAAGTAGGTGCCAACATGAACCAATGTAAAAATGTGTGAGTGATTTTGATATGAAAATATATACACACAACATTTGTGAACATACATAAGTAGGTGCATGCACATAATATTTGTTATTCTATGTATCTTTTTGTCATAATCATCATTGTTTGCATACATTTGACACACTTGATGGTGATTACACATACATGTGACATTTTTCAACATAACCAATAAATCTTCTATATCATATTTTTCATGTCCTAATGTAGAAGTACATCTTATATCATCTTTTAACCATCATAATCATCAATACAACTAATAATACCCATATAATTCTATTGATTTCCTCATGTACAAATACATCAATTCATCTTGCTATCAAACTATCCTAGATACACAACTAATATTTTCCCAGGATGGTATACTCGATATGTAATGCACATCCCAAATCATTACTACTTTCAAAGGCACCTACATTACAATATGACAAGACAACTATTTAAAAAAAAAAAACACTGAGTAAAAGTAATTAAACAATGAAAACAACATGAACTCTAATGTTTGATTCATTTTCATCAAACCTCATGTCCTACTCAAAGCTTGTGCTGAGAAATGGCTGCATATAAATATTAGAAAAGTATGGATTATAAACAACATGAAAAACAAAGTCAACTAATCATTATTTGAAATCAAATTAAAGATTATAAACCAAAAGATAAAAGTATATGAAGAAGATACCTCCTTATGAATTACATCGAATGTGTCCTCAATGTTGAAGCAAAATTTTATAACTTTTTTTTTGAATTGATTCTTTTTTTTTTTTTTTGACAAATCACTATTTGAGAGGATAACACTCTTTCTATTGTTTAAAAATATCAGGTTACATATTTTAGACTTAATTACATAATGAAATACTTTTAGAATATCTTAAAATCATCGAATGTTTTTGTTTTGTTGATGGTGTTTTCTTCCTCTTCACCTCTATCCATTCCTGTTCATTTTCAAGAGGATCATTAAGGTTATCCACTTTTAAATATTCATTATTAACAACAACAACTGAAGAAGGTGAATCTATTTTCTCCAAGAGGGAGGAAGAAGCCAATAAATCCTCTTTTGACTTTTTGTCAGACAAAACCTCTTGGGATAGGTGAGGGGATTTTGGAATATTTTCCTAGAAAATGGGGGAAGAAGCTGCAACAAATTGCTCAAAGGGAGAGATTACATAATGATGGGACTCCACCCCATCCCACCAAGATAGCCTGCTATCCTTAGAACGAATATTTCCACATTGTATAGTAGCATGTTCGACTATGAAACATCTTCTGCACCTAAAGGAAATTTTTTCATAATCTATTGGTTGACACCATCGTCCATTGCCAACTTTGAGAAAAATCTCTGCTGGCATGCCCTTTGTAATATCTATTTCAACACAAAGACGTGCAAATGTTGAATTTTCATAATTAATTGTTTCCTTTGAGATACAGTGGTATTTTCCCAACCCATTTCCAATCAGCTTTAAATATTCAATTTCCCATTATTGTAGTGGAAGATAAGGTAAATTAACCCACAAAAAAGTAGAAGAAAAAGACTCTTATTAAATTTGCAAACAAGAGCATGGGCTTGTAGATATACTTCTTTGTCACCAACGACACTATCCAGGCATATTTTTGGAGCAACCAAAGATCGATGGACAGAAAAAGGAGGATTTTTAATTTTACCACCATGGGAGAGGGAGGTTTGGAAGAAGAAACCATTACAGATTCCTTTAACCCATCATACAAACCCAACACAACCTTGTAATTAGACTGCAAATCCTTAGTTATGCCAAAAGAAAATTGTGCCTCTGACACTTGTGCATCATTTATACTTGGAAAGGAGACTCATTGGTGTGTTGTAGTAGAGGAAAGGAGATGAAGCGGTGGAAAATCACAGGAAAAACCCCCATCAGGTTTCACAGGGGAGGTGGAAACCATTGTAGTGTGCGCCTTCATCACTTCCACTTTTTAAAATTGTTCAAGTTGATATGAATAGAATATCATATCCTTTTGAATTGATTCTTTATGCAATAATATTCTCCACCAAAAATACCTGCATTTTTTAAGAACTATTAAGAAACATAAACTCGAACCTACTTTTGACTCAACAATAGTTAAAATTAAACATGAACATTGGAAAATGCAAAAATCATAATTTTTTTTAGTAATTTTGATGAATGGGAAATGTGGAAATGTAGAGGTAGGAAGGTACTAGGTAAGATCTAACTTCGTTACCCAAGTCACCTGAATATTTCAGGGTGCTCTTTCTGGGGTAGTCTCTTAAGAGCCCTAAAAGCCAAAAAATATCAAACTTTAACGAAGTCATTGTGGGAGCTCATGGAATATAAGAATGATTTGTCTAGACCTATAGGTGGATATCAAATATCTTCAAACCAACCTCTCTATTTGGGTCAACTCAACACCATTTGTGTGTTCCATTGTCAAATGCATTCTTGCAAAAAATGTCAATGGAAATCAGTGCAAAAAAGGAAAGAAGCATTTTTTGTTTTGTGCATAATGGAGCGAAACAAAATATACCAAAACATCAAGTTGGGAAGTCCAACACTATGAAAGACATCCTTTTTTCGCCCAAGTCCTCAATGATTTCAGAGTGCACTCATTCAAGGTAGTCTAGAAAGTGTCATAAGAGGGGAAAAAAAGAAAAATAGTCAAGTTTTTAGTATTTTTGGAAAATGGGCAGCATGGAAATGTTGAGGTAGGTAGGTAAATACTATGGAAGGTATCTTTTCATTACCCAAGTCACCCAATTGTTCTGGGGTGCTCTTTTTGGGGTAGTCTTTAAAGAGCCTTAAGAGCAAAAAAATAAAAAATATTAATTTTTTAGTAATTTTGACGAATGGGAAGTATGGACACATCCATGTAAGAATGTAAATACTAGGGGAGGTATCTTTGTATTTCCCAAGTCACCCAATCATTCTGGGGTCCTCTTTCTAAGGTAGTCTCTAAAGATCCTTAAGAGCAAAACATATAAAAAATTTGGTGATGTAGGAGCATCTAGTGGTGTAAGGGCAATCTTACATCACCAAAAAACATGCATTGCATTTATATTTCCTTTGGTTACCTTTTTGTAGATGTATTTTCATTTATGGATACCCTTTTCATCATTATGTAAATCCCCACTTTCAGTTTTGCTTTTTTGCTTTCTTTGGTCAACTGTTATTTTTAGCAGTTTTTGGAATTTGCTGCCATTTTTAACAGCTTTTGGAATTTGAAGGTGTTTTGAAACAAAAATTATATGGGAGGATTCAAAATGGAAAAATAAGAAGATTGGTGAAAGAATCAGGCTAAGAGCATTCCCGGTTTGAAAGATATTGCAGTTTCAGTCTCCCAGAAAAGCACCTAAAAACCTTTCAGATTAGGTTTGAGGCACTAAAAGGCCCTAAAAAAGCCTGAAAAACTTTCTAAAATTGGCACAGTGGATTTTGAGCACGTTCTTGACTCTGAGACCTTTCTGACGGTTCAAACAGTTCGAAAAATGGAGTCCCAGATCAAAGGTTATGGCTCCTAGAAGTTGGTACACTTTCAAAATGTGTTGATTTTTGAATTTCAAATTGTAATTCTTGGTGCCAAACCGCCAAAACTCATGACTCGAATGTTGTTTTTGGATCCAAACAGAAAAGGGGCTATTTATGGGGGGATTTTTCTAATTTTTGGTAGTTTTTTGGGGAACAGAGTTCACATGCTGTGAAAGGGGAACTTGGGGTAATTTTCTATAATTTCTGTAATTGGAATGTATCACAGAGCTCGAGGATTTGAGATCCTTTGCATGTAAGAATTCCATATTATTGAATAAAATATTATTCTCTATTCTGTGAGTGTTTTTTTGTGTCTCGGGTTTTCTCCCTCGTCATTTGGTAATTTTGATGAATGGAAAGCATGGACACATTAAGGTAGGTAGATAAATACTAGGGAAGGTTTGATCTCGTTGCCCAAGTCACCTAATCATTCTGAGGTGCTCTTTCTGGGCTAGTCTCTTAAGAGCCCTAAAATCCAAAAACTATCAAACTTTAATGAAATCGTTCTGGGAGCTCGTGGCACACAAGAATTATTTGTATGGACCTACAAGTAGATATTAAATCCCTTCATACCAAACTCTCTTTGTTTGGGTCAACTCAACATTGTTTTCATGTTCAAGTGTCAAATGCATTCTTGTAAAAATTGTTAGTGGAAAGAAGTGCAAAAATGGAAAGACACATTACTTTTGTTTTGTACATAATGGAGTGAAACCAACTATACCAACACATCAAGGTGGGTAGTATAAGGCCTCCTTTTTTCACCCAATCCCCCTCGTGATTTTGATGTGCACTAATCTAGGGTAGTCTAGAAAGTATTGTAAGAAAAAAAATGCAATTTTTTTTTAAATTTTTTTGACAAATGGGTAGCATGGACATATTGAGGTAGGTAGGTAAATACTAGGGAAGGTCTCTTTTTCATTTCCCAAGTTACCTGATTGTTGTAGGGTGCTCTTTCTGGGGAGACAAATATGACAGTCAATACCTAGGCATGTTATCTTTCTAAATAAGCATGTCACAATAATTAGACATTGAATAAGAGTCTTGGTAACTGAAAAGCATGATAGGTATATAAATTGGGAAAGAATAGTGCTAAAGTCATTTGGGTGTGCCAAAGAATGAGGAATAATTTATAATCAAGTGTAAAGGTTTTCATGAGAAAGGACTCTTTTTGTGGTGTGTGAGTAGTTGTCAATTGTTAATGATTATCATGCTCCTTCAAGAAAGATCAAAATGCATTATTTCAAACTTTCCCTTCGATCTTATCAAAGTACATGGATCAAATGATAACTAGAAGTCTCTACTTAGGAGTTAGATTTTTGGAACTTATGAGAGGATTCATATTTCATTCCAAACACAAATAATGAAGAAACTTAACAAAAATAAGAGATTGGAGCAAGTGTACACAAAAAAAAAAGCCTCCAAGAAATGAAGATGAACAATGTTAGCCAATAGTAAACCTCCATGAATGAAATAGGTTGAATGGGAGCTCCCACCCTACAAGTTAAACAATAATACTTTCAAAAATTTAACAATTGATAGAAAGTGAGAATACTCATTAGAAATGAGGTCAAAGAAGAACCTCATATAAATAGAGACAAATTGTTGATAATAAGCAACATTAACTACAAATTTTGAACTGAATGTTCTCTCAAATCAAATATACCTTGAAAATATATTGATCCACATGAACTGTTGTGGATATTTTGATCCGAATCGCTTGAAAATATACCTTTGGTCTCCACAAAACCTACATTTTTACATACCAATTAATTTTCATGCAAAATTTCAATGTAATTTTAATCCAACCCATAGAAATAATATGAATCTAAATAAGATGAAAAATATCATACCTATCCCATACATAAAATATCCACTATGTAAGTGTGCATGAAGGGCCATCTCTTACCTTTAGAGTACCCAATATTGCTTTATGATCGACACTACTAACTTTCCATAGTTCCTTTGTTTTTGGTTTTGTATGATGTATCAGTAACTTAAAATTTGTTTCTATAATAAGGTTTGAATACATGAGAATGGTTTTGTCTCTCATAGTCTTCAAATGCATGTATGACATTCTTTCTAATCATATACATTCGTAACCAAGTTTTGGCAACAACAACTAAACCTGTAGGATACATGAACCCATCATTATCTATCATTAGTTGTGTTATCTTCTTCTTTCCATATACACATTGTTCCAACCAATAGTTTGATCCCCCTTCATTCCCCTATGGTGCAATAACTGCATAGACATATCCTAGTTGTACAAGATCTAAAAGATAGTCATAGTCAAGTGAACTTTCCATTTCATTTTATAAAGAGGATTGTGATATAGATAAAGGGGTTAGATACTGTGGAATCCATGTATTTACCCACTCACTTGAATCACATTGATCCTAATCACATTGAATATAATTTTGACAAAAACAAGCTAACTCACATTTTCATATGGTCCATGCACTACATTTGAGCTTTGAAATGAATGCATCTTTGAAGATTCTCTTATTGTCTGGGGTAAAGTTGAAAAGGGGTGTAACTTTTGTTCTGCAACTTGTGTGACCAAACCAATAGTTCCAACACATATAGATGGGCACGTTTAGGCTAGGCATGGTCCTCTTTCACAACCAACATGTCAGAGTGGTTTGAGTTACATTGTACCAATGATATCCCTTAAGAGTCCAAAGTGCAAAAAGGCAACAATCTTTGATGAGTAGTTACTCGAATACCATGTCACTTAATTTTTTTTTTTATAAGGCTATAGGATCATATAGGGCCCCTCTACAATAACCTCTCTCGATTTTTGATATCTCTAAGGTTTTTTCTTGTGTTGTCAACTTTTCAGTTGATGGAAAAAGTGTCAAATGCAAGTAGTGTAAAGTTGCAAAGGGGTGTAACTTTTGTTCTGCAACTCATGCAACCAAACCAATAGTTCCAACACATCCATATGGGTAATTTTAGGTTAGGAATGGTCCTATTTCACACCCAAACATGCCAGAGTGGTTTGAGCTACATTATATCGATGATATTCGTTAAGAGTCCAAAGTGTAAAAAGGTAGCAATTTCTCAGAAAACATGTTGCTTAGAAAAAAGTTATCTTAGGCTATAGAATCATGTAGGGACCATCTACAATAACCTCTCTTGGTTTTTGATATATCTGAGGTGTTTTCCCATGGTTTTCATTTTTTAGTTAATGAAAAAAGTGTCAAATGCAAGTAGTGTAAAGTTGCAAAGGGGTGTAACTTTTGTTTTGCAACTCATGTGACCAAACCAAAATTTCTAACATATCTAGATGGGTATATTTAGGCTAGGCATGGTCCTGTTTCACACCAAAACATTCTGAAGTGGTATGAACTACATTGTATCAATGATATCCCTTAAGAATCAAAAGTACACAAAGGAAATAATCTTTTACAATTAGTTACTTGAAAATCATGTTGATTAGAAATATTTTTTCTAAAGCTATGAGATCATGTAGGGCCCCTCTATAATAAATACTCTCAATTTTTTATATTTTTGAGGTGTTTTCCATTGGTTTTCAGTTTTTAGTTGATGGAAAAGGTGTCAAATATAAGAAGTGTAAAGTTGCAAAGGGGTGCAACTTTCGTTCTGCAACTCGTGTGACAAAAGTAACAATTCCAACACATTCAAATGGGTACATTTAAGATAGACATGGTCCCCTTTTACACCCAAATATGTTGGAGTGGTCTAAGCTACATTGTACCAACGATATCCCCTTAAGAGTCCAAAGTGCAAAAATAAAAAAATCATTGACGAGCAGTTACTCGAACACCATGCCACTTAAAAAATTTGTTTTTGAGGATATGGGATAATGTAGGGCCCCTCTACAATAACCTCTCTCGGTTTTTTATATCTTCGAGGTTTTTTCCTATGGTGTCTAGTTTTTAGTTGAGGGGAAGAGTGTCAAATGCAAACAATGTAAAGTTGCAAAGGGTTGTAATTTTTTTTTTGCAACTCGTGCCACCAAACCGATAGTTCCAACATGTCTAGATGGGTATGTTTAGGCTAGGAATGGTTCTTTTTTGCACACAAACATGCCAAATTAGTCCAAGCTACATTGTACCGGTGATATCCCTTAAGAGTCCAAAGTGTAAAAAGGAAACAATCTTTAGAAAGCAGTTACTCAAAAATCATCTCACTTAGAAACATTTCATTTGAGGCTACGGGATCACATAGGGACCCTCTACAATAATATCTCTCAGATTTTGATATCTCTAAGGTGTTTTCCTATGGTGTCCAGTTTTCAATATCAAATGCAACCAGTGTAAAGTTGCAAAGGGGTGTAACTTTCATTCTGCAACTTGTGCAACCAAACTGACAATACCAAAACATTTAGATGGATATTTTTAGACTAGGAATGGGCATGTTTCACACCAAACCCTGCTAGAGTGGTTTGAGTTGCATTGTACTAGAAATATCCCTTAATAGTCCAAAGTGCAAAATAGGGATAACTTTAAAAAACCCCCCCTCAGCAAAGGTGTAAAATCCTGGCGAATCTTTCCTTTTATCTGAAAAAAATATTAATTTTCCTGGCGAATCTATGGACATTATTAAAAAAATTATGAAATCTTGGTGAATCTTAATGAATAATTGGTAAAAATAATAATCACAGTGGCGAATCCTAGTGATTAATTTGTCACCCAGTTGGAGAAAGCACAAAATTCACAACCTCTAGTCAGAGATTAGGAAACTCCAAGACATTGTGACAACAAAGAAGATCATCCAGTCAAGAAGTTAAGAAACTTCTAGACATTGCGACAAGGTTAGAGAAGTCAACGATCCCTCGACCAACATGCTGTCGCCTGGTTTCAAACTTCTAGAACCCCACGACATAGGTTACAAGTTTTAAGTTTTGGGTGATAGGCTGACAATGAAGACCATTGATTAGCTTTTTAATCGAATGGTTGTAGGTTGATTCTGCGACCTAATACGCACGTGCCTTTTAAAAGGCTTGTTGAAGCCCAAAATTTGTTTTGGGCCACACAATTAGGTTGAATCATGTGGACCAAAAAAAAATTTGGGCCTCAACAAGCCTTTTAAAAGGAACGTGAGTATTAGGGTGTGGAATCAACCTTCATCCATCTGATTAAAAAGATAATCAATGATTTAATGGAAATAAATAAAAGCCCTATTCAAGGCTAAAGTATCCCTAAAATTAAATGCTAATTTATTATTGTGGCGATATTGCCCCAAAATTAATGGTAGTAATATAATATTACTAGTGAATTTAATTAATATTTGTAATAATAATATAAACTATTAGCAAATCAGTTCCAATGATGCATCATTTACATAGGCGAATTAATCAAGATGAAATTATTTTTTTGTTAAAACCCGGTGATCCAACATCCTTTTTAGTTTGTACTATTCACCATTTCTGGAGGTCCCAATTTCAATTATTAGCCAATTGGTGAAGATTCACCACTAAAGTTTTACCTAGTGCAAAAAGGCAGCAATATTTGATGAACAGTTACTCAAACACCATGTTGCTTAGAAATATTTCGTATGAGACTACACGATCATGTAGGGACCCTCTAAAATAAACTCTCTCAATTTTTGATATCTCTGAGGTATTTTTCTGTGGTGTCAACTTTTTAGTTGATGGAAAAAGTGTCAAATGCAAGTAGTGTAAAGTTGCAAAGGGGTGTAATATTTGTTTTGAAATTCATGCAACCAAATCGATAGTTCCAACACATATGAATGGGTAAATTTAGGCTAAGAATTATCCTTTTTCCCACCCAAACATGTTAGAGTGGTTAAAACTATATTATACTCGCAATATCCCTTAAGAGTCCAAAGTGAAAAAATGTAGCAATCTTTGATGAGTAGTTACTTGAAAACCATGTGCTTAGAAACATTTCTTGTGAGGCTACAAGATCATATAGGGGCCCTCTAAAATAACTTCTCTTGATTTTTTATGTCTCTAATGCATTTTTCTGTGGTATCCAATTTTTAGTTGATGGAAAAAGTGTCAAATGCAAGTAGTGTAAAAATCCAAAGGGGTGTAACTTTCGTTTTGTAAATCATGCGACCAAATTATTAGTTCCAACACATTTGAATGGGTACATTTAGGCTAGGCATAGTCCTATTTTGCACCCAAACATACCAGAGTGGTCTAAGCTACATTGTACTGGTGATATCCCTTAACAGTCCAACGTGAAAAAAGGAAACAATCTTTGATGAGTAGTTACTCGAACACCATATCTCTTAGAAACATTTCATCTAAGGCTATGGGATCAATGAGTTCCCCTCTATAATAACCTCTCTTGGTTTTTTATATCTCTAAGGAATTTTCCCATGGTGTCAACTTTTTAGTTGATGGAAAAAGTGTCAAATGCAAGCAACGTAAAGTGCAAAGGGTTGTAACTTTTATTCTTGAAACTCATGTAACCAAACTAATAGTTCCAATGTGTCTAGATGGGTATGTTGAGGCTAGACATGGTCCTATTTCACACCCAAACATTCTGAAGTGGTTAGAGCTACACGATATCCCTTAAGAGTCTAAAGTGCAAAAATGTAGCAAGATTTGACGAACAACTACTTGAACATTGTTTTTCTTAGAAACATTCCATATAAGGCTAAAAGATCATGTACGGCCCCTCTATAATATCCTCTCTTGGTTTTTGATATCTATAAGGCATTTTCCCATAGTGTCAACTTTTTAGTTCATGGGAAAAGTGTCAAATGCAGCAGTGTAAAGTTACAAAGGGGTGTAACCTTTGTTTTGCAACTCTTGAGGCCAAACTGATAGTTCCAACATGTCGAGATGGGTACATTTAGGTTAGGCATGGTCTTTTTTTGTACCTAAACATGTCAGAGTGTTCTGAGCTACATTATATCAACGATATCCTTTAAAAATCCAAAGTGCAAAAGGAAACAATTTTTGATGAGCAGTTACTTGAAAACTGTGTCACTTAGAATCATTTCTTTGAGGTTACAAGATCATGTATGGGCCCTCTACAATAAATTCTCTCAAATTTTTATATATTTGAAGCATTTGTCTGTGGTGTTCAGTTTTTAGCTAATGGAAAAAGTGTTAATGCAAGTAGTGTAAAGTTACAAAAGGGTGTAACTTTCGTTCTGCAACTTGTGTGACCAAAATGATAGTTCCAAAACATCTAAATGGGTATGTTTAGGCTAGGAATGGTCCTCTTTCATAGAAAAACATGTTGGAGTGGCCCGACATACATTGTACCAATGATATCCCTTAAGAGTCCAAACTGTAAAAAGGCAACAATCTTTGATGAGCAGTTACTCCAACACCGTGTTGCTTAGAAACATTCTAAATGAGGCTACGATATAAAATAAGTCCCCTCTATAAGAAACTCTCTCATTTTTTGATATATTTGAGGCGTTTTCCCATGGTGTCCAATTTTTAGTTGATGGAAAAAGTGTCAAATGCAAATAGTGTAAAGTTGCAAAGGGGTGTAACTTTTGGTCTGCAACTCATGCAACCAAACCAATAGTTCCAAAGTGTATGGATGGGTATGTTTAGGCTAGGAATGGTCCTGTTTCACACCAAAACATGCCATAATGTTTTGAGCTATATTGTATCAGTGATATCCCTTAAAAGTCTAAAGTGAACAAAAAGTTACTCAAAAACTATGCCACTTAGAAACATTTCATCTAAGGCTACAAGATCATGTAGAGACCCTCTACAATAACCTAATTTTTTTTTTGATATCTTTGATGCATTTGATCGTGGTGTCTAGTTTTCAATTGGAGAAAGTGTCAAATGCAAGCAATGTAAAGTTGCAAAGGGGTGTAACTTTCATTCTGCAACTCATGCAGCCAAAATGACAATTCCAACACATCCATATGGGTACGTTTAGGCTAAGAATAGTCATTTTTCACACCCAAACATGTCAGAGTGGTCTAAGCTATATTGTACCAACAATATCCCTTAAGAGTCCAAAGTGCAAAATGTAGCAATCTTTGATGAGCAGTTACTAGGACACCAAGTCACTTAGAAACATTTTTTCTAAGGCTATGGGATCATGTATGGCCCCTCTACAATAACCTCTCTCACTTTTTGATATCTCTGAGGTGTTTGATCGTGGTGTCAACTTTTTAGTTGATGGAAAAAGTGTCAAATGCAAGTAGTGTAAAGTTGCAAAGGGGTGTAACTTTCATTCTGCAACTTGTACAAGAAAACTGACAATTCAAACACATGTAGATGGGTAATTTTAGGCTAGGCATATCCCTCTTTCACACCCAAACATGCCGAAGTGGTATGAGCTACATTATACCGGTGATATCCTTTAAGAATCCAAAGTGCAAAAAGGTAGAAATCTTTGATAAGAAGTTACTCAGAAATCATGTCACTTAGAAATAGTATGTCTAAGGCTATAGGATCACATAGGGCCCCTCTACAATAACCTCTCTCAGTTTCTAATATTTCTAAGATGCTTGCATATGGTGTCCAGTTTTTAGTTAATAGAAAGTGTCAAATGCAAGCAATGTAAAGTTGCAAAGGGGTGTAACTTTCATTCTAAAAATTGTGTGACTAAACTGACAATTCCAACACATCTGGATGGATAATTTTAGGCTAGGCATGGTCCTCTTTTTCACCCAAACATATTGGAGTGGTCTGAACTACATTGTACCGGTAATATCCCTAAAGAGTTCAAAGTGCAAAATGGCAAAAATCTTTGATGAGCAGTTACTCAAACACTATATTGCTTAGAAACATTATGTCTGAGGCTATGAGATCACATAGGTCCCCTCTAAAATAACCTCTCTCAATTTTTGATATCTTTGAGGCATTTTACCATGGTTTTGACTTTTTAGTTAATGGAAAAGGTGTCAAATGAAAGTAGTGTAAAGTTGCAAAGGGATGTTACTTTTGTTTTGCAATTAATGCAACCAAACCAAAAGTTCCAACATGTTCAGATGGATATGTTTAGGCTAGGAATAATTTTTTTTCACACCAAAACATGTCGAAGTGGTATGAGCTACATTGTACCGACAATATCCCTTAAGAGTCCAAAGTGTAAAAAGGAAACAATCTTTGATGAGCAATTAATTGAACACTATGTCACTTAGAAACATTATGCCTAAGGCTACGGGATCACGTAGGGCCCCTCTACAATAATCTCTCTTGGTTTTTGATATCTCCGAGGTATTTTCTTGTGGTTTCGAATTTTTAGTTGATGGAAAATGTGTCAAATGCAAGCAATGTAAAGTTTCAAAGGGGTGTAACTTTTATTCTGCAACTTGTGCAACCAAATAGAAAATTCCAACACATCCAAATGGGTAAGTTTAGGCTAGGCATGGTCTTGTTTTGCACCCAAACATTCCAGAGTGGTCTAAGCTACATTGCACTGAAAGCCTAAAGCATACACATGAACACATGAAGTATACACAGGAAGCATGAGGCATACATGTGAATACACATAATACATGAAGTATACACAAGAAGCATGAAGCCTACACGTGAATACACATAATGCATGAAGTATACATAGAAATCATGAAGCATACATGTGAACACATGAAGTATATGTATGAAGCATGAAGCATACATGTCAATACACATAATAAGTGGAGTATGCACAAGAAGCATGAAGCATACACATGAATCATGATGATTACATGTGAACACATGAATTGTATATTGGAAGCATGAAGCATACATGTGAATACATGATGTATACACATGAATCATGAAGCATACATGAGAACACATGAATTATACATTGAAAGCATGAAGCATACATGTGAATAAGTGAAGCAGAAGCACTCAAATACACGTAAGTCATGAAGTATACACATGAATACAAAGTATACATATGAAAACACGTAAGTCATAAAGTATACATTGGAATACTGTAAGTCACAAAGCATACATGTAAGTTATAAAGTATACACTTGAATACATGTAACTCATAATTTGCAAGTCATGAAGTCTACATATGAATACACGTTCCAAGTCACAAAGTATTCATATGTATACACGTTAGTCACAAAGTATGAATACACATAAGTCACCAATATGCACATGAAATGCACACTCATATAGAAATGCATTATTGGCCTACTTAAGAAGAAGGTTGAATAGTTTATTAAAGAATCTAACAGGTTTATTAGCCTTAACTACAAGAGTGTTTAGATAATTAAATGTCTACTTAGTAACATTTGTCATGAATGTTAGAAAGCTATAGGCACATGTGAAAATTTGAATGTAATAAAAATCTTCAGTAATTATTTAAGCATCAAATGTAAACACCCATTCCTACAACATTCAAGAATACAATTTACACAATATGCATGATAACATCATTCAAGAATCGTATTGGTAAAATAATATTTGTATTAATAAAAAATATGTAATGCTATACAATGATATAAATCGATAGAAGTATACAATATATCCAATAAAGTCATACAAGCTTACTACAAAAGAGCCATATGGATATAAAATGTCACATATACTGATAGTGCAAAACATATGTTCAAAAATGCCACATAGGCATACAAAAAATAACCCTAATACATATTCATTTCCCTCTAGGGGAAGGAAAAAGATCATGTGTTTCCTTTGATGGTTGGCAAGATGGAGTGTCTATTGGTTCTTTTTTCTTTCAAATGTGCTCACTAGTCCTCCTCTCTTCACTCATCTAGAGTTGCAACTGATACAATAGGTATATATGTTAATATATATAAATTGAATTATGGAATGACATATAACAAAATAATCACTTACCGCAAACAAATAATCATCACGCTCATTTACAACATTAGCACATCAATGATCTGGAGTAGAAACCACCTGTAGCAACCATCAAGATAGCAATTAAAGTACATACAAGTATCATGAAAATTTGCAATAATAGACTATAGAAAAGAAAATATAATGCCAAATTGACTAATCTGTCACACACCTCTCTCAAAGGATTAAATATCTATTGTTGTAACAATTACATGGTCCATCATGCTAGCAACATCACTAGGGCTATTTGATGTCAACATCTAAAAATGAAACAATAAATATGAAGTTTTTTATCACTTTCATTAGTTTTTTTGTTTAATTAAAAGCACAGACAAGGCAGTGAACTATTTGAAAAAATTCCTCAAAGTAATGTGATCTCATGGTGATGGTAAGAAATGATGAATTCCATGCCAAGAAATTTTGTATGGATTGTCTTGATGTCTATTTTTGGATTGCTTATAAGATAGTTATTACGTATTTTTGTTGATATTCATTAAATGTTACAAAATGCTTATTGAGAGACCTCATGATGAAAAATATATGTCACCTAATTTATACAAACTTGTAGAAAATAAGGACCTTTGGTCTCAATGTGGACTTGTTGTAGATAAAGAATTTATAGAAACTTGTAGCAGATAAGGAGATTGCAGAAAATGGAGGTAAGAGTTACCAATGTTACCAAATTTGGAGAGTTTTAAGGAGGTCATCTTCATATCCCCATGATACAAACCTTGCATGTAATCTCATTATGACAGGTGTACCATAAGTTTGTTTCAAGTATGAAAGTTATAATTAGAGCATTTAGGTATCTTTCATATCCTTAGATTTATTTAGGAAAGAAAATGCATTTGATGATGAGTGGTATTATGCATAAAATAGATACAAATAATGATGACTACATTAGTTATGAAGAGTTCATAACAATGTTTTAAAAACTAGAACAAATACTACAGTGATTCTTGCAAACAATTTTTAAAGGACATGTGACAAAAGATAGGGGTTTTGAAGCTTGTTGAAGCCATGGCATAATGGTGACACATCAATACAAGTATAAAGCTTATTAGAAAAGCTTAGTTTATATAATAAATGGGATCTTTTATTTTGAGGGTTATACAACCACATGGGAAACTTTTTGTTGATGATTAGGATTTCCTTAAAGCATTAATACACATGTATGAATTCCATTGTGGGCCACTTTCTCGGTGCATAATGAAACACATGAATTCTATAGAACATAATTGTAATAGAGTTATTGGTGTGGATATGATGGTTGAAGTTTGATTTGAGACATGCTTTCAAATATCATGCTTCATATAGGGCATCCAACTCAATATACATAAGCATGCACCCTTACACCCCAATGTTAAAAAAAATGGATACAAGGGCAGTGATCATGACCATAAGGAGCAGAGGCATAAGGGTAACTCATGAGTAAGATGCAAACAAAGGTTGTAGTCACCATGATAGCATAAGTATGACAATGAGAAGCTATATTTGTAGACTTCAAGTGAACTCATTATTCTTGATCACAAGAATAGTCCAAATCATGCATCATCGTGCAAGACCAATAATAGTGGTTGTTGGAATAGTACCCAAGATGGACATCCATATTCTTCTTGTCTGGAAATATAGAATAGTGGATGTAAGTTGAAATATCCCACCCTTGATAGGATATTTGCTCTCTGAAAATTGTTGTGTTTTGTCTCTTTTTTTGCTTTTTGTGTTATTTTGTTATTTCTTGATTTTTGAGTTTTTTCCAAGAATGCAATGAAATATATACAAATGAAAATAAAAAAATAATGGAAGAAAATATATTAATTGAACAAAACATTTATTGCTTTGAATTTATACTAAGATCATACTCAGAGGTCAAATAAGAGATTACTGCAATTATGAAATATTCTAATCAATAACTAGGATGTTGCAAAAATTGGACACCAAGCATGAGATATTTCAATACACACCTCAGTAATGATGTTAAACCATTTACTGGTCTGGTATGCCAAGAAAGATGAAGTTTGGATACCAAAAACCTAGACATTTTGCTCTAAGAATTTCACACACCCAAACTTGGAATGTATGACTTGCCAAAATATGTACAACCATCTTTGAAAATGGTACATATAGCCTTGAATCCCCATGTGCTAGCAAATAAATATGAATGGCAATCAAATTTTGTAATGTATATTCAAATATGCTCAAATAACCCCTGAGAAACTTTGAAATACTGATTCTAATATGCACAACTATAGCTCCTGGATGAATCCACCTAAAGAGAAATCTTTGGGTGGTATTTCACACCTATAGATCACTAGATCTAAGAGAAATATCATTCTCCAAGATTGAATTGCAGCTAGAAACCCTTGTTTCTTCTTCACAACAAAAAGCTCTTGAAATTTGCAAAGTATGAATGAATGAATTATGCTTTTTGAGTGATTTTATACCTCCTTCACAAAACCCATGATTTCTCCTTTCCTTTTAATCCATTTAATATTTGATATTATTTTTTTGTTGTTTCAATAATAAAATATCATTAACCTCGCATGTGTGGTACTAGCTTAATTGATTTTTAAATATTGACCTTATGATTATAGAAAACATATATTTTAAAGGCCATTTCATTAATGCACTTTATATTTAATCATTATTAAAAGCTAATACTATAATAATAATTAATCAACCTTAACTTCACAAAATCTCATCATTAATTGATTTTTCCAACACCATGACGTTACTCACTGTCTCCACTACTCATCAAAATGAAATTATAAATAGTGAGGTTGGACTCAAACATCCAAGTGGCTTATTAAAAATAGTGAGTGAAAACATAGCCTGAAACACCATCTGAAGGTTATATTTGAATATCACCAAGCATTGGAGAAGAAAACAAAGGAAATTGACATCTGAAGAACCAAGAAACTCCCACATAAGGCCCTATAAACATGAACATTAGCCTACAAGGACCCATTGATAGGCTAATCCACCAAAACACTAAATTGGATAAAAAGGGGACATTGTATAAGTGTCCTAGATTTTAAGGGAGATGATGTCAATAATTGTGAAGATATAGATGAGTGAAAAGAAAAGAAGGCTTGTTAATGCTCAGACTGTAGTTGCAAAAAAAACACATGTAGTAGTTATGAATGTAGTTGTAAAAATGACCTCCTATATAAGAGACCATGAGACTTCCATAATCAAGAAAAAAAGTAAAGGTTGGTTGGGTTGTAATGTGGGTGTTTCTATTTGGCCTTGTAGTTGTTGTTATTCAAGGTTGTGTGTTTTTTAAATATAGACTTAGATTGTATGTGGACTCAAAAATTAGAGCCATCTTGGCCCAATACAAGCCTCTTAATATCCAAGGAGAGACTCCCAATCCTGTTCATAAAGAATGGTAAATGAACACTACATGAGATTTTCTGGTGGTAATGGTAAATAGACTATGAGATATGATGGTGGAAAGTCATAAATATGCAGAAAATACTATCATAACACAAAGGGTAGAAATTGAATTTAGTGGATAGAGTAGAAAAGATAGTGAAAATGAGACATATTCAAGGTTTTGAGCGCACATTAAACTCAAAAGAGGGTGAGGTGGTTTTGTTTGTTGAGAATTAATATGCATCCAAATCACCAAAGATAGAGCACCAAGCATTGCAAAGGAAATTGGAACAGGAAGAAGAAGTTAAACTAATTGAGAATGAAGATTGAAGAAATGAAAAGAATGAAGAAGATAGAAGCTCAAATGCAACTCAAGAGTGAAGATGACAAGTTATTAAGAGATATTTTCCCCATCCTCTCCCTTCTTCAAATTTCTAAGATTTTGTGTTTCTGTATTGCCTGATGATTAGGAATGGCAGGGGACTCAAAGGGGCTCCCCCACCTATGCACTCTGCTCCTCAGAATGTTGCCTCCTCTCCTTCTCCTTCTGGGGGATTTAAAAGAATGCTTGGAGCGGTACCTACTTCAAATCTAGGGGGAAAGGACTAGTTAGCTTCAAATCCTAGGGGAAAGGATCCCTTCTTGGTTGGTGAGGACCCAATGTCATTTGTGGACAAGCTTGTGGGTAGGAAGGCTTCAAAAAAGGTTCCCTCGACATCTTTATCAGCTTTCTGAACTGTGAAGGGAGATGAAGTTGATGTCCCAAATGTAATCCCAAATGATGAAATCAAGGGTTTGATGTTATCCCTAGTTGGAAATTTCTTTGTTGCCCAGCCAAATATTGACCAGGTACATAAGTGGGCCACTGACACTTGGAATATCAAGGGTAGTTTCGCAATCACTACTATGCCTAAGGGATTATTCTTATTTACATTTTTTATCCTTGAGGATATGATAAAGGTCCTCAAAGGAGGTCCCTAGGCCTTCGATAGAAGCTTTAAGAATATTTTGTCCCTGTGTAAGTGGAAGCCAAGCTTTGATGCCTCTGCTGACCTGGGTAAGGTGGCCCTTACCTGGGTTAGGCTCCCCGGCTTACCTTTGGAATTTTGGCACCAAATTTTTTTTAAAGGAATTGCAAATTCCTTTGGTACCTTGGTTACAATGGATAAAGTGACCCTTCTCAAGTCACATTTGGTTTACGCTAGAATGTGTGTGAATGTTGTGGTCAATATTGTTCTTCCTACCACTATGACTTTAAAATCAAAATTTGGCAGATGGGTTCAACCATTAGAATATGAAAAGGCTATGGTCTTTTGTCAGGGGTGTAATAAATTTGGACACTTACAAGTTTCTTATAATTTTCCCCCTCTGGAACCTAAAAATTCCCTGTCTAGCATGGTGCTGAAATCTCCCTTGAAAATTGTTGCTCCCATGAACCTGCCAAAGGAGCCTGTTACACCAAGCTCAAACTCGACTTTGTTATTTTTTGAAAAGTCATCTATGTCGTCCCAAATCTCGAATATGATTGAGGTTCAATCTTTGAATGAGTGTGACCCCATTGATAATTTCAAAAAGGTACCTCCTAGAGAAGCTATTGAAGGGTTTTCCTCCTCCCATTCTCTGGTGAAGTACCTTGAACCACAAGATGGGAATGAAATTCTTGATAATTTGTAAAATTTATCACATGGAGTGAAGGAAGTTGATTTCAAATTTCAGGAACAATAGAAGGAAACCCTAGAGGAAGGTGAGTTAGACAACCAAATGGAATGGTTATCGGCTTTTTCCACCGAGCTCTCTCAAGTTGGTTTGGGCTTAGAGGAGGTTAAAATGCCAAAAGTTAAACAAGAGAATGATAACAATGAGAAAGACAAGAATAGATTGTTGAATCCCTACTCCCCCCAAAAATTTGATGTTGTGGATGAGGATTGGAACCAAATAAACACAAAATCAAGGAAGAAGAAGAAACCAGATGTGGGAGGAAATTAAAAAAGTGGGAAGACTTCCCTTAAAATAATCAAGGAACAAAGATACAACTAGAGATGTGTCTATGGGAAAACAGAGAACTCTTGACTCCCTTGCTGGGAGTAAATCTAGAAAGAAATAGAGGGATATCTTCTCCCATACTTTTGTGGTATCAAGGTGATAATGCCACTCCTTTTTTTCTCCTATGTTTGCTATCTTGGAATGTGAGGGGACTCAATGGCCCCTACAAACAACATCTGTTGAAAGCTTGTTTGGTGGATGTGAAACCATATGTACTCCTAATACAGGAAACTAAAATGAAAAGAGAAAATTTTGAAAAACTGATTAAGTGGCTTTGGCCTAGTGCTGATTTTGAAGTGAGTGATTCTGATGGTGCCTCTGGTGGGATAGTGACTTGTTGGAACCCTACTAGGCTTGTTGGAGGACTAATTTTTTGTTACAAAATTTTCCTGATAGTTTATATGGAAGATATTATTACCTCTTCCAAGTGGAATCTAGTTAATATTTATGGTCCTAACTCATGCTTGGATAGAATAGATCTATGGAACCTGCTTGAGGGTATTATTATTAATAGAAAGGAGGATCTTTGGATGTTGGGAGGGGATTTTAATTCCCCTTTGTATCCTTCATAAAAATTTGGAGGCCTCGTTGATTTCTCTGATACTATGATGGATTTGCCGAGTTTCCTTAACTCTATGGGGCTTATGGATATCCCTTTGAATGGACCTCTTTTTACACAGACTAATACAAGACAGGGTAGTCATTTAATCCAAGTTAAACTAGATCTTTTCCTTGTTTCCTCGAATTAGAATATTTTACAAAACCTCACTCTTACCACTCTCCCTAGGACTAGCTCAGATCATAGTGCTCTCCTACGTGGCTAGGAGGATAAAGTTGCTAAAAGTCCTTTTACTTTCATGTATCAAATTATGTGGTCTCTTCATCTAGATTTCAAATCCTTGGTTGAAGAATGGTGGAATGTTCCTTGTGTTGGTACTTGTTGATGGTGATGTTACTTGCACCAACAGGGAAAATAAATTCTTCATAGACAAACCGCAAAGAGCCTATCCTTCTTGAAAAACTTAACCAAAGACAACCCCCAGGGATCCGTATGATAGGAAAAAGGTTGGCTTAGTTCAATCCCAAGTCTCTGGTAGTTAGGTCTTGACAGTACTAGGTTCACTTCAGGGTATGATGTGAAATAGGGTGAATAAATTCTTCACAGACAAACTGCGAAGAGCCTATCCTTCTTGAAAGACTTAACCAAAGACAACCCCAGGGGATCCGTATGATAGGAAAAAAGTTGGATTAGTTCAATCCCAAGTCTTCGGTAGTCAGGTCTTGACAGTACTAGGTTCACTTCAGGGTATGATATGATATTGTTGTTAATCTCAAAGGGAATATGTTTGTTTAAAATCATATGTATTAGACATTGGATTTTAGTTAGATCACAAAATAATAACATGAAATCAAAAGATTTAAATTAAATATTTCATGAATATCAAAAAATTTGCTATCACTTAAGTAGATTTAGCTTTAAGCATTCAACATTCATATGAAACAAAATATTTTCAATAAATTTCCATTCATTCATCTATTTTTGGAAACATTTTCCTAGAATTTAAACATCTATTCTAAAAGAAAACATAAAAATACTAAAAAATTAAAATTTCTCCTAGTTATTCAACACACATGCCCTAAATAATTAACCAAATCGAAGCAAACCGCTTTATACTTCACCAAAATTATTCATAGCTACATATAAAATGATGTGAGCTTTTAAAGAAGGGGGGTTTTAGTTTGGACACCAAGTAGGTTCTGCATGTAGCCTTAAATGACACAACACACAGTCTTGTTCGGCTAAACTAACAAAACCAATTACAAAGATTCATGAGATAGGTAGCTATCAAATTGGTTCAATATTGATTAATATCTACATGCATACAAGTTTTTAGACTGGAATGATTCAAAAAATAGGAAGAAAGAAAAAAACTTAGAGAAGTTTTGGCTCTTCTAGAATCTACAAATTCTGCTTAACTTAAAAAGAAAGATCCTCTAGTCTTTTATAGAAGTAAGGAACAGATAGGATCAGACAAATACATGAGAGGAAATCCAAGGGAAGAATCACATCAAGGCACGTGGAATGTAGTAACTAGTAAGAGAATTGTAGTTGAAGTCAATGAAGGTCAACTCTGATTACACGTTGAAGCACTTCAGACTTTAATCCTTTTTTTTCGCCAAGAAAATATCTTGAATCAGGATAGTGTGTAGGAACTTTCCCATATATTTAGAACAATTATTTTATCGCCCTATTCTCACACTCTATTCTAGTCCAAGTTTGCTACTCTTGGGAATGGGCTTTCCTAACGATTGACATTTCTCTCCACCACAAGTACAATACTGAGATCTCCAGCATTTCGGTGGACTCAAATCCCTCTGCCTTATAACCTCCCAGAGTATGCAACCCAATCTAGATATAATTTTATCTGTGATTCAAGTTTGGTTGACTATCCATACCCGAACTTTGGATCTCGTGCAATCACAAATTCCACTCGTTAAATCCCTTAAAAAAAAATTATAAACATCTCATGTAAATAAAACCATTATTCAAATATTATCACATAAATTTCTCATAAATAACACACTTTCTAGCATATCACAAATTCTTGCATGATTATCTTCTATATACCGGATTACCAGACTATTGGACTCATTGGATAACCACAAGATTTTAAATTTTCATTTTACATTGCTACTTGGTACTTGGTATTCAACTTTACCCATGAAATTTCCCCGAACTTCGGTTTTAGCAGAACTTCCATTTTACCAGACCTCAACTTATCGGACTAGATCATTTTTCTTACATTCACATTACCTTTTTTTCCTTTTCAAACTTTCTCGGTTCCCGATATCCGGTACCTAGAACACTACATTATGAAGTACTCTTTTTATTAAATATTTATCTTTGCTCTTCACTTCTGGTGATCTTTTCAACTTGCTAGCTCCTACCATAAGAGTTATTTTTTTACTTGGGTCCCCAAGTCTTATAGTCTTGGAGTGTGTTGTGAGACCAAACAACAACTTGCAACCAATAAAACCAAATTTAAACAAAAGCTTGAGATTAAATCACCAGTCGTAAATTATAATTTATGCATATTTTAAAACAATAAATTTTACCTTTACCTAGATTTTGGCATAAAAAAGTAAAACTCCACCAGAAACATCCATGTGTGCTTTGATCAATTCCAATTTTTAGAATTTAGTTAAAAGAATCATTGAAATTGAAATTGAACTACATAATATGTTAATCCTCCAAAGCCAACTAGGGATAGAGCCTTGTTGCCAGTCAAACATCCATAGCCCCGACAAGGTTATCTCCGTAATTCCCCCCAAACATAGCTCTACTACCAGTCAGACGTCTATAGCCCTAGTAGAGATATTTGGATAGCCTAAAGAGTTGATTTTTTTTTAGATATTGCAATGATAGCTCATTTTTCAACTTTTGATATTTCAATGATAGCTCATTTTTTCTCTTTTAATATTCCAATGATAACTCATTTTCAACTTGCAGGAAATGACGCCCGCTATTAGGTTGGGAATTACAGTGGTAGTGAAGGTTACCTTTTGATTTTTCATTCAATGCAAATCCCTTCATCAATTCACCATTTCCCAAAAATTCATTTAATAATTCCCTATTGGTGCATATTTCTAACTAAATTTTACCAATTTATGTCAAATCCTAGCTAAATGCAACTCACTATATGTTAAAAAATATGCATAAATTAAAATTTAGCAACGAACAATTTAATCACAAAATTTAAATCTAAATTTAGAACCATTAGTTGTCACCCTTCCGATTAAAATTCTTGGCAACTGCTAAATACTCGGCTAACACTTTTGATTTAATGGCATTGCACCACATTAATGAATCAAGAATGTCATGATGACATTGAAACACGATCACATTATTCTGTATTAAATTTGCACACCTTATTTCACACATATTACTTCTTCCAATTTACCCAGTGATGACATGTGCTACCTAACCGGCTCCATTTTCCTTTCTACTCCGCACACATAAGCACCTCCATAATTAATATGACTTAAGAAATATATATGAAATGACCACTATTAATTTTAAAATCTTCAACTTGCTTGATTCACAATCTTTGTACTACTCAAATTTGAAGCAATTCATCACCAACTTTGTGTAAAGAATTAATTTGATTTAACATTCTACTTTGAAGATAATTATCCAGTTGCCACCTTGCTTACGATTTCCAAAACTTCACGTGAGGCAACCATCTACCACAACTTCCTCATGGCTTTCTATAAATTTTGCACTTCTTAAATTCTTCATGCTTTTGCTTAGCTTTCTTGTTATTCTACATTTCTTGCTCTACTAATTCTTGCTTGGTTCTAGGTTATAGATACTCCAATTTGATTGTCCTGGTCTTGCCACCAAAATGTTTTCTTGGGAAGTATCACACCGCAAAGGCTTGAAAAGGTTTTCTTTATTTAGACTTCCAGTTTCACTATACCAAATTCATGCTTAGTTCTTGGGGAAAAGTATGTAGAATTCAACCGCTACTTTGCTTTTACTCCGATGTGAATTCTCATTTTGTAGCATCACTTTTGGATATTGGGATTCCTATAGAAGATGTTTGCTCAGCTGCCAATTTGATAGTAAGGCCTAAATATTTGGAGAATCTGGATACCATTTTTTTTGTTGCACACCTGACCATCAGAATCCCTTCCATGGATGATATTTCTCGTTTCTTGGAACACGGGGAAGTGGTTCCACTCCATCCTTTCCTTACTAACCTCCATATTCATGACTTTGAAGTTCACCAGGAACTTGCCTACATAGGGTATTTGGCCCTGACAGATGAGGCATCCCATATCAACTGAATGGCTACTACTACCTACAACTCGACTTACTTTGTTTTGACTTTTTTTTATCTTCTGAAGCAAGAATTTTGATACTTCTATATATACGTGATATACACACATATATATAGCATTGTAGTACATCTTAAAGTGTGTATTTACTATGCATAGTTTTATCATTTTCATTTTACAACATAATTTTTCAAATGTTTGGATTAACTCTCATGTGTAAGATAAGTTAAGCAAAATTTGATAATGTAGAGGCCAAACAAAAAGAAAAGAAAAAGAAAGAAAGAAAGAAAGAAATAAAAGCAAAAATAAATAAAACAAAACAAAACCCTACAAAAATAAAACTAACCCTAACTAACCAAACCTCTAATTTAACAAATGATTAACCCTAACAAAACAAATTATTTTAATTTCAATGACTTTTATATTGTTGTTTTGGTATGAATTACAACAGGTTTATCCTTAAATTCATTCAGAAAAATTTCAAAAATTCTACTATAACAATTAATATTTCTAAATTTTGTGTTTAATAATTGTAAATTCAAAGGTGTACTTACCAATGACTTGGCTCATATGTATGAAAACGACCTCATTAAAGGTTGATTGCACACACTTTGTCTAATGCAACCATACTCTACCTTCTTTCAACCCTAGTTCATGGCTTGTTTCCTTACTCTATTCACTTCCATGAACAGTTGTGTCCATTTCTCGAGTTTCTCCTCTAAAAATCTTCACTTCTTCAGTCCTGTCTTCACTTTGCACTTTGTTAGACCAAGATATATCACAATTTATATTGTTATCAGAGAGAAAAAGTAAAAGTTTGATACTCTCCATCTTGCATAAAATTAGGAAAATTTCCTTTTTTAACTTGTGAATTTTCAACTTGGAGCAAAATACACGTGTCCCCCTCTCAATTTTCCCTCTCCTTTTCTTCATTTTTGTTTTCCACAGATAAGGAGAATGATGAATCATCAATACCGTTTCCTCATTTTTGATGTGATGTCTCTAAATCTTGACATTCTCACTTATTTTCCTGCAAAACATTAGGATTTTCTTTATAATAATTGCAGTTATCAAACTATTTTGATGCATTGGATAATTTTTTAATATTTCCAATTCCACTAGGGTTGCACATATTTCTCGTTAAAATTTCCTTTCTTATAGCAGTTAGAATTTCTTTTGTTAATGAAATCACTTTACATATGGCCAAACTTACCCTAGTTAAAAAATTTCACAACCAAGTTCACCGTGATCAGTTGTATCATTAATTCTACACTCAGTGACTCTACCAAAGGTAAGTAAACTCAAAGGATATAATCTCTAGTTAAAATTTTTCCAAAGTTTCTCAACCTCCATATTGAAACACCAACTTGCACTAAAATTTTTCTTTACAAGCCTTCTCCATGAAATCAAGACTAATACAAATTCAAAATACGCCCCCCTTCTAGTGCCAATTCCAATTGATGGTGATGTTACTCGCAACAATAGGGCGAATAAATTCTTCATAGAAAAACCTCGAAGAGCCTATCCTTCTTGAAAGACTTAACCAAAGATAACCCCAAGGGATCTGTATGATAAGAAAAAGGTTGGCTTAGTTCAATCCAAAGTCTTTGGTAGTTAGGTCTTGACAGTACTAGGTTCACTTCAAGTTATGGTGTGATATTGTTGTTAATCTCAAAGGGAATATGTTTGTTTAAAATCATATGTATTAGACATTGGATTTTAGTTATATCACAAAATAATATCATGAAATCAAAGATTTGAAATAATATTTTATGAACATCAACAAATTTTTTATCACTTACGTAGATTTAGCTTTAAGCATTCAACAATTTCATATGAAACGGAATATTTTCAATAATTTCCATTCATTCATCTATTTTTGGAAACATTTTCCAAAATTTCAACATCTATTCTAAAATAAAACATAAAAAATGCTGAAAATTAAAATCTCTTTTGGTTATTCTCCATGCATGCTCCAAAGAATTAACCAAATTGAAGCAAACCACTTTACACTTCACCAGAATTATTCATAGTTACATATAAAATGATGCGAGTTTTTAAAGAAGGGGGTTTTAGTTTGGACACCAAGTCAATTTTGCATGCACCCTTAGACGACACAACACACAGTCTTGTTTGGTTGAACTAAAAAAATCAACTACAAAAATTCATGAGATAGGTAGCTATCAAATTGGCTTCAATATTTATTAATATCTACATGCATACAAGTTTTTAGAATGGAATGATTCAAAAAATAGGAAAAAAGAACAAAACTTAGAGAAGTTTTGGCTCTTCTAGAATCCAAAAATTTTGAACTTAACTTAAAGAGAAAGATCCTCTAGCCTTTTATAGAAGTAAGGCATAGATAGGATAATACAAATACATGAGAGGAAATCCAAGGGACGAATCACATCAAGGCACGTGGAATGTAGTGACTGGTAAGAGAATTGTAATTGAAGTCAACGAAGGTCAACTTCGATTACACATTGAAGCACTTTGGGATTTAATTCTTTGTTTTCACCAGGAAAATATCTTGAATCAAGATAATATGTAGGAACTTTCCCATATATTCAAAATGATTACTTTATCACCCTATTCTCACACCCTGTTCTGCTCTGAGTTTTCTACTCTTAGGAATGGGCTTTCCTAAAGATTGGCATTTGTCTCCACCGTAGGTACAATACTGAGATATCCAACATTTTGGTGGACTCAAAGCCCTCTACCTTATAACCTCCCAGAGTACACGACCTAATTTGGATATAATTTTATCCGTTATTCAAATTTTCCAGACCATCCATACCCAAACTCTGCATCTCCTGCAATCACAAATTCCACTTGTTAAATCCCTTAAAAAAAAAAAAACATTTATAAACATCTCATGTAAATAAAATAATTATTCAAATATTTTCACATAAATTTCTCATAAATAACACACTTTCTAGCATATCACAAATTCCTTCATGCTTATCTTCTATATACCAAATTACTAAACTATTAGACTCATTGGATAACCACAAGATTTTAAAATTTCATTTTACATTGCTAGCTTTACCCATGAACTTTCCACGTACTTCAATTTTACCTGAACTTCCATTTTACCGAACCTCAACTTACTGAACCAGAATGTTATGCTCACATTCGCATTACCTTTTTTCACCTTTTCAAACTTTCCTGATTCCCGGTATCTGATACCTAGAACACTACATTACGAAGTACTCTTTTTATTAAAGATTTCTCTTTGCTCTTTACTTTCGGTGATCTTTTCAACTTGCTAGCTCTTTCCATAAGAGTTAAATTTTTTACTTGGGTCCCCAAGTCTTACAGTCTTGGGGTGTGTTGTGAGACCACACAATAGTACTCTATGTATCATTTAACTCAGACACTAAAGAAATTCAAAGAAAATGTTAAAGGGTTAGAATAAGTATTTGTTTGGGAATATTTTTACCACTAAAAAAGCTCTAAGCATAAAAATTAAGGAGATTCAAGATTTGATGAAATTGGGAAATTTGGATGATAATATCTGTAACCAAGAAAGGGACCTTAGATCTCAATAGTATAAAATTAATAAAAAAGAAGAGATTTTCTAGAAACATAAATCAAGGATTCAATGGTTGAGGGAAAGAGATAGAAATACTATTTTTTCATCAACCCACCTTGAAACAAAGATGTAGAAATAGGATTAGATTTTTAGGTACTACTAATAGGATAAGATTGTACAGGGAGGAGGATTTTGCTAAAGAAGTTGTTTCCTTCTCTAAATTTCCTAAAATGCTAATGGTGGATAATTCTGAATTGGAGGATATTCTGCAAGTGATTCCAAATGTTATTTTGGATAAAAATTTAAAAGATATGTCCAAAGTTGTTTCTATGCAAGAATTCAAGGAGGTGGTTTTCTCCTTTGGTGTTTTTAAAGCCTCAGGGCCCAATGGTTTTCCTCTTAGTTTTTTTTCAGGAATTTTGGGACTTGTCTCTACTGACCTTTTCAATGTTGTTAGGGATTTTTTCAAATCTAGAAGGATTTTAAATTAGATGAACACCACTTTTATAATGCTTATCCCTAAGATGAATGAGGTTTCTTCTATGAGTGAGTATAAACCTATTAGTTTGTGCAACACCACTTATAAGATATTTTCTAAGATAATGGTTAATAGACTAAAATTAGTTTTGAATAAGATGATTGTTGTTAATCAAAAGGGGTTTGTTCAAGGAAGACAAATTTTGGATGTGACAATATATACTCATAAGGTGTTACATTCCATGGACCTTAGAAAAAAACAAGGAATGGCTTTGAAACTTAATATTTTCAAAGCATATGATCGGGTCTCTTGGAAATTCCTTGTTTTTGTTCTTGAAAAGTTTGGTTTCAAAGGAAAGTTTCTCAACTTAATCAGATCTTGTGTCAGTACTCCTAAATACTCAATATTGGTTAATGGGGTGTCGCAAGGCTTCTTCTCTTGTGGTCATGGTCTGAGACAAGGAGACCCTCTATCTCCTTACCTATTTGTTATTGTTGCAAAATCCTTGGGCTGAAATATTCAAAGACAACTTGTTAACAAAAATTTGAAAGGATTTATTGTTGCTTCATCCCTCCCTCCTACTTAACACCAACAATTTGTGGATGACACTATCCTCCTTAGGGAGGCTTCTATTTTGGAAGCAAGAAAATGGAAATAGATTCTAGATAAATATGATAGAGTCTTTGGCCAATTTATCAATTACCAAAAGAGAAAAATCTATTTCTTCAACACTAGCTAGACAATAAAAGAGAAAGTTAAAAATATCATTGGCTGCTAGGAAGTTGATCTATCTGGTTCCTATCTAGGCTTACCTTTAATTTCAAGAAAGCCTCATATTAATTATTGGAATTATATTGTTGAAAAGATTCAAAAGAAGTTGGCGGGTTGGAAAGGTAAGTTACTAAGTTTTGTTGGGAAAATTTAACTTCTAAAAGCTTCCTTATAGAACATCATAGTTTATTATCTCTCTTTAACATTGCTCTCTTCATTTCTGAGAAAATTGAAATGATTCAAAGGATATTTTTTATGGTTGAGTGTGGAAGAGAAAAAGAATGGTGCTTGTCAGATGGGATACTGTCTGCACTTCGAAGAGAGAGGGTGGTTTAGGAATAAGAAGAATAAAAGTGTTCAATAAAGCTCTTGTGTCCAAAATGGGATGGTTTTTTTCTGGAAGGACAAAAGGACTGGCCACAAATTCTGTAGGATAAGTACTTGAGAAATAAGGATGTTTTTTGCTTCCTCGGGAAAAATAATCTCCCCTATGGGTATGTGTTTGGGAATAACTTACAAAATATTAGAGGTACTTTAACAAAATGAGCGAAGTTGAGAATTGGAAATGATCTTAACACTGACTTCTAGGAGGATTCCTAGACTTCCTGTGCTCCATTGTCAGCTAATGACAAACTTCAACAAATCAGAATAAGAATGAAAAGAAATATTGGAAAGAAGGTTTCAAATTATATAAATTGGGAAGGGTTGAGGCCGAGGTGGTAGACTTTAAGAACTACTTAAATAATTTTTTTCTTAAAGGAGGTAGACAGTAGAACTCAGATGGTGCTTTGGACTCCCTACTGTGAAAAATTGGTATTCCTAATATGTTTTTGACAAATAGGGAGGATGAGTGGATCTGGACTAAAAGTTCTTTTGGGAGATTTTCTATTAAATCAGTGTATGATATTTTGGAGTCTCAACTATTCCAAATGATAGTTTTCAATTCGAAAATGGTTTGGAGTAAGAATCTTATCCCTAAGATAAATTGTTTCTAGTGGACAATGATGCATGGAAAGATTCTCACAATGAAAAATCTTAAGAAAAGGGACTAGTACCTGGTGAATAGATGCTACCTATGCAATGAAGAGGAAGTATATATTATGCATCTATTGTTCCAATGTCCTTATGCTCAAGAAGTGTGGTCTTTTTTCCTAAAGAACCTAATGATTGATTGGGTCTTCCCTTCATCGGTTTAAATGTTTATAGATTGTTGGCATATTTTCCCCTACTCACATAATATTATTATTGACCTTTGGAGACAATTTCCCCTATTCCTTACTTGGGATTTGTGGAAAGAAAGGAATAATAGAGTTTTTAGAGATATAACAAAGAGTAATAAAGGGTTATGCATGTCTATCAGGAAACAAATTCAGAAAAATATTGAAAGTTGCAAGTATGCTCCTTTAAAGAAAATTCCATATTATCAAGAGATTCAAATAAAGCAACTATGGGGATTATTTCATGATCTTAACAATGCCAATTGGGTCAAACAACTTATTAGAAAAACACTATTTGGATTCCCTTGGACCCCTAATGGATTAAATTTAACTTTGATGGGTGCTCCAAGGGGAATCCGGGCCTGGCAGGGGAGGGTGGGATTGTTATAAATCATCAAGGCATTTATATTGTTGGATACAAAAAAGTCTTGGGTACAACAATTAACAACTTGGTTGAGGCCTATGTGGTGTGGGATGGTATATGTAATCTAAAGGATAATGGCTACACTAATGTTATGGTGGAAGGTAATTCTAAGTTAATTATATACTATTTGAATAATAAGGTTGATGTTCCTTGGGAGTTGGAAGATATCTTGGACGATTGTAAACATATGATACAATCTTTGTAGCACTACAAGATTAGCCATACTTATAGGGAAGGCAATAGGGCTACCGATGCTATGGAAAATTTTGGTCTAAGACATTTGGTCTGGAAATATTGGGACTTCTCTCAATTGTCAAATCATATTAAGGAAATAATATCCAAGGATAGGTTGGGGGTCAATTAATCATGGATAAGAGGAAATTAATTAAGTTTAGGGGTTGGTAATGGTGTCCTGCTATCATGTTATTTGTCATCTTTCTTAGATGGAAATTGGGAAAGCTAACAAGATGGAAGGTGATGGACTTTATTTATGGCAGTTGTATGCTAAATCTCAAGGATTTAAAAAGAGATGGGATGATAGGACATGACTGTTGGGAAGCCTCATGCAAAAATGATAAACGAGTGAAGTTGGTAATGATTCTTATCACTCAAATTTCTAAAAATATTGTGAAGGATTTGCGAAATGACACTTTTGCATGTGTTATCGTTGGTGTTAGGGAAGAGAATCAAAATAGTTTCATCATGTATTTTGAAGGTGGTGGTGTTGTCATTTCATTTAAAGGTAGGTTTTGTTGTTATGAAGCAAGGCTTTGTATGCAACTTGATTATTTTAAAAATATTACTAGAAGCTTTGAGTCGTCATCTTCTCAAATGAAAAGCCACCATGTTTCTATCAAAACTAAAAAATTTGAACTGTCAATTGCTTCTGTTGTTGATGAGGAATGATTAAGAGTGGAGTATTTACTTCTCCCTAAGGATTACCAAACCAAAAAAAATACTATGGGAGGCCCTAGAAAGAGGATGAAGTCGAGTAAATATGACTCCCTAAAGAAGAATACATAATTATGGGGCATGTTTGAAAGGGCTAGTTTCACTTCGTACTTTGCGGCCATGGAGAGTTATAATGAACAACTTAGCTACAAGTTTGTGAATGCCTGGAAGGATGGTGAAGTTGAATTGGGAGGTCTTTGTTTTACTGTTGATGCAAAATTGATTGCCATTGCGACAAGACTTGTGTATGAAGGAAAGAAGATAGCTAAGGTAAACACGGGTAACTATCAAACTTACATTGATTTTTTTTTAAGCTAAAGAAAAGGCACAAAGATTTTAGAATGGATATTCTAGGGTTTTGCTTATGTCTCCCTACAGTAATGTCTTCTATTTTTTCATGAAATACTTTACATTAGAGGGTCATTTTCAATCGGTGCATGGTTATCATTTCCCAATCCTCAACCATATTAGGCACCTAGAGAAAATAAATTTTCCCTTCTTCCTCCTCTCCTCCCTAAATAAAATTCTCAACAATGGAGCTAACCCTCCTTAATACTAGGGATTGATTAGAGCCATTTTTAAGTATGTTCTTGCTACCACCCTTTAAAGAAATGCTTTCCATAAATTGATTGAGAATCCCATTCCTAAAAGCTCTATGAAAAATGAGCTAATTGAAAGTCAACCCCATTCCCCTATCAAAGATTATGCCCCTTCCCCAAAGGTCATGGACCCCTCATAGTCAGATCTCCTCAAAATTACCCCAAAAAAATGCAGTGTTGCTCCCCTCTCTTCTGTTGCAAATAAAAAGAGAAAATTGTTGATCCATGAGCTGGGAGCTAACCCTAACACTATAACTATCTTGACTCATAATGATAGCCCTAAATGTGGGTCCACTAACCTGGTGGGTCATAGGTCTACTTGTCTAGCTCTGACTGCTTCCAAGGGGTTGGATAATAGCAAAAATTCAAAAAGCTCAGATGACAAGAGTTTGGAGGAGTCTCTGGAAAAAAAGAAAGGGGAGAAGGTTGCTAGGGAGGAAAAGGCTTCCTCCTCTGAAGAATATATGCGTGATAGTCTAGGTGATGTTGGGTCTCTTAAGGAAGAGATGTCGGGGTCGAAGGAAGTGGAAGATTTGAGTCAGGAGGAGGAAGAAGGATAGTAGGAGGATGTGCAAGATGTGGAGGAGGATATTGGGTTGGATGAAGAAAAATAAAAAGCTACCACTGACTTAGAGTAAATTGATGTTAATGTGGTTACCCATGGTAATGAATAAGGTTCAAAAGATAAGCATACAGACATGGAAATAACATGAATGGAAATACTGGAAGAAAGAATGGTGCTTCTGGAGAACTTGATGCAAAAAGAAGACAACGCTAACAAGTTCTAGGTTCTTGAGAAATTTATGTTGAAAATGTGAAGGGTCATGGATGCGGTGATGAAGAGAGCAGTGATGGCGATGATCTCGAGACAAGGAAAAATCAAGAAATATCAGAGGAAGAAAGATAAAAAGATGATGCTTATTTTTCAGGAAAGATGGAGATTAAAGATAGCCTTGAAGACTCTATGGAGGACCTATTGAAGGCTTGGAGCCTTATGGAGGATGCTTAATCCTTGATTTTTTGTCTTGCTTTTTTATGCTAGTTGCTTTAAGTTTTTTGGCTCTTTGGTTGAGGATTTTTGTGATAGCAGCTTGATAAGCCTGAACTATATTAATTTAAGTCTTATTTATGTTATGAACTTGATGAACTTGTTGGGTACTATTTACAGGTTATGTGTTTATAACCTTATTATGTGGTTCAAAGACTATATGCATTGGTTAAATTTGTACTAGATACTTGATAGCTTATTATATTTTGATGCAGTTGGTATAGGTTGATGGTGTTTTGGTCAGATGGGTGTGGGGAATTGGTTCTTCTCTAGTTTTTATTCTCCCTCTGTTGAGTTTTTTTGTCTGGGTGTTGTTAGTTGGATTTTTTTGATGCTCTTATAAGGGATTAGGGCCCTTTCCTCGCTTAATCAATAAAAAACATCAAGTTATTAAGAGTTGAATTCAAATAGAAGTTTGAAGAGTATGAATGTAATACAAATGAGTTTATGGAGCTTGGGCATATGAGGATGAATAAAATTCCTTCTACAACACAAACAAGAGGTTGAAAGGCTAGGCAAAAAACTAGAGGAAAATGAATCTAAAGTTTAAAATCTCATTAGCAATCTCCTAGCAGAATCTTAGGAAGATAGAATTGAGAATGCTAGTAAATAAATAAAGATAATCCTTGAAACATGCTTGGTCAAGGCCAATGAGGAGGCTGCAACCATATCAATGGTATTATAGAATGTGTGATGTTATGACATGCCCTTGAGATCTAAAAACACAATCACATAAAACAATGAATTATAATGTCTCTATAGATAGATGTTAGTTGAATGAAATACATGGATTGATCATAAACAATGAAAATAATAGTTTTCAATCGTAAAGAAGACATTGTCATCAAAGACAAAGCTATAAGATAAAAATAATAATATTTGAAAATGTTTGAAATTGAAAGGAAAGTGAAAACAAGTTCAAAGCCAAAATATTTGATGCATTATTTAAAAGACTAATTAATTCTCCTATACTCGTCACTTTAAAGAACCTAGTTATCTAAGTTCATATAGTTTCAAGAATTATTTTAGATTTGTACACACAAAATTACCAAAACTAGCTAACATTGTTTTACAACACCATTAATGAATAAAGGTTACCTAAGTGAAAGTTGTTTGAGGATGTGAATAACAAGGTGTCGAGGTCGAAGATCCGCCAACAAACTATTTGACATCCAAAGCATGTTATGAGACAATCATTCAAATAGCATTCAGCTATTCACATGCAATAATTATTTCTTTAATACTAGTTGCATAACTGTGTACATGGAAAACAAATAAGGGTCAGCAGGAATGGTGCACGCATCATGAACACTCCGACCCTGAATTTTCATCATATTGATTCTACTAATTTAGTTATTCTTACATTTCAAAATAGAATTTAATAAAAAAAATTAAATGAACTTGTTGAATTTTACCTGAGTATCAATGCCAAGTGTTTCATTTAGAAATGCATCTACCATAACCATCAACTTTGCAGCTGATGTATGTTGTGTAGTTGCATCCTTAGCACTCCCAACCTAATATGTGCAAACAACACCACAAGAGCAACAATGGTGGGTTGGAACTCTAGGCCTAGAAATATCATCCACATCAGGCTCTACTAAAGGCCTCACACACTGTACAATGCTCTGAGAGAGTGAGATAATCGACTCCAACATGTACACCTTCATATTGTCCTTTACAACAAAAGGAATGATGGCATGCTCCATTGTGGGTTTGGCCAATGGTCTCGATGCCAACTGTGGATTATGTCATGCACTTGGTCTATCATGTGTGGAGCCCCCACCTCTACCCTAAAAGTCTAAAATGTCAAAATAATTTGGCACCTTATTGCTTGGACAAACTCACAATATTGTTTCCTCAAAAAATATTTTGGTACCTTGTAGTTATTGTAGACACGTAAATCATACAGATTGATCCCATGCATTTAATCTTGATTACTAATACCACTTCATCCTAAATCATCTCCTTTGCTAGTCATTTAATTAAATAATCATTATTTAATTAAATTCATCACATTTCATCTCTTAATTAAATAATCAATTTTATCTGATTAAGTCATCATCTCCTATTAATTAAATAAATCATTTTATTTAATTAATCATATAGTCCCTCTTTTAATTAAATAATTCAGTTTATTTAATTAATCTCTAAAGTCATCTGCTTTAAATTAAATAGATTTATCTTTATTTGATTTAAAACTAACACCATTCTCTTTAATTAAATAAATCAAAATTTATTTAATTAAGTCTAAAATCATTATTCTTCTCATTTTGATTTATTTAAATCCTAAAATCTAAATCAAATTGTCACATCATCTAATCTCCTTTTAAATTAATCAAATCCTGATTAATGCTAACACTAATCACTCAAATCCTCTAGATTTTGCAACTTGCACAATAAATCAATTTATTTGATTTATTAAATCTTCCTTTTTCATTTAAAAAGGCATCAAAGGATGGAATATTCCTCAAATTCAAAAAGTCCCTCGAAAAGGACTTCTACATCCAACAAGGCATTAAAAGCCTCTTACATGTCCTTTGCATTGAGCCAAGTGGCATTTAACTCTTCTTACATACCCCCTAAACATGTCACTTCTTCAAATTCAAATTCCAAATGCATGCACATTGATCAAAATGTGTTCAACCTCCTTCCATTAGCATCTTGAAAAGTGGCACAATGCCATTGGTCCATCTTTAATCCCACATTCATCCTATTCTTCAATCCTCCATCCTTCTTTGCTATAAATGGAGGCCTCCTCTATTGTATTTGGCATCCACAATCCACACAAGATTATTATACTCAACTTCATCCACAATCTTTGCCATTTGCATACACAACTTGTGCAAAGTTATCATCTTCATGTTTTGAATCAAGTTTATCCATTTTCATAATTTCATATATAGGTTATGGAGATATTTCATCAAGGAGCTTCAAATCTTCACCATTGATCATCAAGCTTGCAAGGAATTGGGAAAGGGCCATTTTCCACATCAAAATGGCACCAATTCCCCCATGGGATTGAGAGTCTGTTTATTTTGAGCAAGATTAGATAGTTTTTTATTCATGTTCTTCATTTATTTCTTGTTCTTGATATTTCAAATGAATCTTATGGGGAATGTTGTTTCTAACTTGCATTTTGGACTAATTATGTGTTTTTTCTTTGTGTTTGTGCAGGTCTAGGATCACCATTCAAATTTTGGCGCTAGAACGAGGGAAAATCTTTCAAAATTAACATGTTTTTTGGTAAAAAAATATTATTTTTTATGGTTTTTTGTCTTTCTAGGTCAAATAGCGTCGCTGGGTCAAATTGTGATGCATTTGTGGTCTCTGTTTTTCTAAACAACGCTGCTAGTTTCACCAGAGAACCAATCAAAATCCTCAAACAACATCACCATCGTTGTTTTCACTCAAACAGTGTGACTACCTCTGTGTTTCAAATGGTGCCACCTTTTCTTTCTTTCTTTTTCACTTAATCTTAAAATGGTTGTATCTTAGTCATATTTTGGTCTTTTTCATAACTTTTTTTTTAAAATGGGCTATAATTTCATAAGCTATCCAATGGTGTAGGTGTTTCTCAACTTTGATATAGTTAAATTTTCAAATTTTCACCTAATGTAAAATCACAATGAAACTTGGTCTAAATTTTAGGGTTTTAATGCTTAATCATTTATCTAACCCTCATATCTTCTTGTTTCTTGATTTCATCTAACATTTGGAGCTTGTATTGCAAGTTTTAAAGGATCATGGAGCATGCAAGTGAAAGAAAAAGCATTATCACATCATTGTATCAAGTGTTTTTGAACACTTTGGGGAGCAATTATAATCTCACTTCTAAGGACTTTGTCACTTTCAAGCTTTTTAGGACTCAATAATTTTCATTTGGGCTTAAAAAGAACAAAACAAATGGATTAAAACGAACCTTAGTAACTTACTAGATTTTGTTTTGAGGTTTTAAAATTGAACAAGCAATCTTCACATTTCAATCTTGGTGCTTAAAAGGAATCCATTCTTGATTTGAAGGTTAAAATGAACATGTGCTTATGTGCTTTTGTAATTTTTTATACAAAGTAATCTCATTTAAAAGGGCGTATGCAATTCTCTCGCGCTTCATGGTGATCATGAGAATCAAAATTCCTTTTGGTGACATTAAGTTGTATAAAATATTGCCTCCATATTTCAATTTGGGTTCCTAAAATTGAACAAAGTTTGTGAGTGTGAGTTGAGTATGTCATCTGTGTTTTCTCTTTGTTCACGTAAACAAAGATTGATCGAACTATGGATGTGCTTGCTCACTTTTTTTTACCCTTAGAGGGTCTGCTTGGTGGGAAAAAGTAATCACCCTAGGGAACGACCCAACCGGGAACACACTAAAGCCAAGTGACTTCCACTAGGTATATAAGTGTGGGTACTTGAGGAAAGTTTAAGTATCATGAGGATTGTTTCAACAAGAAGGGAAGCAATGGTCTCTTGCCATAAGGATGATCCTCCATGAGTAGAATGCTTATACTAGAACCTTTTGTTTAGAATCCCAAATCCTTATCTATTTGTTGGTGCAAGAACGGTAGTTTTGAAGCCATCCCACATTTTTATGGATCTTAGTAGAGATGAGAAGTATGCCATGGGAGTTTCATGGGTACTGAAGCTTGGATGACCCAAGAAGTGTGTGTCATGGAGGGGAACCAGTGTGGTCAAGCTTCTAACCATCTGCTAAGAGTAGGTATAGCTAGATTTATCTAAGTGGGAACTCAACAAATATTGTCTCTTGACTATCCATAGGGTTGTACATTTTTGGAATCAAAACACTTTGCTTGGATCTAAAACATTGGAAAACAAACATTCAACATGAACATAAAATTTCAAACCCTTTAGGAAGAACAAATATTTTTGACAAAATTTAAGTGCTATTGCTTGCCCTAGGGATTCTATCCTTAGAGGCTTCTAAGTATTTGGATTCACATCTCAATTTTCTCTTACTAAAGTCAACATTAGGAAACTATTGCCTTAATTTCCTTGATTTCCACATAATGACTTTGTGGGAAAAAAAATTGGGACATTAGACATTTAGTTTGAAAAGCTAAGGCAATAAAGTGCTTATGGTAAAAGCAATTCATTAATCAAGATGAAATCAATTGACCCCACACATGTGCTTGTTTATCTTTTGTCTTGTGGTCTTTTGAGGAAACATTGATATTTTGGTTTGAAGTACTCTTAGGGAAAAACATGTTCTTCAAAACCTTGGTCTTGTAAACAAATCTCTCTTAGGTTCATTTAGGATCAAAACAGCCAATCATTTCATCCATCTCAAACATCAATCAAATCCCATCTCACAAACAACTTTTGAACCATTGGAAAAATCATTCATACTAGAATTTTGGTAAAATCCTTCAAATCAACATCAAAATCACCTTGTTTGGCTAAGTGTGTGTGGATGAATCCTTCCTCATACACCTAGTTAAATTATCATCTTGTGGACAAGTTTATTCCAATACAACATCCAACCTCTTGGAGTTTATGAGTTCATTATCAAATCCAAATCAAATCCAAAATAAAAAATCCAAAAGTTCTAAAGTATAGTATTCCTCCAAGGTTCCCAAAATTTCAACACCCATATCATTCACCCCTTTCAGCCTTCATCTCATCATTGGTCCTAAATCCCTTAGAGGTCAACAAGGTCAAAACACGAGAAGAACATGGAATATAAACTTGATTCATACATCATGAGTGGTGTAAATTAACCAAACTATCAAAGCCTTACAAAATCAATGGATTATCAAAACTCACATTTATACAATTCATACATGGGATCACTATCTCCTACAAACCTCAATGATACAACAAATGTGAGTATGCCCAATCTAAATTTTGGAACACCTTTTCCTATGGTATATTTAAATCAAATTCCAAGCCTACAAATCTATCAACCAAACAATCAATGCATGAGCCTTCAACAAAACAACATTATCCCACCAAATCCATACATGCCAAATGTGAATATACGAAGTACAACTTTACCAAACATGAACATTTCAAATCCACACTTGGTAAACTTTGAGATAGATATGTTTGCAAATCATACAAATATTGTTCAAAGTCCAAAAAAAATGATAATGACTCCATGTATTGATCCAAGTAAAGGTAACACCATGGAAAATCAAAGTTACCTAAATCAAGGCAATGTGATTCCCAACCACAACAATGTTCAATTTCAACCTATAATGCCAAATCTAAACATCATCCCAAATCAGAACATTGTACAAAATCAAATTGTCCATGATCCCTTACAAACACTACAAGTATACATTCCAAATATGCTTGAACAAAAACCAAATCAACTATATCAAGGGTGTCAAGATCAAATTTTATGAGATAAAATTTCTACACTTATCAAAATAGTTGATTCATTGCACTAAGAGACATCTCCACCCCAAAATTAATACACTCTTCTATTGGTTAAACCATTTCATCAAAGCATTGAGTTGTGTCCACAATCACATCAAGAACAATATCTCCAATGTCAAGAGGTTGGATATCAAGATAAACAACATCTACAACAAACCCAATCACCACATCTCCAAAATCAATCACCACAAGGTCAATTTAAAGTAAAAATCTCACAAGGTAACAAACTAAAATACACACCACTTGGGGAACCAATTGAATTGGTCATGCAACAGTTGGTACAAGAAAATCTCATCAAAATCCTTGTTTATGAGAATTATCAAGAGCCCTAAGTTCAACCACCAGGGCATAACGAGAAACACCTTTGTGATTTTCACAAAATAAAGGGACACACAACATCAAATTGCATTCAACTCAAAAATCTCATCCAAGACCTGATTGATCAAAAAATAATAACTATTGGGGACAATGATCAGGATTTAACCACTAGCGATAGCATTGACAATCTCTCCACCACAATTGTTGAAAATAATCATCAAGATCTATCCATCAATGAGCACCTTGAAGATGTTTCTACCTCATTTGATGATCAAATCAACATGCATCAAGAGTCATTTTTTAGTCATCATCAAAATCCCTCAACAATATTTGGAAATAATCTATTTCAAGGAGTGTTAGAATTATTTGATCCTATTGACATAATTCATGATCCATCGACCAATGATCATATTGAAAATGTCTCTACATCACCTAATGAGTTAGAGGACATATCTCAAGAATATATCCCAAAGAATGATCAACATCTTTCACCAAAGTATAGCAATGGTCCTTTCCAAGACATATTGGCATCCTTTGACCTCATGGTTACAGATACTAAAGGGATCCTCAACTCAACATTTGATCCAAGTCCACTCAAATATCAAGAGGATATTGAGCCACTTCCCATGCCTAACGAAGATATCTGAGAACCCTTTATAAGCAATCCATCATTTGAAATTGACCCATGTCAAGAACTTGATCCAAAGCATGTCGAAAGCAATTCTAAAATCATTTGAGATCAAGAATTCATATCTCCAAGCTACTACAATGATCTAATGGACACTCTCCTATCTATACCAGATGTCACAAATGATGATCACATCCACATAGCACATACTCCTCCATCTTCCCATGAGATGCTTTCTTTGGATGGACACGTAGATTATCTTCATTTAGAATAAGATTCCTTTACTCCTGACATTATTACACAAAAAGAGTAGGTTATTGTTTCTTATAGTCAAACTGAGTTGTCAACATCAGGATTAGATATATCCCAAATTCAGACTGAGGACATCATGTATGAAGATATCCAACATTATCCACTCAAGGAAACAGGTCAGACAGAACAAGATATTTTGAAGTCAGCAGAGCAACAAATTGAAATAATGTCATGTGCAGTGATCATTTATCAGAGAATGCTTACTAAAAAAGACATCTCAAAACAAGCAGAATCAAAAAACAAAGGTGCTACTACCACCATATTGGGGGCAACTATGTCTTAAGAAAACTTCAACATAGGGAGCACAAAGAATCCTTATGATGAAACCGATGCCAATACTACAACCAGCCATGTCACGAATCTTCATCCACCCATCACCCCATCCACAAATTGGGACCAACATCAAAAGAAGGATGTGAATCAAAGAAAAAAGAACATCATAAAAGAAAAAGAATTTGAGAAGCTTAATGGAAAAATAAAATACACATGGATACCAAAGAATACAAAAAAAGATTATCTCTATCAAACTCCATTAGTCAAAGAAACTATGGGGAAAAGTAAAAAAGGGAAAAGTATCCATCAAATATGTCCACAAGGAAAAAGCAGGCTTCTCAAGCGACGTACAAAGTATATCAAGCAGTTGGTCCTAATTCCATGCACACTTCCATATCCACCCATCATTGCTCATTGTCCCAAGTTTGGAGAGTCAAAGGTTCCAAACTATCAACCAATCCATCTTTTATTCCTAAACACACTCCATCCACACCTCCACGCATGATATCCAATTCTAAAATTGACCATGTATTGGTAGCAACCCTTCATCATAAGGATTAAAAAGGCACTCTATCACAATGTGCACACAAAGACAAAGTTAACTCCAGTATCAACAAAGCATATCAAGAATCTCAAAAGTTGTATTCAAGTGCACGTATCTTGACAAGGCAACTTCTTCAAGTAGGATATTGATGGCACATTATGATAAAATCATCTACATGAACACCACCACGTGCTTCAACATGAGCTTAAAATCTTTCATAGAAAAATACAAAAAAATCAAAAAATATGAAAATCCAAAAAAAATCAAAAAAGTAAAAAAATCATGAAAATAGTAAAAATAAAAATTGTCCTCCAGTGAAAACCACTATGGTGGCGCTTTGGGTAGGTACCATGATGAAAACCTGAAAAATAGGCATCATGTGCAAAATCGAGCATCTACGTGTGCCATTTCAGGTAGAAGCATCTCATCCCATCCATAATAAATCCAACATTCCATCCATCTTATCCATAATAAATCTATTCATCCATAAACCATCTATCCATTCCATTTTCATCCATCTACATCCATCTTCCACATTATCTTGATCTTGACAAAGTTTGGTGCACACTTTGCACTTGCTTATGGTAAACATTTTAACATGGGTCATTTTCATTGATCCTATCCTACCCAACATTATTTGAGCCATGAAGCATTATCCAATGAGCATACTTTGTTCAAACACCTTATCTTATCGCAAGATAATCCATATCCCTCCATCCATACATCTATCCAAGCATCCATCCATGGCATTCCATACATTGCTAGAAACTAGGCACAGATATTTACATCTTACTTCAGGAATAAATCTTGATCTATATCTTCCAACTTATGTGGTGATCCAAACATTGGAAAACATAAAATCAAATTGGTCAAAACACTTGTGAGAAAAAAATTCCAAATCACTAGCCCATGGAATATTTTGACGAGAATTTGTTCCTTATCAAATCATTATCTTTCATCGAACATCAATCTAAACAATCAATATCAGTCGTATCTAATTCGCACTTCAACATCATATCAAATCATCCAAAATAAACTTTTGTTCCAAATCAAGCTTCAAACTCTTGATCAATCAAATCTAATCAATCCATCATCATCTTGGGATATCCTTCCCAGTCCTCATGTTGCTTAACACTATCCTTGCATTGTTGTGTATCCTCAACAATGTTATCATCATCAATCCATCAATCAAATCCAATCAATACCTCATCATCTTGGGATATCCATCTTAATCCTTGTGTTGATTAACACTATCCTTGCATTGTTGTGTATCCTCAACAATGTTATCATCATCAGTCCAATCGATCAACCCTATCTTGGTTTTCAACAAGATCCCAAATGGAGCACTGATATCATCACACATATCCAAATCATCAAAATCATGTGAAAATCCAAAAACATCAAAAAATTAGAAAATCCAAAAAACAAATCAAAAAATCAAAAAATCCAAAACATTCAAAACATATCAAAATCCAAAAATAGGTCAAAAATTTAGTCAAAAAGTAATAAAAATAGAGTCATCTTGTCAAACTATAGGTCTCTGAGCTCTGAACGTAGGTAAGTTTGATCTTTGATCTTCCCCCGAGACACTTATTTCAGTCCTTTAGGAGTCTGTCATAATAAACTAGCAATCCATTTGTTCATATCTCATCAATAATTGAGTCTGTGTTAGTCGAACTATGTGATCTTTGTGTGTATAATGTAGGAAAGGCTAATCTTTGATCAGCCCCCAAGACCCTCAAGATAGGTCTTAAGGTTAGTCTCTAAGTCAAAATCTTAGAAAATCCCAAAACATTAGAAAATTCAAAAACACAAAAACATTCGCAAAACATCTCGAAAATACCAAAAATAGCCCCAAAACATTTCAAAAACACCAAAAAAATCCAAATATTTGAAAAAATCCATTCATCCCCATCTCACTTTCACCCAAATTAAACATCACTCATAATAAATCATCGTCACCCTCAACCCTTGGTAAAACAGTCGGAAACAAGTCTAGCAGGTTAAAAGTGAAAACTCAAATGTCAAGGTCTCAAGTCTAGGTCAGTAAGTAAACAAGTTGGTCAACTCTTGGTATTAATAGCCTATCATCCAATCAAATCTCATCATCATCTGATAACATCATGTCCAAGGATGCATCCTTTCTACAATGGACATCAACATCTAGCATCAACGTAGTTTAGTCTTGGCTAGTAGTATGAAGAACATTAGCTTGTTTGTTTACTTGATCTTTTTCTTGTTGATTTATCTTATTGCACTCATTTCGATGACCTCTCAATGATGTCTAAACAAAAGGATTTAGAGAGAAAGGAATGGGGTAATGATCATTATTTTTTTATTTGTTGTACTTGTTGGATGTTCTTGTAATATAACCTTGGTCATGCGTGCTTTGTTTGGATGTAGGGAGGGTGTTTTAGGTGTCTTGTTGACCACATAGGAAGGCTTGCTTTTCTATTTTTTGTCTGAGATGTTTGAAATAATTGAACTGCATTTCAAAGGAGGTTTTGTATGCCAGGTGTGAATAGGAGTACTCCTATCTGATTATCGAGTCAAAGTCCATCACACTAGGTGCAACGCCATCCTGGTTCTTTATACCTTGATGTACCGTGCCTACGTGTGTTATCAAACATAAGGTAAATAGCCCTTTTAAAATTTGAATTCCTAATAAGCAAATGATCATCATCACTCATCATCATATCTAATAAAGTCTTAATGACTCATGGACTTGTTGGACTCCTGCATCGTCTCAAACTCAAAGGTTCATCCATCTTATTCTTCTTATTCTTCTATCTTTACTAACATTTCTATCTAAGTATCAAGTGTGTGTAATATATTAAAATATACATGAGGCTACCCATGGCCGATGAACTGTCTACATCATCAAATCTATCTACCTCAAACATTTGAGCTTTCTAGTCCTCTCTGAGTTGAACTGATCCTAAAACTTTGTTGCAAGCTTGACCCTCAAATCGAACTTTTCGCTCGATCTCTCCAGGGGGAAGTGTACCAATATAGTTCTTTCCATTGGGGCATCCAAAAAATTGAAAAATTTTGAACTTTGATCGCGGTAAGTTTATTCTTTGAACCAGCGCAGCAGGTACATGGCTTCAAAGAGGGGCAAAATGTAGACACATAAATTATACAGATTGATCTCATGCATTTAATCCTGATTACTAACATCAGTTCATCCTGAATCATCTCCTTTACTAGTCATTTAATTAAATAATCTTTATTTAATTAAATTCATCACATTTCATCTCTTAATTAAATTAATCAATTTTATCTGATTAAGTCATCATCTCCTATTAATTAAATAAATCATTTTATTTAATTAATCCTATAGTCCCTCTTTTAATTAAATAATTCAGTTTATTTAATTAAGCTCTAAAGTCATCTGCTTTAAATTAAATAAATTTGTCTTTATTTGATTTAAAACTACCACCATTCTCTTTAATTAAATAAATCAAACTTTATTTAATTAAGTCTAAAATCATTATTCCTCTCATTTTGATTTATTTAAATCTTAAAATATGAATCAAATTGTCACATCAGCTAGTCTCCTTTTAAATTAATCAAATCCTGATTAATGCTAACACTAATCACTCAAATCCTCTAGATTTTGCAACTTGCACAATAAATCAATTTATTTGATTTATTAAATCTTCCTTTTTCATTCAAAAAGGCATCAAAGGATGGAATATTCCTCAAATTCAAAAAGTCCCTTGAAAAGGACTTCTACATCCAACAAGGCATTAAAAGTCTCTTACGTGTCCTTTGCATTGAGCCAAGTGGCATTTAACTCTTCTTACATCCCCACTAAACATATCACTTCTTCAAATTCAAATTTCAAATGCATGTACATTGATCAAAATGTGTTCAACCTCCTTCCATTAGCATCTTGACAAGTGGCACAATTCCATTGGTCCATCTTTAATCCCACATTCATCCTATTCTTCAATCCTCTGTCCTTCTTTGCTATAAATGGAGGCCTCCTCTATTGTATTTGGCATCCACAATCCATGCAAGATTATTATACTCAACTTCATCCACAATCTTTGCCATTTGCATACACAACTTGTGCAAAGTTATCAACTTCATGTTTTGAAATCAAGTTTATCCATTTTCAACCATTTTCATAATTTCATATATAGGTTATGGAGATAATTCATCAAGGAGCTTCAAATCTTCACCATTGATCATCAAGCTTGCAAAGAATTGGGAAAGGGCCATTTTCCACATCAAAATGACACCAATTCCCCCATTGGGTTTAGATTTTGTTAATTTTGAGCAAGATTAGATAGTTTTTTATTTGTGTTCTTCATTTATTTCTTGTTCTTGATATTTCAAATGAATCTCATGGAGAATGTTGTTTCTAAATTGTATTTTGGACTAATGATGTGTTTGTTCTTTGTGTTTGTGCAGGTCTAGGATCACCATTCACAATTATTACCTGGAGGTTGGTCAAAAATCATCGACCACCGCTCCCAAAACTTACTTTTTATTAATTCATGGTGGTACCAATGGATTGGGAACCTCCTACATGCATGTGATAAAGGTGTGTTGATTCTTGGGTCTATAAAAGGGCACATGAGTTGGCTTTGCTAATCTATTTTTTTTCACTTATGCATATGAAATTCCACTAGCATAAAATTGTTTTAATTCATCCCTCTTATTCAACCAAAAAATTATTTGTTCACTCATTTCTCCTACATGTGATACAATCGATTTGAGTGACTCGGCAATGCCTCTCTTATAAGGGTAGGTTGTTGAATGCTCATTTAATCTTCCAATCAACTGTTCAAGCTCTCTTTTGTTGTTTTCAATTTCATTTAAGATATTTTCTTGCGTTCCTTGTGGATTCCTACGAACTGAGGGAGGGGTTTAAGGTTCTTCTTATTCAAGAGGGTCTTCGTGAGGGGGTGATTGTGAATTGTCAATGTTTGGAGGTGGAGACTAGTTTCGTAGAAATTAAAACAAAGTTTATTTAAAAAACCTATTTCAATCTACATTTTAATTCAAATTTGAAACTAAAGAAATAGAAATGCATCCTCATGAAGAATCAAAAGAAAACATTGATCTCCATTTGGAAATCGCGAGTTGGAAGGGCACAAAATGAGAGCAATGGTCAAGGGTTGTAGAAAAAATGAGTTAAAACGGCCTATTTTTTTAATGTAACTTTATATTTGGTGAGTGTCAAATTTAGTGTTTGCCTAATTTTGCACTCGCCAAATGCATAATTTCATTTTTTACCCAATGTGGCACCTTTTTTGTGTCACAAATTGGTGCACACACCTGAGTGGGATATGCGAGAATTTGGAGCATTGAATGAACCTTGATCTATGAATTACACGCTTTTTAGGCTGAGTAACGGTGGAGGGACACATGAGGAAATTCACCTAATGGAGGTAATGAAGGGGGTGGTGCATGATTAATTCTCTCAATTGGACATTTGGGATGGCGAAGTGCTCGCACAACATGCATCCATTCGACCCAACACATGATTTTTTTTGCGCTACATTTGGAGGTGGACTTGCTCCACTGTTGGACAAAACCCAAAATGGGTTCATAAGGAACACCATGGACCAATTAGTGTGTGATAGGTGGAAAAGTGGTTGAAACATAAAAAAAAGAAGCAAAATTGACAAATGCACAAGTGGTAGGGTGACATGGCGGGAAATTTGCTTTAGATTTTTTATCCACGTGGACTTCCAAACATAGGGTGTGCCACTATAGGCTCCCCTCCCCTATTATTAATAAATATATATGGTAAGTAATGGACATCTAATAATCTTTTGAGAAGCAGAACACTTTCTTGTGCAATACGAAACTTTCATTAATTAGACATGGATGGAAATTAGAGAATGTAGTTCATTTGGGGTTCGTGCCAATAGACTAACAATATGACTGGTGACGTGGCCTTGAGTTGTTGAGCTTAGTTATTCAATGAAAATTATGGGGGAATTTAATCCTAGGGAAAAATTACAAATAATAACTATTAATAAATATTTTATCAAAGATTTGATGCTTTTGTTAGCATTTGGGAAGGAATCAAAGGCGAGGCATTTGATTCCTTATGTTTGGCTTGCTTTAAGCCTGGCCTCGATGCTTGATTTTGAAACAATAGATGGTATTCACCAATGGTGGGTGCCTGATATTGCGATTCACTACATTGAATACAATATTTTTACAGACGAGGCACCATTAGGAATGCTTGGGAGGAAGGCCCAAATCTTTCTTCTTTTAACAAACTTTTTTGGTCACAAATTGTGAACTGCATTTGGTCACTTTCACTTTCTAGAAAAATAGAACATCTGTAGAAAGGGCACATCTTTTCATGGCAATATGTCCATTAGTCGAGACGACCTCTATGAAAAATATGACGACAATTCATAGCTTTCAAATTTCATCATCTTCTTCAAAGGAGCCCAAGTAAACAACACAAAGCATCCAGTTTGATCTCACTAAAGTTCTATGTAAAATGTTTGAATGTCAAAATAATATTGTTTATCTAATTCATAAGATAATTCCTTTTAGTCTTTACTTCACCATGCAAGCCTACACATAAGAAGCATGTGACAGGAAAAAGGAAGTGTTTAGGAAAAATTTCTCACTAAAGATAAATCCACGTGGCAACAATTTTATATTGGTCTCCTCCCAATTTTCTTGTCTTATTCCTTATTATGCTACTCTAATGAACAAATCCAAAATCAATATTTGGAATCTATCATCTATGAAATGATGTCTCTTATCCAATGTAAATCTCTTCAAGTAAAAGCAAAAACTGGATCATTGTCAATCATGGTGAGAGTTAAATCTTGAACAGGCTTCACCATCTAAAATTTTACCAATGAAAAACTATTTGGAAAATAAACATCATCTCAACTATAGCTTTTTGGTGTTTGAAGACAAATGAAAAAAAAGGAAAAAGAGGGAAAGAACTTGTAATATAGTTGAGCACTCATACACACCCTCCCATACTGTCGAATGATCGTGAGCAGCAGAGTCCTCTTACTCTTATTCCCAAGAAAGAAATTCAAGGCCCTCAACATACAACAACCTCCATTACTAAAAAACAGGCAATAATTTTTTTTATTGTTGATTTTCCTTAGCAATTGGATGAATAGAGCACTTTTACTAATATTCTCCAATCCTTACCAGTTGAGGGAACATATGCTAAAGAAAATAATTAGAAATTTTTTTGCAATATCCAAAGCTAACACCCAAATGGTTTGTAACCATTAAACGATTCTTAATTCATTCCAAAACAAGAGGACAAATAATCTCAAGTGCAATCATTCTATATATGGTTAAAAATTTCTATTGCTACAACCGTTTGAAAATATCCCATTTTGATATGAGTTCTTTGGAAGAGAAAGAAGGTAGAGAATAAAATGTGGATGAAGGATTGTGAAGAAAAAAGAGGGAATGAGTATGAAAAATGATCGAAATTCTCCAAACATGTTGTGACATGAATCCATGCAATACCACATGTTGCACAATGTAACTACTTTTAAGTCTTATTTATATTCTTTTTAACTTTACAATTAATTGACTTATCTAGGATTAGTTTGGCTAGCCAATAAAAATATGAAATGTTTATTGGCTAAAAATTACGTATTTTTCTTATAAAAAGTTGCAATTAAAAACCATACTAATCTCATACACTCTCAAATCTAATGCTTACATATTAAAAAATTAAAGTATTATTGGAAGAGATTTGTTTCAATTATTAACACAAATGCTTACTAATTAGACTTGTTATTTAATACAATAATTCAAGTTTTAATCACAAATTATGTCTATTCACTAATAAAAAAATTGTTTCTTTATAATTTATGTAACATATTTGCAATTGCATAAAGATTTGGGAGAAATTCATGTTTAGTCTATTTTGTTCTTGGAATTTCAAGATTAAAGAGAATAAATTAAAGATTATTAAGACTTTAAATATATTATACAAGTGATATTAGTGGGGAGTACTTTTCTTTTTTTTATTCGTAAACTATGGGGGAAGGGGCCCATTCCCTCTATTAAAAAAAAAAACATTACAAAAATTTGTAGCATAGTAGCAAAGAAATAAAGGAGGCCAATAGCCTTAAGAAAGGAGAAGGAGAACTAAAGGAGCCTATAGAGGAACAAAGGACTGAAAACACATCTCAGAGATGATACAAACACTTGAAGACTCACAAGAAGCGCAAAAAATGCTCAAAATCCACAAAAAGGCTACACCCTTCAAATATTTTGAAGGAGAAGCGCATACAAAGTCTACTGAGAACCCACTTCCACTACTTCTAAACCTTCAATGCAAAGCTTTTCAACTTCAAACTTTCTCCCAACCTTACGTTTCAGCCCATAGTTAGGTTTTTATTTTCCATTTAAAGACTAAGAAATCCCAAGTCTTAGAGGCCGATCCAGTGTGAAATCATTAAAATAATCATGAGCCTGCTCATCCAAGTCCTCCATGAAAGGATAGGTGCTAACGAAATCAAAACCATCCTCCTCCAACCCAAAAGGAGAATCAGGAGGACTCTCAAGGACATGAGCAATTGGAAGAGTAGAGGGAGTCACCGACCGGTCCAGATTCTACTCAAAAACCTATGGAGGATCAAAAAATTTACCATGATTCTGCCAAATGAACTCAGTATCCGAAGCACCATCCTTTTTGACCCACTTCTTCAAGAAAAAAATCATCTCTCCATCCAAACATTTGAGGGAACAAGCCTCAATTCTATAGCCAAAACTGTTATAGTGAAAACATCGAAAAGGAAAACCCTCATAATTTAAAAACTAAGTCCAGACACCATGAGAAGAATGGATCCAGATGGAGTGAGAGAGGGGTTTTGAGATATCCACCATGGCACAAACTTTGTATAATCTACGATCCAGAGCCACTGGATCAGAATCCAGCTTGATGAAAGACATCACCTAGTTGATCATATTGCTTAGCAAATCCAAATTTCACAGAACCAGGAGAAGATCATAAAGCCTAATCCAAACAGGAATAAAAGTAATCTTGGCAGTGGTGGGATCAAAAAAAGGTGACCAAGGAGAAATAAAGAGGCCTGAGTGTCCAAAGAACCAAGGTCATTTTTGCAAAACATAATTACAATCCTCCAAAGTACAAAAGGATATCAGGAAAAATCCAAAATTCAAAGATTCCACAGTAGGGAGAGACATATCACTCCAGGTACATTTGATCCAATCGAGAACTGAAGCCACTGAAGGGCGCTTGTGCAAAAATCTCAACACCACATAACAACTGCCATGATCCTCAGCGATAGTAGAAATATAACCATTAGATAAGAAAAAATGTATCGGATCATTGGAGAAAGAGACAACAGAATCCCCAAATGAAAGATGGGCATAAGTAGATTGAGGTCCACAGTTCGAATTGAGTGGAGGGGGAGGAACAAAAGAATTAGGAGGCGTGGGCATGCTAGGGTTTTTCACTGAAGCATGCTCACGACAATAGTTTGAGCATACATGAAAAGGGTTATCCTTGTTTTTGCACCCATCCACAGACTCGAAGGGCACCACCCTAGAAGAAATCCCTAAGTCATTCATAGCTAACTGATCAAAAGCACGGGGGGCAGGAGAAGAGGGTGGCAATGAGATCAAAGGTGCCCCAGATCGAAGGGCATACCGCTTCCTACCAACCCCAGACGCAACACCACGATCACCACATTTTGCACTAGAAGCACACAAAGGCTTGCCATCCGCATGAGCCCGCACACCACCATTTGTTTGGCATCCATCCCCGCTCACGTCCAGAGAGCCCTTTGCACTAGGCGAACCTTTGCACATTTTTTTGATCCTATTAAATGTTTATTAGTCCTATTTCATGATAAACTTGATCATTTTTAAACATATTTAATTCAGAGGACTTTTCTTTATAAGATTGTAATTATAGTTTTGTAGGGTTGAAAAACATTAAATGTAAATTTTAATAATGTGAATAAAATTAATGAAAGTTTTGTTAATTATAGTATTTTAGTTTTGTTAATTAGTTTGTAGGATTCCCCATGCTTATATTCTAACTTAATAGAACAAAAGGAATGATCATGTTCTTATAATTATAGTTATTTAATGTATTAGAAAAGTTAAAATATAAATATGCAATTATAATTATTTTTAATAATTTAATTTATAAAACATATAAATAAATTAGTTTTATTTATCAAATAGTATAATAATTTATTATTTTATTTATCAAAATAAATATTTTAATAAAATAAAATAAATAAATAAAAGACAATGTAATTTTTTTTGGCAAATTGTTATCAAGGAGGATAGCACTTTTTCTATTAATTTAAAGCTCTGAATTACATTTTTCAGTTATTTTGAACCCAAATTACATAATTTCTACTTTCTTAGAAGATCTTAATGTCATAGCATGTTTTTGTTTTGAAGGTGTTTTCTTCCTTTTCACCTTTTTCCATTCTTGTTCAGTTTCAAGAGGAATCTCCACAAGTTGGCCAGATAAAACGTCACCACTTGAGCCCCTCAACGATGCAGCTGCTAACACAGAGCCTTCACCTCTTTTAGAGAACATTGTAGAGGTTTTGGCCTTTGCAGGCGAGCTCGAAGTACAATCCCTGGGAGGGGGAGAGGAGGGTGAAGATATTTTCTTTCGAATAACTGAAGAATGTACATAGCCCTTGGGTGGATTAGGGGAATGGTATAGTGTTAATATTCAGCCCCAATCCATCATGATGGTTTGAGGTTCCCCATATCTCGATGCTTCTAACATTGGGAGGAAACATGTTTTGTTGAGAAACATTTCCTGCACCTAAAAGTGATTTTTTCATAGCCAATCGATTGCCTCCTGCACCTATTCCCCACCCTCAACACAATCTCAGTCGAAAGACCATTATCAAATTCCATTTCAACACAGATTCAAGCACATGTAGAATTTTGATAATTGATGGTTTCCTCAGAAGAGCAATGATACCTTCCAAGGCTATTAACAATAGCCCTTAAGCAATCTAGTTCCCAAAACTGAATAGGAAGATATGGAAGTCTCACCCACAAAAAAGTAGTGGTAAAAAAATTTGTCTGTGGATCGAAGTCAAGAAACCATGGTTTCATGCATAGAATGTCTCCTTGGTAGAACCAAGGTCCATTTTCTAGTACCAAATCCTTGTCTTCCTTCGAATCAAACTCTAAAATGAAGAACCCCTTTGCATAGGGATAAATGTTGACTTCTTCCATGAAATCCTTCCATTTATCTGAGACCCAAGCATGCAAATCGCAAAGTTTCGACCAAGTCTTCATGAACTAATAGATTAGAGCATGATTAGACAAAAATCCATCCCTGTCCAAAGCCAAATTTTCCAAACAGACTTTTGGAGTTTTTGGTGAGAGCTGGACAAGAAAAAATGGACAAAGTTTGGTAGAAGCAACATTTGCATCGACGACGACATGTGATTCTGAATGGAGATCACTGACACCAGATGCTTTCATCGAGTCGTGCCCTAACCCTTGTGGATCAGGTTTTCTCAAGCACCCATATTGCAGATGAGAGTCCCCTAACTTTGCAGAACCATGAACCCCTTCGTATGAGACATACACCTAGAGATTGTCATTTTTGCCATTGAGAATGCCTCCATATTTTATGCATTCTAAAAAAGCCTTTGTTGCGCACAGATGAGAAGACCCAATGTTTTCGTTCGCACAAACCTTGGAGGAAAGTGATGAAACATGATTTAGGTCCCTCTTTGCAATGAAGAGAAAGCTTGGAGCAATCGCGTGCACCATTCTTCTATGTTTTTATTTTCTAAAAGACAATGTAAATTAATAAAAAAATTAAAGTAAAATAAATATTATAATATTTTTATAAATATAAATAATATTATATTATAATTGTATATTTAAGATTTATAAAATAATATTATTTTAAAATATTATAAAACATTTAATAAATATATTTTTTAAAATAAATTCATGAATTATCATTCAAATAATTTTATTATAAAAATAATATTTTTTTTATTTTTTATTTTTTATTTCTAATATTAATAAAAACATAAATACTTCTTTAAAATATTTTTTATAAAGAGAAAAATAATATAGTAATATATTAATAAAAAATCAAAACACAAATTAAAAAAATAAACATATTATATTTTTTACCTAACTATTATATAAAATATAACATATTAATATTAATTATTTAAAATATGTAAATCTTTATAATTTTGTACATTTTAGATTTATAAAATAATATTATATAAATATATCATTAGACCTTTCCAAGAATCTTTTCAAAGTAAATTTATTGATTATCATTAAAATTATTTTGATATAAATAATTATTTAAAATTATGTAAATAATATATGTAAAATATTGCATTTAATAATAAAAATAATAATTAACATGGTTATATTCTAGCTTATGTGACAAAATTATTGCATGTCTATATTCTAGCTTATGTGACAAAACCGTTGCATGCCTATATTCTAGCTTGATTGCATGTATTATAGTCTGATGGAATAAAATGAAACACATTTATAGCACCTTATATTTATAATTATTATTATTTAATATATTATAAAAATTAAAACATAAATATGACAAAATATAAATTTTATTTTAATTTTTAATTTTTAAAATTAAGATTAAATTAATAATTTTTGGTCAAACTTTCTCAACTATTATTTTTACTAAAACATTTATTAATATTTTTCTAATTTTAAAAGATGATGTATATGAAAGCAAGACCTAAAATCCATTTCTTAAAAAATGGTAAAATAATAGTTCACTTTTATACTTCCTAAAAATTTGTCCATAACACAACTTTTTTAACCAATCATGTTCAAGACAAATAATTTCTAGAATTTATAAAATTAAATATTACATATTCATTTTGGAGAGATTAAATTTTTTTTTAAGAAGATAATTTTTTTTGTTTCTAATTGATTCAAAAACAATTTATTAATTTAACTAATTAAACAAGGAAAAACAAAACTCATTGCAATCGTATTACCTACTTACTAACAATACTAGCAATCACACCTTGGTGTGCAATGGGTACACCAAAGAGGTGTGGAATGTCAATTAGGAAAAATTTATTTTGCATAAATTTGTGTATTACATGAGTTCAATTGGTTGGCCATTTAGTAAATGATATTGTTTGTGCAACAAAGTTCTCTAAAATTGAGTGAAAGAAAACCTCTAAATCATGAATACAATGAAGGTATATGAAGATAGGGTGAGAGATGGAGGGAGAGAGGAATATAGAGGTAGAGATGAATATATATATATATAGAGAGGTAGAGATGAATATATATATATATATATAGAGAGAGAGAAGAGAGAGATGGAAATAAGAAGGAGATAAAGAGAGAGGAAGATAGATAGAGATGGAGATAAAGAGAATAAAGATAGAAGAGAGATAGAGGAGGGAGATAGAGATAGAGAAAGAGAGAGAAGAGATAGAGATAGAGATAGAGATAGAGATAGAGATAGAGATAGAGATAGAGATAGAGATAGAGATAGATTGAGAGAGAGATAAAAATAGATAGATATATCAAACGTGGGGAGGAGAGAGAGGATCGAGAAAAATGAGAGGGAAAGAAAGAAAAAAAAATCTAAAAAAGAAGATAAAAAAGATCAGAAGATATAAAGATAGATAGGATATCGAGAGAAGAGAGAGAGAAAGAGAGAGATAGGGAGAGAGAGAATATGGGGAAGAGGGAGATATATGTAGAGGGAGAGAAAGAGAGGGGGTAGAGAGGGAGAGGGAGAGGAAGAGATATATATAGAGAGAGAGGGGGATAAGAAGAGAGATAAAGGATAGGGAGATAGATAAGAAGATATACATAGAGAAGGATATGGATAGAAAGAGATAGAGAGATGAGGGAGAGGGAGATTGAGCGATAAATAAAGATAAATATATAGTGTAGAAGAGATGGAGGGAGAGATGGAGTGAATAAGATAGAGGGAGGGAGACATTTCTAGAGATGGAGGGGGAGAGAGGAATATAGAGGTGTGTAAAATAAGTGACTTTATATAACTTAATTAAAATTAATTATTCCTATACCACACACCAATTAACCTATGGGAAATAAAATAGGCTAAGAGCCTTTTCCAGTTGGTCATGCATGTGAAGGTAAAATTACAATCCTCCCTCCTCAAAATTGCTTGCCCTCAAACAATTGTAAATTTGGATGCTAAATTATTTAATCTCGTTCTTAAGTAGCATCTTTTGAAGGAAAATCCTTCCATTCTACCAGATACTCTTCAATGCTTTTACTTCTCAATTTTCTCTCCCTTACATCCAAAATACCCTCAGGTACCAAAATCAATTTACCTTCCTCGTCTAATGGTGGTAGCTTAAAGAAGGTTAAATATGTTTCTCAAGCCTTTTTTAGGCACAAAACATAACACACATTGTGGCTCTTGCTATGTTGTAGCAGCTCCAACTCAAAATTAACCTATCCAATCCTCCTCACAACCCTATATGTCCAATAAAATCATGGTTTCAACTTCTTTGCTCCACTCTTCTTCAAGGAAGACTGCCTTTAGGATTGCAACCACAAGAAAATCAAGTCACCAACCTTAAAATATCTCTCCAATTTGTGTCTATCTACATAGATATTTTGTTGGTTTTGAGCCTACTAGAGATTTTCCTTAAGTGAATTTAGGATATCTTGACTCTCTTGGACCCAATCCCTTGCCTTCATAACCTTTCTATTAGCAATGACTAAGTCCGTAATTTTTTTTCCCTTTTTATTGCATATTGGAAAGAGGGTGGGTCAAATGTCTTCACCCAACCTCTAAGTGGTTCAGTGAAACCTTCAATGAATAAAAAAATTCTTCTCTCTGACACATTAGGAACCATCATGGAAAACCTTTGAAATTTAGACACATAACTATCAGTTGAGTCGTATTGCTTTAGCTGTGCTAGGTACCTAAAATGTAGATCTTGATCCTTCTTATCAAAAAATTTTATTAGTTTCTGGATGAAATATGTATAATATTCTACGAGACTATTCCCCTATGTCACCATCCCATGGTACCACCACTTGTGAGCATCTCCCTCCAAATGAGGTACATATTTTATTGCTTCATTTTCAAACATGGGATTTAGTGAGAAGTATGTATCTAATTTATGGATCTATGAATGTGTGTTACATTTATTAGAGCCATCAAAAGTGGTCATGGATAACTTTCCCATCCTTTACTGCAAGTCTTGATTGTGTGTACCTTTGTCCTTTTTGGGTCTATTCTTCAACTTTAGTTGGCAAAAAATAGTCAATGACATGGAAACATGAAATTCATTCCTAATGGTTGGTACACCTACAAATAATCTAGGTAACTCTGCATCATTTTCTATTCTCCATTGCCTTTTGAAATTCCCTCTCTAATGAAAAAAATTAGGTATCAATGGTCTTTTTTTTATTCAATAATTGTTTTAATGTTGTTGTTAGTTTGTTTGTTTGTAGAATTATTTATGTCTACATTGTTATTTTGATCACCTTTACACATACTCATATTCTACAACATTTGTGTCAATAAACTAACCAATTGCTATCATCCTTGAGCAAGATCATTTACAATCTACCCCATCCTATTTCTTTCATTACTCCTTTCCCTACCTACCATGATTTCTTTCTTTTGGATTTTTTAAAAATTTATACTACCCTCTTTTGAGATTCCTTTCCTAATACCTATTAGCTCTTTCGTTAGGTTACCTATGAATTGTATTTCTACATCAATATGTTAAATCCTTAATATGTTGGTAGGAAAAAAAGCTTTGGTACCACTTTAGTGTCCCTACCAAAATATTTCAACCAACTTGCAAATTTATTGATTTCCCACTCAAACAATTATCCATGCAGTTGGTGAACATTAAACCATTTAGTTTCTTGAGTTTTGTGCTTAGGAACAATTGCAACTATCTTTCATAATCATTTTTTTTTTACAAACAATTGGTATGCATTCAACAATACATAGGCATTTTAACAAATAGTTTGCAAGTGTACACCATTGCTAGTATCTCATACATTAAGTGTTGATTTATGAAATGTTCCTTTTTCTAGGTTTCGTTGCTTTGCACTTGGTGATAACCTTATCAATTTGTGTCAGCATGTTCAGTGTTTTCTGGGTTTTTTCTAGTGGTGTTGGATATTTTTACTAACTTATTATTTTTAGTAATTTACTATCTTTAATAAGGGTATGTGAAGGATTGTCATGGAAAAAATAGGCCCTTAAGTGGCAAAAAATTTAGAAAAATCAAAGTTAGGCAACTTGACGTAAAAATTTGAATAAGTTATGTATATTATTTAAAAAATATGTAAGAATAGAATCTATAGAAAATTGAATTTATTTTCTAAACTACTAGTTTTATTTTTAAAAAATAAAAATCTATTTGGTGAAAATTTGAAATTTCAATGCAGCAGTACTTAAATTTCAAGGAAAAAATGAGAAGTAGGTGTTTATCTGACCACCCTAACCACAATAAAATGATAATATTTTTTTATAATATTTTAGATATTAGTAGAGAACTCATGTCCAGATGTGATGCATATTTGTTGTAAATTTTTTTCAAGTAAATAATTAATTATGAATTTTTTATTACAAATTTTAGAAAATATAAAAACTCGTATGTCTGACCACCTTAACTTGGTCAAAACTTTATGAAATTCATTTTTTTAAAAAATCTTATAGTATGTGAAGCATAGAATGTGACACATGTTTCAAATTCAAAAAATGTGATACCATTTGAAAGCTATAGATGTTTTTCAATCAACCTATCAATCAAGATTTTAGTCGTAATTCAAATAGAAAATCAATAATAATTGTTTATTAAATTCAAAGTAAAGAATAATTTATATTGGTGGAAATTTGAGAATCTCTTTTAAAAACCCTTTTCATTTCATCAATTTTAGGTAAAAAAAAAGTCGTCAGCCACATACCCATCATATCGCCACTTTTTAGCCCATCATGATCTTGCACATACCCATAACTTACTATTTTTAGTAAGTTCTAGTCAAGCTTCATTTGGACCAGTTTGGTGTTTTTCCTCACTCAAAATTTTTAATAAGTTTTATTTTTAGTATTTGGTCTCAACCCCATTCATCTAGCATCTCAGTGCAGAGTTTTTATTTCTGACAATGGTGAGTTCTCTTGGTGGTCAGGATCAATATTTGTTATTTTTCCACTTAAGTTTATAATGTTGTTATTTTAACTTAAGTGAGAAGGGTGTGGGACATAAGAGCCCCCCTTGACCTAGTCAAATAACATTTTTTAAAAGGGGCCAATATTATTTCATGTGACCCCTAGAAAGGGGGTTTATTTATCATTTTTTAAGGCTAATGTTATGCCTCATAAGGTGGGACGCCTAGTTTGGGCTTAATGTCAATTTTAAATTAAAAATGAAAAGTGAAATTTTGGAGGAAAAAATTTGGATGCCCCTCTTGGGGTAATTTAATTTTATTTCATAAAGTGAAATGAGAGAGAAATAAATTCAAATTCAAATGCAAGTTGCCCTAACTTTTCCCTCACTTTATAAATATGAGTTTGATCTCTCATTTGCATATGCATGTTTTGACAGCTTAAGGAGACGTTGTTGGAATGAGCTCGGGGAGTTCTTCTTTTGCTGGTTGAGGACAAAAACCCTCTTCTTAGTTGTTGGTTTCAATGGTGAAACATCCACCCTAGTTGGTTGGTGTTCTTAGTTTGACAGTGAACGATTTTGGCTTGATTTGGTGATTTGGGTTTGAAAAAGATGAAGACTTAGGAATTTTTTGATATAGTTGTTTAGTTTTTGGTGTGATGTGAGCTTCCTTGGAGTGTTATTTAAGTTTGGTAGTGATTAGATGATTTTTTAGGGTGCTAGTGTACCTTTTTTGTGATACTAAAAAAACAAAGTTTGTTCATAACTCAATCGGACTACCAAGTATCATTATGGGTATTAATGCATTGCATTCCTCCTTGTTGGATGCCATTCTTTGTGCCATCACATGTGGGTTTGATGAAGTACTAAATATTCTAAGAAAATTTCCCTCAAGGCAAGCATCATTCTTCTTTAGACACGTGGGTTTTGTTGGTCACACAAATCTACACTTTTTGGGTGTGGGTTTTCCTATGTATTAAATCTACACTAATTGGTTGTTGGCTCTAAGTTATTTGGAGGAGTTTGGAAAATATTTTTGATCATCTGAAGGTCTGAAAATACACATTTTGGCTTTGTAATTAGGTGTGCAATAATTTTTGCAAGTCTAATTTCATTTTATTGTTTGGTGCAAATCTAATTTGTCATTATGTTCAGTATGTTTTGATGCAAGGAAAACTTTATTCCCTTTCTATGCAATTTTATTCAATGTATGTAATAAACATTATGATTGAAACTTGAAACAAGACACATTATGCATCTTCATCTTATTTTATAAACAAAACAAAAAAAGGGGTGCTCATTATAATTTACATTCATACATATATATTATGCACTAGTACAAAAACAACAATATATGATTAAAAAAACTACTAAAAATTGCATATAAATGACTGAACATGATCACATGACCATTAGTAGTTTATTGCCAATCATTTATAATGCGGCTAGATTGATGACTAAACCATTTTTAGTCATTTATTGGTTGTTGATTGATCGATTTGGTAATATATTTAGTCATTGATTTAGTCATTGATTGTTGTAATTTGGTCACTTATTTAGTCATTTTTTATTCACTAATATATTCAATTGTTGATTTAGTCATTGATTGTTGTAATCTAGTCACTTATTTAGTCATTGATTTAGTCATTGATTGTTGTAATCTGGTCACTTATTTAGTCATTTTTTATTCACTGATATATTCAGTCATTAATTTAGTCATTGGTTGTTGCTAACTAGTCACTTATTTAGTCATTTTTATTCATTGATTTCATTGGTCATATATTTAGTCATATGTATTCACTGTTCACTTATTTATATCAATTGGTAGTATATTTAGTCAAGTAAATTATTAATTGACAGCAATTAGTAGTATATTTAGTCATTTTAATTGACTGATATTTGTTTATTTAAACATAAAACACAAAAATACACATCAATCACCAATTGCACACAATAAGACAGGCATTGAGAAGGAAAAATCATTGAACTTTATTAAAAGAATGGTGTTCTTACAGCTTGCACAATTCTAAAATATCTATCTTGCTTGAAAAATGCTTAGAAATAGAGTATTACAATTTTTATTTTTAGTCACAAGACTAAAAATCTAAGTTACAAAGCACATAAATGACAAGAAATAAACTTCTCCCAAAAACTTCTGCAATGATGGAAACACATACTTGGAGCCTTTTAATGTGAGCACATGCCCTTTTCATCTCTTAAAACTTCTACAACATGGGAAATCTTCCTAGAGCAAGTTGTAACATGTAGAATCCAAGAAGGAGAGTGTTGATCATATCCCATATATGTTCACTCCTTCAATGTAGTCAACAATAACCCTATAATCTTTCCTCCTTTATATGCAACATGCCATTTGATATGAGCAACATGGTGTTTCCTTTTCTGTCATGAATGAAGTTGTGCCTCAATACAACAAATAAAATTACTATTAGTCTTAATTCAAAAAGAATAAAAGTGCATTGTATATTGCAAGTTTACAAAAGTAAGTCCAAACATAGCGGAAAGATAAATCAATTAAAAAATTGTAGCCTTGTCAACAAATGCCTTAAACAAAGTGCTCACCATAGGCCTAAAATATGCATATTGAACCCTTGATTTCAAAACCTTGTTCAAAGTTTAAGAAAGATAATACGCTCATATTATAGAATGAAGTTAATATTATAGAATGAAGGCTATCAACACTAACAAGACTGGAACAACATTATCAACAAAATTTTCCTAGAAACTAAGACCAAGAATGCCATTAAACTTAGACAACAAAAACGTAAACCCTGGTTCATGTGTTTTCTTAGTAAATACCTACACCATGAAAGAATCCATTTATACATAAATTCCAATTAATTAAGTTGATGAGAAAATATCTTTGATATCCAAATGGGAAGCCTTAACATCCAAAAATTACTAACCTGATGTTTCACAACAAGTTTCTCAAGTGTGACATCATCTTTACTTAAGAAACCGGATATTGATCCACTTCCATATCGGATCTCACAGGATTCTCCTTCACAAACAACAAATGATATATTAATCGTTTAGCAACTTCCTTAATATCCCTATTTAAGCATAATAAACTAAGTGAGGTTGAGGTTTTGAAGTAGAGTACCATCTTCTTGGTATGCGCTTGACATTGATGAATTGTATCTTGAATGAAAATAGAAGGCCAGTTGCATTGTAAAATCATTGTTAATCGTTGTTACAAAAATAACCATAAAATCCTCTTTAATTAAAAAAATCCTTCTAGATATTTCAAGACAAGATATTTCAGTTAATTTCTAAGAGAGATAATTTCACTATCCAAACATCCATCAATCTATTTAAAAATTTGAATGTAATGAAACTAACCATTGTCATATGCTGAAAATTGAAAACTAAATGATTTAAACTATAAACCCAAATTGATATTTCAACATAACATCAATGGAGCATTTCTTAAATGAAAACACATGTAAAATGAAACTAAAATATGAAAACTATAAAAAAATGAGCATTCAAAAGAAATCAAACTCCATTGTTATCCTATCTACAAGATCTTGTCTTTGCTCTCATATTTTTGTAGCAAAGGCACAAGAGGCTATGTAGAATGGATTTTGATCAAAATGAGATTGGATTTATTTGAAAAGTGAGGAGGAAGCGAGCTTATATAGATGTCCTCATGGGTGAATCCACATTTTGGGAAGCATATGGGATTAAAAGAGTGAAAGGGAGAAATGCATGCAAATAGTAAATAATGAAATGGATATATTAATGAATATGTGCAATATTTTAATGATTTAATGAAAGGGATAAATGGGATATGCAAATAGATTAATGTATGATTATGCAAATGGTTAAAGTGAAATGGATTAATGATTTATGTAAATGAATGAATGATTATGGATAAGTATTATAATATTTTAACGAATAATGGATAAATAATACTTTCATGATTATAGATTTATAAATGATTTAATGAGAGAGATAAATACTTATAAAATGGTTATGAAATATGAATGTGAAATGAATTATATATAGAATGGATAATGGATTTATGAATATGGAAATATGATTTAATAAATGAATATAATGATTATGTATAAAATGTGTAATGGATGTATTCAAATGATTATGGATTAATGATTAATGAAATGGATGAGTTAATGATTATGTAAATGGTTAAATGATTTATGCAAATGACTAAATGAATTATGCAATGGATAAAGATGATTATGAGGACATTTTTATGTGTTACATTTTTCCCCTCTTTGAGACAATGCAACCTGTCGTGTTGTTTCAAAGAAAAAAAAGATTGATTAACTGATACATGCCCCATAGGTATCATGGTAAGGATGATGATAAGGATGATATGCCCCCTCAAGAGATTGATTGAACAAGTTGTGATAAGATTAATCTCTTGATAGATCATGAGGAGAAGATTTTATAATTGATATTGTGTGAGTGATTAAGCAGAGATGTACATTTGATGAAAATGCATAGTTGATGGGCGTAACTGAACAATTGATGTAAATTATCAGTATAGCCAAGTTGATGAGTTGATTAAGCTGATTAAGATTGATTATAGAGAAAAAAAATGATTGATTAATAGATTGAGTGGTCAAGGATCATATTGATTGATTTGATATTTGAATTAAATGATAAGCATCAGTTATATAAACCAATTAATCATTCTTTGAAATGGGCATGAAGAAAATGAAATGATGAAGGAAATGGATGATGGAAGAAATGATAGATGAAAAAGAGATATGAAGGAAATGAAGGTAATGAAGCTTCTTGTTCTTTACAAAGTGCTTTATCATCATAGAGCTTATTATGTTTCAAATTTGTATAAGCATGTTCTAGATAGCATGAATGTCTAGATGACCTGAATATTGTTTGCATTTTTATTTAGCAGTGAAGTATAAGCTTCTAGGTATAAGGACATTAGATGACCTGAATACTTATTGAATAGAAGACACTATCAGACAAGGAATTCTCTCATCCACACTAGCCTCATAGGTCGTCGATGATTTTAGACAACCATGTCTTAAGAAGAGTCATCCTATGAATAAGAAACAATCCACAGACAACAAACAAGTGAACATTCCCTATCCTCGCCTCTCTAGTCCAAGGAATCTTCAAGAAGCTAAAAGACATGCCACTAAAGATAAAATCATAAACTAATCAAATATCAACAACCAAGCATGCATCATGCTTCAATGTAGAACTGATTCTTGTCACAGTTTATGCATTTTGGTTGGATCTCAAAGATGGATTGATAGGTATGTTGCAATGTCTGTTTGATTGTCAATCATGGTGCATTTTGATTTTGTTGAAGTTCAAAGTTGTGTGGAGATCTAAAAGTGTCGCTATGTTTTAGGAATTTTTGAGTTTATGTGATTTTTTGAATTTTTGAAATATTTAAATTTTTTTGGATTTTTTGAAAAAAAAAAAAAAATGGATTTTTTTAGGACATTTTATGATTTTTAGGGATTTTTTGAATTTTTTAAAGATGGAGTGAGATGAAATGTGATATATGACTTATTGAAGGAATAAGATCTTCCACAATAGAGGTGATGCAACCATGGATAAATGATAGATCACAAGTAAAGATTCACTACAAAACATGTCACACAAGCAACATATATTTTGTCAAAAGATGATAATGGTTGGTTGATTGGATGTCAGGAATGATCGATTCCATAGGGAATGATGATAATAAGTACTTAGGATCACTGATTCCTCTAAGTACAATAAGATTGATGATTGTTGATGATTGATTGATAAAAGATATGAGGATTGGATAATGTCTTACAGCTAGGGTCAAATATGATTTGCATGATAAGATTCAAGGTTGCAAAGGGACATGATGACCACCCTAGGGTAGTGTAATCATGGATAAATGATAAGGATGTGAATTGTGATGGAATGGTAACACATAAGGATATGAAAGGAAATCCAAAGCATACATTTGTAATTTTTCCCCTAATCTCATCAAGAACAAAGGAAGGAAATGGGACATGAATTTTGATAAGCTAGGAGATATGGAATGGAAGAATGCAAGGATAAGGATAATGAATAGGATGATCAAGATCAACTAGATAAGATATGGGCACAACTCCTAAATTTGTTTCCCCTATTCCTCATCAAGACCAAGGAAGGGAAGAAAGGGTGTATTTAGATAGGACGGTGGAATATGGATAAGGTGAAGGATATGGCATGGAAGATATGGATAAAGTGTATAGAATAAGATGTATGAAATTCAAGAAGATCCTTAACCTTGTCAAGATCAAAGGTGGAACTATCAGGAATGAATGTAAAGGAGATGATGAATATGAATGATAAGATGGATAAAACTTGCCCCCAAGTGTAAAGTGCAAGAGGAATATGGAAGATAGGATATGGATAGGGATAAATGATATGGAAGATAATATATGTCATCATTTCCTATCAAATCATCACCCCCTTCTCACATGTGTGGAAACATGTCCAAATTTAGGTTTGGGGGGGGGGAATAAAAAATGCAAATATATTGCCTATGTGTCAAATCATAATATGCCTACGCCAGAAAATATAAATAAGCCAATCTAAAAATTTGGCTCATATGTCTGAAGTGACGTTAACTAAGCCGCCAATTCTTTCCATTATCACTCTCATTTATCACCTCTTTTTCAACCATAATTCCTTAATTTCCTTGTCGAAAACTTGAGTTATAAGCAGTAAATGGTAAAGGAAAAGGCAGAGAAGGAAATTTAGTTAGCACTAGCAGTAAAAATTTGGTAGGAAGGTGGTAGTCTCTAGAGCAAAAATTACAAAGAAGAAAATTTCAAACAATGGGGAGTCATTCAATTTGTCATGAGCCTTCAGTTCATGACACTTTGCTGCAAGATGTACAATGCCTACCAGAATTCCAACAATGTGGATGGCTTGATTATTTCATGAGACTAGATGGTTTTGATGAAGGCATTTCCTTTGAATTTTCCCAAACATTTTCAGAAGGAAAAGCCATCATAAAAGGATTAGAAGTTGTGGAAGCAGAGGAGAGAATTGCAGAAATTTCAGGGTTACCTGTTGATGGAGAAAATTACCCTACCTCTAGGGATGCCAAATCGGCCAGAGCTGAATTCACAGCACATGGTGACCCACTGATTAGCATTGACAAGCAAGGTGCAAAAATAATGTCTTTTCCTGAACCTTGGAAGCAGGCAGTCGTCCACATTATAAGGTATATCACCTACGAGGGACGTTTATCGAATTTGCATTCATTACATTTCAAGCTCTTGAGCAACATGAGGCACGGGAGGAATATGAATGTGCCCAACTTCCTATACAATCTTCTCTCCACCCTGGCAACAGAAACACAGAAAGGTAGGGATAACTTTGTTTCCCACCATAGTTTAATAAAATTGATAGTTAAGAAATCTTTACATGATACTCCTGGAAGGGCTTGGGAAGAATTTGTTCAAGTTAATCAAAATTACCATTAGGAAGATTTTTTCAATGTTGAACATTTTCCACCTAGGGCTATACCTCAATTCTGTAGGTTTAGCAAAAGATTGAGCATGGCTGAAGTCACCTTTGGTGCTTCAACTTTTGGTGCTTCAATTTTCAGTATTGTTCCTCCTACAGCAGCAAAGGAAGCCATAAACATTACCTCCTCTAAAGAAGAACATTTAGGAAAAGCTAGTTCCTCATCTGATTATGATGACAATGTTCCCCTACAAACCCTGATCAGAACTAGGGCACAAAGAAATGAGGTTGAAATAAGAAAAGAAAAGGAAAAAGCACAAACCAAGCCTGTAGAAAAAGAGGTGTTGAGCGATAAAAAAAGGAAGGCTGACCCTATTCATCCTACAACCAAGGGAAAATGTACAAGCACCTCTTGGAAGTCAAAACCAACTGGGCCAGCCTTTTGTGTACCTTCACAAGAAAGCCATAGGCATGATGAGATAGCACATGCACTAATGGAAATAGGAGAAGATATATTTGGAGAAGAAACAAAAGTAACATTGGCAAACCTTTCCAATATTGCAGAAGAATTTGAGGATGAACAAGGGTTCCTGTAGCAAAACCAAGAACAGGTGCCAGAGGTCCTACAACAAGGAGAGGATAGAGAAATAGTATTCCTGCAGCCACAAACAACTAGATAGCCTGAGGATATGCAGATAGTGCTATATGGGGAGGAGTCGTCAATGAAAACATTGGTAAGAATTCATAACCCTCCTAATTTTACAACACATGCAGCAATTTTAAATTTGTGGAAAGAAATAGAAAGAAGAGAAGGAGAATGGAGACAAGAGAAGAAGAAATTGAAAAAGGAAATCCAAGAGAGGGATGAAATTATTGAGGAGAAAATGAGGAAATTGCTACTTTAAAGAAGAAAGTAGATGATATTGTGACCTTGGTACCACAAATTCTTGAATGTAGATATCCTCCAAGGGTTTATGCCCTACACTTAAAAGAAAAATATATCTCTTTTAGATTATCAAAAATTATTTCAGATTTAAACCCTTCCATAGAAACTCATGTTGAATTCTTTAATACTTTCAGGATTGCTTCTCTTGAAATGAAAAATCTGTTATGTGAATTTTATTTACAAAATTATGTTGTTACACAAGATCATGACTAAAACCCACTAATGTATGTTGGAGATGTTCAATTGAGAGCATTTATGGCTTGGGCACAAAATGAAATTAATTGGGGTGAGAAAAACACTGCTTATAGGAAGATGGAATCCAATATCCCCTTACTCATTAGGGTTGAATCAAGCAATCCAAGGGATATCCGCAGGAAATGGCTCAGGATGTTTTTTATACCAAGTTATGGTAACAGAATTATGCCTTGGATTGAAGTCGTTTATACTGAATATGAAGTTAAAACAACAACAAAATATATGGATAAGGTGGAATATGGATAAGGTGAAGGATATGGCATGGAAGATATGGATAAAGTGTATAGGATAAGATGTATGACATTCGAGAAGATCCTTAACCTTTTCAAGATCAAAGGTGGAACTGTGAGGAATGAACATAAAGGAGATGATGAATATGAATGATAAGATGGACGAAACTTTCCCCCAAGTGTAAAGTGCAAGAGGAATATGGAAGATAGGATATGTATATGGATAAATGAATATGGAAGATAATATATGCATGATAGGGAGATGGAGGAAGGACTCAAGCATCAAGTTTCATGGCTAATATCCCTTGAATATATGCTCTAATAATCCATGGAAATGAGGATTAGGCTCATAAAAATTGCTAGATTAAAGGTATGATGGAAGAAGCTGAGGACTTATGCAAAGGTTTGGATTAAAGGAGGATAATGGGGGATGGATGTTGGATACTGGATATGAGTTTGGAAGGCTTGCTGATGGATAGATGGAAAGGATGGCAAGATCAACATTGACACACACCTTGAAGGGTGGTGGAGTGATGGAGAAAAAATGGATTTGGAAGGTGAGAGGTTTTTAGATGGAAGATTGGAGGAAGCTTTTGGATTAGCAAGTTTGGATGCCAATTTGGATTTTTATTGCTTCTATGAAACTTTTAGGAATCCACATAGCTGATGAACTTAGTTTTTTGGTCAAATTTGGGTAGAGTTTATATTCCATTTGCTGACAGTATCATGAACTTTAGTAGCTAAGTGTTAATATTTGCATGATGTCTCCCTTAAAACATTGACTTTGGGTTTAATTCCCTCTCTATGAATTTTTAATAGCATTGACATATTATGTGGATTATCTATATCGATTATGTGCATGGTTGATGAATGCTCCGTAAGGTGATTATGGATGTGCAATTATTATGCATACTGACATTGTTCTGCAGGATATCTTTTATGGATGCTAAGTTGAGAAAGGAAACCATCATATGAACATGCAAGGAATCATTCAAAGGAGTCAACCGAGCACAGCAGCAGATTCCCCCATGACAGTCAAACATAATTGTCTTGTATTAATGGCATTGAGCAATCGCAGGAATTAGTGCAGCGTCAAGTCCACGTTTAGACATGCATGTTTGACTGGATTCCCTACAGACGTAACCGCTCTGCCACTCTTTTCTTGCTTTCCCTAAATGGTGTCCTCTTAGTTAGTGGGACTCAACTGCCCTGTTTAGTTGGTAGAATAAATAAGGATGTGAATCTTAAGGATTCATAGTTCTTGATTATTGTTGGTAAAATGACAGTGATATTGTATTAAGTATTTTCTACTTTTCAATATAGCCATGTTGTTACTCTGTTCATATATTTTCCAATGAATGAGATGATAGTATGAGTTTTAGCATCTAAGTTCACAGTAGTCTTAGTGGATACTCATCCAAGTGGGCCCACTTGGTGAGTAATCCTTTCCTTAGAGTAATTAGTTTAATTAGCATTTTATGTTTTGTACTTAGTTGAAAATTTGGCATCAACTGTTCCTGCAGCCACTAGAAGTCCATTTTGTTTATATTCCTACAACCAAAGCAGACAGAGTAATTATTGTTTGTTGCTTAGATCTTTTATTCTTGTTATGCATTTCTGTTTAGCATAGTTGTTGATTAATGTTCAACATTTGCTTTGAGCAATTTATTTCCAGTATTGTATTTCTTAGTCATAGATTAGAAATGACTACTTAAGAGTTCCTAGTGCACATATTGTGCTAGCCCATTTCAAGTTCACATCCCTAGGTTGACAAAGTAAATGTACCTTCATGGTGATTAAGATGGTTGTTCAGGTTAGATGTCCAATCTCTAAATCATGGCTAGAAGGGTCTAGTTATTGAAGTCATTATAGGAGGCTGACATTTTTTGCACCGTTACCGAGGATGGTGTCAAGCTAGGAAGTCTTTCAAAGTCTTTGATAGTTTCTCTACTTTAGCACTTTTTCTTGAGTTGTTCGTAGAATACTCCTTGCTTAGATGCGTAGTGATCCACTATTCTTTTCCAATTCTTTGTGTGAGTAAGCTGATATTGAGTTGATTAAGTTCTGAAACCTCCAAACTAGTAGCCTTTGCCCTGGAATCCATGAAGGAAGCATCGGAGATTCCTTCTTGTCTAAACATGATCTGCTCTGCCAAGATTATGACTATACCGCTAATGCTTCTGGACCTGAACTATCACCTACCACTTTAAAAGATGTTGCACTAGGGTGGTTTGTGAGTCTAGGCAGAAACACCATGGGAACTTGGGAGGACATGAAGAAAAAGTTCCTTGGAACATGTAAAGAATATTGTGAGGGCAGTAATACAAAAGATGGATATGCCTTCAGAATACAACAAAAAGAAGATGAGAGCTTGGAAGATTACATTTCAAGGTTTTTGAAATCTCGACATCATACACCCAATGAGGAATCATAGAAGTTGCTTTTCTTAAAAGGAATCAATGAGAGATGCACTAATGACCTGGACCTAATGGTAGGAATAGATATCACTCAAGTTTCTTGGGAAGGTATTAAGCAAATATGTTAGAATTATTCCAGAGCAGTTTCAAAAGAAGAGAGAACTTACCAATCTTCTATGGGTAATTCATCTACTGATGGAACTTTAAAGATAGAAATCACTAATCCGTTGGAAAATTTCAAGCAAGATGTTATAGAAAATCCAGCCACTTAGCTAGATACACTTCAGGCTAAGGAAAAGTATGAGAAGAAGAAAGATTGCATTTACAAGATGATAACTAACAGCCAGATTTCACTTGAATTCAAACCACTATGGACTAAGGAGGATCAAGTCTACCTTGTGGCACAAAGGAAACCCTGGGTTCGAAGACCAAGTATGTTACCAGACCCACTATACTTTTTAACTAGGAAATCAGTTGCATGCAACCATCTTCTCAATCCCAGCAACCTGCCATCACACCTCCACCCACTAATACACTTCAGCTACCAACTCAACCCTCACCTTACCTAAATAGCATACCACAGCCATAGTCAAAATACCTTGTTGATTTAAACCCGTATGTTGTGAATATAAGTGATATTCACTTGTGTTCAGGAACTATTGTATTGACTCCTTCCACGTCCCCCACCATTGAGTTATCTGTGGAAAAGGAAGAGGGACCTCTAAATAATCTCATTCAACCTACCATATCTAGAAATCCTGAACCGATTCTAGCCAAGAAAATTGCACAAGAGCCACCATTTCCTCAAAGGTTGGAAGTTTCCAAGCATAAAGAAGACAAGAAAGATACAAATTTTGACATCATGGATCAGCCAGGGCATACATGTGTTCAAATACCCCTGTTTCAGTTTGTTCCAATCTATGGCATAGCTATCAAACAAGCTTATCTTGAGAAGCCATATAGGAGAAAGAAAGAGCCAATTATAGTTCATATGGTGGACCAGCCTAGTAATACCATATCTATAAAAGTAACTATTCCCAAATACAATGACCCAGGTAGTCCTGAGATGGCAGTTGTTATCAACGGAGCCCAAGCGAAGAATGCTCTACATGACTTAGGAGCAGCAATCACTAAGGACATCCTGCAACAACTAAATGTTGCAAACAAAAGACCTACCCCTACTATCCTACAGCTTGCTACTATAAAGACTAATGATCTTATCATTCTTGGAATGGTAGACATTCATATTGGATGTTGGTCAAGGAATGTGACTATTTCTAGTAGCAGGAATACTAAAAAATGTGTTATTTATCTTCCCACTCAGCTGACTCGTAATGAAGAGGGTCTTGTATGGTTAAAATTTGGTGAAGAGGTCGAGGAAATTGACCTAACAATGCAGTTCATGATGTTAGCTATAAATCCTCTCTTGCAGTTTCAAGACGAAGATGAAATGTCATCTTCTATTTCGATCAGAACACTTCTGCCTATTCTTCCTACAGACGTTGTCCCTGCTGCAACAGATTCGTTGAAGTCTCAATAGCATAAAGATTATATGCAGGCACTAGGTACTAAGCCCTGCATCCATAGGATCTACATCAGAGACAATTATCAACTAGTAGGGCAGCCTCGACAAAAAATATACCCTACATTAAGCAAAATGATTAAATTAGAACTGAAGAAATTGACAACTATCTATCACAGCCAGTGGATGCCTACACTGGTAATCATGCCAAAGAAGAAATGAATATGGAAATTTTGTGTCAATTATAGGAAATTGAATGTTGTCACCAAGCAGGATCACTTTCCTTCACCCTTCAGTGGCCAAGTTTCAGACTCACTTGCAGAAAAACTTTAGACAAGGTGGCTAGGACTATACAAATTTTCTTAGATCATCATTGGATTTGGGTTACTTGAGCCAGCCTCCAAGGAAGACCTCCTACAGCAACTTGTCCAGCATCCAGTACACTAGCTCCTTGCAGCCGAAAGAGGCGGACTTAGCATCCCACCTTTTGGCTAAATTAAGGTACATACTTTCATAATAAATATTTCCACTTTAGTGGAAATCCATTTCTTCATCCATCCACCTATCCATCCATCTGTATCACCTTTCTCTCTCTTCCATCATTTCATTTCACCTCGCTTCACTTCGCATAACTTGCATTGATTGCTCAATTATTTCTCAAAAAGGTGCAATGGTACTTTCTCTCTAGGATCTGTATACCACAATCTTTCGCATGCACAACTATGTACGCAATAATTCTCATCTTTTAATCACCTTTTAAGTGCATTTGTCTAATCATGACACATTAATGGGTGATTACATAATATGTCATCATTTCCTATAAAATCATCGATCCCTTCTCAAATGTGTGGACACATGTCCAAATTTAGGTTGGGGGGAATAAAAAATGCAAATATATTGCCTATATGTCAAATAATAATATGCCCGCGTCAGAAAATTTAAATAAGCCAATTCAAAAATTTGGCTCGTATGTGTGAAGTGGCGTTAACTGAGCCGCCAATTCTTTCCATTATCACTCTCATTTATCACCTCTTTTTCCACCATAATTCCTTAATTGCCTTGTCGAAAACTTGAGTTATAAGCAGTAAATGGTAAAGGCAAAGGTAGAGAAGGAAATTCAATTGGCACTAGTAGTAAAAATTTGGTAGGAAGGTGGTGGTCTCTAGAGCAAAAATTATAGAGAAGAAAATTTTAGACAATGGGGGTCATTTAATTCGTCATGAGCCTTCAATTCATGACGCTTTGTTGCAAGATGTACAATGCCTACCAGAATTCCAGCAATGTGGATGGCTTGATTATTTCATGAGAATGGATGGTTTTGATGAAGGCATTGCCTTTGAATTTTCCCAAACATTTTCAGAAGGAAAATCCATTGTAAAAGGATTAGAAGTTGTGGAAACATAGGAGAGAATTGCAGAAATTTCAAGGTTACCTATTTATGGAGAAAATTACCTTGCCTCTAGGGATGCCAGATCAGCTAGAGCTGAATTCATGGTACATGGTGACCCATTGATTAGCATTGACAAACAAGGTGCAAAAAGAATGTATCACCTGAACCTTGGAAGCAGGCAGTCATCCACATTATAAGGTATATCACCTGTGAGGGAAGTTTATTGAATTTCCATTTAGTGCATTTCAAGCTCTTAAGAAACATGAGGCATGGGAGGAGGATGAATGTGCCCAGTTTCCTATACAATCTTCTCTCCATCATGGCAACAGAAACACAGAAAGGTTAGGATAACTCTATTTCCCACCATTGTTTAATAAAATTGCTAGTTGAGAAATCTTTGCATGATGCTTATGGAATGGCTTGGGAAGAATTTGTTCAAGTTAATCAAAATTATAGTTAGGAAGAGTTTTTCAAAGTTGAACATTTGCCACCTAGGGCTATACCTATATTCCTTAGATCTATCTGAAGATTGAGCATGGCTGAAGTCACCCTTGGCGCTTCAACTTCTAGTATTGTTCCTCCAGCAGCAGCAGAGGAAGCCATAAACATTCCCTCCTCTAAAGCAGAACATTCAGGAAAAGCTAGTTCCTCATCTGATTCTAATGACAATGTTCCCCTACAAACCCTGATAAGAACTAGGGCATAGAGAAAAGAGGTTGAAATAAGAAAAGAAAAGGAAAAAGCACAAGCCCAACCTGTATAAAAAGAGGTGTTGAGCGATAAAAAGAGGAAGGATGACCCTATTCATCCTATAGCCAAGGGAAAATGTACAAGCACCTCTAGGAAGTCAAAACCAGCTGCGCCAACCTTTTGTGTACCTTCACAAGAAATCCCTAGGCATGATGAGATACCACATGGAGACGCTAACACTCTAATGGAAATAGGAGAAGATATATTTGGTGAAGCAACAAAAGTAACACTAGAAGACCTTGCCAATATTGTAGAAGAATTTGAGCATGAACTAGGGTTCCTGTAGCAAAACCAAGAACAGGTGCTAGAGGTCCTACAACAAGGAGAGGATAGAGAAATAGTATTCCTATAGCCACAGACAACTAGACAGCCAAAGGATATACAGATAGTGCTATATGGGGAGCAGTCATCAACGAAAACATTAGTATGAATTCATAACCCTCCTAATTTTACAACACATGCAACAATTTTAAATTTGTGGAAAGAAATAGAAAGAAGAGAAGGAGAATGGAGAACAAGAGAAGAAGAAATTGAAAAAGGAAATCCAAGAGAGGGATGAAATTATTGATAAAAATGAGGAAATTGCTACTTTAAAGAAGAAAGTAGATGATATTGTGACCTTGGTACCACAAATTATTGAATGCAAATATCCTCCAAGGGTTTATGCCCTACACTTAAAAGAAAAATATCTCTCTTTTAGATTATCAAAAATTATTTCATATTTAAACCCTTCCATAGAAACTCCTGCTAAATTCTTTAATGCTTTCAGGATTGCTTCTCTTGAAATGAAAAATCTATTATGTGAATTTTATTTACACAATTATGCTGTTACACAAGATCATGACTGGAACCCACTACTATATGTTGGAGATGTTCAATTGAGATCATTTATGTCTTGGGCACAAAACGAAATTAATTGGGGTGAGCAGAACACTGCTTACAGGAAGATGGAATCCAATATCCCCTTACTCATTAGGGTTGAATCAAGCAATCCAAGGGATATCCGCAGGGAATGGCTTAGGATGATTTTTATATTGAGTTATGGTAACAGAATTATGCCTTGGATTGAATTTGTTTATGTTAAAACAACAACAAAAGATATGGATAAGGTGGAATATGGATAAGGTGAAGGATATGGCATGGAAAATATGGATAAATTGTATAGGATAAGATGTATGGAATTCAAGAAGATCCTTAACCTTGTCAAGATCAAAGGTGGAACTGTGAGGAATGAACGTAAAGGAGATGATGAATATGAATGATAAGATGGACGAAACTTGCCCCCAAGTGTAAAGTGCAAGAGGAATATGGAAGATAGGATATGGATATGGATAAATGAATATGGAAGATAATATATGCATGATAGGGAGATGGATGAATGACTCAAGCATCAAGTTTTGTGGCTAATATCCCTTGAATATATGCTCTAATAATCCATGGAAATGAGGATTAGGCTCGTAAACATTGGTAGATTAAAGGTATGATGGAAGAAGCTAAGGACTTATGAAAAGGTTTGGATTAAAGGAGGATAATGGGCCCGGATGGATGTTGGATACTGGATATGAGTTTGGAAGGCTTGTTGATGGATAGATGGAAAGGATGGAAAGATCAACATTGCCACACACCTTGAAGGGTGGTGGAGTGATGGAGGAAAAATGGATTTGGAAGGTGAGAGGTTTTTAGATGGAAGATTGGAGGAAGCTTTTCGATTAGAAAGTTTGGATGCCAATTTGGATGTTTTATTGCTTCTATGAGACTTTTAGGAATCCACATAGCTAATGAGCTTAGTTTTTTGGTCAAATTTGGGTAGTGTTTATAGTCCATTTGCTGACAGTATCATGAACTTTAGTAGCTAAGTGTTAATATTTGCATGATGTCTCCCTTAAAACACTGACTTTGGGTTTAATTCCCTCTCTATGAAGTTTTAATAGCATTGACATATTATGTGGATTATCTATATCGATTTTGTGCATGGTTGATGAATGTCCCGTAAGGTGATTATGGATGTGCAATTATTATGCGTACTGACATTGTTCTGTAGAATATCTTTTTTGGATGCTAAGTTGAGAAAGGAAACCATCAAATGAACATGTAGGGAATCATTCAAAGGAGTCAACCGAGCATGGCAACATATTCCCCCATGGCATTCAAATGTAATCGTCTCAAGTGTATTAATGGCATTGAGCAATCGTGGGCATTACTGCAACATTGAGTCCACGTTTAGACATGCATATCTGACTGGATTCCCTACAAACATAATTGCTCTGCCACTCTTTCCTTGCTTTCCTAAATGGCATCCTCTCAGTTAGTGGGACTCGACCACCCTATTTAGTTGGTAGAATAAATAAAGATTTGAATCTTAAGGATTCATAGTTCTTGATTGTTGTTGGGAAAATTCCAGTGATATTGTATTAAGCATTTTCTACTTTTCAATAGAGCCATGTTGTTACTTTGTTCATATATTTTCCAATGAATGAGATGATAGTCTGAGTTTAAGCATCCAAGTTTGCACTAGTCTTAGTGGATACTCATCCAAGTGGGCCCACTTGGTGAGTAATCCTTTCCTTAGAGTAATTAGTTTAATTAGCATTTTATGTTCTATACTTAGTTGAAAATCTGGCATCGATTGTTCCGGCAACCACTAGAAGTCCATTTTGTGTTTGTTCCTGTAGCCAAACTAGACAAAGTAATTCTTATTTGTTGCTCAGATCTTTTATTCTTGTTATGCATTTTAGTTTAACATAGTCGTTGATTAATGTTCAGCATTTTCTTCTTGCAATTTATTTCCAGTATTTTCTTAGTCATAGATTAGAAATGACTACTTAAGAGTTCCTAGTGCACATACTATGTTGTCCCATTTCAAGTTCACATCCCTAGGTTGACAAAGTAAATGTACCTTCATGATGATTAAGATGCTTGTTCAAGTTAGATGTCCAATCTCTGAATCATGGATGGAAGGGCCTAGTTATTGAAGTCATTATAGGAGGCTGACAATAGCTTTTGACTTTTATTTTTTCTTTGTTGGTCTTTGTGGCTTTTAAGATATTTATTTTTGATTTATGGGACTTTGCGGCCTTTGAATATTTTTCTTTTCACTTTGGATCAGATTTTATTTTATTTTTTCATGTCTCTTTGAGGAGATATGTTGATCCTTTGATATATGTGGATTTTGATATGGAAGCTTTTGACATTTTGCACCCAAATTGATTCCAAGAGCAATGAGATAGGTGGATTGAGACAAATGATATGGAGGTATTATGGATTGGTTAATGTAGGTAGAATTTTGAGAGGGCATCAATGATGTGTGCCTTTGTTGTTTTTGATGAATAGGAGATGGAGGGATGTAGGGCCCTAATATGGATGGAAGGGTTCATGAACTAGGGCTTGGATGATAAGGACCAAGGATAGATGGAAGGTTTGATAGACTAGGATAAGAACCTAGGATAGATGGAAGGTTTGATGGACTAGGATAAGGACCTAGGATAGATGGAAGGTTTGATGGACTAGAATACTTAGGTTTATTTTGATGAAATCTGGACTTACAATGGGTACCAATGTCTTGAGTGTGGGGTGTATAACTAAGGCCATGATAATATGGATTTTCTTGGATATAAATGGGTTCTAGGATACCTTGTTCATGAAGGCCTAATCCTTTTCCTTGTAGTTCACACTTTGACACATTTTTTTTCCAATGGGATATGTATTTTTATGAAACAAGATGCAAGTCCGTCATGAGGTGGATGTGATATGGAAGAAATAAGAAGATATTGGAATAAACCACCTTGGATAAAAGTGAGGGAACCGATTTGATAGGTAAGGGGCTCATTGATAGCTTGAATAACGATGACAGACTCTTGCGGAGGATTGTGATCATGAGGGAAATTAGGATGGGTTATAGGATCTTGACATGGGGATGATGGGGTACTTTGATCTTGACTTGGAAAAGGATCACGATTTGTAGGAGATGGAGTAGCTTGCTCTTTATTAGGTATGAAATCATCATGAAGTGGTATGAAAGGAATATCTTGATCATGAGAAGGACGAACATCATCATGGAATGAAAGGGTATCCTTGAATGAAGGTATATCTTGATCTGGATGAGGAAGGGAATCTTGAGATTTTGTGGAAAGCATATCTTGATCATCAGATGGTAGGACATCATTGGATATGATGGAAGAACTATCATGCTCTTGGAATGCAATGGAATCATGAGATGGTATGGATTCATTAGATGATGTGGAAGAAGGACAATTTGGAAGGATACTTTTCTCTTGAGATGGAATGGGATCGTCTTGGATGAAACAAAAAGAGATAAGGGGATCATCATGAGGTTCTTGAGAGATAGGATCTTGGTCAAAGATTGGAAGGGGTTGGAGAATTTTGGTATCATTGGATGGAGTGGAAAGAATACTTTGATCTTAATGTGCAAGGATTCTATACTAGTATGCTTAGGACTAAGAGATTGACCTGAGTCATTGGATGCAGATGGTATGATGGGAGTGGATGGTTGGATAGATTCGTTAACTTGGGTGAAAGACTCATGAGGTTTATTTTGACTTATGGGGAATGAAGATAGATGCATGACATGGTAGGATTGCACAATATTAGTTGTGTTTGAGGACTCAGATTTCTTTGCACATAATTCTTCGAATTTTTCATCAAGGGTCTTGGAGGATGGGGATGATGTATTGGATGGGGGAGTTGTATTATGGATTGAGGTATCAAACTTATAGGAGGGAATAGTATTATGTGGAGATGAAAGTTTATATGGAGGATTAACATTAGAGGTTGGAGAATAAATTTATGTGTGTGAAGGATAAGAGGAAGACCTGAATGATGGAGAGGATGGTGCTTGGACTCCCTTAAGTGTGATTATTGGTTTAGGTGGTGGAATGTGATTAGGAGCTCCCTTAAGCACAACTTTTGGTTTTATTGGAGGAATGTCATTAGGGACTCCTTTAAGCGCAACTTTTGGTTTTATTAGAGGAATGTCATTAGGGACTCCATTGAGCACAACTTTTGGTTTTATTGGAGAAATGTCATCAAGAACTCCCTTAAGCACAACTTTTGGGTTTAATGGAGGAATGTCATTAGGAACTCCCTTAAGCACAACTTTTGGTTTTATTGGAAGAATGCCATTAGGAACTCCCTTAAGTGTGATTATTGGTTTAGGCTTAGATGAAGATTTAGTGGAAAATGATGTGGAAGATAGGGATGAAGGCATGTTTGGATTTGAGAGTTTTTGAAAGGGGATTATAAATGATCTTGGAAAGGTTAGAAAGGATTTGAGGAAAGTTTTGGGATGTTTTGAGCATGTTGTAGGATGATTAGTGAAATTTTGGGAGGGTTATGGATGGTTTAGGGATGATTATTATGATGGATGAAGCATGAGATCCAAAGGTTATGATAGGTAATGTTGTGTGAGTGTGCTTGAAAATGTTTGTGACAAGAATATAGTTTAAACACAAAAGCACAAATATGAATGTTTTGACTTGACTCGAAGACAAGTACAACCTATGGCTAGCCAGGACACTCAATTCATAGCAGATAGCTTAGGAGTTTGGTGACACTAGATCCCCTCCATGACACTCAATTCTCGAGTACACCAAACTCTGAATTCCCCAAAAAGGAATTTTCTATCTCTACTTTGAACCGCAAAAGTGTGGGACAGCTTCAGAGGTCAGACCTCTGCACCAGCAAATAGAAGGATTTTGGCTTTCTACACAAAGGTTTCTAGTAAGGGCATATGATTCAGGGGATACTATGATAAACTCCCTCGAGAGGTCTCCCAACCCTTAGAACAAGGGATTTTTGCATCATAAAGATACTAGGGGAGAGCTATCATGTACCAAGTTTCCCATTGATCACAATTTGCATCGCAACTATAGATTTGTATAGCGGTTCAGAAGAACTTGGCTTTAGCTCGTTACCATTACCACTTGGGTCATTCCCACTTTTCGAATTGGGGTGGTAGGCCCTCTAAGGGGTAAATACATAAATAGATGGGTATATCTTATGATCACCAAGTTTGCATAAGGTGAGAGCATACACCTACCATCTTACAAGCACGAAAAATAGTGGTTTATTAACCCCCTAGTTAAATCTACGTGAAAAAATATAGTTGTTCTTTTTAAGCACCAACTGAAATGTTATCTAATCTAAAAAGATAATCGATTATAGAAAATCAAGTCTTCGAGAAACATCCTGCACCAAACGTCATTAGTAGTTTTTTATTTTCAGTCTTCGACAAACATTTGTTTATGCTTTCACCTTTTGAGTCTCTGACATGCGAACTTGCAATAGAAAAACCAACGATTAGCCACAAAATCAACAATTAAGCTATGAAGGAAAAAAACATTAATTATAAATAAAAAACTAATCTAAAATTAAAAGCTAATATAAATTAAAAAATAATCTAAATTAAAAATTAATCTAAAATTAAAAACTAATCTAAAAATTAAAAATGAATCTAAATTAATTAAACTCTAATCTAAATTAAAAATTAATCTAAACTAGCAATTAGTCTAAATTAGATCAGAATTACATCTAATTCTGAATTAAATTAAATCTAACAATAATACTAAAACTAAAACTAACACTAAAATTAGATTAAACTAAAACTAAATTAAGACAAAAAGCAGATTAAAACTTAAATCTAAAGTAAAACGAAGAGATTTCGTGCGTTCAACCAACACTTAGTAGGGCTTTAGTGAGAAGAAGATAGAATTGCATGTTGACTACCACAAACATTTTCTTGATGTTGTCAAAGTTCATAGAGAAGCCACAGGATGTGAAGAATAGAAATATCAGCCAGCAAATTTAGCGCCCATCAAAAATATTTGCAAAATGTGAAAGCATATGTTATGTTCGCAGAATATTTACAAGAAATTTGCAAGATACGTTCCAAAATAGAATGTTATGATTGCAAGATATGTTTGGAATAGAAAATTTTGTGAGTGCAGGATACATGTGATCGTAGTTCCTAATGAAAGGAAACTCGCATGGCAATCGGGTGTCTTGGGTGTATGTGGCCGTTGCACTTTTAAGTTGTGCAACTTCTTAGTTCAGGAGAAACTGAAACCCTTTGACCTCTCAAGATCAGATAGTTTAAAGGTGAAAGGCCATAATAGATGGTTGCTAATAGATTTCTTAAATGGAACAAAACATAGAATCTGAAAGTTTGGTGGTAACAGTGTCAGGATCAGAAGGTTTAAAGGTGAAAGGTCGTGGGTTAGCTATGCAATACCTTTCATAGGGATGACTAACAGAGAACAAAAAATTCCATGATTATGATCTTATCCCCTCCTAAACTTCTACCTTCTATTAAAATGCAGCAAGCTTAATCATTACAATGTTTAGACATGTGCAACACTTTTAAAACTAGGCACGAGGATTCACAAGAGTTGGAAGAAATAGATGGGGATGCCATGATGCCCAACATCTCTTGTTTATAATCTTCCAAAACAATGACGCTTTCAAGATCCATGTGGAGTCAAAGAAGACTGAGGAAAATGCAAGTTTTAAAAGCTTCCAAGCATGTTGTTGAAACAGAGAAAGTTGATGATGCCGCAAGTTCGAAGGCTTCAAGGCTTGGTGATGAAACATAAAGGGCTAAGTAACATGAGTGTTTTCCAATGAGGGTGGAGACGAACCAAAAGACAAGAATTCTTCTAATAATGTAAGCGCAGATTCATCATCATTCTCACCATTAACAATGGCACCTGCTAATTAGTGAGAGAGGCGGCGAGGTGGTGAGAAAGCTATGATTTGGTGTTGTTGCTAGTGAACGGGCATGGGAGAAGTAAAACAACAATTCACAACAAGTCAAAAATGAAGAGTTCTTAATGCATCATTGTATTGATATGATAGAAGACAAGCATCATGAAAATACAATGTCACAGAATTTGTTCCACATTACTATCTAAAAAGTAGTGAATCAATGTGAATCAATAGAATAAGCTAGGAAATCGTAATCTATAGTTTTTCATTGGTGCGAACGTATTCGCTAGTTTTCTTATTATGAATGTGAGGCCAGGCAGTAACCGTTTGAAAGATATATATGCAATTTCAGTGAAAAGATAACCAATTCCAAAGAAGAACAAACTCAAAGGAAAAAGAAAAAGAAAAAGGTAGACATTTGATAAAATTTTCAATGCTTAAAATGTCATTCAATATAAAGATTTGTAATATCCCTATAGTTTTATTTCATATTGAATGAATCTTTCGATTAATAATTCATAGCTTAACAATGCAAGATCGAATAGCAGTTGTTTTCATCAACTATTACATGCAAAACTGAAAATGATAAGCTGAGAAACCGAAAGGCCATCACATCAGGTTCACCATTTGTCATATGTTCGAAATTCAAAAACTAAATGATTTAAACTATAAACCCAAATCAGTATTTCAACATAACATCAATGGAGCATTTCTTAAATAAAAACACATGTAAAATGAAGCTAAACTATGAAAATTAAAAGAAAATGAGCATTCAAAAGAAATCAAACTCCATTGTTATCCTATCTACAAGATCTTGTCTTTCCTCTCAGAAATTTGCAGCAAAAACACAAGAGGCTATGTAGAATGAATTTTGATCAAAATGAGATTGGAGTTGTTTGAAAAGTGAGGAGGAAGCGAGCTTATATAGATTTCCTGATGGGTGAATCCACATTTCGGGAAGAATGTGGGATTAAAAGAGTGAAAGGGAGAAATGCATGCAAATGGTAAATAAATGAAATGGATAAATTAATGAATATGTGCAATATTTTGATGATTTAATGAATGGGATAAATGGGATATGCAAATAGATTGATGTATGATTATGCAAATGGTTAAAATGAAATGGATTAATGATTTGTGTAAATGAATGAATGATTATGGATAAATAATATAATATTTTAACGATTAATGGATAAATAATACTTTCATGATTATAGATTTATAAATTATTTAATGAGAGAGATAAATACTTATAAAATGGTTATGAAATATGAATATGAAATGAATTATATATATAATGGATAATGGATTTATGAATATGGAAATATGATTTAATGTATGAATATAATGATTATGTATAAAAAAGTGTAGTGGATGTATTTAAATGATTATGGATTAATGATTAATGAAATGGATGAGTTATTTATTATGCAAATGGTTAAATGATTTATGCAGATGGCTAAATGAAATCTACAATGGATAAAGATGATTATGAGGGCATTTTTATGTGTCTACAACCATAATTACCAAAGATTTGACACCAAAATATAGTGAAAAATAAATTGTTTGATAGAAAATGTGTTTTGATAAACCAGATATACCCTTGATATATTGATTTAAATAACAAGGAAAGATCAAACTGGAGACAACAAGATAACATTCATTAATTCACTTCAACAAACAATTGAAACCATAATTCAGTCACCAATTATAACTTCATTTTATTGACCTTCAAAATGATTTTATAATACATTTCAAAATTTTGTCCTGACTGACATGTCAAAAAGTGTCTTTTCAGTTACCCACTTTTAACATAAATCCAAAAGTCTTAATTATTGTTGTTTACATAGGATTACATAAAAGCAATGAAAGATGAGAAATGAAGAGAAATGATCAAATGTTGAAGTCCAGAGCACTCGCAAGATACAAAAGTCAGTTACTCATCGTAAAGTACCTATCATAATTCAAATTTAGCAAGGTCCTCTCTCCATGATAGTATTTGCAAGGTTTGATACTTTACTGTAAGGCCTATTCTTCTAGGGGAGCTAGTTATGTCTACTCCCATTGGTACACTATGTAATCATGAGGCCATTTATACTCCTAGATTTTTTGTGTGTTGGCCAAGTGACTCTTCCATTTGTTGTCTAATAACCCTTTTCTATCCATGATGAATTTTGAGTATCCAACATCTAGTGCAATTATTCTATCCAAGGTTAATTTGAGGTTGTCAATATTTATGTCACCATCCTTCTATAAATTAGTGAGGTCCTTGGGAACAATTTTTCTAAACTCATCTATCCAATCCTTGGAGCCTTTCAGTTGATCATCATCCTTTATTATCTTAGGCACGAACCACTCCTTTAGTGTGTGAAATGAATCCATTATTTCCTTGCTTTTGGTCTTCTACAAATATGTATTCAAATTCATCTATAACCATTTGAACCATTTGCTCATTAGGTTTTAAAGTTGTGAGGGCCTCAACTCCTTTGTAAAATTTTGCACAAATTTATTAAGGTGTGATGTACAGGTTGTCATTTCTTGAATAAGGGGTCCAATATAGGTACGCGGGCCTTTACCTGATCAACTGCTTGTGACAAGGAGACATAACATTCCTACACATTTTGCAATTTTCCCATAATTAATTTAACCCTATTGTCTAAGATATTTTCCAATACCCTAAGGGTTTCTCTCTTTGCTCCTTTGTTTCTTCATTAGTCTATTTCAGCTTCTCAATTTCTTGTTATAGCACATTTACTTTTTCAACAATGATTGCACCTCTATTAGTCTGGATGGAAGGGGGCTAGTATACTATTAATTTTGTGCTTTGGGAAGGACCTTCTCCCTTCAACTGATCTTTCAATCTCACATTTTCTATGAATAACCTATTCACTTCATCATTCAGATTAGTCTGTGCTTTCTCCTATTCTACCAATCTAAGCTCCATACCTTTAAATGCAACCCTAGTAAACGTTGTTGAGTGCATTTTCATAGTAGCTTCCTCCAATGTTGATGCGTCTTGAAGTGTCTTTACCATGGAAGTCCCTCTCATTTCTTATACAACATCAAGAAACATTGGTTTTATGTTTTTCTTTGCTTTGTCCAAAAGGATAGGGTTTCAATTCTTAGATTGTAACCTGTGCCACTCATTCCTTCATTTGAATTGAATTCAGAAACCAACATGGGATCTTCTTGGCTTCCTACTTGATCTAGTAAGAATATCTTTTTTAACTCCATCCCAGGAATAATTAGTATATTGCTTTCTAAGACCAATTTTCTTGCTTCTTCGAGGCTAACAATAATTTCATTAATCCTGAGTTCTTCAAAAGTCTAGACAACAATTTGGTCATGTTGTGACTCCTCAGTGCCCATCTTATTAATATGAAGTCTCTCCTCAAATTCTTTCATTTTTATCTTAATCCAAAAATCCTTTAACTCAGGAGTTTGAATAAATTCATTATCTTCAATAATTCTAAGAGCAACAATCACCCTTTCATCATCACGCACTTCTTGATCATTATGCCCATGTACATCCACTCTTTGTTCTAGTTTTTTAGCATCATTTGCAAGCTTAGGAGGTGGTTGATCAACTTCATCATCTTTAAACTTCAAAAGTACATTAGATACCTCTTTAGTATCCCCTACTCCACTTATTTCATATGCCACTAAGGGGGCCACTCCATGTGTCTTCTGCCTTTTAGGACTTGGTTTCTTAGGGGATGCTTCTGATTGTATTGTGGCAATGTCTAGTAGGGGCTCTTTGATTACAATACCACTTGGTTTGATGGGCAGCTTGGATGGTTTTGAAGACTGGCCCTCAAGTTTCTTTTCTAGTACAACATATAATCTTTCAAAGTTGTCAATTATTGAGTTCATCCTTTTGATAGGATTCCCTTCCTCAACATAAAATTCTTGGAATCCAGTGTCCCTTTTCTTCTTCTCCTCCTCAATCCTTTTTATGATTTCCCACTTCCTCTTCCTCTTAAAAACTTCATGAGGTGTTATGCAATTTCTTATTACATCTTCTTCGTAATCTATTACATGGGTAATCCTAGCTCTAGTCAAAAGTGTTTGCTTTAGAAAATTAATATGCCCTTCAGGATCAAAACCCCTTTCTCCTCGTCACTTCAATGAATACCTCATCTTCAAATGATTCTGCAATTCTTCAAGACTGGCACACCCTATGGATAGCTCCTCAAATTCAGTTTGGTTAGGGAGGAATGTCCCCTTTTTTGTCTTTTCATAACATCCTACTCCATCCATAGCATTTTCCAAATAAGTTCTCTAAATGAAATTTGAATAGAAACAAATTTCAGTAAAACATGTGGGGCTTGAGGACACCCATAGACCCTCATTACTGTTTGGTTTGCTCAGAAGAACTAGTCACCAAAATTGTGAGTGTGTACCTACTCTAGCTACAATGCTAAAGGTCTTAATACTTGCATAATTTTATCGGAAAATCTTGGTGAAATATGACCAAGAGTGGCCATGACCTTTATTCTGAAATCATCATGAAATATTACATAATCACTATTTTTACATCTACTATCCCAGATGTAACACCAATTTTATACAGGCAAACTATTCCCTTCCTTATCAGTCATTCCCAAACACATTCTTTTAGACCATCTCTTTTTGTTTTGGTACAATATTAAATGGCACAGCAAAGAGTATTTCTTGAAAGTGATGGGAGCTAATTTATCTCTTACTTGCAAAAATCCCTCATGTAGCCCTATCTCAATTTTAGCAACAAATTCATACTCAATGTTCACTTCAAGATTTTGTATCCGTATTTTCATCATCATGAGATAGATTGGCATCATCTCTTCAACATCTATTCCAAGCACTTGGCACAAAGCAAAATAATTTCTTTTGAAATATACTTGGAAGTCTTGTATGGAAAATGGCTCAATTTGGGAGGGGGAGATAGATATCCTCCTATTATTTACACCTCTTTTCATGTGTAAAGGAAGTTCATCACTCCTATAGGTTTTTTCAATCTCCTATAATCTTCCTCACGTCTATCCAAGTCGATCTTAGTGATAGCTTGCTTCTTTAACATAAAACACTATGTAATTGCTTCTTTCATTAGCGCCACTAATAGTGAACCATCTAGAATTCTTATAGTCCTAGTAGTCAAGTGATAATATTGTGCCAATACTCTAATAAACTCAACATCTATGAAGACATTTGGGACTATCAATTTGGCCAAATCTAACGTCCAAGGATTTGAAAATGGAATGTTGTCATCCCTTTTTCATAGAAGTACCAAAATAGATCCCACCCTACGATAGAGATAATTGGGTCTCTACATCCATGGGTTGTATCTTTAAACACCTTTTTGAATCATTTGTCTACAAAATTAGGTAACACATCTAAAATGTATTGTTGCAGGGACCTCTTGTTTGATTTAGAAATTGTGGACTCTTCCTTTTTACTCGCAAGTTGACTTCTTTTGGGTGGCATAATGAAGAATTTACTCCTACTTGATTTCTTTAAGTGTCTACTTGTAGGAGAAAATTCAGTTCTTATACACTTTCTAGAGAGGGTTTATGTGAACTTACCCGACAAAATAATAGTTGCAGAGTCTTCCCCTTTGAACTCCCTTGCCTCCAGTATGCTGAGTTTTCTGAATGATAGCAAAAATATCATCGAGTCCCAATTAATTTTTTTTTTTGAGCTCAATCACCTCACTATTAATGTCACTTCATGCAAAATATTTCATAATCTATCCATATTTCTAGCTTGAATACATTCCTTTTATCTTGGGAAATCAAATGACTCAAGTTTAGAGGTGTAATCATTGTCACTAACGATTTAAATACTTTAACGGCTTGTACCATAGTACCATTCTGTCATATCAAGATTGTTGTGAGGTAGTAGTTTGGTAGGGCTAGCAATAACGCCACCCCGCACACACCCCTTTGGACTCCTACAGGACGACGAGTTAATTCTAGCAGTTGAATGATTGTTCACCGCCATACCGCTCTGTCATATCAAGACTGTTGCAAGGTAGAGGTATGGTAGGGTTAGCAATACTGCCACCCTGCGCACACCCCTTTGGACTCCCACAAGACAACGTGTTAATTCTAGCGGTTGAGTGATTGTTCACCTCCATACCATAATGTCACTGTTTACCCCTTTGTGGGGTTGCGGTTTACTTTAGTTTTTAACATGTTCTCAACACCACCCCATGCAATTCATATTTGGTTTCCACAATATTGTGGTAAGAATTTGTACATTGACCTATATTTCCCACCATCCCGTGTTTACCTCTATTGATTGTTGCGGTAGTGCAATATTGGATTTTATTATGAATGTAGTATTTTAGATATCATTTTATTGAAAGATTGAACAATTTTCTAATTTAGCAATCTCTCTATTTTAGTTTGCAGTGTTAGTCAGACCTAAGAGATCATTTTTTTTGTTTGTAATGAGGAGGCTTAGTTCACCTAATGTTAAGATATCTATGTGTATTATTAAATCACATATGTTCATTATATGTTTGCATCTAGAAAACATATAGGATATACAAGAAATTATATTCTAACTAAACAAAATTAATTTCAAATTTTCAACCAAAGTAAGAAAAATAAGAAGAATGATTGAACCTAACTTTAAATGCACTTCAATCAGCAGTGAACATCTCAGGTTTTGTATACAATGTACCAATAGAATAATGATGATTACATTCATAAATGTATCAGTAAAACAACAGTGAATAAGCATACCTATACTCAGATCTTTATTATATTCAATAATAAATTACACCATACATGTAACCAAAGTTTAGGTGACAAGATAACCTCTTAAGGTGACAAAAATCATTATAATCATCTGCATTGCCAGCAAGATCAAAATCCTAATTGCTCGTGCCTACATCTGCTTGATTTTCTTTCTCGTCCTCATCTGTGACATGCAATGAATTCTCTCTCCCAATCTCTTAATTGGTAATCAAAATCTATTCTTTAAACACTTCATCATCTTCATCAACTTCTTCAAATGTTTCTTATAAATTAACCTATTGTCCATCAGCCATTATATCAACAACTTCCATGAATTTTCGTTTTGAACAAGACTCTGTTTGAAAGACATACGACCATCTTGGGAGCTTCTTACATCATCAATTAGAAATGATTTGTTAATTTAAAGAGGGGAAACATACAACTCATTTGTCTCTGATAAAAATTGTCTTGTATTTGCGCGTAAAAAATCCATACTCATCAAATTGTATCACGGATGGTTGGATCCACTTACATTTTAATAATATAGGATTATTTCCACCATAGCCCACATAAATAATTTCTTGGATGAATCCAACATAAAATTTCTTCTCAATTTCATGAAGAAATTCAACACTAACAACACAATCACAATTTGTTTTCCTTTGTCTTTTTCTTCCACTCTTAAATGACTACCATAGGCCCACATTCCATTGAAATGAATATCCAATAAATGTGGAGATTGTGAAATCTCACTTACCTCCGTTGTTATATCTTGACCTTCTTCTTTTGCATCAATGACTACATTAGCAATCCATTCTTCAAATTTTTGAAAATAATCACCTCCAATCAAATCAACATGACATCTCTACTTTTGAGGTCGATGTTGCATCCAAGCTTGATTGTCTTCTTCATATCTTCTACATAGAATATTAATGTATAAATAGTAAGATTAATAATATAAATGTGTAAATGCAATTGAGTAAATAAATTATTGTAAAAATTTTTTTACCTATGCCACTTGTCAAACGAAGATGTGTTTTGAAGAATATGGGCATGTATCACACTTCTTTCTTGATGTGATAGCTTGAAGTGACATCCATTGCCTTCTAATATTTCACCTACAACTCTCTCTTCTTTTTCATCATCCCATACATGTCGATTGACATTTCTAAAATCCTTCATATATTTTGTACAAAATCACATGGCCTCTTGCATTGAATATCCCTCAGACATGCTACCTTCCGGTTTTTCCCTAGTACGAACATTTTTTTTTTAAAACCTTCATATATCGTTCTATAGGATACATCCATCTCGTTCTTACTGCGCCACAATGCTCTAGTTCATATTCTAGATGTATCAAAAGATGCATAGAAATGTTAAAGATTGTTAGTGGAAATTTTCGTTCCAATAGACAAAGGACTTCAACAACCTCCTCCCTCGAACTATCAAAGTTTGAAGGTTCCAATACATATAAACTCATTCTCTTTAATATTAAGCCCAACCTTATAACTGCCAATCTTGGCCCCTTTTCCAAACTTAATATATTTACCACAATAGGTAAAATATTCTCCATTGTGACATGATAGTCATGGTTCTTGAGGCCTCTTAAGCCATTAATGTCAATTTTCATACATGTCTACCAAAGCATTTTATCAAACAGTTTGTTGCCTTGTTGCTATGGCTAAAAGCCTAAAACAAATGTTTTTGAACAAGTTATGGATGCTTGGAAAAAATCTATCAAAGTATAATAGTAAGCAATAGCATAGACAAGGCAATGAACTGGTTGAAAAAATGCCTCAAAGAAATGTGGTCTCATGGTGATGGAATGCCATGACAATGCATAACAATTTGCTTGTCATGGCATTCATCATGGCATTCCATCACCATGAGACCACATTTCTTTGAGGCATTTTTTCCAAAGTTCATTGCTTTGTCTATGCTACCACATTTTTCATACATATCTACCAAAGCATTCTATCAAACAGGTCATTGCCTTGTTGTTATGGCTAAAAGCCTAAAATAGGTGATTTCAAAAAAGTTATGGATGGAAAAAAATTATCAAAGCATAATAGTAAGCAACAAGCTATGGTCTCATGGTTTTTTGGCGCAAAAATTAGTGTGATTTAATTTGCATATTTTACAGGTTTTAAACGCATTTTTTTGGCAATTTTGTTGTTTGAAATTGGGAAAATCTATGTGGTCAGTTTTGTGCATTTTAAGTTGTAGGATTCTCATAGTTAGTGAAATAGGTAGTGTTCATGAAGGAATGGAAAAGATGCATAGAACCTTTGAATTAAATTCGTACTATGCAATTGCATTGAATCATTTAGCAAACCATTTTTTCTTCAGAAGGTAGCATTTTCTTGTGGAATAGTTGAGTAAGACAACTCTTATTTCAACTTATCACTCTCATGAAATCTCATTCATATTATAATCTTGCATGATCTTATCATAATAAAGTTTATTATGACACCACTGGCCGCTACTACATGGCATCAGTCAAGGAAAGTCAGAGGCCACAAGATTTTGTGGACAGGTTCAATTGAAGCTGGGAGATCTTAAGAATTCTCTCCAAATTTTGAAAAGGTTCTCGAGGTCCACCTTGAGAATAGTGAGAGCTTAAAAGTAGGCCATATATATGCTCAACAAGGGCAAGAAGAGAAGGCTTTAGAAATTTTAAGAAAGACAACTCGCATAGATCCACGTGATGCCCATGCATTTATCAAGATGGGTGAGTTATTAATATCACCAGACCCCAATGCAGCCTTAAATTCTCTTAAGATGTCAAAGTCTCTTATGAAGAAGAGCAGAGAAGAAGTACCCATTGAATTGTTAAACAACATTGGGGTTCTTCTTTTGAGCATGATGAACTAGAGTTAGCTCAACAAACTTTTATGGAAGCCTTAGGAAATGATGTTCTGCCTCTGCATAAATCTATGTGGTCAATTTTGTGCATTTTTTACTTGTAGAATTCTCACAGTTTGTGAAAAAGGTAGTGTTCATTAAGGAATAGAAAAGATGTGTAGAGCCTTTGAATTATACCCATACTATGCAATGACATTGAATCATTTAACAAACCATTTTTTCTTCACAGAGCAACATTTTCTTGTGGAACAGTTGAGTGAGACAGCTCTTGCTTCAACTTATCACCATCTCATGAAATGCCATTCATGTTATAATCTTGCACAATCTTATCATAATAAAGGTGATTATGACACCACTGGCCACTACTACATGGCATCAATTAAGGAAAGTCAAAGGCCACAAGATTTTGTGGACAAGTTCAATTGAAGCTGAGAGATCTTAAGAGTTCTCTCCAAATTTTGAAAAGGTTCTAGAGGTCCACCTTGAGAATAGTGAGAGCTTATAATTTGTAGGCCATATATATGCTCAACAAGGGCAGGAAGAGAAGGCATTAGAAATTTTAAGAAAGCCAACTCACATAGATCCACATGATGCCCATGCATTTATCAAGATGGGTGAGTTATTAATATCGTTAAACCCCAATGCAACCTTTGATTCTCTTAAGATGACAAAGTCTCTTCTAAAGAAGAGCAGAGAAGAAGTACCCATTCAATTGTTAAATAACATTGGGATTCTTCATTTTGAGCATGATGAACTAGAGTTGGCTCAACAAAATTTTATGGAGGCAATAGGAAATGGCATTTGGGTTGAATTCATAAATAAAAGCCCTAGTGCCAATTCTGCAGTTTTTCCTGTGCTCTTTAAGGATATGGGATTCTTCCATTGACTAGAAGAAGGTGGTGTTTCACTTGAGTTACCATGGGATAAAGTCACAACACTATTTAATCTTGCTAGATTGTTTGAACTACATGATACTGAAAGCAAATCTTTTATACATGCTAATATTGTTCAAGTTTCATAATTATGTGGATGCATATCTACGTCTTGCAGCCATGGCTCAGGCTCGGAATGAGATCCAACTAAGCCTAGAATCAATTGGGGATGCACTTTATAAGGTGGATAAAAACTCATCAAATGCTTTATCAAATGGAACTGAAAACAGGTGACTAGCTTAAAGAAAAAGAAACAATTAAAGCTACACAAAGTGAATCAAATGCAAAGAATTCTCATGTTGACATTTCACTTGGAAATTGGAATTATTTTGTAGCTTTTCATAATGAGAGGAGGGATCCAAAGGTGGAGGCACAACATCTTAAGAAGGCTAGAGAACTGTATTGTAAAGTGTTGGCACATAGACCAAGGAATGTTTATGCTGCAAATGGGGTAGCGATTGTGCTAGCTGAAAGGGGTCAATTTGATATTGCAAAGGAAATATTTACATAGGTACAAGAAGCTACAGTAGGAAACATCTTTGTTCAGATGCCTGATGTGTGGGTAAATCTAGCACATGTTTACTTTGCACAAGGACAGTTTGTGCTTGCAATGAAAATGTTACAAAATTGTTTAAGGAAATTCTATTTTGGCACTGACACCCAAATTTTATTATATTTAGTTCAAACACATTATGAAGCAGAACAATGGCAAGATTGTAAAAGAACATTATTAAGAGCAGTAGATTGTAACTATTGTAAGTTCCCAATCAAAAAGCTATAGATTTTGTGTTTAATATAATGAGGTTTCAAATTACATCTGAATTTGTTGCAGAGGGTATCCCCAAATTTGACTTTACTATAGACTTCTAATACTTTACAGCAAACACTGAAGTCCCTGCCCGCCTTTTCAGAATTATCTTTATCGCCCATGCAAGTAGTTGTTATAACTCAAAGTGCCTCGATGTAGTTTGCACGCCCATGCAAGTAGCCTCATTCTAAACACAAATGATGAATCACGCACAATACACTCGCGCCAATCATTTCCCCAAATATTTTTAAATTTTTTTCTAATATGTATTCGTGACTAACTATTTAGTCATTTTTATGTGACTAAATAATTTTTTACCAAATGACCAAATTAGTCATTTATTTACTCATTTATAGCTGTGTTGCAAAAAATTAGTAGAATTTAGTCATTTTTAGTTGTTGTGACTAAAAGTTTTAGTCACCTAGTTATTTATTTGCCAAATCTACTAATGATGTGATCAATTTACAAGCCAAAATACAACAATTATTTCTATTTCTAAATTTTGGCAAACAATTGATAAAGAAACATTTCATCAAACAATTGTCATGTAAATTGAATACTAGATAAAATGATACCTGAAATGTTTGCTATAGAAAAAGGATGAAGTCAATGTTGTTGTATGTTGTAGAATGGTGGATGTATTAATCCAAAACCAATGCACTACTATTGTAGATGAAATTTGAAGTCATTCCGACTTTGTTGCAACAAAATTTAGATTGGTATGACCTCTTAATGGTTGTCATTCTCACTAGAAGTCTGTTGTTCATGCAAAATAAAATTGTACAGTCTACCTTTTTTGATGGTGTAATCAACAACATAGTCGAAAAACTTAGACTCGGCAATCACTCAATAGGCCCAAAAGTTTTAAAAACTCAAGACTCGACAAAAACTTTGGAAAATACTTAACAATAACTCAACAAATTTATCGAACGTTTAATATTGAACTTTGTATATTGAATATTATAAAATACAAATTACAAAAATTTATTATTAATATTACTAAAATTATATTAGACATTTATTTTATAAAATTACAAATATTACCTAAGTCTTTATATTAGATATTACAAAAAAATTGATATTGAATTCTTTTAAGTTTATATTACAAATAAAATAAATTTGATGCAAAATAAATATATATATATATATACTGAGAAATATTAATATAAACTATAAAGAATATTCAATAAACTATAAAGAAAATTAATTTAAATTTATAGTATGGAGTCTGCAAATTAATAAAAGAATATTATAAACTTGAAAGAAAAAACCAATTCCCAATTCGCAGTCCGTGGGGCTCAGTATTTTTGTTTGTTAAAACTTAAAATATAATTTTTTTAACAAAATCATCTTTGATTCCATCATGAATGCAGAAAACTCAAGCATAAATCGCATAGGACGAAATCATGAACTTAAAAAACGTGAATTTATAGAGAATAAAAATAAAAAAATACATGTGAAAAACGTGAAATCGTGCCTTCCCTTCCCTCGTCCGTTTTCTTCTACCGTGGTTTTTTTTTTTTTCCTGTGGGCGTCGGCTTTGATTCTTCATAAAAGTTCCAACATTCACCATATATGTGAATCCTCGATGAATCCACTCACAAATTGGCTAGGAGAGTTTGTATCCTCGAAGCCAATCTTTGTTGGAGGGTTTCGTCCTAGGGCATGAAAGATGAATAGTTGGCCAATCTCCAAACTTGGGGTTTTGAAAATAAAATGCCAAAAAATGAATTTTCTTGTTGCAAGCTTTCCTTTTTATAGCTCTTTTTTAATATTTGAAATATTATATTTTAATTCCCTCTCAAAAATAATTTTGATTTTTCTTTTTTAATTTAACTTTAAATTTAAACCCTCAAAAGTCACTTTTTAAATAAACTATTCAATATTAATAAAATAATTAATTAAATATAAGTTGTTCGTAAAAGAGTGATTTTAGAAAACTTAATTTAATTAATTAATTATTCCCTTACCACAACAATTAGCTTACAAGAGTTAAAATAGGCTAAGAATCTCTACCAATTGACCATGTTTGTGAAGGGGACATTACCACATAACTAGCCTCGTTTAGAAGAATATGTTCTATGCTATTTGTTTCAATCTCATTTATGTGAATATCTTTTCTATTGTTAGTGTTGTGTTTGTAGCTATTAGTTTACAACCTTAGTAGTGTTGTTCCTTGTGGCTTCACAATTGATTGTTGGGCTTCAATATTATATCTAATCTTGCCTTCATAAAAGAATTTAGACCCTTTAAAAAAGCCGCCTTTGCTTTTAATTAAAAAAGATGTGTTTGCTTATAAAGCATTCCCATTACAACCACCTGCACAACATATACAGGAAATAACTATCACTTAACTACTATCATTGTTAAATACTAACAAAAACTAACATAATTTATTTTTTATAAACTATATTAATCTAAATCATAATATAGATATAATATAATTCCAACAAAATCTCAAATATAAGAATAATATGTGAGGAAATCAATTGTGATACCATAATGGAAAATCCCGATGAAAGTAAATCCTTTCCTACACTTTATATGACAATGTTTTTCTCACATGGCGATGAAAGTAAATCCTTTCCTACACTTTATATGACCATGTTTTTCTCACATGGTAATTTATACATTTAGTTCCAATAGTACACACCCAACAAAAAGGAAATCTAAATGCCTTAGAACAATTCAGCTAAAATTCTACAAGCCAATATATTAGATGGAATAAACTACCAGAACTCACAAAAAATACTGATTTTTCAAAATAAGTTCTTGAGGCCACATTTTATAAAGAAACCCAGAACATCATAGTAGTTGATAGGCACAAAGCTTTGCATTTGGCTTGTGAGAAAGAGCAGTCATTCTATACCAATCTTTAGTTAAAACTATTATGTTCTCAAAACAATCATTGAAGACAACATTTTTTGTTTTAAAAAAATGTTTTCTGGAAAAGCTTATTGTTGGACTTTATCAGCTCCTTTGGCACGACTCAATAACAGAGGTTAATTAATACATTAACATTCTTGGCAAAATTCTCTCAGGAACTTTATTGAATCTGGTATGATTTTGCCAAAAATCGACTTCTAATTTATACTCTTTTATCTTATCCATGATAAACCTCCAATTATTATTCAATCTTAAAACATCCTTCGTATTCAAATTTGTTGGGTTCATTTCAGAAAGGTTTGGATAATAAATATTATGTTTTTCAATGGTTTAATATATACTTTTGCAAGCACAAACAGCATTTTTCACATTCTACTCATACTAAGGATGCAACATTAAAATACATATAACAAGATTTATTTTTGTGACCCAAATTGAGGAAAATTTTGTATCCTTTTCCAGCTGATAGGTTTCATTCCCTTCACAAAATCTGGACATGCTATGGATTACATATCAAGTCTGCAATCAACTGTGCCCAGCAAAATAAAATTGATAGATCCTACTAATGTTTTAACATGCCAAGGCCAATTACATAAATCAAATGTCAAGGAACTTGTCACAGCATCCAAATCCTATCATCTACAGTCTAGAGATAGCAGCAGGTTGTTCAATATGTGCATTTCTTCAGTCCACATAATCTATTTTCTCTTGTTGTGCATCTTGCTCTAAATCAGGAGACAAGGAAGAAGGTATTCTATGTCGCTCCAATATAGGAGAAGCGGCATCTTTTAGCATTCTCGTAATTCAGAACAAGCAACTTTCCGAAATCCAACTCAAATTCGAGGAACTCCGTTTCACAACCTTCTACTAAGTGATATAAATGCTTCAAGTTGTCAACTACTACTCCGTTCACTTTTTTCACCTATCAAAAATCAATATAAACATTCAAAACTTGGGCTATATATAAATAGACTAAGTGTGCATCTTGCATTCTATATATGATGCATCCTTTATCTCTTTAGCAACTAAAATTATAGCATCAATTTGCAATGTTAATGCTAAGATGATTAACATGGTGTATAAAAAGAAACTATTATCCAGATGGTTGTCTTTACTGACTGAAAGCTAGTAAATCACATCTCAAATAGTTCATGTGGTACGAAACGAATTGAACTACTAACATTTCGGAAAAAAATTATGAATCAATTCAACTGGATAAACAAACCTGAAGTCCTGACAGCTGCTTATAACGTATATCAATATCATCCATCACCTGTGTAAGCATAAAGAAACAAAACATAATTTTATAATCAGTAAATGAAATGTTCAAATAAGGTTAAAATCATAATGACGATGGGATCTATTCAATCTTGCATTTCCTTTTACAAAAATATATCACTCTAATGCCAGCCAAACAACAATAGACAATTCTAATCAAGACCTGTTCTTATCATAATATATAAAATGCTGATTTTGCTTTCAGTTTTCATGATCTCTGCCCTAAAACTTTGGGCTTGGTTCTAATATTGAAACGGCAACCTTAACTCATGATAAATCAGTCTCTGCTTTAAAGGCTGTGGTATAAATTCACCCATATTAACCATATCACTGTTGATCTCAAATTCAAGTTTAGCAAAACCAAAAATTAACTAGAACTTAAGAGATCCATAAAGAAGAGAGGGTGCACGTGTATCCTGAGAAAGGCAGAGGGGTGGGGTGATATCATAAGATTCTGTGTTACAAAAACATAAGACTGACTGTAATCTGAGAATTCATTTTGAACTTTCAAAGAAAAGAATGAGTTAAATGCATATCTCTCTCTCTCTCTCTCTCTATATATATATATATATATATATACACTATACAGCCGTCTCCCCGTCCCGGAAACTTGGTGGAACATAGCAAAATACCAATAGCAGTCAGGGACTTGATGCAAATGGCTTGGGAAAGGGCTGATTTATAGATTTTTTTATTGAGGATATGAATATTTTAGATTTGAAGATATAATATAAGGATGGATGGCTGAGATGCATTAGCTTTTAAAGCAAGTTAGCTTCAAGAGCAAGCTAAAGAACGTGTACCAATACTTTTCCTGTATAAAATTTGATAGATGTAATATATTGGAGTTTTTTTTTTTTTTTGGCAAAATGCAATGAAGCGTATAAAAAGGTACAAATAGGAAATAGGAGAAAATAATTGGGAGCAAGTTCAACCAAAATGTGCAGGAGAGACTTAGTGACTGCACTCAGCCAAAAGGCATAGAGATTTCTCAATTTTGTGCAGCTAAAGCTGCCACAGGCATCCTTTTGAAGCAGCAGCAAAAAATTATACATTTGTTTGTAAAGACTGATATATTTGTAAAAATAAAAATCTTTGATATTAATTCTGCTGTCCCTGTTATGCTTCTTTTTCTGTATATGCAGCAAATTTTCAATCTTGAATAATGGCTTTTGTTTAGGTGCATGCCACTACACCTATGCATTTGTACAAAGTCATATGACATGTCTCTATGTAACTTGACGACCTCCTCAAGAAATGCACACATCTACCTCTGTGAATTGCACCTTAATATTTACAATTGGAAGTTGAATTTAACAATGAATTTTTTTCTTTTGTTAGGAATGTGCCAACCACCCAGGTGTGCCCATGTATGCTATCTCTTGCTCCTTTTTGAAAACAGCTTTACTCCTTTGTATGCAGAGATGTGCCTGTACAAAAGCTTATCTTTCTCAAAGCAAATTACCTTCTTTAAGAGGCACGCATCTATATCCCTTGCATGTGCTTGTACATAGGTTTTGAAGTTTGTTTTGAATTGCGTCTGCTTTGAAGTTCACCTTATACTTATCCCATATGCCAGTACATATAAGTTTTTTCTTTTAAACTCTTGAACTTTATACAAGTGTGCGTTCCTACCTCACACACATGCTCTGATTTCATCAAGGGAGAAGGGTTTGAGAAGATCTATATTGTCAGCACGAGAGATCATTGGGGGGATAACATTTAAGAGGTCTTCTCTAGCTTGCTGGTTTCGAGGAGGACCTATGGTCGTATCATTAAGCGGGCCTGAGAAAAACCTGACACCTTCCTCCCTAATATCTTCTTCATTGAGAAGGATTGCTCCTGTTGAAGCTGCTTTGATGGAGAAGATAGACCTTTTGAGGTCTTCTCTCGCTTGCTGGTTTTGAGGAGGACCTATGGTTGTATCATTAAGCGGGCCTGAGAAAAACCTGACACCTTCCTCCCTAATATCTTCTTCATTGAGAAGGATTGCTCCTGTTGAAGCTGCTTTGATGGAGAAGATAGACCTTTTGACCTTTTTTACTTGGGTTTAGGCATGAAACTTTTTTGTATTTCTATCCCCCTCCTTGAGCCATAGTTCTCCTGATTTTTAGTGCCAATATATCTCCTCTGGCTTGCAGCTCTGCCCACTCCTCTTGGAGACATTTCTGCAGGTCATAAGTGGCACTATCTAGGCCATTATTAATTATGTGGCTGTTAATGACCATCAATTTTTGCTGCACTATTTCCTTCTGCTTGATAAATGTTCTTGAAAACGTTGTTGTTCCATATACGGATCTGCCCCTTTAAGTATTGTAATTTTTTACAGAATTGGTACATTCTTGAACCAGAGATGTGAGGGGCATTTTGCAGCAGTCTTTAGAGTTAATTTTTATATGGCAGCGGATATATTAGTGTTATTATCTAAGTTTTAAATATTGTAAAGTATATCTATAATTTAAATATAAATGTATGAGATGGTTATTTATCAATGTTATCAAACTTAAATCGCAGACTAGACAATGATAGACACTAATTTCACAGAGTTACAATGAGTCTCCAGAACTAAGTAAATACAGATTTTCAATATAGCTGAGATAGTCATCGAAACATGTTATACATCTGTACTAAGATCGAGTTGTATATGATGACAGTATTCAGATTTCACACCTCTAACTACCGTAATATAATCAGAGCAATGCAGAATAGCAACACCGATAAACTATTACACCCAAAACTTCCTATAAGCTTGGATATCCAAGTGCTGACCAGGAACACAAAAAATATAGCTCACTTTGATGCAGTTCAGATGATGTCAGAAGGAAACAGTAGGAGCTCATAGATAATTGTAAGATCTCAGCCTCTCACTGTTCCGCAACTGTCAAGCATCAACAGATTTGAGTGTTCGATCTGCCCGAGCAGTGTATTGCCGATGGGTGAGGAGGGGAGTGGATATTTGTATGCTTCTAGTGTCGACCTGAGTATTCAACCACCGTGCGCAACCTTGCTGGTGTGTAAGGGTGTGGCAAGAGCCTAAGGCTCGGCCACCACTCGCCAATTCGCTACCTCCGACCAGTTCAAGTTGAAGTCTTATTACTCGAACTGGAAAATATAAGAGCTCCACTGTAGTTTGAACCTTGACTGCAAACCTACAATGGAATGTATGGAATTAGATAGTAGTGAAGGTGGATTGGATCATAATCTCTAGGTAAGGTTTTCGTCTCACCATGGAAGTTAATCGAGCAGAGGGGGGCATCTCTATTGATCAATCGAATTATGATGCCAATACTATGATGATCCATTGATCCTCAATGAAGAAAAACTCCTATATTTGTATGAGAATATTGGCGCCTTCCAATCTGGTCGGCCAGAACCTAAAAATTTAAATATTATTTTGAATAATTTAAATTTATATTATTTTAATATTTATTATTATTTAATATTATTTTGAAGTTTCAGATTATAGTGTTGAGAAACACTTTTCTCCTCCTGCCAAAATCAATTTGGGTCCCTTACCCTTACAATGTAGGGACATGACAGTCCTCCCTGCCAAGATGTTGCTTGTCCTCAAGCAACTTCAAATTCGGGTGCTCGAAATCTCCACTCCTTCCCATGTTGAATCCTCAATTGAGAGATTCTTCCTTTTCACCAAGTACTCTAGAATGACATTGTTCCCTAGTCGTTTCTCCTTCACATCCAATACTGTCTTAGGTTCAAGTATCAACTTGCCTTCATCATCCAATGGGGGCAACTCAATGGATGGTGTGACCTGTTGTCCAAGTGCCCTCTTGAGGCATGACACATGGAAAATGTTGTGAATTTTGCTGTCCTATGGCAACTCAAGCTCATATGCCACTGCCCCAGTCTTCCTTATAATCCAATAAGGCCCATAAAACCTTGGCTTCATCTTTTCAGCACCACTCCCCTTGAGGGTTGATTGTCTATAAGGATGTAATCTCAAATAAACCATTTCATCAATCTCAAAAAATCTCTTTGTCCTTTGTCGATCTACATACATTTTTAGTTGGTTTTTGTTACACCCCATCCTTAGCTCTAGGAACTCTACTCTTTGTAAGAATCAAATCCATGAAAGAAGTAACATCATATCCATAAAATGCTTTAAAAAGAGGCATACCAATTGACATATGATGCGTAGCATAGTTGGCTCAGTCGCCAAAAACTCGCGAATTTTTTTGGAAAACGAGTTTTAACGATAAGAACTTGCCATAATTACTAGCCTTTTTTTGGCAAGTTTTTGTCAAAAAAACAGCAAGTATTTAAAAACTACTCGCGCGATCAAGGTATGAAGTCTGCTGCCGGCCAAAAGCTCATTTCATTTGGTTTGTTTGAGTTTCTTTCACTCTTGGCAGAGCAAAAACCCAGTCTAAAGCATTTTGCACCATTTTTGAGTGATTTTACATCGAGGAGACGGGATTTGAAGGAGAATTTCATCGGATTTCGAAGGCAAATTGGATTTCCAGGTAGGTTTTCTAATTTTGCTTGTTCTTTCTTTTTTTAAAATTTTTTCTTCATTTTTGTTGATTGTATGTTTAAAAAACATCATGAATGAACTGTAAAATAGATTCAAATACATTTATATTGTTGAAAAGAAGATTTAGATTCATCATAACAAGAATTTGTGACACTTTTTTCTGATTTTTTTACATATTTTGCTGATTTTTTCATTTTTAAAAATTTTTTCTTCAAACCCTAGTTATTTTTTTAATTTTGATTCTTCTTGTTTGTTAAAAACATGTTTAAAATCATATATTAGCTTCACTTGTTACTAATTTAAAGTAATTTTCAGATTTTTACATTTTTTTCACATTTTTTGTAACCCTAGTTTATTATTTTCTTCTATTAATCCATTTTTTTTTTGTGAAAATGTTTAGAATCTTAGATTGGTTTAGATTTTACTCATTTAAAGTAATCTATTTTGATTTAATCTAATTTAGCTTGTTTTTAAATTTTCTATCAAAAAACTAACAAGTTGTGCTTTCACTTTTGTGTGTGTAGATTAATTGATAATGGCTTATGAATCCACTTCTACCCCTACCTCAGCCCCATCCGTGCCTGGGAGTGGGGAATATGTAGGCACTCATCCAGCAGGAGCTAGAGATCCTACTTGGAAATATGCATATGAAGGACCAGAACCTGGATCAGTGTATTGCATTAAATGTAAAAATGTATACCGTGGAGACATCAAATACCACCTTGCAGGCATCCCTAGACGTGATGCTAAGGCTTGCATAAACACCAATGAGGAAATAAAAAGACAAATGAATGCAATACTTTCCGCTACAGAAGAAAAAAAGGTGCAAAGAGCGAAGGCAAAAGCGGCAATGCAAGCTGCCATAGCTTCTTCTCAAGGTGCTGCAGCCAGCCTTGATTCACTATCAGATGATGATGATGATGTAGCAGCCGGCATAGTGGGCTCTCTTTGTGGTCCATGTGTGCAAAGACAATTGTTGCAACCCACCACCACCTCCATCCCTTCGACTACCTTTGGCTCTAGTAGAGTACCAGGGGCAGGATCCTGATCAACACCTATGGCCACAGGGTCACGCATTGGTGATTTTTTTGTGCCTAGAAACACACCTGGTGCACAACCTTCTTTAGAGGCAAATGGGTGGAATAAGGAGGTGCATGAGCATGCAGATGTTGCTTGTGCTGATTTTTGGTACTTCAACAACATCCCTTTCAATGTGGCAACCTCACCTTACTGGCAAAATTTGGTGACCACATTGACAGTTGCAGGGAAAGGCTACAGGGCGCCTTCACGCAAAGACTTGAGTGGGAGGTTAGTTCATGTTTTTTAAGTTTAATTTATGATTAATTTAAGCTATTTTTTTGTTGACAAATTAAAATTGTGTGCTTAATTTCTCTTTGTACTTGTAGGTTGCTTTCTAATGCAACTGAAAGGGCAAGGGCAGTGATAGAAGAACAAAGAGAAGAATGGCAAAAATATGGCTGGACTATTCTTTCTGATGGGTGGATGGATGGAAAAAACCGTACCATCATTAATTTTTTGGTTTCTTGCAAAAATGAGGTGGTGTTCTTGAAATCCGTGGATGCCTCCAACATAGTAAAAAATGCATAAAATTTGGCAAGAATGTTGGAGCAAGTGTGCATGGAGGTTGGGCTTGAAAATGTGGTGCAAATCATAACTAAGAATGCAACAGCATATGTGGCAGCAGGAAGAATCCTCTAAGATAGACATCACACAATTTTTTGGACACAATGTGCTGCCCATGTCCTTGACCTTCTTTTGGAGGACATAGGCAAATTAGATTGGGTCATACTGATTGTAGAGGATGGAAGGAGGATCACAAAATATATCTACAATCACTCTTGGGTTCTCAACTTGATGAGGGAGCACACCAAAGGTAGAGAATTGGTGAGACCTGGTGTGACAAGGTTTGCAACGGTTTTCTTAACGTTGCAAAGCATTCTTGGTGCATTGACGGCTTTGAAACAAATGTTTGTCAGTCAAGCATAGGTAGAATCACCTTATTCGAAGAAGCCGGAAGGAGAAAGAGTTCAAAACATTGTCTTCAAGCCCCTCTTTGCACAAAGAGCAACAGAGATTGTGAAGGTAACTTCAAAACTTTGAGTTTGAATCTAAATTCAAATTGAACATTTATCTTAAAGTTAATGTCTTTCATTGTAAATTTTTTAAATTACTAAATTGTAACTCTAATATGTTTTTGCATTTTTAAATTTATATTGGAAGTGTCAGAGCCCTTGGTTAGAGTGCTCCACTTGGTGGATGGGGATAAAACCCCAATGGGGTATCTTTATGAGGCCATGGGTAGGGCCAAGGAGGCTATTAGAAATTATTATAAGGGGGACAGCCTCAAATTTGATCCCATTTGGGAGATTATTGACAGGAGGTGGAACAATCAACTCCACCAACCTATCCATGCAGCAGGGTACTTCCTGAACCCTCATTTCATCCATTCAGGCACCTATGCAGATCCTACTGGAGAGGTTATGGAGGGCCTCACTACTTGCATTCAGCGGATGACATCCACCCCTAATGAGGCAGACTGCATTGTTAATGAATTGCAAAGTTATAAAGAAAAAAGGGATGCACTCTTCTCTTCAGACCTGGCAAAGAGAGCAGTATCTAGGCTGCCACCAAGTATAAAATTTGAAATTTACAAGTTACAAAAATGAAAAATTGATAATTACAAGTTACATGTTACAAGTTAAAAGTTACAATTTTCTAACTCTTTTGTTGTTTTTTTTGTAGATGTTTGGTGGACAAATTGGGGTGGAAAAACCCCAAATCTTCAAAAATTTGCCCTCCGTGTCTTGAGCCAGCCTTGTAGTTCGTCCAATTGTGAGCACAATTGGAGCTTGTTTGAGGCCATCCACACAAAGAAGAGGAACAAACTCGCACAAAAACGCCTCAATGACCTTGTCTATGTGCAATATAATCTTCGATTGCGCAGAAGAAAGGTAGAGGAAATATCATATGATGATCCGATTGATTTGGATGAGATAGATCCATACAGTGATTGGACAAGGCAAGGGGAGCAGCCTCCATTGTTTACTGAGGATGAGATTTATGATTTAGAGCGACAAGCAATGGAGGGTGGTGGATTTGCATTCTCATTGGACGACCTTGAGGATGACCCTGAGGAGGAGGATCCATTGCCAGTGCCACCACCACCAGCTGCAAAAGGATCTACATCCAGGATGGAGGTTGAGGAGCCACAGGCACAACAAGAGCAGAGTCCTACTATTAGACCCTCTTCCAGTCCCTTACTAAGATGTAGACATGGGAAGAGGAAGATGTGATTCATGTGAATTTGTAAAAACTGAAATATATTAATGTTTATGTAGTATTTACTTTCAGTTTTACAAAAACAATTTGCTATTTTCATTTTGTTTCAGACTATTATCATATCAGTGCATTGAGCATTCCACATGAGGATGCCATTCTGTATCCAATTTTCTTTCAAATCAATCAAATACAGCTTGTTTCTTATATGTACTCATTTATTGACTCATTGGATGCATCTTATCTTTGAATTTTGCACAAAAAAATGTGTTTTTAGTGAATTTTAAGCAATTTTTTAATTTCCTGAGTTTTTTGCCGAGTTTTTCCCGAACCAAGTTTTTCAGGCTTGCAAACGCCTAGTCCAACTATGGTTTATACTTCAATGAATCGCTACCCTTTTTCTAAATATAGGTTGTATTATAATGTTTGCTGCTTTTGAAAGGAATTGATTCTTTTTGGGATTCCTTGTATTTTCTGTTGATATCTTTTATTTAAATATTTATATTTGTTATTTAGTAAACAGATTTCAGTATTGTTTCTTTTGTGATTTATTTAGTAATATGATTACAATCAGAAATAGCTTACACATAATATTTATGTTGATAAATATATACTATCAAAATAATATTATAATATTATCAATAATATTTATAATATGATTTTAATTATAATATTATCAAGGAGAACTATAATTATAGTAATACCTTTAATTTATATTTATAATAATATTATCTTGATAATTATAATTATAATAATGCTGTTTAACTAGCAAGTATTTATTCGATTTTGTTATTTGTATTTCAATATCTCATATTTAGCATTTACAATTTTGGGGACATGACAGTCATAGTCATGATAGAGTTACAAATACCTCCTAGTCTTCCTCTATTAATAGAGACTACCATATCTTCTTTAGTAAGCTTTTTTCCCTATTCAAGATTATTATGCTTCAAATTCCTGTAAGAATTGTAAAAGAGATCTCACTGTACGACTTCAAACTTTTTAATGAGCAAGGGTTTCCCCTCTCAAATAAATACTTGTCTCAGTTTTTCATATAGTATGAGCAAACTACCATTATTTTCTGTAAGGTGAAAAATTGCAGGGTTACTAAGAGTGTTGAACCTCACTCATAGGCTGCAAGGCTGCTTGTGCTAAGGGGTGCCAATCCATATAATTACCCACACAAAGCATGAACTTCAAAGGATGCAATGCTTGTGGTTCTACAAGGTGCATACCCTCAATGTTATAGTGCCAAATTTACAGGATAAAAGGTTGCATGTGCTGGCAATCTAGCGAAAATAGTGTTACTAAGAGCGTGAACCTCATAGGCTGCAAGGCTGCTTGTGCTATGAGGTACCAATCCAGAGTATTATGCCGTTACACAGAGAGAGTGTGAACTTCACAGATGGAATGCTTGTTCTTCTACAAGGTTAAAATCTCAATGTTATAATGTAAACTTCACAGGGTACAACATTGCCTGTGCTGCCAATCTAGCTAAAAAGAGTGTGAACCCTATAACAATCCCTATGGAGGACCAAACCCAACCTCAAATTAGTTGTGCTTAGATTAAGATGAGAAAACATGCAGCAAGGTTTGATAATACCCACTTTGGTTAAGAACGAGAAAATTGCTTGCAAAATTAATACAGATCTTTAAGATGACTGTCAAGGTTTTAAGGACTCCTAATCCCAAATCTGGCACTCCGAGGTACTGGAAATGTTGTAGAGAAAATAATAGGAGCCTCAGACAACGTTATGCTTCTTAATGTATGTCTTCTCATTGATTATCAGGGGCCTCAGTATACCTACCCAATTAACATCACTAGGTAGGGTTTATTTTTGATGCATAGTAATTTCTTCAGTTTTGATATACATTTTTGGGATTTGCTCAACACGGAATTTTAAATATTTTTGCAGTATCATTCAGACTAGTATGTGGACATTACTGCAGTTGATGTTAGATTTTGATGCTGCAATTTTGCAAATTGTGTTTAAGATGATACTTTCAAATATTTTTTTTTAACAAATTAACGTCATCATATTGAATGCCAATAAAACCATGCTATAAAGAATGGGCAGCTTTGATGGGTATCCAACTCTTCTTGAAAAACACGCTAAATATCAAATTACCTGGGATAGAATGATTATTTCTTCCCCACTCTTTTGGGGCGATTGAGTAAGAGCGAGTTGATGAAGTCTGTCTAGTGTAGCGTTCTGCTGATAATCATGATATGCACGAAGATAGAATTGTGTCGGATAATCACGATATGCACGAAGATAGGCTTGTGTCAATGGAGTGAAAACCAAACCACCAATCCTGAAATAGCTTGGAAATTTGTCAAACTGAACTGGAACCAATGATTGATACTGCCAAGAGATGGAAAGTTTAAAATAAAGTTTAGCCAAAAATGTTAAAAAAATTAGATGACTGATTCCTACATAAAACATGGGGAAAACTAAAAACTTTAAACTAAAATACCTCAAGTTAGAAAAGATAAAATTGATACAAAGATGCCATACTGTATTACTCATAATTCTCTTTCTAAGGCATAAAGACTAAATCAGTTCTTGAAATACTATAAGTTAACATAAGAAAGCATCATCCATAGACATAACATTGTCTAATATCCTCTCAGGACATCAGAACTCCACAATTTTTTCAAACTACCCTTTTAACTTGAAAGTATGAAGAAACTATAGTCTCTAATTATTAATAGGAAGGGGGAATTGTTTTATAGCCAGGAACCTTAAGAACATTCAAGGAACTAACCACCACCACAAAGAACTGCTGGATTAAGTAATAATGCCCAAAAAACAAGAAAGCATCAATGGATACAAAAATATCAGAATCGAGATAGTTTCACATTATCATCATCTTCCATTGCATAGGTCCATAATCAATTTCACATGAGCAGGTATAAAGAGCACCAATCTTAGGCCAATTAGTGGTATTCATAATCACAAGTATCCAGCATTCCCACTTAAACTTGTTTTATTAAGCTAACTCTAACTTGTACTACTTGTCACAACACTACCAATGGTGGCATTACCATTTATGTCCTCTTATCACAAATTCCACAATCTCTCTACTCCTATAGGATAACTAAGCCCACCATAAAGTACACTCATCTGGTAGTAGTTGTCCATCCATAAACTCTGGGCAGCTATGCTGCACTCAGGTATAAAAATATATGGATAAATGGAGATGCGCCTAACTCCCTTTGCATGCACTTTACCACCTATAATGGCTGCCTATGCATATGCAATAAAGGACTTAACAAAAACATCTCAAATGCAGATAATAACTTGCATCACACACTCGACAATATGTAACACAAGTTTACACTGGAGAAACATTCAATCGGGCATAAAACTGTGGAATGAGTGAGCTATGCTCCTCATGCCACTAAGCCATAGTCATACATACTTAGAATGCCTCAATGGGACCTACATACATCCATAGACTGTCCTTAAATGCTACATTACCTGCAGCCCTACTCACAACTGTGGAACATTATGGATTTAAATGGAGTTGCTTCTAACTACCTTTGCATGCACTTAACCGGATCTAGTGGCTGCCTATGACATGTGCAATAAAGAACTTAAACAAAAACATCTCAAATGTGGATAATAACTTGCATCACACACTTCACAATATGCAACACAAGTTTACTCTGGAGAAACCTTCAATTGGGCATAAAACTGCACAATGACTGACCTATGCTCCTCATGCTACTAAGCCATAATCATACATGTTTAGAATGCCTCAATGAGACTTACATACATCCATAGACTGTCCTGAAATGCTTCATGACCTGCAGCCCTACTCACAACTGTGGAAACTGAAGGACACTACCTATGGGCCATGGCAGAAGATCTGCTATGCACTTGTAGTACTCTAAAATTTGGTGAATCAGTCACAATGACTCAGCATGCAAATTCTACAGAAATGGGATGCTCAAAACGACGTTTCACCACAGTTACAGAAACACGTTAAACCTTGTGTCAGCATCCTCTCTTCCAACTAATCTTACCTAACCAATCAGCTTCATGGCTTCTGCTCTGTATCAATCAACCAAGTCTGCATAGTTTTTCCAAACTCTACCACTTGCAGCATGTCTCCAATCATACTTTACCTCTGCTTTCTCTTATAATAAGGCTCCAAGTTGCACCCAGGCTTTCCTTGTGGCTTCAACAATCTACTAGCAAGGTCCAGCAAAAATCAACCATGGATGGCTCTCATTATCAACCAACCCTTTGGCTCCAACTAACAGTCACAACCCTTGTTCACATGGCTCCAACAATTTGGTAGCCAACAATATGGCTCTATTCATTCTTGTTTTGGTCATCATCAATAGAAATACTCTACTTCCATTCTCTGTTACTTGTTCCCGACTCTCCTCTTTGCGTCTGCCTCCTAAATCCACCTCTAGATGTTGGCAACCAATTGTCAAGAATGGTAGTGGGCAATAGTGTAACTACTCAATCTATTCAAATGCCATCATAGAAACTCCAAACAACCTATGATCTAGCTCCCATGGCTGCCGACAAAGCAAGCAACCTGTTCTGAAATACTTCATGACCTGCAGCCCTACTCACAACTATGAAAACTGAAGGACACTACCTATGGCAGAAGATCTGCTATGCACTTGAAGTACTCTAAAATTTGGTGAATCAGTCCCAATGACTCAGCATGCAAATTCTACAGAAATGGGATGCTCAAAAGGACGTTCCACCACACTTACAGCAACATGTTAAACCTTATATCAGCATCCTCTCTACCAACTAATCTTACCTAACCAATCAGCTTCATGGCTTCTGCTCTGTATCAATCAACGAGGTCTGCATATTTTTGGCAATCTCTACCACTTGCAGCATGTCTCCAATCATACTTTGCCTCTACCTTCTCCTATAATAAGGCTCCAAGTTCCACCCAGGATTTCCTTGTGACTTCAACAATCTACTAGCAAGGTCCAGCAAAACTCAACCATGGATGGCTCTCATTATCAACCAACCCCTTGGCTCCAACTAACAGTCACAAACCTCCTTGGCATGGCTCCAGCAATTTGCTAGCTGTAGAAACCCTTGTTTCCCCGTTTTCTCTGTATCTGATTGTTTGTATGATTTTCTGAAGGTTTTTGATGTTTTTGACGTTTTTGGGTTTTTGCAAGAATAATGAAAGATGGCGATTTTTGCAAATAAATGATAATAAATTCAAATAAAATAATATATCTCTGGAAACTACAGAATCTATAACAAATGTTGATGCCTGACTATTATTCAATCTTCTGGAATGATTACAATTACGATCCAAGTACATGCAATGAAAAAAGCAATGATATTTATTGAAAACCTGATTGGCTGCAGCAATAAATGATCTCAGAAAAGATGGTACGGCTGTATGAGATCTGCTCTTCTCCTTCTGTCTGGCAATCTCAAATGACTTCTGATACCCTAGCGCCCCCAAAGGTGAGAACTGGAAACCAAAAGGATAGGCGTTTTCTCCAAGATCATGAACTCGCCCTTTTACAACAGTACGGCCAGGTACAGGTCTGGTACGGCCTGGTACAGCAGCAAATTAAAATGTACGGCTCCCTCTCAAAGCCTCCTCTCAAAGCCTCCAGAATATCAAAAGTTAGGCACCTTGATGAACAGATGTTCTCTGGATGAAACCCTGACAAGATCTCTGATGCTGAATGAATCTGTGAAGTTCTATGATTTCCTCTGGATGAAGAAACCTCTGTGCTGGCAATAAATCAGGTGTTATTTCACACCCTCTGAACTGCTTCCAATGGAGATGGCTCGTTCCCCAAGGAATTCGAGACTGAAACCCTAAAGCTTCTTGCTCAGACCAAACTTGATCAATTTCCAAAATCAATAATCACATAATGGCTCAATTCCCAAGGCAAATGCACTATATCCCTCAAAAGTGCGAATTCCTTAAAGATAGGGAATTTTAAAAGAATTCGACTTTATTATTTTAATTCTTCAATAGTCTCCAGCCGAATATTTTATAATAAATTTAATTGTCAATTGGCCCCTTTTTGATGATGGGCGACCCCTTTATCAAAATCACTTAAGTTATAATTAAATATTATAACTTTATATTATAATCTCCAATTAATTAATATTTAATTAATTTAATTAAATATTAATATCTCTCTCATTAATCATCCGATGCCTGATCCGTCTGAAGCTGACGAACACTGAAGTGATTCTGAACACTGCCAAATCCATACTGCTAAAAATAGCAGGGGTCCCACGCTGACTGCCAAGAACTGCTAAAAATAGCAACTTCTGCAAGAAATGTCCGAATGAGCCCGAACGAAAGCCAAATGATCAAACTCTGCCAATTAGAAGCTGAGCCAAGCTCCAACGTGACCCTCTATCCAGTCTATCAGCCTACGAGGGTCGTATGATAGGCTAATCCTGTGCTCCGAGAGGTGTCACTAAGAAGGGGACATGACAGTCCGCCCCTTGTCCTCAGAAGCAATCTCCAATCTTGGAATCTTCTTGAGAATATCATCCTGCGCTCTCCCATGTAGCATCCTCAGCAGGAAAAATCTCTCCATTTCACGAGATATTCCCTTATAGTCCTCCTACGCAACTGTCTCTCCCTATACTCCAAGATGGACTCAGGTACTAAAATCAACTTTCCCTCATCATCTAAGGGAGGTAGAACTGCAAACGGTACCACGCGATGTCCCAACGCCTTCTTGAAGGCGTGATACATGAAATACATTGTGTACCTTGCTCTCTGCTGGAAGCTCAAGCTCGTAAGCCAACTCGCCAACTCTCCTCAAGATCCTGAAAGGACCGTAATACCGTGGCTTAAGCTTCTCTAACCCACTCTTCCTAAGAGTGGACTGACGGTAGGGCTACAGCATGAGGTAAACCATGTCACCAACCTCGAAATGTCTCTCCGTCCTCTTCTGATCCGCATACTGCTTCTGTTGATTTTGTGCCTTGGCTATATTTTCCTTGAGAGCCCTCATAGTATCGATACTCACGCAGCCAACCTCACCTTTTCGGCACTCGTAATGTTAACCGAAATCCGACTTCGGCCTCATACGTTACAAGCGCCATGAAGGTGACATCTGAATGGTCATATGGAATAATAGAGTTGTAACAATACTCACACAAATGTATCCATTTGACCCATGCCTTCTGCTGCCCTGCAATATAGTTTATGAGGTATCCTTCCACCCACTTATTTACAATCTCCGTCTGCCCATCAGTCTGCGGGTGGTAACTAGTGCTCGGAGTGAGCTCGGTCCCACAAAGTCTGAACACCTCTTGCCAAAAGTGACTCAGGAACCGACTATCCCTGTCGCTGACAATGCTCCGAGGCAATCCATGTAGTCTGAACACCTCACGAAAGAATACCTCTGCTACCGGTGTAGCTGTATAGGTTGTGGTGATCGGAAAGAAGTGGGCATACTTCGTAAGCCAATCCACAACTACATATAGCTGATCGCTTCCTTGGGCTTTAGGCAACCCATAATGAAGGGGTCCATTCGTGAGGGCATTCCCACTTCACATGCGAGGGGAATGCGAGGAGAGTGGCTGCAATAAGCTTTTCTTAGAATGCGTGTTCTCACGCTTGTTGGCCCGACCAAGCGGGGCCTCACGCCGCGTATTGAAGAACATCAGCCTTAGTCTCTCGGTGAATCTCCCGAATAAATGCCTTGGTCTTGAAGTACGGGGTCACGCAGTGGGTACATCATATGAAATGCTGCAGCATGATTATGTTTTTGCCAGACACGGGATCAAATATATCACGATTTCTTGTAAATGATCAAGTCATTCACAAGTGTATACCAGTATCAAGCGCCGATCCCTCAACAATCTTTGGAGGCCCAGAAGTGTCCTTGGCATACTCTGCCACTATCATATGCCTCCAATCCTCACGAAATGTGAACCATAAGCTCAAATGTGGTCTAGAAAGTGCATGACCGCACGTTCTGTGTACCTTTGATATATGAAATATCAAAGTCATAAGCCTGCAACTTACTGACCCATTTCTGCTGCCTGTCATTAAGATCTCGCTGCCCTAAAAAGTGTCTCAAGCTGTTGTGATCAGTTTTAATACAGAATTTTCTGCCAACAAGATACTGCCTGAATTTTGCTAAGGCATGCATAATCGCGAGCATCTCCTTATCATATATGCTATACAATCTCTCGGGTCCTCTGAGCTTGCGGCTCTCGTACACAATCGGGTGCTTGTCCTGCATAAGCACCGCACCAATGCCCTCACCTGATGCATCACATTGAAGCTCAAACGGCTTCGTAAAGTCGGGTAGTGCCAAAACAGGGCATGTGGTCATCAGCTCCTTGAACTTCACAAAACACTCCTGTGCCTCAGAAGTCCAAACAAATGCCCCCTTTTTCATTAAATCTGTCATCGGGGCTGCATGTCGTGAATAACCATTCACGAACCTACGGTAGAATCCACACAAACCGAGAAACCCTCTCCAAGCTGTCGGGGTTTTGCGGTGTAGGCGGTCTATTGTTGTGGCGGATCTTTTGATCCCATCCACTTCTCTCACAGCGATGATATGACCTAAATATAACAATGCGGTCATTCCCCGTCATTTGGATTCCTTGGTATTCTGGGACTCCTCTCCAAATACTCAACACGGTCTCTAAATTGACGGATGCTCTGCCAAGTCTGCTTGTATATAAGGATAATAAAACCGAAAAGACCAGCACAAACCTCCTCGGCCAATGAATGAAGAAACCACGTTCGCCGTAGACTGAAAGTGGGTGGCGCATTAGTGAGCCCAAATGGCATCCTCTGAACTCGAAGTGCCCACAATGACATCGGAAGGCAGTCTTCTCTATATCCTGCTCACGGACTCTGATCTGATGATACCCTGACCGTAAATCAATTTTAGTAAAGTAACAGGCACCATGGAGCTCATCAATAAGCTCATCAATCCTCGGTATCAGATACCTGTTCTTGATCGTCCTCTTATTCAGGACCCTGTAATCAATGCACATGCGTAATGTTCCATCCTTCTTCTTAACCAAGACAACCGAAGAAGCGAATGGTGACTTGCTAGGTCGAATGTGACCCATAGCCAGTAACTCCTTTATTGTCTTCTCTATTTCATCCTTTAATCTTTTAGGATGCCTATAAGGAGTTATCATAACGGGCTTAGCGCCCTCCTCGAGCTCAATAATGTGCTCTATGCCTCTGTCTGGAGGTCTACCTGGCGGAATATCACTGAACACCTTATCATGCTTGACTCTCAACTGCTGAATGTCCGGATGATATTCTGTCTTTTGCTGTCCCTCCTGTATAGGTACCAAAGTGCACTCGGCAGCCCACTCTACCATGTCGTGACGCATGAGCCTCTCCATCCGACGAAAAGAAATTGTTTTGAGGTCGCTGTCCCGAATTGCTTTAAGTATGTGAGTCTTCCCGTCGACATCAAAACGGATCTCCATGTCCTTGAGACGAAGAGTGACTTCCTCCAATGAATGAAGCCACTTCATTCCCAAGACCAAATCAATGTCTCCCATGTTAACCACATAGTAATCAGCCTTGAACTCATAATTGTTCAGGCGTAAAGGGAGATCCTTTATCATGTGTTCACACCTCAAAGTGTATCCATCGGCCACCTTGACTCTAATGCCCTCGAACTCCTCAGTAATAAGTCCGCGTTTCTCAACGAATCTGGCATCTATGAAATTATGTGTGGCTCCTATATCAAGTAGGGTAATGACCCTCTGTCCTGCCAACACACCACGAATCCTGAAAGAGCCCTCCTGCTGTATGCTAGATAAGCGTGCCTCCTGTAACTAAAGCTCTGGCTCTGTCTCAGCTCTAGGCTCTGGAGCCTCTGATTCTGAATCCTCGGAACTCTCCTGCTGTTCGGACTTTTCTGATTCTGAGTCCTCGTAGTACGCCCACATCACTCGATTTGCCTTGCCCTTAGGTCTTAGAGGACAATCGTGATTGGCGTCATAGGGTCCTTTGCAGTAGAAGCAAAGCTTCTTCCTGCGTAGGTCATTAAGGGCCTCTCGATCCAAAGGTGGAGCTGCTGATTTACCTTTTGAATCGCTCCTAAAGTCTGATTTTTCTTTGTTAAAATCAGATTTACCCCTGTTTTTGTTAAAGCCCTTATTATCCCTGAATGAAGAATTACCTCTGGAGTTAAATCTACTAGACGGTGCTGCTAACTCCATGCTTCGTGCTTTCTTCATTGCCTCCTGTAATGAAGGAGGATCAAAGGCTTTGATCCAGCCTCTCAGTGGCTCTGTCAAACCCTCCATGAAGAGTACTACCAATCTCCTCTCGGAAATGTTCGAAACCATGACTGATAACTTCTGAAAGTCACCAATGTAGGATTCCAAACTGCCACTCTGCCTTAACTAAGCTAAGTCTCTGAAGTAGGATTCTGGATCCTTCCTATCAAACCGCTCAACCAATCTGTCTACGAACTCCTGGTATGAAGTGATCCTGTCATGCTGTAACGTCACCATCCCGTGGTGCCACCAGTCGTAGGCTACTCCCTCAAGATGCAGTGTCGCATATCGAATGGCATCTCTCTCAGCCATCGGACGTAATGTGAGGAAGGTGTCTAACTTGCTAATCCATGCCTGGGCTGTCACCTTGCCACTACCATCGAACATCGCTAGGTTAAGCCTGTTTGTTGCATGTTTTAGGTCATTGTTCTGCTGTCTAGGTCTCCAATCCTGTCGACCTCTATGGTGCTCTCTCCTCTGAGTAATAAAACGGTCGAAAGTGATCCGTTCTCTGACCTCCGGTGGTACTAACTCCCACTCCTCGTTCGCTGCCATAAGCGTATCCGCGAACAACTCATCATGCTCCTCACCTGCCAAGACCTCCTCGGCCTCCTGTCTCACAAATGTAGGCCTGGTAGGCCTGTCTGCTGTCCGTGAGGCTGTCCTAGGTGCCCTGCGAGACCCTGCTTCACTCCTCTCATCGTCACGATGTGGTGACGGTCTCCTCGGAGTACCCAGTCTCTGAAGTGCAACTGCCAACTGCTGTAATACATCATCGGACCGCCGTTGACCTGCACGGAGATCTCTGAGTGCAAGCAAAACCTCTGCATCGTCCTGATCTCTGTTATTAGGTGGGATCTCTGTCCTAGGTATATCTGTTATGTCAGCCCTATCATTCCTGTCAACCATGTTTCTTGGCTGCCTGCTCAAACTCTGTTGTCTGTCAATCAGAGCAC